>OX101752.1:14465481-15090481 GCA_944452675.1 Tachina lurida | reverse complement strand
CAACTGAGACCGGATGCAGGAAAGTCTGCATTCTAAGAGTAACACGAAAAGCTAACAATAATGTTTATGTGTGCATGAGCGTATGTATGACTTTAAGTATTTAATATTGAATGGAGATGTGTTGGAATGTATAATGGACAGGTACATATATGTATTTACTTTAACTAGCAGATATTTCCTGGATTTTGCTTTAAATAAAATGTTATTGTAAAAAGTTACTCAACCATTCTCTTGTAAATTATTTAGAATGAATAATTAAAAAATAATAAATATCGTTGCTATAGTCTCTGCATGAGTCATTTGTTGAACACTTGGCACCAAGAAATTTTACCAACTAGGAATTCAATCTTTAGAAAAAGCACACAAATGAGACTGGTATGTAATCATATACAATTTGTTATGACAATTATCGAAATTTTAAAAAGTATGTTACGTAATTTTCATGAAAAAAAAATATAAATTCGTTATTTTTTAAAAATGGCTCACTTGACTGTTGCTGATCGCGAAGAAACCCTTAACCAACACGTAAAATATATTATTATGAGGCGAAATTGCTAAAATTTCTAAGTTTTAACAATTTCGAAAATTCGAACTTAGTTTCGAAAATTTTCGAAAAGTCGTACCATGCTCTGATTGCCTGCAGAACATTAAAATTTTAACGATTAACTTCAATATTATTATTAGTTTCTTGTATTTTCGAAAATTGGAACATAGTTTTAAAATTTGTTAAGCAAGTGCAACTAACTTTAGTTATTTATACAATTAAAATCTTTATAAAAGATACAAAAAAAACTATTTATAAAATTTTCGAATATAGACCAAAATTTTTTTTATTTCGCCTAAATGTTTGTTCACACGTTAAATATTAAGAAAAAAGCAAGATTATAATTTTTGAGTGTTTTGGAAAATTCCAACATATGTTCGAAACAAGCCTTAAATACTTTTAGCCACTTTACATTTCAGCAAAACTTGTATGAAATTACTAATTAAGTATATTCGAAAATTGGAATTTAATTTGAGATATACATATAAAAAAATTATAAAAAATGTTAAATTTTATTTTAAAAAGAAAATATATGAAAATTTTTTAAATAAAGGCTTAGTTAAACTACTTCCAATACAAGTGAGAAATTTAACAAGCAGAAAATATGGTTATGCCATATATATTTTCAAATAATTTTATATGTTATAATAAATTGCAAAAGTTTTAAAATTTTTAGTTCGAAATTTCGAAATCAAGTTCTAAATTTGACCTGTACTCGCATAAAATTTCTTAAAACAAAAGAATTTTAAACAAAATTTTCAATGCAAATCACAAAATCGAACATTTTAAGCATGTTCGAAAATTCGAAATTAACTTAAAAATTTGATTAATTAAAAAAAAATATTTAATGTTAAAACACTTTTTGAGAGAGCAATATTTTGAATTCGAAATTTCGAAATCCATATCAAAATTTAACAATTTTTGGCAGCATTAATAATAAATTTTTAAAAAACTAAATTTTAATAAAAAAATTTAAATAAGTATTTAAATAATGTAAAAATACTTTACATAACCGTAATATGTGAATAATGTTTAAACACTTTACAACACTGTAATCTTTTGTGATCGAAATTTCGAATTTCGACAAATTGTGGTGCCTATGGATAAAAGATTCTCAAACCATTTATTTTTAATGAAAAATTCGCAAGTCCGCAGTCTCATTTGTGGCTAAAAGATTTTTAAACATAATTTTTATTGCAATATCGCAAAATCGGACATTTTAAGCATATTCGAAAATTCGAAGTTAACCTAAAAATTTGATTAGTTGAATGAAATGTATTAAAATATTCAAATTTATTAAAAACTTTGCTAAACTGCAATATTTTTGGGATCAAAATTTCGAAATAATGTTCGAAATTCAATAAACAGTCGGTGGCAGCTTTGTATAATAGAATTTTAAACAATTTCAGTTTAAGTTAAAAATTGCAAAATTAGAATTTGTCTTGTAATCGTATTTGTGACTAAGAGGTTTCTAAACAATATATTTCAATGCAAAATCACAAAATCGAATATGTTTACTAGGTTCGAAAATTCCAAATTAGCTTAAACATTTGCTTAGTTAATGTCAAAACACTTTACATATCCGTAATATTTAAATAATGTTATAAAAACAAAACTTTACAATTGTGCTCAAAATTTCGAAATTTGACAAGTAGTCTTAAAAAAATTTAGTAGTAGTTTTAAAAAATTTAGTGTTTAATGAAAAATTGCAAAAATAAAAATTTTTCCTAAATGGTTTTAAAATAAAATTTCAATGCAAAATCGCTATAAAGAAAATTTTATGCATGTACGATAATTCGAACTTAATTTGAATATTTGTTTAGTAGAAATAAATATTAAACTTTGTTATAACACTTAACTAAACTGGGATATATTTGCGATAAAAATGTTAAAATCAAGTGCGAAAACCAACAATTGGCCGCAACTACGGATAATAGATTTTTAAAGAATTTAAGCTTAAAATTGTATATATGGCTAAAATATCTTTAAACCAAACTATCTTATACTAAATTTTTATGTTCGAAAATTCGAACTTGAAATTTTTTTTAGCATTTATGGCTTAAAGGGCTGTACACCAAACTGTCTAAAACTAAATTTTCAATGCAAAACCACAAAGTCGAATATATTTAATATGTTCGAAAACTCGAAATAAAATTCCATATTTGTGTAATTTTTTCGCTGTTACTCTTTACTTAACTCATTTACTGAAATAATTAAGAGCAACATCGATAAACAGGTTAAACAAATTAATCCTGTTAGCCATGTTGTTTTATGAGGAGGAATAAGGACAATTTAAGCTCTCACTTGTAAGAAATCATATGATTGACATGACCTTTATAATCAGTTTCATTCATAGATCAATAAAATAGAAAAATGTGTGGATTTAATGAAAACCTACCACGTATTTACAAATATCTGAAATCTTTTATTTTCTCTTCCCCTTCAGAGAAAACAAAAACAAAGTCGTTGAAAAATATAAGCATACACCTTTGCTCTTCTAACTTTTTTGCTTTGAATGTATCTGTTATTTAATAATAATAATAATAATATAAACAAATACAAAGAAGAAAAAAATTAAATAAACAAAACCAACCAATAGAAATGAAACACTTAAACTTAAAATATTTTAAATTATACCGACAATAAATTTGTGGCTACGCTAAACACTTGAAAAAAAAACAAAACTATAAGTTTGCTCGTTGTTGCTGCTGCTACTATTATTATTGTCGACAAGATAATGAAAGATAAGTGCTGTTGTTGCTGTTTTCAATTGTTAATATTCGAATAAAAAAACATTGTAACATACTTACTTACTTGTGTGGAACCATGACGGAATGAATATAATATCGCTACATTCTGTATAGCTCGAACTAAAGTAATTACGCTTTGATGACTTTGAAAGAAAATGACTCGTCCCCCTTGGCACACACATACATACATACAGCAATACATACAGCAATACACCAACACATTCTAATTTAAGTTACTTAAACAAAAGTTCCCCTACAAAATACACTGAAGACACCAACACCAACACCTACAACCGTATTTTTTTAATGCGAATTTAATATAGTACGAGTTTATATAATTTGATTGGAAAAACACAACGTAAGTTACTTTGAATATTTACTAGCACTTGTACAAAAGTTTGGATTTCATTGTATTTGTTACAGTTTCTACTTACTTTTATTAAGTTAAGGCCTTTTGTATACAATCGTATACTTAGTTCTTTTCATTCAAATTGTATTATACATAATAACAAAGGCACCACCCAGTTTTAACAAGTGAATAGTTCGGAGAACAAGAGCCTATAGAAATCAAAAAGAAAATTTTCCAACCAGCCCACTACTACACCCACTAAGTTTCGTTTTGGATGGCTGATGTTGACAAAAATGCTACCAAGTTTGTATGAGATTTAGTATTTCATTCTTTTGATTACCTAATATGGTTATAGGAAGAGGGAATATTTTTATTATAATTTCAATTAAAAATATATAATTAATAAATTTTTATAGTATATTCGAAAAGTCGAAGTTAGCTTAAATATCTAAAAATAATGAATTTCACAGTCTCACAAAATACTTATGCCCTAATAAATACAATAATAAGATTTAGGACGTGTTTGTTTGAAAATACTTTTGAGTTCGTGTTTTTGAATTCTATAAACTATTTTCTTCAGAAATGGTTGCTGTCCTTGATAATGAAAAATATTATTATTAATAGTATTACCATGTTTTTAAAACATAAAAATTAAATTAAAGTATTAACTATACAATAGTTTGGAAAGTATAAAAAAAATATGTGTTGAATATAATGTTTGGAACAAAATCATAAAGCAAATACACGAACCTTCTAGCATAGACAATATAAAATAATAATTGTTTTAAAGAATCACAACTGCGGCTTTTTTTCGTCCATAGACAAGACGATACAATCGTCGAATAGAATTAGGGCATTAGTTCAAAGTATCTTAAAACTAGCCTCGACTTCAGAAAGTGCATGCATACGAGTACACCTATAACAATTTCATTAAGATCTTGTTTTTTTTTATTAAAAAAAATTCAAAAAATTCAAAGATTCGAACTCAAACACTACTAATGACTATAAATTATATTTATAATCCAATTACTGTTCAAACTTAAAAAAATATTAATGAAATACTGCAAATATTAAAATTTTGGCAAGAGTTCGAAAATTCGAATTTAGTTTTATATTTGTATATAATATACAAGCGCAGCAGCTAAAGACGCATCCAAACACCAAGCTAGATTTATTTTCTTTCATACCTACATCGACAAGATTTTTTATGATCATTTTTCTGCACATAATGCCGAAATTTCGAATCATCGAAATCTAATCAGAAGTTTTTTATATGCTCTAAAATTCGAACTCAGTTTTAATTTTTTAAATGATATCAGACTAAGGCTGTAAAAGTATGTAGATCATCTTACATATAATTTTTGTCTGCAAAAAAAGCTATTTTTTGGCCATTTTCGAAAATTCGAACTTAAGAAATGCCGCACTAATCTATGTTTTTATTCAAACTAGAATTTTTAATTCTATATGTATACATATATAAAATACTACAATCCTGTAAAATTTCAGGCATTCTTAAAAGTTGTTCGAAAATTCGAAGTAAATTTATATATTTTAAATAATATCAAACTAACCAATTGTAAGAATACACTAAAAGCAGCTCAAATTTACATATTTAGCATAAGGCCTAACTGAAATTTAAAAAATTTTATTTATGAAATTTTTTACAAACACTTAAATTCTTCGAGTTGTTCGAAAATTCGAACTCAGTTTTAGTTTTTTCAAATAATGCCAAACTAAAACTGAACACTGGTCGTATAAGATTTATTATGCTTAAAAGCAATATCCACACAAAGTTTGTATTAATTTTCTTTCTGCAGCTGTGAGAAGGTTTGATTATTTTCGAAAATTCAAACTTGTGAAATATGACCAGAAATTAAATCTGTGCTTGAATCAGAATTTTAAATTTTTACGTGTCTACGAGTATAAAGTACTATAAGTATTAACATTTTGATAGGTTCTGTAGATGTGTTCGAAAATTCGAACTCAGTTTTAAATTTTTTAATATAATATGGCCGGAAATACATACATATATTTAAATTTCATTGTTATATGAAGTATTACAAGTATAAATATTTTGAAATGTTCTATAGATGTGTTCGAAAATTCGAACTTGATTGTAAATTGCCTAGTATAATGTAATAATAAGCCTATTACATACATACATTCATACATACATACTTGAACTCACTTTCTTGCAAACTAAAGCCCAAAAGTTTTTTTAGAATTACATATACATATTTCTGTGGTTAATTTCGAAAATTCGAAATTATTGAAATCGTTCCAGTATTTTGAAAATACCCTTTCAGGGTAAACTTTAATGTAACTCATATTGCATAATGTCTTTAAGAATTAGCATATTTCAAAATCATATTTATAATCCAGTAATTGGAATATTTCGATATTTAAAAATATTTAAATATTTAAAAAAAGGCAAAAAACACTGTATATTATCGGCCCAGATTTATTATTTTTTTGGTTGTTAATCTTAAAATTTTTGTAGAATCATTTTCTTGTGAATAGTGTTAGATTTTGCTTTCTTCGAAAATTCGAACTTAGTAAAAATAATGTTAATCATATCATAAAATATCGATTCTTCTTATGTCCTCTAATTGCTGGTGGAGAATAGATACGATAAAATCGAAAATAAGGCTCGAAATGTTTCGCTTCATTGAAAGAATATACTAGTGTTTGTATTTATCTCTTGCTCTTCCTCGTGCTCTGGTAAATTGTGGATGCCATTATATCGATTTATAAATAAAAATTCCTAATTACTAACTAAAATTCGAAAATTCGAATAGTTTCGATATTTAATATTTAGTACTGAGTTCCAAAAGGTTTTACAGATTTCTTTTCCTGCGAAATTGTTTTGTTATGCTCGAAAACGCGTTCTTAGCAAAAATCGTTCCAATGAAGTTTCGCTATACAATTAAATTACTCATTTATGTTTTAAACAAGAATATTAATAAAAAATGTGCGAAGTAGAAATTTTAATTCGAAAGTACGAATCAATTTTCGAATCTTTTAAATATTACACTAAGGCTTTCAATATTTTTTTAATTGAATTATTTAATATAATCTTTTGAAAGCAGCTGATAAAAATTATTCAACTACGGCGAAGAATGTTGGGTCTCGCTTACAGTGTTGCCAGCCAACAAAATTATGTAGAAAGAATTTAAATTTTGAAATATTTTTGAATAAATTTTTAATGTTTTAAGAATGTTATAAGAGCTTAGATCGCAGGCAATAAGCAGCTTAGATTATTTTTTTTAAGATCAAATTGTGTTGTTAAATATTTTTGCTGCAAATAATGACATTCTGGGCTATTTTCGAAAATTCGAACTTAATTAATAAAATTCAAAGTTAACAAATATAAGTCGCATTTCATGATATGGATTGAAATATAGAATGAGACAGGTAAAAAGCGACCAAAATATCCGGAAGATGTGGTCTTGCTATAAGTTTTGCAAAAAAGTGTTGCCAGCCAAAACATAATATATTATTTATTTGGTTTTTGTTTTAAATATAAAGAAGCGATAGACTATTTCTTGTCGAGATCGTGTGCCAGGCCGATAATACCTATAAGTCCGTAAAGTGTAAAAACAACTGTTGGAGAATTCATGTCAAGTTAAACAAAAATGGGATGTCAAAAGTTTTGGTTTGAGCAAATCATAAAACCGAAAAGTCTAGCTTCTCTCCCATTTCAATCTCTCTCTCTCTCTCTTTTTTGTCTGTCTATTGGCTAGTTTCATTTATAACAAAAATATATTTCTAATTTGAATCTTGAGTAAATAAAAAAACTTTTCATATATTTTTTATTTCACGCTGTATTAAAAAAAAATTACAAAATTTAATTAAAGTTGTTGCATGACTTAATTGTCATGTGCTGCGTAGTCAATCTTTATTGGTTTACTCAGCATAGTTCCTCTTAAACATACATATTTTTTTTTTCAAACTCCTATCAATTTAAGGCAGCAAATCTTTCAACAGTAGTTCCGCTTTGCATTATTACACTAAAAGCATTCACAACAAATTCTTGCACTTCCGCTGAAAGTTAAAACAAGCGACAAACCAGTACCACGTACCATATTTAAGTTTAATAACTTGTAATATCATTTCTATATTATTTTTTGTCATAAGCTATAATATTCTTGGACACAGCCACCCCTTTTTAAGGAACAAAAAACAGAGTTTCTAAAAATTAAACACCTGTACGATTTTTGTGATCGAATAGAAAGAAGGGAGGGGAGACAAACGGCTCACATGTATTGGAAGAGATTGATAAACAACATATAATTTCATAACATAAAAAGCAGCACAAACCATTATTGTTGATGGTTGTTAAGAGATTGAGATTGTGGTACAATTTAATACTTTTCACTTAACCATCCAAGCGATCAGTTAGTTGTCTATCGAGCCAGGCAGGTCACTGTTTAATGCTCATAAAGCATGATATTTTAAGCATCTCTTTTGTATGGGGCATGCTTCATATGAACATTATATAGACTGGAGATTTTTGTGTTGGCGGAAGAATAGAGATTTTAAAATTTTATTAAAGAAAGGATTTAGCAGTTTTTCTTAGCTAAGAACTGTCTTATATTTCTTGATAAAGCATTTGCCTAAAAAATCATACACATATTTCAATTCTGTGCCCCGTTTCTGTAACTTGTGAGAAGTTCTCGCATAGAGAAAAATTAAATAATTATATTGATTGTCCTATTTCGTACAGGGTTACTCCCGTAAAAAGTTATACAAACTTACAAAAAATATCAGCAAATACAGTTTTTTCTTACTCACCTTGTGTTTCCCAGGATGATAAAAAATTTTTTCGACTCGAAAAGTTCTCACATTCCATACAGAAACGAGGCACTGGTATCAGTTCAATTTGTTTATTATACATTTTGTTTCTTACCTTTAAAAATGTCTTACAAAAATAAGTATCATACTTACCATAACATGGCATGACAGGAAACGGAAACTTAACACATTTAGCAGCTTGTTTATAACAACTAAATTCTCACCAACAGGTTCTTTTGTAAGACATAGCCTAAAAGAAATAGGCGTTAACTTATTAATATAAACAATTTTCCCCTTTAAACAGGATATAGCGGGAGGAAATACAAAAAATTCGAAATTCGAAACGGAAATTTAAATGACAAATAACGGAAGTAAGAGGTGTTGAAGTTAATTTGTATTAACTAAAAACAAGTATATTAAATTACAAAAAAAAAATCAAGTAAAAATAAAGAAAAAAAGGGGAAAAATCAAATGGGAGGCAAATGGGTAAAAATAATTTGTAGCATTGCAACAACAGGTAAAAGTTAAAACATTCTAAAGGCTCATGAACAATATTTTAGTTGTCATCAATTATTATTATAAAATTGAGGTCAACTTCAACAACCCTTACAGCAAGAGATAACACAATCAATCCTTTTTAATAGGATTATATAAGCAATATGGATTTGTAGTGATAACCAATATTAAAAACCCATATTGCTTATATAAGGCACACTTCTGCTGGCATTCGTTTTCGTTTCTTGGTTGGAGGCCATGAGGGGAGCAGTACTAACATTAGTGTTATCAAAAAATCAATATAATAGTGTTATCGCAACTAGAATTAATAGCATATGCCATTATTTGATTTTTATTTAATATTTTATATTTAATATTTTATTTAATATTTTATTTAGACAAATAGATTCTTATCAAACACTTACAGCCCTTTAAAATTATTTTTTAACTATGAAAACTTATTACTAATGGCCCTCGAAATCAAAAGAGCAAAGTCTTCTCTGCTCTAATCGATAAATCACTTGAAGGTTTTCTTAATTAAAACTTTTTCTTATACTAGACTCATCATAGAACGTAAGGGAAACAAAAACAAAAAAACAAAAAAGCAAAAACTGTAAATAAAAAACTTTTTGATTAACACAATAAACCTTTCAGTGTTTAGCAAAAAAAAAAAATAAACAAATTCAAGAAAGCAAAAAATTATACATGCAAAAGCAAGAACTAAAAAATGTACATAGAGAAACAATAGATTTGTAATATGTACTTATAAGAAAAACATGAGCAAGAAAAACTAAAGAAGCAAGAAAAATCCCCTTAACGTAACTGATACAAGGATAAAGAAAAAAAAACTAACATAGCCCAGCACATGAACAAACTATTAAAACATTAAATCAAGCATAAAATTAAATCAAATACTTTACAAAACTATTAAACCAAAGAAAACTTAAAAATTTTTAAAATAGAAGAAGGAAAAGGAAGTGGAACTAATACCATTATTTGAAAAAAAATATTTAAAACTTAAAGTCGAAAATTGTTACACATAATTTCATTGATTTCTTATAACGATAAACATTAAAAAGAAAATAGGAAAGCAGGCATTTAATTTCGTTCAAAAATGGCAAACTTAGTTATGGTCCTTCGAGTCGCGTCAGAAATAAAAAATATATATACAGGTGTAGTTTTCTTAATATAAATATTTTATTTATCAAGAAAATTTGCTAAAAGCAAGTACAGTAAAAACTTGATAATCCGGATAATTAATTGCAGACCCTTATTCGGATTATCTAATTATCTGGATTATCGGATAACAATTAAAAAAAAAATTTAATAAAAATTTAGTTAAGTTAAGAAAGGCATTTAGCTGCTTTCAATAATGGCGAACTTAGTTATGGCCCTTCGAGCCGCTTCAGAAATAAAAAAATATATATAGGTGTAGTTTTCTTAGCATAAATATTTTATTTATTGAAAAGAAGTATAGTAAAAAGTTGATCATCCGGATAATTGATTCCAAACCTTTATCCGGGTTATACAATTATCCGGACTACCGGATAAAAGTTTAAAATAATGTTTTTACTCAAAAATATATGGATTAATTTATTGTCTTTATTAATTATTTCCACAAATAATAACATTGAAAAGAACCAAATATAATAGGGAAAAAAGGTGCAACTAATACATACAATGATTTGCAAAAATATTAAAACTTTAAATCGAAAATTATTATACACAATTTCATTGATTTCTTATATAGAAAAACATTAAGAAGAAAATAGGAAAACGCGCATTTAACTCCTTTCACTGATGGGGAACTTAGTTATGGTCCTTCGAGCCGCATCAGAATTTAAAAAAATATTTTAAGTATAGTTTCCTTATTATAAATATTTTATTTGTCAAGAAAAATCGCTAAAAAAACAAAGTAAAAAAACTAAAAACTTGATAATCCGGATAATTGGTAGCATACCCTAATCTGGCTTATCTAATTACACGGATTACCGGATTGAAATAAAATAAAAAAAGTTTGATATTAAAAATCCATTTAAAGCACATACTATCTATTGATCTATTGTATTTATTAATTATTTTCATAAATAGTTGCATTGAAAAAAAACAAAATAGAAGAAGGATTCGAAAAAATATTTAAAATTTTAAGTCGAAAATATTATATAATTTAATTGTTTTCTTATAAAGAACATATGATAGAAATTTACGCACTTAACTCCTTCTAATAACGGTGAACTTACTTATGGTCCTTCGAGCCTTGTTATAACCCAAAAATATTTTAGACGTAGATTCCTTAGTAGAAATATTTAATTTATGAAGAGAATTCAATAAAAACGAGTACGTTAAAACCTGATAACACGGGTAATTGATTACAGACCTTAATCCGGGTTATCCAATTATCCGGAATACCGGATAAAAATTTAAAACATTCAAGAGAATTCGCTAAAAGCGAGTACGTTAAAAACTTGAACACGGATAATGGATTGCAGACCCTAATCTGGATTATCCAATTACTCGTAATATCGGATAAACATTTCAAAAATTTATTTGGACTAAAAATGTATTTAAAGTACATTTGGTTTGATTTATTATATTTATTTATTGTTTCCATAAATAATTACATAGAAAAAGAAGGAAACCAACTCATATTCTGGCTTATGTTTATCCCAAATTGAGAAAATATTGTGTTGTCTCTTTAATGAAGGCATCTTGTACAAACATTCAATTTCAAAAGAAAAAGCAAGAAAATAAATAATACGATTAAAACCTAAAAAGTGAATAGAGATTAACATTACCCAATAGTTGATGTACAATCCCGATTAAAAAGTAACAATCAATCGGTATTATAGAGCAGACAATGTAATGAAAGATGATGCCCGAATTACCGAACAAGCCGGATTAGCGGGGTGCGCCCTATCGAGTTTTTATGATTTCCTCGCAAATTGTTTAGCCAAATTATTTTTTGTTATTCAAAACTACACTTTGATTGAATTCTTTTTAAATTTTAGTTGAAATTTCAAGTCAAAATTGAAAGGATCGTCATTTAAATGACTTTAATAAAATTTATTAAACTTTTATTTCCATGTTTTATTTCTTTTAGTGTTTTACTTTGCTACAAACAAATTTAATTAGCCTACGTTTGCACTAAAGTGTCCTTTGAGCGTGTTAATTAACGCCTAATGGCCTCATCAAGATGTTCGTCTTTCAAATATGCTAATTTTCCACCCTTCAATAGAATTTCTACTCAAAGGATAAACATCCAGTATTGCGCTTGCTTTTTTAGTTACAAATACAAAAGTTTATATTCTTAATAAAACAAAATACCAAAAGGCTTAAAAAAAATTTTTTTCTGTAATTTCTTACTTATTGAAAAGAAATTTGGTTCTCATTACCTTAAGTACTTTCCTTTCAAGTACTCCTCGTACTTGGGAAATTCTACCTCTGCATACACAAAAATTATTCAAAAATTACGGTAAGAATAAGAAAGTAAAGAAAGCAAGTTTGAAGTTAAACATCCTTGAAATCGGCAATACCAAATTTATAAACGTACTTGCTTGTAACCATAATCAACCTTCCAGTCTGGCGACATTATTTTTCTTCACTGGACACTTGCGGCAAAAAAAAATGGCAAAACAAAAATCACACACTGGTGTAAATATTTCATGACTTCAGCAATACTCTTAATATTTCATTTTAAATGCAAACAATACTATTCGTTGGTTTTATTTTAACTTCTTCTTACCTCAATTAAGACAGTTGCTGTTAGCTTGGGCTTGTGTTTGTTCAATGTTGGCGTTGTGGCACATTATTGTCATAATTGTGGGTGGCCTCAAGGATTTGCCTGGCCACACTTAAGGCGTTGCAAAAAGACACTTGTCTTGAAACATTTTCATACCTCGCTCATCCTTATTCACACCGCCCCACCCCTCCCTCCCCTTTAATTCTGTAACTTGCCAAAGTTATTGAAACATTTTCTTGCTGTAATATCTTGACTATTTTTCTTCCTTATTTTTCTATTTTTCTTCCTGTTGACTTTATTTCTTTTCTTTAGCAAAAGTTTTACAAAGTATTATTATTGTTGAAAATAATCTTGATTATGACCATCATACACCCCCAGCGACTGACTGACTGTTAATGGCTGGATTACTTGTTTATTTTTTGGCAAGCAAAAGGTTACAATATGGTCATAAATAAGAAATAAATTTTATGGTTTTTAATAAGAACAGGATGTTAAACAAGAAGTTTTACTTTTCTGTTAGTACTTTGTTTAAGTATCTTTTATTAAGAAAATTTTAAAACTTTGCTCTTTTATTTTATTGTAAAGAAAAGAGTACAGCCAGAGGGGAGAATATGGCTTAAGAAATTAGGATAGAAAATTGCATGAAAATATTTTGAGATGTGATAGTTCTTAAATCAAAATACTTACAATTAAAATAACAAGTATCAAAATTTAACACTATTTGTGTGAATCTCACATACGTAAAAAATTAAAATAAAATTAAGTCTACCAGTTACTTAAACTTAATTCACTCAATATAATTTCCCAATCAAAAGATATATGAAAAGTGTATTATTATTGGTTTTCTAAATACTTTAAAATAATCAATATCTTAAAAAATAAGATTTTAAGTATGTTCGAAAATTCGAAATCATTTTCGTAATGTGAAAAAATTCGAAATTCAAACGAATTTTAGATAAGAGATTGTTTTTGTGAATCAAATATTTTCATAACAATTTAACAAAAATATCTCAACAAAATTTTTAGTTAAAATGACATAAACGCTAAAATTTAGTATGTTCGAAAAATCGAACTTCTTATTAAAACTTTTTATTGATTTTCTAAATTCATTTAAATATAAAATATCTTAGAAAAGACGATTTAACGTATGTTCGAAAATTCGAAATAATTTTCGAAATCTGAAAAAATTTAAAATTTATACGAATTTGAGATAAGAAATGGTGTTAGTTGCTCAAATGTTTTCACAACAATTAAAAACCCCTTCAATTTAATTTTTAATTAAAATTACTAAAACATTAAAAAAAAGTATGTCCGAAACTCCTGACTTATGTTTAAAGATTGTTATTGATTTTTTAAATACATTTTAAATAATTAATATCTAAAAAATAAAATTTTAAGTGTGTTCGAAAATTCGAAATCTGGAAAAAAGTTAAATTTAAATGAACTAGAATTTTGTGGCTCAAATAATTTTAAAACAATTTAACAAAAATTCTTCGATTTAATTTTTAAATAAAATTACAAAAACACTGAAATTTAATACATATGTATGTTAAAAAATTCGAACTTGTGTATATTTAAATTTTGTTATCGATTTTCTAAATACATTTTAAATAATTAGTATAGTAAAAAAACAAATTTAAAGTATGTTCGAAAATTCAAAATTATTTTCGAAATCCGAAAGTCCTTACTTAGTTTTCTAAAATTCAAATTTTGTACCGAATTACGAAACTCGATAAAAAGTCATATTTAATCTTAAACACCTTGAATAAAATTCAATAATTGTTTTTATTTTTTATATATATTTATTATTTAAATACTGTAAAGACAAATATTTAGTTTGTTCGAAAATTTCAATTTAATGTCTTAAAAATTTTAAAATCAAGCTATTTTTGCTGAAACATTAAAAAACTCCCAAAAGTATGTTTAGAAAATTCGTAAGCAATTTCGAAATTAGATCTTGTGCCGCAAAACTTTTCGAAATTTGAAATTAGGAGTCGTAGTTTTAGTGCGAATATTTTACATTATATGAGTTATAATAAGATTTAAAAGAAACACAATAATTTTAAATATATTCGAAAATTCGAAGTATAGTATATTTAGTATACACGAAAATTTAAATATATGTGATTTCAAAATTCTGCTTAGATGTGTTCAATATTTTAAAATAACTGAGTTTTTAATAACATAAACTCCAAAAGTATGTTCGAAAATTCGTAAGCAAAATACGAATTCTATCTTATGCCCCAATAAATTTCGAACTTTGAGTGGCAGTCTGGCTTTAATTTATGTTTATATAGTTTTAATTTAAATAAGATTTTAAAGAAACGCCCTAATTTTAAGTATTTTCAAAAATTCGAAATATTTTTCGAATTTCGAAAAGAATTCTAGTAGTCTGTTTGAACACATTGATTACATATCTGGCAGGCCAGCTTTGGTACCTAAGTTTGCTGGAAAGCAAATTTCAATATTTCTAGGCACACCACCCTCCTCGTATAACCCTCATATTTTTCAGCGCATATGCCTCCTACTTTTACAATGGGTTGCTTTGCAGTTCTTGTCGAAAAAAAAATTTCTAATACATAAACAGCAGATGTGCCCATTTATTTTCTTTCAAGTCAACAAAAAACTTTTCAAATCGAATTGAAGAGCATACGAGTAACAACCCAGCAAGACGTGCACCTTTTGTTAATACTTGCTACAAAAGCAAACACACAACTTAAATAAGAGTGATCGTCAGTCAGCTCGTCAACAACAACAAAATAACACACAAAAAAGTGTAGAAAAGGATCAAAAATTATAAGGACTCGTGCCAGCAACTAACTACACACAATAAGCATTAACGAAAAGTAATTTGTGTAGTTTCAGGGGTGGCTTTATCTTCACTTCCGCGTTCATAGTGGAACAAATTTTTTATACAACTTTTATAGATTGCAGTTTTCTTTATAAAATTAAAAAGGAACTTTCTGATGAACCATTAAAAACTACATTTTATGCTGCTTGTACACATGTGTGTGTGTGTGTGTGGTTGTGTGTGTGTGTGGTTGTGTTTAACATGCCAAAACAAAGAACGCCTTGTGCGGCGAGAGGGTTGAAAAAATTTAAAACCATCATGAATTGTATTTTATATAGTTTTTTTTTCTATTACAACAATAGGAATAGTTCTTATCTTGTAGAAAATATTTCATTATCGCTGTTAGTATTTGTTGAAAGTAAACTCGTCATACAGGCAGCCAGACAAGACCCCTTATGAAGATCAACCCAAAGTGATATTTGTGCAAGAGTGTTTGTAAGGAAAAACTTGTAAATATTTGACAGATGTCCTTACGAATTCAGTGAGGCGCTTAAAAATTACTTTTACAGTTAGTTGTATACTTTTGCAATAATGATGAAAAAGTAACTGTCTTTTGTATTTATGATTTGGTGTAATAAAATCTACAAGGGGTGGTGGTGGTGGCGTATATAGAATTATAAAGGAAAAGCAGTAGGTTTTATTTCAAAATGCTGAATACGCGTGCGTGACATGTGCCTTGCTTATACTCGTACCTATTGTACATACACACAAACAAACATATATTTTTTCCTCTTTATACATTTTTTAAGAACTTCTTTATTTTAATTTATTGAATTTTTAATAAGAAGAAGTTTCATATCGTCACTTAAAACTCTAAGGGCTAATAAATCAGTCAAAGTTTAAACGCTGGTTTAGTTAAACTAAACTCAAATTTATGTATATGTAGTTTAAACTCAATAGGAGTAAATCAGTGAACCATACCTTATGTGTAGTTTAAAAAATAATATTGTGGCAGCACTAGAATAAATGTCAAAAGACAGCTGTTTTGCAGCAGGCTATCAATTCTTTGTACAATCAAAAGGGCAAAAAAGTTAAGAAATTTTAGTTAAAGGTCGCCAAATTTTACTGAAAAAGGAATTATATTTAGCCTGGCGAAGTGGAATAGCATAAAAGAATAATAGTGTGTAAGAAAACAAGTCAAAAATGATCTGAAGAAAAAGTAGAGGCTTGGAAAAAATTTGAGTGCTCCTTTAATGCAAAACATATGGTCTGTAAGTAAAAAAAAACCCATATGGCTGTATTAGTTGTTTAAACGCACAATTTTATGCGTTTACAGATGGTTTAAATACTGTATTGATTTATAGATTTGCTAGTTTAAACACATTTTAAACCAAAAATAGAGATTAACTTGAACTGATTTATTAGCCCTAAAGGTCATAAATATGTTTATTTCTAAGAATTTTGAGATAAATAAAAAACATTAGCTGCTTGTCATAATCAACAAAAAGTTTATATAGATTTTTAATTTTTATTAGTAATTTACCTTTTAAAATATTTTCTTTTTATATACATATATACTTAATTCGAGCTGAAGGTAAAACAACCATAAAAGTTTTAAATTATTATATTTTTAAACACCCGGGTCGTAAATACGGTCTGCAATATCAATTTTTATTATCTACCCAAATCTTAACATATTTTCAAATCTCATACCATTACATTTACATTAATTGTTTAAACTCATCAAGACTTATAAAAGACAAAAAAAAAATTAAAAATCACACTGGTTAACAAAACAAACAGAGCTGGCACTACAACCATTGATGACAAATCAATTTTCATTCAAGAAAAAAAGTTTGCCCACCTGCTTACCAGAATGTCGCCCGAATAAGTTATATTTCATATTGCAGGCTTGATATCTCTCTCGCTCTCTCTCTATATATTCCTCTCTTTATCTTTTCATGAAGTAGTGTTGCCATATGTTTGCAAAATTAATTATGTAGAGTTGTACACGCAAAGAAAAGATATGGTTGTAGTATGGTTGAGAAAACAATATTATGTTCTTTGAAACAAATGTGTGGTCGTTGCAAACTAGTTATTGTTGTTTTAAACATTAATTACGTTACGATAAACAGAGTAATGTTTGAATTTAATAATTACATTATTATATGCATAGAAAGTGCGAAATGGTTAGAGCTTAACAATATAGTTTTGTTAAACATTTTTGACTACAATATAATTTGTATTATTGTGTAAAAATAATATGATGTAAATAGCAATATAATGTTATCCAAAACCATACTATGTTAAGTTTTAAAAACAATATTTTTCAGAAACATCTGTCAGTTCAGTATTTCGTTTGTAAGCTATTGGTAGTGCGCGCGCGTGGTGTTAAATAAATAAAAAAGGTATAAACAAAAGAGTAGATAAATTAAAATATATAACATATGTAGATATGTATATCTCTTTATATATATGTATCTGTATTTCGTGTATACAAACATGTAAGTATACATTTCTAAATAAACATTTTATTTCAACAATATTAATTTATTTTCTATTTAACGCACAGCTATTTTAAACAAAAAATTTACCAATAAATATATGATTAAAAAACAAAATATAATTATTATATAAAATAATACTATGGTCGTATTTAACAATATTATTATAATATTAGAACATGGTATGATAAGTATCAATTATATTTTAGTCACATCTAACAATATTGTCATATTTACAATACAAAGTTTAGGTATAACAAAGTTAATTATTATTGTATATAATATTATTATTAACTCAGTAAATAATATTATTTAAATTTTGCTTTTCTATTGACAATACTATGTTTTGATTGCAACCATATAATTCAATCATAGTATGTTGCTGTTTGATTATGGTTGTCTCAACCATATTTTTTCTTTGCGTGTAGAGTTGTAATGTGACTTTATGTTTACTTTTCTCCATTACAAAGTAAAAAAATAAACGATTCCAAAAAGACAAGAATATATTTATTTTTGATGTTTAAGTTACAGAATCACTGCGACCTACCGCTAATTTTCAACGGACTTAAAAAAAAGAGTACGTTAACGATTCGTCTCTATTTTTTAGGTGTGTTACTTCATAACTCGGTACATTTTAGACGGATTGTAAAAATTTTATTGCTTCCCATTGGTGCGGTTGCAAAGAAAGTGGGCGGGGACGCACCCACAATTTTTTTATATATAATTTTATGATATACTTATTTGATTGCTGCGAAACCTATAAAACACCTTTGGTTCTTGGAATTACACAATTTGAAATTTAAAAAAATGGTTGGAGTTACGCCTATTAAAATTTATTATAATATTTACCCGGTTCTGCTTAACCGAGTTTTACGAAACTTACCACACAAATTGAGCTCTAAAATAGACAATATATTTTATTTAAAAAATGGGTGGAGTCACGCCCTAAGCCCTGAAAAACACACAATCTTGCATTTAAAAAATGGGCGGAGGCACGCCCATTAAAATTTAATATTTTATTTTACGTGGTTCTACTTTAGCGATTTTTACAAAACTTTTTTTGGCAGAAAGAATTGTTTGGTGTACGAAATAGTAGCCCAAAAAATTTGTGTGGTGGCTTGATACAAGAAAATGAAAAAAATCCATAGAAAGGTTCATAGCTTCTTGAGGAAAGAAATGCCTGGACGACACTCATCAGTTTTTCCATATCGAAACATTCGCTCAGAATTCCTACTGACTACTCGCTAAGAAGCCTTCCATGTAAAACTAGTTTTTATATTGTAAAACTTTTCAAAAATTCCTTCAAGATTTATGCTAAACCATTTTCTCTATGAAACTCTTTTCCCCTCTTTCTTTAAATATCAAAGCCAGAGGGGCGCTATCGCTACCCTCTTAAACTCAAAATTATTGAAACTCGACTGTACTTAAAAATTATTAACTAACCTGGATTTCAACTCTTACTTGTGCAGAGCCAAGTGTGATGTATGTACTCAGTTTCTGCAACAAAAAAAGGAACAAAATATCATGTATTATTTAAAAAAAAATGTTTTTTTTAATCTTATGCTTATTGAATCTATATCCGGTTTCTAATACGACATGCTCAAATTCTGCCACACACATTTTAATCCCTAGAAGAGAAACAGTGGAATAAAACTTAAATACATAAGTACAATTTTTGCACAATTTGTACCAAACACCTTTACTGGTTTCGCCATCTTTTACCAAATTGCATTCCCTCATTCTCTATTTTTTGATTTACTCTACCTTCGTCGTTCTTCGCTCATTCCTGGTTATTCCTGGTGTTCGTCCTTGATCCTGTCTACTATTGTTTAATTTACCAGCAATATATTGCACGTGTGCTAAAGATTTTTTTATCGTTCATACCTTTTTTAATTTCTTCTTTCTAGTTTCTTTTTTTTTCTACGAGTACAGCATCCCCTCATCTTATTTGCTTTGAGCAAAATTTTAATAAATTTCTTGTTTTTGCTGCCTGTTTTGTTTGCCACAAGCGTTTCTGAACAAAAAGAAAAACTTGTATATTATATTATTTTTCCATACAAATCTTCAACTCATCGTCATCATTGTGATTACGAATGAAATAATTCAATTGCAGCTGCCTCTTTCGGCTTTTTACCTTTAACCGTGTGCAGTGTCATTACGACTACTTAGTTAGGCAATAACACTGTTTCCCATTAAGTTTTTAGTTGGTTAAGACCTGCGCAAGATGATCTGCACTGTTCCTGTCTCATTGCGATATTATAAGTCAGGTTGAATGGCTTCAAGTCTTCAGTATTGAATATTTACATATTTGATTCAATCGCCTTCAGTTTATTTGATAATACATATGTAAGTCCACCATGAACTTACGAATAACCATAATTTTTAAAAATACAATCTTTATAGAACATATAATTTTGGCCAGATTTATAATCCAATTACTTACTTTTTACTCCTAGTTGATACGCGCACAGTCCTGTAGACTTCTGTTAAAGCTTAATTTTTCATGACTCGAATGGGTTAACAGAAATCATTCAATAGCATACTTGCAAAATCATGCAGGAACAGTCGGATGATGTTCCTTTACTATACACTGAGTAGATGAAATTGTAGTAGCTAAGATAAAATTTCAAATGATGAGTAAATCAAGGAGACCTTGGGGAAAACTACTGCAAGGACATGCCTACAATTATAAATTTAAAATATTTCAGCTTTAGTTATGGCTATATTACTTTTTTACTATTTCCGAAGTAGTATTTCCAAGCTCTTTGGTCAATTTCATGCCAATTGGTCCACAAATATGTCCAGCTCCCACATGTCCTTTATTGGAAAAATGTAATTTTAGCTTCACTTGTAACCAGAATGCAGCGAAATCTTGCAATTATTTCTCAAACCATTATATAACGCTCCCCGACTAAATTCTTAAAAGTTAATAAAAGTATATGCCTACCTTCCATATATCCTTAATTGAAAAATTTTAATTTCAGCTTTACTTATGGCCATAGGGTATCTAAAGCTGTGTTACTATTTCCTAAATTGTGCCAGAAAGCATTTTCGTTAATATTACATAAAACGGTTCAAGGACACGGCCTCTTCCCATATATCCTTTTTATCAAATATTAAATTTTTGCTGAAAATGTGATCCAAAAGCCTACTAATTGAGTCTACAACTGCAAAATTATATTTTAACTATATTTTTTTAATCTGTCCAAGGACATGCCCTCTCCCCTATATAATATTTTTTTTTAAATTAATTAATTTTATCTTAAATTTCAATCAGAGTGCAGTAAATCCTCGTTATTGTAACTAAAATTATGCTACAAAGCTGCCTGATAAATTCATTTTTAAATTTTAATGGACGTGTCTACTTTTTACATATCCTTTATTCCATAACATAAAAGGACATTGATTTCAGCTAAATTTCGTAACAATTTTTTTTAAAGATACTGTAAAACTTTCTGATAGATTTCACATCAATCGATGTAAGGACATTCCTATCCGCCACATATCCTTTATTTAAAAACTAATAATTTCCACAGTGCACCTGTTTCACTAATCACAGAATCAATTTTGTATGTTCTCTGGAAAATGATGTGCCAATCTTTTCAAGGACATGCGTTCCTCCCATATATCCTTTATTTCAAAAGTTGTATTTTCACTGGAAATATGTTAAAAATGTATGCTAAAATTGCTTAATAATACTTTTTACCATATTTCTTTTATAAATAGGTGTAAGGACGTGCCGTCTCCCTAATATAATTATTTGAAAAATAAAGCCATTTTACATCAAATTTAAGACAGAGTGTGTTATTATATATACATATTTACTAAAATTATACTGCAAAGGCTTCTGAAACATTGAAAGGACTTGCCAAACTTTTTTTACGTTCTTAATTAAAAGACAATGGTTTCTTATATAGAAATATAAAAGATGCAGACAGCCACGTTTTGCTACAATTTTTAATATGACCTTTTTAAGCTGTCTTATAGATTTCATAACAATCGATGCAAGGACATGCCCAGCTCCCATATATCCTTTATTTAAAAATATTTCCAGCTATTTAAAAAGTTATTTCATATATAGAAATAAACCAAATATAGCCAAGTTTTGCTAAACTGTTTGAAACTTAGCTCTGTAAGTAATTTCAAAAAATGGATGCAAGGACATGCCCAGCTCCCATATATTTTTTATTTAAGAATATTTTCTGCTTTTTCCACAACCATTTTGTGAAGTACTGTAGCGAATTAAGCAACAATCGTTAGTGTAGAATCCTTACCTCCTGCATGCTCTTAACTTATAAGAATTAATTTATTTCTGCATAAGCTATAAAACTATTTGTAAAGTTATACCATAAAGCTGTCTGATAAATATCTTAAGAATTGGTTGTAAAGTTATATCCTTGATATTAAAATATTTAATATCAGGTTTGTAATTGTCCATTGCATGGCAGAATATGTTTGATAATTTCTTAAATTAAGCCGTTAAAGTTTGTGCTAAATTTGTTTTAATTGGACCAAGGATATGTTTGACTCACATATATCCTTAATTTAGAAGTGATACAATTTTATTTTTAGTTTTTTCTAGAAAGCAAAAAACTTCCTTAATATTTTTAAAACACGTAAAAAATTTATTATTTTCTTTAATTAAGAATTTAATTGATTAAATTAAAAATTTAATGGTGTTAGTTAAATTTTTTAATTAATTAAACTTTTAAACAAAAGTTTATTTCACTCAATTATATTTTTAATTGCTTTAATTAAAAATTGTATTTACTACTTTAATTCAAAACTTTAATTGATTCAAATAAACGTTTGTTTAAAAATTTAATCATTAAAAAATTAAAAAAATCAATTTAGTGTGTTGAAAAGAAACATTTTTTTCTGAGACTAAATGAAAAAAATAAACAAATATCTAAAAAAAAAATCATATCCTATTGAACTTGGAAACAGTGTACCCTAATCTTCCCCTAGTCCTGCAGCAATTGCTCACAACTTTCAGGTACGCATTAGCAAACAGTTCTCAAAAATATTTTTTTCGAACACATGTTTATTATTTCTTTCCTTTTTCTTGTTTTTCGGTTCTTTTGCTTATTGTAGTTGATGTGTTGTCAAATATTGTTCGCCTTAAATACAGCCAAACACACACACGTACACACACTCGGCTAGAAAACAGGATTTTTGTTGCAAAAGAAAAGCAACAACACTTACTATTAAATACACATCAAATCACATGTGTAGTTATTTTTGCTGTTATTGTTGCCCTAAAACAAATCTGTGTTCTTTGTGTCCTGATTCTTTTTTTTTCATTCGTCCTTAAACAATTGAAATTTTTGTTTTATTTTTTTTTTAAGCATTTGGCGAAAATTTGCCCAAAGATTTTGAGAAGGGTTGCTTTTTAGACAAATATTGTGCAAAATATGTGCATATATATATATATCCTTTTTGTTGGAAAATATACAATAAACAAAAAATAAATAAGGATAAAATGTTAAAAAGTAATTGAAAAAGACGATTATATTCTAATAACACACATTTATGTTTTAACCTTTCTCATATTGTGCCAGTCAGTAATAGAAGTGAAAATATTAACTACTTTTATTTGAACAATTTTAGGTCATGGTTATTTAAAGGATTCTTTTAAAGAAACAATGAAATGGAGTTTTACTTTAAAAGCTATAGAACAGAGTGGACAAATTTTTAATGCCAATGTAAGTGTGCATGATGACCAAATTTATATACATAATATATATTACATTCGAAAATCTATGTACATATTATTTTGCAAATTATTTTAAAAAGAAATTTGCTTTCTAATATCCGAAAAAATCATTGAAAAATTTTTAAATCGAAAAGAGAGTCCTTAAGTGTTAAACAGCAATGGCGAGAGGAAGTGAGGAAGACAGGAAGATTTAAGAAAAAATCTTTAGATATATTTCTAACTGTACACCAGCTGTAAAAGCCCTTGAGATTACAGATTCTATTTCAGAAAAAGACTGTGTGATTATGGGTTTAAGAGTTTCAAATGAAAGATGCATTTTTAGAGCAGTTTCTTGCTGCGCGGCTTCTGAAATTTTTTACTGAAAGAATTAGTACATGACTTCTATTATTTTTTATTATATTATTATTCGTTGACTGATCGATTGATTTTCATTACATAAAAATATCGAGTGAGTTTCTGATATATCAATTAGTTTGTTGAAATAAATTTAATAATAAACGAAATTTTTCGAAATTCATATTTTTTTTAATTTCTAATGTTTGTTTAACTTTCAATTCTAAATAAATTTTAGGTTATTTGGTGGAATTTCCGTAAATTATGAGTTTTCGAATTTCGAAATTTTTATTTACCAATTTTAAGGAATTTTCGAAATTTAATTTTCTTATTTTTCTGAACTCAATTCTTCGAATAAACTTTTTGGTTTCAATAAACTTTTTATATTCTTATATTGAGACATTTTTTTAATTTCTAATTTAAAGAATTATAATTTAAATAAATATTAAATATATTTTTAATGTTCGTTAAATTTTCAATTCTTAGTAAATATTCGATTATTTGGTAAAGTTTCAGGAAATTATGTTTTTTTGAATTTCGAAATTTTTATTTCCAAATTTTAAAGAATATTAAACCTTTAACACGGTTTTCCTCAACGGTATTTCACTCTCATACGAATTTAAAAATGTGTCAACCCTCGTTTGACACAGATACTTTTGAAAATTTGTGAATTTTTGAATTTTAATTTTCGAAATTATATTCGAAAACTAAAAGTTTGAAAATTATATTCGAAAATTAAGATTTCGATGCAATTTTTTAAACTAATGTTTAGTAGACATTTATTAATATTTTATAATATTTGTGAGTTTTTTGAATTTCAATTATCGAAATTTTATTCGAAAACTAAAGATTCAAAAATGAAAGCTCGAATTTTTTTTTAGTTTTAAAACTTCGAAATTTTAATTGTGGAGACTGCAACTTTCGAATTTTCGTTTTTGTCTCCAGAGATGACAAAGTACAAGTTATTTGTGTGAAATTTTAAAATCAAATACAAGAAGGCGAATTATTCTGCATTATGTTGCAATAAAGCATCACTATTTATATGTTCCTTAGAAGAACCTGTAGACCTTAGACGCCAAAATCATTTTTTGTTGTTATATTGATATGTGATCTTTATTAATATTTGTGAGTCTAACAATTATTATTTAAAACATTCGAACAGCAAAAATTTCGAAGTTTTTTTTTTAGTTTTAAAATTCCAAATTTTTATTACACATTGAGTGATTTTTTGGCATTTTTGTGAATTTTCGAATTTTAATTTTCGAAATTATATTCGAAAACTAGCATTTTGAAAATTATATTCAAAAATTATTATTTTGAATTTCTAATTTAGAAATTTTTTAAAATAATTTTTAGTACACATTGATTCATATTTTATAAATTTTGTGAACTTTGAATTTCAATTTTCAAAATTTTATTTGAAAAAAAAGATACAAAATTGAAAGTTCGAATTTTTTTTTTTTAGTTCTAGAACTTCGAAATTTTAATTATTAACTTTTGAATTACGTAGTTTTGTTTTTAGAGTTTGTTGAAGAACTTGTTTTTAAAATTTACTGTGTTAAGAAGTTTTTTCTTTATGCTGTTGCAATTTCACGAATTTCGAAACCTTCAAGAATTTGGATTATTCAATTACTGCCCGCCCTTAGAATTTTTTTTTTGTTTGCTTTATGCGGTTTCAGTTATTAAATTTTCACAATGGAATTTCAGTTTTGCAGTGTTGGAATAGAATCAAAGATACAAATCATAACACCATCGGAGATTTAAAATACCAAATAGTTTTGAAGTATCGCTAACCTTGAACACACCTCTGTGCTTAAATGTACAAATTTAAATACTCGTACATTCCTTATTTCCAGCTTCCTGGCTAAATCTAATTTTCCACTACTTCCAACATTTTTTTGCTTAATAAAATCCCTTGATAACACAATTAATTAGGCATTAGTCTTTTAACGCCTTCCTATTTTTTTCTCTAACTGTCATAATCAACATCATCATCATCACTTCACTTATTAACACATTAAAACAAACAAACGCCCACTTGTCTATAAGACAAGTTGAAAAAAAAAAAAAATTAAAACAACTGCACAGATAAGTAGATACAAAAGAATCGTGCTATAATTTTTTTATTCCTTGTATCTACAAGAACACCAAGAGCACAGCCATCTGGAAAGATATACAAAAACAACAACATAACAACAATAGCAACAACAAAAAGATAATAAAGTAATATAACACCATTTAATTTATAAATGCTACATTTAACTTACCCACAACAAGGGCAACAGCAACAACCGCACACATAATCCCACAGAGACACTTAAGATGTTCACACGTTACTTGAAACTCGAAATGCAACAGCAATAATAAAAAAAAATGTTTTTAACCAAGTTATCACACAGCCTAACTAACGACTGACTGCGTGCAGTCTTGAAGACATTTCGTAAAGAACTACTTGTAGAAATTCCTAAACACCAGACCAGTAGTCAGTCAGTCGTCTTATTTTTAAATTTATTTTTAAACACTCTGTGAATTTTGTATACACTCTTTAATTTTCCCTTGTACTCGTAGTTGTAAAGATATGAATACAATTCTTAAATTTTTTCTTTAAAGAGTACAATAACCTCTCACAAAGTTTCTTAACTGCCAACTCATACCCATGTATTTTCGATACAATACCTTGTACGGCATAAAACCAAAGGAGGAAAGAGTAGAGGTAACAAACATCCTTTATAAAATCCTTAGCAAACTCTTAAAAATACAAAAAAAAAAACAAAAGAAAGGCAGCAGATACATATTTGTGGTAGAGTAGTTTTTATAATAAGAAATGTTTAAGTATGAGAGAGCAATTGTAAGAAATTTATTGTAATAGTGGTAGTGTTGGTTAAGTAGTAGTAGTATGTGTGTATGTGTGTGTGCTAAATTGTATTGGTTGGCTGCTTATTACATTGGTATGTGTGTGTATGTATAAAGTTTCCTTTAGTGGTGTGAGTTTTCTTAGGGGGCTTTGTGAGAATTCTTTTTTCTTCTTCTTTCTTTCTTTCTTTGTGTACGTTTCTTACATTTCTCCTTCTTTTATTTTTTTTTATACATATATTGCTTTAGTTTCTTCGCCGCAATTGGTTTAGGTTTGTAGTGCATACTTTGGTATATAATAAGAAATAAATTTCTTGTTTGGGTAACGGTTAAGTTTTTTTCTGATTGGATTCTTATTGCTGTTGTGGGATTGGCTGATAAGAATTATGTATACGAGGGTTTCTTATTAGAATAATATTAAATTACACTTATTACTTTTTGTAAATATTGAATCTTTTTTTTTTAAGAAATATGTATATTCGAAGAATAAACTTTTTCGACCTGTCCCACGATGTCACCAGAATTCGTTCGATCGAATACTTATATTGAAAATAGCAACAAATTTTGTAATGTTATTGTTGTTTGCCATACAATTTATCGATCGAACGATTTTTGGTGACATCGTGCGACAGGCCGTTAAACTTGTCTCTGAATTTTATGTATATTTCCTACCGTTGTAGTTACATGCCATAACAGTCGGCTAACTGAGAATTGAGTCTTTCGGGTAGCTAGCCGGCCAAACTGGCAGCAGAGTGAAGAACATCAATCCGCTTCTTATACAAATGAATACACAGACAGATACGCGAATGTATTTCCCTCTGTGGCCAGCATTGCTTTAGTAGCTCTTACTTGTTTAAAGAAAAATACTATTTTAATGTTAAAAATATTTAATATATCTTCTTTATATATACATTTGTATGTATATTTTATATATAAAATTATTTCTGTGTTTGTTTAGTAATGCATGATCTCCGGAACTTTAAGAGATGTGCAGCTGATTCGGGCCAATCCACAATCCATGTTAACTTGTCGTTATAGTTTTGACCCAATAAGTGACAATTGAAACGAGTAATCTTTAAAAATTCTATTTAAAGAAAACAAAAACGATTATAATAACAAAATAAGGAATTCTTAAATTAAGTTGGCATTTATTTTCAAATACACCAAAGGTGAAAAGGAACCTCATTGTTTTCGCTACCATGTCCGTATGTCTGTCATAGGATATTGTCTCGAGAATCGTAACAGTTACGGACCGGAAAAATTCACAGAATATGTAAAACTTTGTCTGCTACAGCAAGTCATATATGAGTTTTAAGTGACAAAATAATAATTTTGCAGGAGAGCCAAAAAACGTATTTTAAAACAAGATTGTTTTTTTCGTTTAAATTTTTTAGCGTATCGAAAATAATGATAACTAGCATTATCTTTTCTTTTTGTATCTCTGCTACATTATCAATTATTTTCGACAATTTTGTTTGTATGATTTATTAGTTACTTACAAAGTTTTCCACTGACTGACTGATTGTAATTGTATTTTGACGGCGATCAGATGCATAATTTTGGATGGTTTGATGTTTGTACAAAGAAAGAGAGTTATTTTAATGGTAATCTGTGAAAAAACTGTTTTTTTTTTTTAAATTGTCTTTTACAACGTTATTCGCGGTCGCGGCTGTGCTTCAATTATATATAGACATTTGAAATTTTCAAAGTTAATGTATTTTATGCAGATTATACCAATTGGTACTGAAATTTAAAAAATATAAAAATTAAAGGCTTTACTATCAATTAATGTAATTTAAATAACGTGCAGTATCTTGGAAACCGTAAGAGTAAACATCTGGAAATTTTCAAAAACGCTAAAATTAAAAAAAAAATCCAAATTAAAAAAATCACTAAAAATCGAACAAAATCGCCAAAACTGAAAAAGGCGCCAAAACTTATGCCCTAATTCTGTTCGACGATTGTATCGTCGTTGTGTATGGATGAAAAAAAAGCCGCAGTTGTGATTCTTTAAAACAATTAATATTTATTGTCTATGCTAGAAGGTTGGTGTATTTGCTTTATGATTTTGTTCCAAACATTATATTCAACACTATTTTTTATATATATTTTTAAACTACTGTATAATACTTTAATTAAATTTTTATGTTTTAAAAACATGGTAATAATATTTTTATTTTTCATTATCAAAGACAACAACCATTTTTGAATAAAATAGTTTCGAGAATTCAAAAACAAGAACTCAAAAGTATTTTCAAACAAAAACCTCCTAAATCTTCTTACTGAATCAGGGCATTAAAAAAGCGGTAAAACTGAAATAAATCGCCAAGAAAAAAAATTCCAAAAACATAAAAACGCCAAAACCAAGAAAAACGCCAAAAACAAAAAAAAATTGCCAAAAATTTTAAAAAGTCTACCGTGTTCTTATAATTAAAAAAAAATGAATTCATTAACTTTTTGCGAACTGAAAATCTCAATATTTATCGATATATTTATTTACTAGCGGTAACGATAATGTGATTTTGTAGTTTATTTTTTACGATACTGAACATCTGCGTCTTAATCGCCATTTAATTTGAAATCATGTGGCATCAGCACAAAGAAGAATTAAAGAAAAACTTAAAGAATTTAAACTTGTTATTTGACTTTTTTTACTGCAACCGACAGCGAATATCGTTAAAATATGTTACTGAATAGCAAAGTTGAAAAATGTTTCCCTATATCTATGACAGCTTCTAGGCACAGGTAAGACATTTTTTTATATAGAATAAAGTTCATATAGTGTTACGTATGTATGTATGTAGTCCCTTCGTGTGCAAGTCGCAATTTACTGAATTTATATTTTTGACCAGAGTAATTTTTAGAAATTCTATTTAAAAAAAAACAATTATAATTATATATTGATTTATTTTTATATTTAATTAACAGTTTTGCTTTTCAAATAATTAAAGATTGTCAGTTTTATTTCAATTTGTAGTTGAGTGTGTCAACTATTTGAATCCTTATGCAAGGATTAAAAACTAATAGTGAGAACACTAAAATGTATATATGTATATTTATGCTCCAGGAAGAAAGACTGAATAAATAAATAGTTTATAATGAGCTTTTACAATGATTTTAATATTAACACAACAATTTAAATTAATTAATTTTAAATGAAAGAAATATACAAAAAATAAGTTATACACATTTGACCAATAAAATAAGTACGACCCTTATAATCTGTGAAAATGCATGTTTTTCGATTTTATGTGAACAACTAGTCCATCTTCGTTATTATTTATTGCCTGCAGCATAAGACTAAATAAAAATAAGAATATGGTGTGCAGCAAAGCAAGTCGGGTTTTAGCTAGAAGGACATACATACATGTATTAGGACTTTATTAAAAGTTTTTGTATGAAATCTTTACTGGAAGTGTGATATGGCAAGACATGAACTTTTTTGTATAGAAATCTCCTTTTCAAGTAAAATATTTATTTTGCCTTCTCACTAACATTTCACCTTATTTATTGATAACTAAAAATAATAGCGAAAAATGTATGAAAAAACATTAATATAGTGACAAAACTGTACAATATTTTTATATTTTATTTTGAATAATTCGAAAGCTGTACTAAAACCGACAAATTTTAAAATATTCGCTTCTTCAAGTAATTCGAAAATTGTATCAACAACTGTATAAACAGCTTATCATATCGTGTCATAGCAGCCAAAAAAAAAAAAAGGTTTAAGCGACATAATTTTCGAAAATTATCGAAAATAATCGATTTTCGTAAAAAAACGAGGTACAAAAAAGGTGTGGGTTTTTTGTCAGTTATGGCTTGATATTAAGCTAACGGATTCATTTTTCTTGTATTCAACTTGCGCAGAAAATAATTTATATATTAAAAAACTTCCCGTATTCTTTTTACAAATTGAAAACACTTCTAAAATCAGTTTTAAATTAAATCTGTCAGTTCTACTTGATTGCTTGTGTAAAAAAGCAGGCAGCCACGTTAACCAACTCTTGGAGAATTTTGTTAAATTAAATATGTGTTAGTCAGAATATACACAACTAACTTTGGTGTTATTTATTCATTTATAGTTATCACGTGTTATTTGGCTTACAAAGCCTGTTCAAATCACAAATATAGAATTTTATTAAATTTTTCTTTTTTCCCAAGAATTTTTCTTTAACATTTATAAGACATGACTCTCAATCTACACATATGTTTTTATTTCCCAAGAAAATTTTTAACTGAAATACAAAGTAAATTTAGTAGTTCACTAACCCTTAGTCATTAACAAATAAAAATGTTTAAATAGTAACAAGAAATGAAAAAAAAAAACAGAAAACTAATTACAACACGATCTGTATGATCATTAATATGAACTAACGTACATAAACTTTCACAGAAATTTTCTTTTCACATAACATATGGCGTTGAAATTTTCCTTAAAAATTTCTTTTATTTTTTTTGTTTTCAAAAACTTAGAAATCATTGAGGCGTAATTAATAAGCGACATTATAACATATGAGCGTACAATTTCTAAGAATTACACGTTTTACATTTTAGTAGATTATTTTTCATAAAATAAAATTTTAAAGCAAAAAAAAAAACTTTTCATTTTTAAATATATCCTTAAGTCAATGAAGATTCAAATTGGCACGTAGCGGGAGCTCAAATATTGAAATCAGTTCGTCCAAGAAAAAGGTGCAAAAAAGAGCAAAATCATTTGCTGTAATTGTATCCTTAAAATATGGAACGTGTTTATGTTTATGCTGTAATCAATATCATCATCATATTGCTGGTTATTTCTTTGATATCATTCACAGGATCAGGGATTGTTTTTGTAAAAGAGAGAGAGGAAATTCATCTGCTCGCGTTAAGGCTGCAATAAATGTGCAAAACTTGTCTTGGCATTGATTTCTTGGGTTTTGTGTTCTTATTTTTGAACTCCACTTAACCTTATGTCGTCTTTTTTGTTTTTGTTTTTTTTTTTTTTTTGTTAATTGATATAGATGTGCGGTGCATATTTTCTGGTGGCTGAATATGTTTAAATCTTTTTAATTTTTAACATCTGATCACAGGAAGTCTTTTGAATTTCTTGTGTGATTTTATTCATCAATAAATCTTATCATTGTTGTCATATGTTTATTTTTATTAATTTTTTTTCATAAGTTAAGTCCTGCTGGAGGTAATTAAAGCAGATATGAATTAAGACTTGCAATCTGTTATATATTAAATGAATGATGTTTTTTTCACAGAGCGCGTGCTTAAATAGTGTAACATATGATATTTTATTGCCTCAAATGAATACAAAATGAGAATTAACTGATAAAAAAAAATATATAATTAGATCTCTTATAATAAAAGAAACTAGTTTTCACGAAATCTTTCGAGTGGTTGCGCAATAAGATCTAAGGAAGTAAGCGTTAGAGGAAGGGTACTGTTCGTATACAGAGAATTTGCAGGATTAAGTGGTTAAGAATAAGTTAAATATTGCTAAAGTTGGCAACAGAATGTCTTTACATATTGTAGATCCTTAACTTAAACACAACACTATCAACACTACGCATGCCCTGGTGGCATCGAAAACTCATAACAACTTGTATCCCTCAACAGTTGACCTTAGTGACGAGTTTCATAACAATGACAGCAATAGCATAGCAACATTACGTATATCCTTTATTATAGAAAATAAATTTAAGCTGCTACTATGAACTTAAGCAGTAAAAGCTTGCATTTATTTATAAAGTTATAGAGTAGAACTCTCCAAGTAATTTTTCCACAACTGGTGCAAGGACATATATGCACCTCCCATATGTCCTTAATTGGAAAAAGTTTAATTTCAGCTTCAATTGCAATTAGCATGAAAAAAAATATTTAAATGAATGTAAAACTGTATACTCAATCCCTCCTAAAAATTTTGTTTAAGTTTCTTCAAGGATAAGCCTAATTCCCATATATCCTTTATTTTGAAATTCGAATTTCACAACAATTATAGTTAGAATGTACTAACAAAACAAAATCTTTTTAACTATACAATTAATTTCTTGCTACAAGTCTATGTGTAGCGCTTAAATATCCTTAATTTTTAAAATTCAAATTAAGCTGAAATTCTGACCAGACTGTAATGAAAATCAAAACGAACAGAAAGGCAACTACCTGCCAAACATGATGTAGGTTGCGACTATGATCATGAGGAAGTAAAAGCTGGCAACTATTTTTACAATTAGATAATCAAATGCTGGATGTCAATTGATCTAGGACCTTCCATATGTCCTTATTTTACAAACTTTCCTATTAGGCACAATTATAAGCAGAATGTAACAAAGTTTATATCCGCAAGTTTACATATAAGCTCCCTTCACTTCCTTGAAGGACATGCCCGCATTCCATATATCCTTAATCTTAAAAACCAAAGTTCAGTTACCATTATGTTCACAAGATAGAAAGAAATACTGTAACTGTCTCTATAAAAATAGCATTACGCTCTCTAAAATATTTCCTTCGAGTCGGGAATAAAGCTCAAATATCCTTAATTTTAAACATATAATTTTAGCTGAAATTCCAACCCCAATGCAGCGCAAATGTGCTGCTATTTCTAGGACTGCTATAGTAAATCCTCCAGCTAATTGAATATCAATCGGAGCAAGAAAAAGGAATTGAATAATTTTTAATTGCAACTATAATTTGGAAGCTGTCAAAATTCGAAACAATTTCTCCACTCATACTGCTACACTTTTTAGAAATGTTTATATCATTCAATGAAAGGATATGTAATTTTTTTTTTCTTTTAATAAAACTTGCGATCGGGAAGAACCTAAAACTGGCAAGGAAATCCAACATCTCCCTCTTTTTTTTCAAATGTCCTTAGAAGTCATAAGTATCTTCATTAATTAAAAACAGTTTTCCTGCCGCTTAACTTTTTTTTCACTCTTCACACAAATACTCGTACTTTTCTTTGCTTTTAAACGTTTCTTGCCCTCAAATTATTTCTATTTTGCCACAATATTATTATAATTTTTTTTTTTGCCAGTACTGCACTAAAGAAGAAGGACAAACACTTAATCATCACTTCACATAAAAACGTTAGAAAAATATCATGGCAGTTTCTCTTTTTTCATCTCTCAATCCCATTTACTTAAACTTAAAGTACCGCGAAAAATTAAAATAGAAATAATTATCATAATGAATCTTTTGAAATTACTTAGATGAGCCCGAGATTCCCTACAGTTCTAAAAAAAATCTAATATCCCCCTGGTATATTTATTATTGCTTTTATTTATTTCTTGATGGACTTGTACTTGAAGTTTTGTTGTAGAAGTACTTTTCCTATAAACAGATGGACATATTTTTTTATTTTACTACTTTTTCATTTATTAAGTACAATATCTTTTTTTTTAACTTGATTATTGTTTTTGATCATACTTATGAAATGAAATTAAAAGAAAATTTCTATAGAAAAACTTTGGAAAGGGTTTTGTTATAGTTGTTGTCAACTTAAGGCCAGTTGTTGTTAATCTTTGTTTTTTTTCTTGTCAACTAGAAATAATTTTAATGTCATTGATTTTATGCTTAAGTGAAATTTTAATTTGAATATTAAGATTTAATATGCCATAAATAATGTAGTTAGTAACAAGTGTTTGTTTATTTTATTTTTTTCAATGGCTTTTAGCTTTTGTGCATTAGGGACAAGAAAGACGAAAAATATATTTTTTATTTATATCTTAAGCACGAAATCTCATTTTAATTGGTAGATACATTGTTTTGTATGTAAAAGTTAGAAAAAAAGGGGGGGCATGCTTCAATAATTTAAATCTTCGAAAAATTAAAATTTTCGAGCTTATTTCCGTATTTTCGAACTTAATGTCGTATTTTCGAACTTAATTTTGAGTTTTTGAACTTAATTTTGAGTTTTTGAACTTAGTTTCGAGTTTTCGAACTTAATTTCGATTTTTCGAACTTAATTTCGAATTTTCGAACTTAATTTCGAATTTTCGAAATTACTTCAAAACTACTTTGTAATTACAAGTTATTTAATTTATTTTTATAAATCCTATTAAGCACTTTGTAAAATTGTTTTTATTAGATTTTGAGTTATATCGTGGCTTTAAATTCAAAATTCACTATAAAATCTTAAACGTTTAATTCAAACCTAATTAATTTTCCTTTATTTATGGAAAATCATTATACTTCGAATTTTTTCAACATGAAAAAACAACATAAAAGTTCGAACTTAAAAGAAGTACTTTCTCATATAAAGCCGCAATAATTTGATTGATTTCGCAAGTGTTTTAACTTTTGCAGCTGATTCAAAATGTTTAATAAAATTAAGTTAAAAATTTAACATATTTCAATTTCTTAACAAAATTCTATTTCTTTTTTTTATAAATTTTTTTCGTTTAACCGTTTCAAAAATTTGAGCTTTCTTCCACAAAATGAGAGAAAAACTTTAGTTTTTGAAATAGAACACTTGCTGTTGCTTTCAGTTTTCAAACAGCCAAAAATTAATTTCTTTAAGTCGTTTTGGCACAAAATATTTTTGATATCAAAACAAATAACATTTAAAAAAATATTACAATCAACAACAACAACCAGAACTACAAAAATATGAAAAAGATTATTTTTAATCAATCTTTCTGATTGCATTCTTAAATACAAAAGATATTAAAAAAGATGACCACAAGCAACAACAACACCAACAACAACTACAATTGTGACAGAAGCGGCAAGAAGAAACTGATTCTTTAAAATTGTTCAACAGACAAGACACACAAACGCCCACAATTTTTAATGTTTTTTCGCAAAAAACTCAGAACTACAATCACAACAAGAGATGATGCACTAAATAACAGCAACAAGCAAAAAAAAAACAACAAAAAGAAACCTTAAAAAATGCTTCAAGAAATTGCAGCCTCAAAAAAAAAGATAATTAAAAACTTTTAATAAAAATCACAATTACACAACAACGACAACATCAGCCAGACAAAGCTATAAACAAATTGTTTGATATAACAATAATAAAAAATATTAAAAATATTTAATACTTGTGTAGGCTCTTTGGTGTCCTTTACAACATCATTAAGGACAAATCAGACAATATATTATTTGCATTGAGAATTTTTATTTTGAGGCTTTAAACATCTTTCACATTTTGTCTTTAAAAATTTTTGGCGACATTTAAAATTTCAGCTGTTTTTCTGTAGAATTTTAAGGCATTCAAATAAATCTGTTTTATTTATTTTAATATCAAAAGAATAAATGAACAATGCCAGCACCACCACAACAATATAAATTAACCCTTATTAATGGCAAGATTATGAGTCAAGACATTTTATAAAAATAATAATTAGGAGGAAATTAAAACTTTTTTTCTATAACTGTGGAGCATGTAGATATGTATGTTTGTGTGTATGTTAAGCGTAAATATTGTTGCCAAGTTTGTTTTTCCGTAGAACTTGGGAAATAGCGTACAAATTTCTTAAGAGAAAAAGAATACATTTTAAGGATATTTTTTGTAGAATTTTTTTAATAAGACTTGAATATGAAAGTGGATGCATGTGAATTGGGGAATCCAAAAATTTGTACATTTTCGCAGAGAACGGTAGCTCCAGGTGCTGTTTCTCTTTATATAAGAAAATTCGAGTTCTCATGACCAAACCAAAGGCGAATATGGAGAAGCAAGTTCTAGCAGTTAAATAGAAATGTTTGTGTTTATAAAATAGAAAGAACATCTAACCCGAATGAAAATATACACATAATTACAACCGAAAGCCATTAAAGGTAATATATGAAGAATAAATGTTATATTTATCCCAAAACATAATAAAAGGTCGAAGAAATTAATATATTATTTTTACTTACTCAAATATTTTAAGTACAAAGAACTGTATTACATCTACCCATGCATATTTACCTAGAAAGAAATATAAGGAAATAAAACGAATTAATTACTAAAGGCGTTTTTTTACAAAAGGAATTTAATATAAAAGGTACTTTTTATAAAAAAGACTTTTTACAAAAACTAATTTTTATAAAAAGGACTTTTTACAAAAACTAATTTTTATAAAAAGGACTTTTTACAAAAACTAATTTTTATAAAAAGGACTTTTTACAAAAACTAATTTTTACAACGATACTTATATATAATAGGAGCTTTTTACAGAGAGTATTTTTTGCAAAAGGTACTTTTTACAAAATGAAATTTTCACACAAGGTACTTTTACAAAAGCAACTTTTTACAAAAGGTATTTTTTACAAAAGTTCCTTTTTTAAAAAGGTACTTTTTACAAAAAGTACTTTACGAAGGGGTATTTTTTACAAAAGCTACTGTTTTAAAAGGCAGTTTTAAAAGGCACTTTTTACAAAAGGTACTTTTTCCAAAAGGTACTCTTTTAAAAGGCACTTATTTAAAAGGTACTTTTTGCAAGAGGTACTTTTTACAAAAGGTTCCCGTTAAAAAAGGTATTTTTTACAAAATGTAATTTTTTAAAAGACACTTTTTCCAAAAGGTACTTTTAAAAAATTTATTTTTTACAAAAGGTATTTTTTTCACAATATACTTTTTATAAAAGGTACTTTAAAAAAAAAACTTTTTCCAAAAGGTACTTTTCCCAAAAGGTACTTTTCCCAAAGGGTACTTTTTACAAAAGGTATTTTTTACAAAAGGTACTTTTTACAAAATATATTTTTTACGCAAGGTATTTTTTACAAAAGGTAATTTTACAGAAGGTATTTTTTACAAAAGGTACTTTCTTAAAAAGGTATTTTTTACAAAAGGTAATTTTTACAAAAAGTACTTTTTACAAAAGGTGCTTTTTACAAAAGGTATTTTTTACAAAAGGTACTTTATAAAAAAGGTGCTGTTAACAAAAGGTACTTTTTACAAAAGGTATTTTTTACAAGAGGTACTTTTTACGAAAGATGCTTTTTACAAAAGCTATATTTTACAAAAAGTACTTCTTATAAAAGGTACTTTTTACAAAAGATAATTTTTACATGAGGTACTTTCTACAAAAGGACTTTAATAAAGGTTTTTTTAAGAAAAAGTATTTTTTACAAAATCTATTTTTTCAAAGGGTACATATCACAAAAAATACTTTTTAGAAAAAGTACTTTTTAAAAAAAAAAAATTTTACAAAAAATACTTTTTACAAAAAAATCTTTTTTCAAAAAGTACTTTTAACTTAAAGCCCTATTAAAAAAAGCCCTTTTTACTAAACTTAGATTTTACAAAAAGTACATGTTATAGAGAATACTTTTTACGAAAGGTACTTTTTACATAGAGTAGTTTTTTCCAAAAGAAGATTTTAAAAGTACTCTTTACAAAAAGTACATTTTATAGAAATGCTTTTTACAAAAAGTACTTTTTTCGAAAAGAAGTTTTTACAAAATATACATTTTGACAACGGGCAATTATTATAAGGGGCTCTTAAAGCAATAGATATCATTTGCAGAAGGTACCTTTTACAAAAACTTTATATTCTAAAAGTATTTGCAAGAAAGTACTTTTTACGAAAGGTACTTTTTAAATTGTACAAAATCTGCTTTTATCAAAATGCATTTTTAACATAATGTATTTTTTGCAAAAGGATTTTTTTATAACAGATATTTTTCACGCATGGCACTTTGCCCAAAAAGTACTTTTGATTTAGTACTTTCTCGGGCAAATGTTTTATATTAAAAAAAGCTATTAAGTAGCTTTTACAAACAGCGGCTTTGAGTTCATCATCTAGCAGAAAATTAAGCTGAACATGAAATTTTAATTGTAGAATCAATTAAACTTGATTGTGCCTCTTAATGATTTTGCTCTTTTCTATTTATTTGTTGAGTTTTTTTACTAATCTCATTCCCAAAAATTTCAAAAATAATTTAATGATGGTATCCCTATTCCACCGGCATGCAAAAATCTCAAAAATCAAGCCTGCACAAAGAAATCTTAATACAATCTAAAACCGTCACGACAAAACCCTCAAATGTCAAAAAAGCAAAGAAATCAACAACAACAACAAGAAAAGAAATTATAAAAAAGAAAAAGATGCATTTCATAAATGAGTTTAATAAGCAGATGCATTTTTGATCAAATGTCAACAACAATTACAATTCTTATCCACACCATGTGGGAAAACACAAAGACACATTCAATGAAACTTTGCATTTTACTTACACATGGAACTAGCGATACAAAGGGTCAATAGGACATCAAACAAGAAATATCCCTTATAAATAAAATTTTACAACTTCCAGCAAAAGAATGAATCAATTAAATGGCAAAAAAAGTGTTTTTGTTGCAAAAATATATTACTGCCATATAAAAATCCTTTATGTCATGCTCTTGAATTTGAACTCGCAAATCACAAATTTTCTCAAAGAGTTTTTCACTTTCAATGCTTTTTCATATGCCTGCATCTACTTGAGAAAGTCTAAGTACACACATTCATATGTATGCATGCATTGATTTATAGATTTTTCTCATATTTTTGCATTTCATCTTTTACTCCTTTCATCTATTCAATGTCACTTCTTTTTACTCATGTGTGTAAAATTGTTATCATTCACAAAAAAGAAACAAAAATATAAGAAAATCCTTTTTAAAAAGTAACATATTCATTGATTTATTGTCGTGTATTTATGTTAGAGATTATCCCTTTGTTATTGATTGCATATATTTAGTTTATTTAAGTACTTGAATAAGCAAGTTTTAACCATGAATGGATTTCAACTAACTACCTGCTGTTATTTTAAATTACTTTGTTGTCGATTATTTTTTTCGTCTACCTTTAAACTGTTTGTGTGAAATACCTTTGAGATAATTTGTTAAGCTGGTTTTCCTCTAAAACTGTGATGAGGCTCATATTCATATACGTTTTCCCTTATTTTTAGGCTACTTAGCTGGATAGCATTATGTCCAAAAACAACACTGTGTGTAGAGGCGGTAATCTTTGTTTAAAGAAAAACTCAACAAACAAAAAAGTGGCAGCCAGGCGTGCAAAGTTGTAACTTCAGTTAGTATTGGTTGTATTTAATTAGTAACGGTTAGAGTAATGAAAAATTAATAAATATTGGAGCAGAATTGATAATCTTGGTATTTTTTGCTGCTCGCAAAATATTCGAAAAATTTTTTAAGAAAATTTCTTGCATTTTGACATCTAAAAACTTTCGATCGATTACTTAGGAATGTATGTATATCCTTGCTTAGAATGCAGTTAAATTGAGAAAGAAGTTAGAAGATATAATTTCGTAGCTAATTATAAATTTACGCTGTATTCTAGCCATAATTAGAGCAAGTACTAAAGCTCTTAAAAAAAGGATATATGGGGGAAAGACATGTCCTTGCACCGATTGTAGTGAAATTTGCCAGAATTTTTAAACATGTTAAAGCACAAATAGTTACAATGTCAAACTAAGCTCTGATCATACTAGTAGCTAAAATTTAAATTTTTAAAATTACCATATTTACAAAAACAAATTTTCTTATTATACTGTCGTTTTTAATACAAATAGAAGATGCAACGTTTACTGGCGGCATCGTGGGTCGTGCTTTTTTTTTTAATTAACGATATATTGAAGAAAGGCATTAAAACAAAATTTATTATACAGATTTACTCTGCGATTCGAGGTATGAATATTAATTTTGGACGCAAAATTAATAAACATTTTAAAATTAAGTACATGTGGGAGTCAGGCATATCTTTTTGCTCATAATGCAGTGTAATTGAGAAAGAAGTTAGAATATAAAATACTAGTCACAATTGCAGCTAATATTAAAATTTTTAAAAAAAGGATATATGGGCGAAAGACATGTCCTTGTACCGATTGAAGTGAAATTTAACAGAATTTTCAAACATGTTAAACCACAAATAGTAACAAAGTTTCGTTAAGCTCTGATCATATTAGTTGCTAAAATTTAATTTTGAAAGTTATCATAATTGGGAGATGGAAATTTTTAAAAATTTAAAACAAAAGCAAATTTTCTTATTTTTTTTGTTGTTTTCAATACAAATGGAAGATGCAACGTTTACTGGCGACATCGTGGGCCAGGTCGTACATTTGTTTTTGATTAAAGATATATGCTAGGAAGACATGTTTCTACGGCGACCAAAATGAATTCCAAGAGAGCTTTACTGTGTAATTCGAGCTATAAATAAATAAATACCAATTTTTTACGCAGAATTGACAAAATATTTAAATTTTTAAAATTAAGGACACGTGGTAGACAGGCTTACTCTTGCTAAGAATGCAGTGAAATTAGGAACGGAGGTAGAATACAAAATTTTTCAAGCTAGTTACAAATTTATGCTGCATTCTGGTCATAATTAGGACTAATATCAAAACTTAATAAAAAAAGGATATATGGGCGGATATCATGTCCTTGCATGCATTGACGTGAAATTTACCAGAAAACTCAAATGTGCTAAGCCACAAATAGTTACAAGCTTTCGCTAAGATCTGATGATAGTAGTAGCTAGATTTTAAATTTTGAAATTTTGCATACATGGGCGATGAACATTTCCTTGAGCTCACAAAAAAGTCGTGCTCCTCTACACGACGTTGATTTTTTTATTTATGAAATAGTTTTTGAGCTTTCACTGCATCCCAATCATTATTGCAGTTAATATGTAGTTTTTGATTCAAATGATATATTTGTGGTAGGCACAATCCCCCTTAAATGGCATTTAGCAGATACAGGTAATATACTTGTACCTTTTTAGATGCAGTTATGAATTTTTTCGGCTTTAATGGCGAAGTTAAAATTTTTTTTAAATAAAGGATATAAGGGAGGAAGCCATATCCTTGCAGCAATCGGTATGAAATTGAACAAGAAGCTTTAGTGTATAATTCCACAAGTAGTTACAAGATTGTTATGCTTCTTTAATAATAATTCTCTCTGAAAATGTCTTATTTTAAACTAGGGATATTATACTAGATCAGCCTTATAATAAAAGTCTTTACAATAACTTCTATTATAGCCGATAAGTTACATATATGGGAATAAATTACAGAGAATGTTAAAGCTATTTCACTAAAATATTTTTTTATTAAATAAATATATTTAAGATTTATTGAGAAACTTATACTCATGCTCACTGGATTATGATACTTAACTTATACACCAGATTCAAAAGAAATAACCTGTTTAAATAAATAAAATATATACGTTTTCTAAGCTTATTGCAAGAATCCTTATCTTAGCCTTTTGGCAAATATTTCATTAAACTATTTTTAATTTAAATAAATTTTTTTATGAATACAAATGAAACTGTAGAAATATTAATAACTGTGTGTTTGTAAAACTAAAGTTTATATTTCTACATCTTTTAATTACATTTTTTTCCTAAGAAAATTTATTTATCATTTCTGCATCATCATCTTCCAGTTGGTAAATCTCTGCCTGCCCCTTACCTCTACTAGAATATTAAATTTACTGTAGAAAATTTCCGGTTTCCTATGCAGCATCATTACCGAAAACACTCTGTGCCATACAAATATTGTTCATGTGTGTCATAAACTTTGGATTTGGATAATAAAACACACACACACACAAACGTGCTACATTTGTGCATGTGTATAAGTATTACAAATACACTAAGCCATTAAAAAGAAAACTCTGCAGATAAATCTTCTTGTTAAGGTGACTTCTTTTAAGTCTTTTTTTAGTATTATTATTATTTTATTTCTACATCTAAGCCACCATGAGATTCTAAAAAACAAACCCATTTCCTCACACTTGCTCATATACGCACTCACCTACAAGCACATACACACACTCACAAGAACACTCACACGTACTGCTATTTGCATCAATCAAAATCTGCAATTTTTCTTTTTACCTTCCACTTCCACTACTCCGACTATATCTGCCTGCCACCTTTAGTTTAGTTTTATTTCGTACGTTTTATTTTGTTTGTTTTATTTCCAAATGAAGAAAACTTACAAAAGCAAGAAATTTTAATGATGCATACATAAGCAAATGTTAGAAAAGAAAATAAGAAAAAAACAGCAGCTAAAAAAAATACAACTAAACCAAAAAAAGGAAGAAAAAAATTTTATAGATGTTCTCAAAAGTGCATCATCTGATGCAATTCCACAAGCGATATAAAAAAAGGAATAAAAAGATATGAGGACAAATATTCGTAAAAACTAGAGATGCAAGTAATAAACTTGCAATGCACAGTGGGACGTGAATGATTTAATTTATTCGGTGATTATTTTAATGTGAGAATAAAAACTAAGAAAGTTTCATAAAGCCGTTTTGACAAAATAAAGCTTAAGGCACGAAGTAAAGTTAAAAGATTAATTTGTTGTTAAAATCTAGTTGCATTTCAATATAGATTCCTTTTAAAATTTTAGATATTTTTTAAAAGTAAGCTGCATTGGAGGTTAAAGAAGTAAAGTATTTTTTTAATGTTGTATTTCCTTTTTAAATATTTATTTTTGTTATCTATTTTAAGTTACTTTTTATAACACAAAAAAGAATAATTAAAATAATATACAAATTATATATCACTACAAAAGACATAACCGTCAACTTTGACTGTTATATACATTAAGTATGATTACTCAATTTCGAGTGGATATATTAATCAAAATTAATTAATTTTAATTCAGTGGTATTTTAATCAATCATGATTGGTTAACTGTGATGAATATACTAGTCAAGATTTATTAGTAGCAATTGATATGTATATCCATCAAGTATGATCAGTTAAACTATCAGTGTTTAGTTAAAAGTAGAAAAGTGAGCATTTTAAACACAACCCGTTTAATTTCTTCAATTTACACACAACTTAATGCAAAAAGAATATCTTATTTTTCTCTCAATTATTGAGTATGTTGTACATTTGTATGATATTTTTACACAATACTTACAATAATGTGGGGATTGATTCTGCATCATCTAAAAAAAATATAATTTTTTGAGTTATTTTTGGTATAAGAGCGAAATGTTCTATAGTCGACGGAATAAACTAATTAGATGAAAGTTTCCATCATATATTGTTCTACGCAATGACTGATATATCCTTCACCACTAGCGATCAAATGACCGGTCAAATGACTATCACTGTCCTTGTAGGGCATATTCTACCTTCAATTTCTGAGATCATAAAGTAGCATTAGATGTAAAATAATAAAAATTTCTGAGGTCAAGCTGATAAAAAAGTTTTTGAAACTTAGGCTCAGATTCATAAGCAGCCCATTGTGGCTCATGAGCAAAAAGTTGTTCACAATTCTATTCCACATTCAGCCGTGTGTACAAATTTTGCCTTAAAGTTATTCTGCAGGAACTCGTTAAGAATTTTCTTTAAAAAAAGTCTGTATGCGTACTTTATTTAACAAATACTATCATCTACAAAATGAAATTTCCTTGTAATCATATAAAACGTTTATATTGTAGGGAAAGAAACATGCATGTTTGTTGATGTATGTAAATATTTCTATGGCTGCTTAGAAAATTCTTAATTTACCTGCAAGTATTTATAAATACTTTTCAACATATGAAAAGATAAGATTTTTATTTCCCATATTTTTTCTTTTCGTTTACTACAACATACATTAATTTTTCCTTTTTTTTAACAAGATGTTGCTCCTAAGCACATCCTTCCAAAACAGAAAAACAAAATTTATTTGCTAAACAAATACTGTGTGATGATATTGAGGTTGTTGCTGTTGTTGTTTAAGGAATACTTGAGAAGGAAAAAAAAACAAATGCTACAGATAAATCTTGAAGTTCAAAAGAGAGAAAACTTTTACGTATGTATGCATGCAAGTATATTTTATTTATCTTATTCTGCTTAGAAACTTTTGAATATCCTTGTGATATCTATTGACCTCATATGCTTAAATAGACTGTAGACTATGAAGTATTTGCTTGCTATATTCGTTAGCTGTACACTTAAGAGTAGCATAATTTAGTTTATTAAGATAGATGTCCTAAATTGTAATACGAACTAAAACTTCTTAATTAAAAACGGTTTCAAATTCTCTGATAACGCCTTCTGATTTAAGTCAAACCAAAGAATTGTGGGATTTAAGAATCCAAATCTTAAGAACGCTTCGGCAATAAAGTCATCTTGTTGTTTGTAGAATTGAAGTGATTTCTTGCCTTCTGTAGCTCTCATTTGCTACGAGTGCTTCATTTCCATCTTGAGGAATTGCACTAGAGCTTTTTCCACTGCCTGCCATTATATTCTTTTCAAATGTCAATTGTATGCTTAAATGGTTGCAGTTTGTTGTTGTTGTTGTTGTTGTCGTTCTCGTTAAGAACGATGCTGATGATTTCTTTCAGGTATTTATTTTTCTTTGCATAGGAAATATCTGCTAGGAAAATAGTAAAGGATTTTTATTTTCTCAAGAGGCAGCGAAAGCAAACAGTATCGTAACCTAAATACACTGAGCCAAAATTGTTTAAGATTTTTATTTGCCACTTCCTAAATTCAATATTCAAACTATGTATAGGGTTTTCATGAGGAACTTTTGTTTATTTTTGCTTAAGCAACCTCCGTAGCCATTTCGTTCCTGCTGAAGAAACTAATATGTAGCTTTCAAAAACTTAACGTTTGAGAAAAGCTTAAATATTTTTTTGCCAACACAAAAATGGGCTGAGGAGATACGCCCATTAAATCTTTTTTCTTTGATGTAATGTACTTTCGCTTAATGGATCGCTAAAAAACTTAGCACACATCTTGGTCTTTTGTAATGGCACAATCTTAAGGTTAAAAAAATGGGTGGAGCCACGCCCATTAAAATTAAATCTCATACTTAACGAGCTTCTACTTAAACGATGCTTACGAAACTTGGCACACAGCTCGAGCTCCAAAAGTGACACGATCTTGCATTTAGAAAAGTGGGCGCAACCCGTGATGTTTTCTAAAAGTGGGCGTAGCCCATGACGTTTGTTAAAAGTGGGCGGACCAAGCTCTTTCAAATATAACATTAGCACTACAAATTTTTTAGAAATTTGACACACATCCTTAAGCTCTGAAATAGACGATATTGTGCATTTGGAAAACTGTCTGGGGCCATTAATCATGCAAAAGTGTACCTGACCACGCCCCTAAAAATTTTCAATTTGAACTAAAGGGTCTAAAAATAATTTAGATTCAGTTAAATAAAATATTTTAATATGCGTTGCCTATAGAGATATTTAAAGTCGGTGACAAAGATAATGATAAGTAAACTCATAAATATGTAATATGCACCGACTTCGAATAGCAGTATAGGCAACGCATATTAAAATGTTTTATTTAACTGAATCTAGGTAAACTATTTTTAAAATTTTAGTGCTTATTTTTAAAATCGGCTCAATTTTTTTGAAGCATAATCTTAACTTTATTGCTCCAGAAATTTAGAGTGACATGATGTCAAGCAATAACTAAAATTTAGTAAACTTTTCTCTCAGTATGCAAAATTTTGTCTTTCTTATCCTTTAATTCTCGTTTTTTTTATGTACAAAATTCTTCTTTATCTTTTATTCTATTTAAGTTAATAACTTGAGACTTAATTGCATTCGTTACATAAAAAGAAAGCCCCCAAAGGAAAGCACTACAGTTGCAAAAATTACTTATCACATATACATACATATGCGCAGGCATACATACATATAAACATACATACAGGTGCACATATACATACATACACATCAATATAATCAACTCGGTATACAATTTGACGTTACTTAATTTCAAGTGCCTTTACCTTAAGAATTGTCTTCAGAGGAAATCTGCAGCAACAACAGCAGCAAAATGTTGCTAAAACAACAACAACAACAACAACTATAATAATAATAATAGCAAAAAGCTCTTATTTGTGCATTTATGCACAAATACAAAAAACAACAACAAGCATAACAAACAAATCTGAAAAGAAATTATTCAAAGAAAGATGAACAAAAGATTTATAAAAAGAAAAAGTTCTGTGTGCAAAAAAAAATAAAGATGACTTAGCAGCAGCCTTAGCAGCAGCAGGCGATCAAACAAACCAATTTATATGAAAAGGATTGAAGCAAAGTCAGTCGCTGTATTTGTCTGAGATTGTTGGCTGCGGCGGCTGCATCTTGGGCTACGTTCAATTTTCTTGCTTTTTATACACATGCACATATATTTTTTTTTTATTTTTATATGCCAAGTCGTTTGTAAAAGTATACAAAAATCTTGATGCCTTCAATTAAGCTTTGACAACAAGTGCATTGCATACACTGGCAACAAACATGTAAGAAATAACACACACACACACACGTACACATACTTTTGTGCATTAAAGCTCACGTGCTCTTAATTTTTATGCAAGATGTGGCAGTTAGTCAGGCTGATGTTGCTTGTGAATAAATTTGAAATTTTATTGTAAGGTGGCATGGAAGCTTTACAGGCAGTTTGTGAGTTTGTCATTTGCTGTTTGTTGCATGTTGAAAATAGTGGTGCACAACCCCAAAAACCTAGAGTTTATGAATAAAATATTTATTTCCTGTCTTCCCCTTGACGTTTGTTGGCCCAGAAATCGTTTTCGCTGCATTGAAATGTCTTTCGTTTGTTTTATAGGCCTCGCAAGAAACATGAATGCAGACACAACTACATTAAGAATAAAAAAAAAACAAACAAAAAATACTGTTTCTAAAGAAATTAATGAAAAGCAAAGAAAAAAAGTGAGATAGAGAGATAATTGATAACAGAGTTGATTTCAAATATATCACAGTTCTTGACTAGATCTCTTCAAAATCAATAACGATCAACAGTGAGTCCTTAAGTAATTTTAAGAATTTAAGGAGCTGAATACATATTGGCTTTCTTCGGCCTAAAACTCACTAGAAAGTTTAAGCATATATTTCTGGAAGTAGTTACAAACTTGCATCCCCTATTCTTATCATTATTACAGCTTATATTGATACATGGTAATAAAGGATATATGGCGAGAAAGCATGTCATTGCACCAATTGAAACCAAATTGACCACAATGCTTATTTATATTAACTTACAGGTATTTATGCATTTGCGCTGCATTCTGATCAAAATAATGATTCAATTATTTTTTTTTTCATTTAGAACACTTAAGAAAATGTAATATGCAAGCGCTCAAAGAAGTTTCTTGCATCATTGTATAAATAATATCGAATTTATGCTGCTTCTAAATCGTTATTGCAGATGATATATAAGTTTTAGAATAAAGGTTATATGGGAGGTACGCTTATCCTTCAGTCAATTGTAATAAAACCTTCACAAATGTTTTACTTTACCATTCTGTAAATATTTCTATGTTTTTGCTGAATTTTAATTATAAGCACTGCTGAAATTTCCGTTTTAAGGTTAAGAATATGAGAAAGATAATAATTTCTTTACACTTATTGCTGTAAAATTTACCAGAAAGCTGACTCGTTTATAAATTACAAACTTACAACCCTTTCTGATCATAATTGCAGCTAATATTGAAATTTGTTAAAAAAAAGGATATAAGGCAAGATGACATGTCCTGGCACCAATCGAAATCAAAATTGCCTAGACTACTTAATTATATTAATTTACAAGTATTTACGTATTTGCGCTGAGTTCTGATCAAAATAACAGCCAAAAAAATTTTTTTTAATTTAGGAATTTAGGATACCTAAGAGACTGTCATATACAAGCACTCAAAGCAATTTCTTGCATCATTTTATAAATAATTTTGAATTTACGCTGCTTCTGAATCGTTATTGCAGATGATATATAAATTTTAAAATAAAGGATATATGGGAGGTATAATCATACTTCAAGCGATTCTAATGGAAGTTTCAGAAATATTTTACTGTACTATTCTGTAAATAGCTAAGAGTTTTTTCTGAGTTTTGATTAAAAACACAGCTAGAAATCACGTTTTAAAATAAGGGTTACATGAAAAGTTTTAGTATCCTTGCACTTATTGTTGAAAAAAAAACTCACCAGATAGCTGACTTGCTGATAAATTAAGCAGTAATTGTAAGTTCTGGTCATAATTTTAGCTAATATTGAGATTTCCTAATAAAGGATATATGGTAAGAAGGCATGTCCTTGCACCAATTGAAACAAAATTTATCAGAACGCTTAGTTATATTAATTTACAAGTATTTATGAACTTGCGCTGCATTCTGATCAAAATAAGAGCTCAAACTTTTTTTTTTTAATTTAAGACACCAAAGAAAGTATTCATTGAAATAACACTCAGCAAAGAAATGTAATGCATCATTTAATAAATAATTATAAATATTTGCTGCTTCTAAATCTTTATTGCATATGATATATAATATTTCAAATAAAGGATATATGGAAGGTATGCTCATCCTTCAGCCGATTCGAATCAAACTTACACAAATGTTTGACTGTGCTGTTTTCTAAATAGTTGTAAGATTTTGCTAAGATTTGGTTATAAACACAGCTGAAAAGCACTTTTTAAAACTAAAGCTACTAATATCCTTACACTGATTGCTTAAAAAAATTTACTAGAAAGCTGACTTATTTACAAATTAAGCAATGTTTGCAAGTTTTTACCGCATTTTGATTATACATAATTGTATACATATAAAATGTATATTTTAAAACAAAGGATATACGACAGGTATTAATGTGCTTGCACTGATAACTATAATATTTATCATAAAGTGTAACTATGTGTAAGTCTAACAGTATTGTTTTGGTGGTTATAATTGTAGCGTAAATTTATATATTTTAAATAAAGGATATATGGGAGGTTCGCTCATCCTTCAACCGATTGAAATGAAACTTTCGGAGGCGTATTAGTGTACTATTCTCTAAATAGTAAAAAAAGATTTAGCTAAGTTGGTTAAAAACACTGACGATAATTACGTTTTATAATTAAGGATACATGCAAGGTACTTATATCCTTCCACTGATTGAGTAAAGACTGACCTGTTTATAAATTAAGCAGCTTTTTTAAGCATACTGATTATAATTGTAGCTGAAAAGATGTTTTAAAACAAAGGATATATGGCGATTATTATTGTCCTTGCATAAATTGCTGTAAAATTTACCACAAAACTTAATTGTATATTAATTTAACAGTATTTTTAACCTTTTGCTACATTATGATCATAATTGTAGCCAAAATTTATATATATGTATGTATGTATGTATATACAAAGGACATATGGCAGGTAGGGATCTCTTTGTACTTAATAAAATGAAACTAACCCAAAGAATAATTTAAACGTTAAATTTAGTGCATTTTGATCATACTTATATCCTTTATTCAAATATTGGGGCTAAAAATTTATGAGAGTTAGACTTATCCTTGCCCCATGATGAAATAAGTTGTGCCAAACAGTTTATATGTAAACTTAAGAAATAGTAATTGTAGCTGCTGATAAGTTTTCAAAATTAAGGATATATGTACGCCAGTTATTCAGTAGCAAGGATATAACCGATATTTAAGGATATATGGGAGTTTTTGATTTTCTGCCTTAATTTTATAATGCGTTTTGTTCATAATTTTACTTTAAAATGATGTATGGTATGTGGAGAATGTCTTTGCATTAATTTTAGAAATAATGTTTGAGATAGCTTAATCTTATGATTTTTGAAATTGTAACATAAATTGTTTTTTTAACAAGGATATATGGGAGGTTAGGATATCCTTCCACCAATCCAAGTGAAACTAAGCAGGGATCTCCTTCTCTTTATTGCCGCTACTTTTCTCATCCACAATGTAATTTATTTATTTAAATAAATAAAATTTTAGCATTTTCCTTAAATTGCAACGTGAAGTAGTGATGAAGTCAGTATAGTCAGTCTTATGTGCATATTTTTTGTGTTTTTATTTTATTTTTCTTTATACACCGAGGATGATGCATTTAATAAAGAGCGCAAAAGAAAAGATGTTTATGAATGAGTTCCTCCTTTCAATAATTTTGTGCATTACGCGGTTTTTATTTCATCAAATCATTTAGTTTCACGTAATTGGAATGAGCAGCAACAATAGAATGCATTAAAATAAGGAGAGAGATAGAGAAAGAAACTCAAGAAATTTTTTAATTAAAATGTTAAATTAAAGAAGAGCTGTTGTGCAAAAAGGCTGCGTTGAGAAAAGTAATAAATAAAATAATTTAAAAGGTGGGCCATTTGAGAAATGGCAGAAAAAGGCTGTTAGGCTTTAATGAATAGAAAAATCATTATTTAATTTATTTAAAAAATTTTAAGAACAAATTAAAATAAAATAATAATTATTAAGAATTATCGGGAAAAATTTTGTGTACATTAAAACCCCGTAAATTTTTACACACACTAGCTGTAACATATTCATTATATAAAATGTTTCTTTTAATTAAAATTTTACAACAAAAAGTAGAAATGAAAATATTTATAAAAAATAAGTCATTGCAAAAATACAGCCTAAAACAACAACAAAATATTTGCAACTTTTAGCCAAATGAACTTAACTTTCTTCTACTTGATCTTATACCAACCAGCAGCATTTTTGTTGTTGTTGTTGTTGTTGTTGTTGTTGTTGTTGTTGCTTACCACCAATGAAAAATAAACACCAAAAAAAATTTACTTTAATTTGAAACAACTAAAAAGACCCAGCCGGCACCATGCCAAAGCCAGCAAGCAAGCCACCCACACCAGCAAACAACTGCAAAACTTGAAAGGTAAATTCAGGTATAAAGTTCTTTACTTCTTTTTTTTTAAACTCTCAAATATAAATACATTTAAAAAAAAAAAAAAAAGAACGGTACTACTTAAATTATGCAAAGAACAAGAAGCAGAGAAAGAGAGCCTATCCAGGAGTTGTTACTCGAGAACGAGTATTTTGGTACGTGGTGCAAAAACAAAAACTTAACTTTCAGCAAGCATACACTTGGTTGTTACAGAAGAGTTTAAGAGCTGGCAGTTAAAGGAATGCATTCATTAGTCATGTTTTAGCAGTTTTTCTTGGACCAAGCCTCTTCAATTCTTTTTTAAAACTGCTCGTTTTTAGGGTTTCGTACACCAAAGGTGAAAAGAAACCCTATTGTTTTCGCTACGCTGTCCGTCCGTCCGTCCGTCTGTCACAGGGTATTTTCTTGAGAACCGTAAGAGCTACGGACACGGTGTGTAGACCTTTGGCTGCTACAACAACAAATACATGAGAGTTGGAAATTAAAGGGTGTTCCAAAACGAGCAACGAAAAATGTTAAATTACCATGTAATATATATACACTTGAATTTTGTAAAATTAGTGTATTTTTATACAGACTACAACAATTAACACTAAAATTTAAAAAATTTTAATTAAAGGGTGTACCATCAGTTAATGTAATTTTGACTATGTAATTTTGATAACTTGCTGTATCTTGGAAACCGTAAGAGCAAACTTCTTGAAATTTTCAAAAACGGTAAAACAAAAAAATCCCAAAATTATAAAATCGCCAAACCGAAAAAAATCGCCAAAATAAAAAAAAATCGTCAAAACGAAAAAAAGCACCAAATTAAAAAAAATTTCTAAATCGAAAATAAATCGCAAAAAACCGGAAAAATCGCCAAAATGAAAAAATCGCCAAAATGAAAAAATCGTCAAAATGAAAAAAATCGTTAAAATGAAAAAAAATCGCCAAAATGAAAAAAATTTCCGAAATGAAAAAAAAAATCGCCAAAATGAAAAAAAATCGTCAAAATTAAAAAAATTGCCAAAACGAGAAAAAAGCGAAAAAAAATTATTTCAGCTGAAAAAAACGTAAAAAAACACTATTAAAAAAATGCTCAAAGCCCAACGTACGTGCGTGAGCCAAAGCACTTTACTGAATTTATTAGGATTCCATACACCAAAGGTGAAAAGCAAGCCTACTGTTTTCACATAATATGTAAAACTTTGCTCGCTACAGCCAGGGCTGCCAAATGTGACGATTTCCCGCCAAACGTGACGATTGACTTTTAAAATTTTTGTAATTTAGGAAAATTAGTTTGTTGAAGGATATATACAAAGTATGAATATAAATCCCGACAAAACTCGTCTGCAAGAAATTAAAACAACTTGATTTATATGATTTTTCTTATATTAATTATAGTAATTAATGGATTTTGAATTTGGTTGAGAAAAATTTACAAAAAATAATTCCTGGCGATCTTATTTCTTTGTAAACGATTTTCTGATAAATTTTTATACGATTATTTTACAAAAATTTATATTAAAAAAAGGTGTTGTATAAATACAAATTTATTATCAAATATTTATTAAGAAAAACTGCATAAAATTGATTTTGGCAAGTTTTGGCGATTTTTAAAATCAATTTGGCGAAATAGGTCAGAAAAAATATGACAACCCTGGCTACAACAACAAATATGTGAGAGTTAAAAGTTGAAGGATGTTCTAAAGCTTTCTGTTATTATATACATTTACATATGTACATATATATACACTTGAAATTTTGCAAAGTCAGAGTGCCGCCTCTGTGGCTGAGTGGTAGCGAAGCTAGCCTCTCAGTCCAGAGGTCGTGGGTTCGATTCCCGCCATACACCCTGGGTGTTTTCTGCAAACAAGCTAATCGCTACGCGGATTGTGTTTGTTTAAAAAAAATAAAAAAATTTATTTTGAAATTTTCAAAAACGCTGGAACTATCATAGCCCAAAATTAAAAAATCGCCAAAACAAAAAATCGCCAAAAACCCAAAAAAAATCGCTAAATCAAAAAAAAGCTCCAAAACTAAAAAAAATCGCTTAAACCAAAATAAATCGTCAAAACCCGAAAAAATCGCCAAAAACGAAAAAACAAACGTCAAAACTAAGAAAAACGCCAAAACTAAGAAAAACGCCAAAAACCCATAAAAAAGGGCCAAAACTAAGAAAAAGTGTCAAAACTTAAGCCAAAACCCGAAAAAAAATGTACCGGGTACCTCTAAAACTTTAATAAAAATGTTAATGCCAAGTAAGATATTGCCTGTTCGAAAACGCATCACTGCTCTGCATCACACGACCAAACTTCAATTTTAAATGCAATATAAGTTGGCTGATAATCGGTTTTTGCAGTAACTATGTTTGTACCTCATATTTGACATTTATTTGTGCGTAATCTACTCCACCGAAGCACTTTGGGAAATTTCAATTTTCATTTCCAGCGCAGTGATGTATTTCTGAGTAGGCCCATATTAGATTATATTAGCTAAAGTTCTTATAGTATTACATACATATGTATGTACGAGTACAGTACTGCCTCATAGAATCAATAAGATTTTCTCTATGAAACGTTTTTAGCCTAAGGGGTATCCCAGAAGAAAGAAGCGAAGATTTTTTCATAGAGATTCCTTATTGTTTTTATGTAGTAAATCTTATTAATTTTATCAAGAAGAAAGCCACATAAAATCAAGAAGAAATCTTATTATTCACAACTTTTTTTACTCAATTTCCGTTATTTTTGGCACCAAAAAATAAATAATCTATAGAGAAAAACTTCTTGATTCTATTAGGTTTTCTTATAAATTGTAAACTATAGGGATTTCTTATTGATTTTATTAGGTTGCCTAATTAATTTTTTTAAAAAGGTTTTCTTCTTGATTTTAGTAGATTCCTATATGATTATGTGTAAAGCATCTTATTGATTTTTTTAATAAGGAAATCTTCTTGATTTTATGAGGTGTCTTGTTATTTCGTTTCTATAAATAGACATACAGACAATTTTTTTCATGATCTTTTTCATTTTTGTATAAGAATGTTTGCACAATAATTTCAATGGTTATTCAGGCTGCTTGTTAGCATATTGGTTAGAGTGCTTGTCTATCAGGTAGAAGTTTGCTGGTTCAATACTTGGTGAGTAAGTTAGTTAAGAAAATAACATAATGTGTATGTATGTATGTATAAATAAATAACATCTACAATATACTACATACATATGTATATGGTATAGAATTGAAATGAAAATACATAAGTACAGAGAATAAAGACGCAATTTTTTTTTTATTTTTTATTGAAAAAATCAATAAAATAACCTCATAAAAACTACAAGATTTCTTTTTGATTTTTTCAAAAAAGTTTTCTCTATGAAATTAATAAGATATCCTTATTTGAAAAAAAAACCATTTAATTTTTAATTTTGTTCTATTTTATGAGGTATTTAGTAGGCACTGTTTTCTCTGTGTATTAACTACAAATAAGACAGAAACATCGTAATCAGGAGATACAAATACATAAGAATCAGTAATTTTTATTTAAACATCCAAACCATTGTTCTGCAGTGTTATTATTGGAGCCTTAAACAGAGCCATAACAGCCAAAAATCTTAAGCAACATAACGAGCCTTAAGCGACATGTTATCGAAAATATACTTTTTTATTGAAATTAAAATTTTATGGCCCCACCCACAGTTTAGAATTATCAAAATGCCAAAATTGTTGATAACTTTTAGGATACGGGCTGTACAATTTTATCGCCAGCGACAATTTACGTACAAAAACATATCGAGCCCTTTTTTCGATTATATCGTAAGCGACATGTTATCGGAAATAGACTTTTTTATTGAAATTAAAATTTTATGGCCCCACCCATAGTTTAGAATTATCAAAATGGCAAAATTTTTGATAACTTTTAAGATACAGGCTGTACAATTTTATCGCAAGCGACAATTTACGTATAAAAACAAATTTGAATATTTTAAAAAAACCTTCTCCTGAAAAATTTACTTATTGTCGCTTACGATAAAATCGAAAATAAGGCTCGATATTTGAATATTTAAAAAAAAATACTTTTCCTGAAAAATCTAATCTTTGTTGCTTACGATAAAATCTAAAATAAGGCTCGATATAAGCGCAGATAATCGATTTTTGTCAAAAACAGAAGTTAAAAAAATATGCCTCTTAAGCTTTCTTGGCGGTCATGGCTGGAATGGTCACAAAGTGCCAGAAAAGGAGCGAGAGTGCCGCAGTGCCAACTAGCATCCTATAGTGCCAAAAATTACACAATTATGTGCCACATTTCCCCCCACTGGTCTATAATAGTTTTAAAAAAATTCTAAATTAAATTTTCTGTGCAAAAAGAACTTACTCTTTTATGTAACAAAAATATTACCAAGAAGTTTTTAAAAGCAGCAGCACATTAATTAATTAAAAATAAAGCAACAAAACCAGCAGCAGCAGCAGCAGCAATACCAACAAAAACAAAACAAAATTGTATAAAAGTTCAAAGATGACTTCTTTACAGCTTTAAGATGGAAAAGGGAGAGAACAACTTTTAAACCAGCAGCAGCAGCAGCAAGCAACAGCAACTACAACAACAACAAAAAACTCTGAATGAACTAAGAAGAGCAGGAACAAAAAATCAAACAAATAAATGCAACGGATGCAAATTTGTTTTTTGTTTTTTGTTTTTTTTTTTTTCATAAATACAAAATTTCGTTGTAATTTGAAGTTAACTAAGACGGAGACGGTGGTCGAAAAGCCTGGTGGGCCAGCATTAAGAAACCAGAAAAGGGACCCCAAAAAGTATAATAATAATTGCAAAAAAAAAATAATAATAATAATAATAATAATAATACAGCAACAACAATAATAAGGGAAGAGAAAAGTATACAAGTAAAGAAATGTATGTAACAAATAGAAAAATATTGGGGAGTTGAACAATAAAGTTAAGCAAATAGCAACAACATTAGCACAAGGAATTAAAACAAATTGCATTAAAATACAAGGACTTTTAACATCTACACTGGCCAGTTTAAAGCGGACATTAAAGAGGAAACTGAAGGAAATGCCAAGGTATGGGGAGTTGAGAAAGCAGCTACATACATCATAATCTCTTTCATTTTTTTTTATTTAATTTTGTTTTTTTTTTATTGAAATGCTGTTTTATTGTTTCTTGTATTTGTAGTAGTTATTTTCATTAGCATCTCAATGAGTGATAGCAGTGCAGCAGTTTATTTGGGGTTTGAGTTTGCTGTTGCCCAGCTCGAGAGGCTGGGCAACGGAAATCCATGGAGTATATATTTTTTTTTTAAGTAAATAACAGCAATTTATGAAAGCTCTACCTTCCTTATGCGTTAGAGGAAAAAAAAAATTAATCAAAAACAAAAAGAAACAAAGCAAACTTGCAAAAAAATAAAACGAACTTAATCATAAAAAGCTTGAACTTTTTTTTTAATTTTCGTTTTTGTTTGTTGAGGAGAGAAATGCACTTGTTATGCATTAAGGCTGCTTCGCCCAACCAACCATTCGTCCGTCGGCCATCCAACATTCTAACCGAAATGACTATAATTGTTTATAAATATAAAGAATTTGTTTGGCCATTACCAATGCAATCGCTGCATGAATTATGGCACAGTGGTTACTGAGGAAGTATTACACGGTGTTAAACGAAATTAAAATGTTAGAGGAAATCAAGCAAAACGCTTCGGTTATGAAAAATATAATTATTTAACTTTTTATATACATATTAGAGTTTCTACACTGAAAAAAATTCGCGGGAAATTTGTTTAAGCAAATCCCGGGAAATTTCATCTGGTAATTTTCGGGAAATTCAATTTAATTTTTTTGAAATTTAATTTTTGTAATATTGGTGGTTTTGTTTATTATTTTTCTTATTTTTTTTTATGACATACCTACAAATACAACAGTTGCCCAAATCAGTTGTATGAAAGGAACAAAAAGATTACGCTTCACAAAGCGTTAAACAAAGACGGTACCTTACTTTCGATCGTTTACAGTAACGTATTGATATGTATATAAAACAAACAAAAAAAAGTTACTCACGCAAAAGTGTTTCTAGAAAAGTAAATATGGGCCCTATACCTGCTACCATTTGCATTTTGCAAAATTTGATTTCTGCGAGATATAACTACCTTCCGGCCCTACATTATTAAATAAGTAACTTAGAGTTGGTGCACATTACAGGGGTATTTGAATGATAAAATTCCATTTTGGTGATGTGAACATGCGTTCATACACACATATTTATACAGTTTTATGATATAGCTATACACTTTTAAAATCAATATAATTGCTTTTATTCTTTGTATTTTGATTAAAAAACAACTTTTATTTCTGTCTCGATCTTGTTTGATTCTTATCACTAATTTTCAGAAATTCCCAGCAATCTCGGGAATAAGAAATTTTCTTTCTCATTTCCGGGGAATGAGAAAAGTCCGGGAAATAAGAAACCCTAATACATATGCATGCGTGAGTCACATTTAAATAATGTTCTCTCCTTTAGCGTTTATACAAAAAATATTGTATAAAGAACTGTTTTATAAATCCCTTATAAGTCCAAAATATATATTTGACTATTTGATTTCGAATAGCATTGTAGGTAACACTAATAATTTTTGTATTTAACTGAAACTAACTCATTTGTAGCTTTTGAAAGATATTTGTAGCTCTTACACTTATTTTTAAAAAACTTGTTAAATTAAGTGAAAACTAATGGCTACCGTTATCCTTCACTTAAATTGAAAACAATATGAATAATGCAGTACGTTGGCCATGCCGTAAGTCTAGCTGGTTTTTTTTTCCAAACGTGTATCATAGCCAGAACCTAATACGAAGATGGTCCCAATGGTAGCGGCTTTGACATACAGATGGCGGTAATTGTTTGAAAAAATTACTCTGATAAAAAGTGGCAACCTTGTAAAACATATGTAGCAGACTGTGGAACCAGTGGAAGATCGGCTCCAAAGAAGACAAAAAGGAATCATCTAGATTATACTTGAATGCATACGTGTAGAAGGCAGCCACGTAAACCAACCGAAGAAGACGAATATAGTTTCATGTATAGGCAAGGTCCTGACGTATCTTTTTGTGATTCGCGTGGGATAATTTTTATTTATTATATTCAAAAGGAAAAAACAATCAATGGCGAGTATGCTGCTAATTTTTTGTAGCATTTAAGTGATGAAATTAAAGAAAAAAGCTTCATGCAACTTATTCGTCAGCTTTAACTTCTTTCAGTTATCTTATATTTCCAAATTTAAAAAATTGCTCGGTGGCAAAATCTTTGCCAACAGATTTCGATTTTATTTATTTCCAAAATTAATAAAATCTGCCTTCAAATAAACTATGGCAGCATAAAAAATATATAAGTTTTGTTTTGCTAATTTCAAGTTAGAGAAATTAGAATGCTAATGTATAAACATTAACTAAATGCTTAAAAAAGTAATGTAATAACCAAACATACCACTTGAGGAGTAAGCAAGGAAATATGCAATTTGAAGGATCATGACTAAAAAGTGGAGCACGAATTACGTTGCAAAAATTCCTCTTCATCCTACTGCACTTGCGAGATATTTACTTTTATTTGGGGACCATCAGATGTGAAGAGGGCTAGACAGCGCTTATGTTATTTTGAGTTTTTGCTTATTTATATTTTTCGTTTTAAATATATTTTATTTACTTGAGTATTCTTAAGTTACTTTTTATAATAAAAAACAATTAAAATAATATAAAAATTATATTTATTGTCAGTTTATCAATCATATATTAGTGCTCAATTGTGGGGGATATATTAGTCAATTGTGATCAGTCAAACTTGACTAATATATGTACATATATGCTGTCATTGATTATTAAAAAAAAACAGTACAGTGAGCAGTTCGAATACACGTACACAAAAGTTTCTATCACATTTTTCATTTTTCGCTTAATAATGTAACAGAAACTTTGTTCTACGCTATTATTAATATATCCTGCATGCCTACCGATCAAATGACCGGTCAATTGGCTGATACTATTCTTAGTGAGATAGTTATTTTACTTCTTAAACGAATCACAATGCTACAAGTATTGACAAAGGAGATCGCTTTAAAAATAAAATAAAACTCTATGGTGTTGATATGACTGGGTTTGGTCACGGATCGAACCCGGGCTCACGAAGTTTTTAATTTGCAGTCAATGCACTAACTACTTCGGCTAGTAGCAATGTGTGCTGACAACTATAATGTCACTTTGTGACATCGCAGACAGTAGTGTATACTGGTGCAACGTTTCTCCTTTCCGATATTTTTCGTTGTATGACATTGCTTGCCATTTAAAACACTTAATAGGAACGGCATTGCAAACATTTTGAAAATGACAACACACAAAAATGCCAGTTGTGTACTGGGCATAAGTTTGGCAGATAATAAAAATAATGCAATAATAAATAAATTAAAAAAAAATAATAACTCAAAATACTTTCCTTTCAATCCACTGTGCTTAATGCATTTCCGTTCATTTCATTTGTTTTACATTTTATTAACTCATTTCACTAAGTTTTCTTTCAGTTTCCATAAGCAATAAGAAACAAGAAACTTAAATAACAATGCATTTGCAAAATTATATAAAAAAAAAGATTTTCCATTTTCATTGCGTTCTTATTTCCAAAGAAAAACGCACCAAACCTCGTCCCTTATCTATATCTCTAAAGATATTTTTAGCCCATAAAAAGCAACTTATGTAGTATTTAGTGTTGGGAGAGATTTGCTCGATTTGCACTGCTACAATGCGCTGAAAATCACTTTGATTATAAAAATATGTTTCTAAAGTATTATGTGATTCATAGCGTCTTGCCAAGGAGGTGAAATCAATTGCCGATATTTCATAGTAGCGCTGGGGGTAAAAGATGAATCCCAGCTTTGGCCTTGACTCACATGATATCCAAATACGCTTCTTGAGATCTTCTAAGGATACACTTTGCATATCTTCATATAAATCCGCTGGTACAGCTTGAGGTAATTTGTCAAGACTATAAATGGTTTGGGTTTTGAAGCCTATTAGGCGATTGATTTTAAGGAAAATGCAAGGTTTACGTATATTATAACCATAACCATTGACAGCTTGACATAAATTAAAATAATTGTGAGGAACTGGACCATATTTGCTTAAAGCATTGTTGATATGATTCACTATAAATTGCACCTCCTCCTCAGAATGCTCAACATATGAAAGTTTTAAATAATCTGTATTTATGAGAGATGGCTCAAAACTAAAGCCTGGTTGTGCTAGCAGCCACTTGGGCTTTTCATGCGTAATGGTAGTTTCAAAGACACAATAGCAGGCGAACCAAAAGCACACAATACCACAGTAAAACGTTAAATAGAATATTATAAGTGAGAGCCAACGACATGGCGTACGTGTCAAGATGGTACCTTTGTCCAGATTTATTATAAAGCTTGTCCAGGAAGCTTGGGTACACATATCCCATTTTTCTTCCTCGTCCACATAACGCACAGGTCTTGCTAGTTCAATAGGCTGATCAAACATTTGAATTAAAATGTTGAAATAGTTTTTTGGTTTATTTTTTTTGCTTTTTTTAATAAAATTTTAATGTCATAATTTTTATGTACATATGTATGTTCAAACTTTTTTCCCTCCCCCTCAGAGCTGTAAAATATTGCAATCAATTTAATTGCAATCAGTTGATTTCACGTCACTGATTTCTAATTTCTTGATTGCAATCAAAACCGTAAATTGATTTCATGATTAGAATTTGAAATCATGAAGTCAATTTACGATTTTGATTGCAATAAATTTTTTTAAATTAATTTATACATCAATTGATTGCATTCAAATTTTATTGCAATCGATTTGATGCAATTCATTTGATTGCAATTAAATGTTAATTGCAATCAAAATGAAATCATGAAAATGATTCTGATAATTTTGAATTGCCGATAATGGTAATTTTTGTTTGAAAAATGTTTTAAAATTACTGAACATAATTTTTAACTGCAATCCGATAAGTTTTAACCCTACGGCGGGTGAGAAGGTCCGTGGGGACCTTTTTCATTTTCAAACTGAAATTACTCCTTGATGGTCGGTATCCGACTTTGAAATCCACATTTATGAGATTTAATGCACCTTTATCATCATCCGCTGCAGTAGAAAGGTTATTTTCGTTTGCAACGTTGCTAAATTCTCCGCGTCGTGGATCACTTTCAGATAGCAACTTTGAAAAGCTACTCCTATTAAAAGCAAACAAACAGCTATCTCTTGGAAAAAATGCTCAAATACATGAAAACTTAAATATTTTCCACACTGTTTCTTTAATGTTATGTTTGTTATCACTTTTCCCAATAAAACCACGAAATTAATATTTTTATTTTCACTTTTCCGCTAAAATTTGCATTAGAATTTGTTGGTTTCCACCACAAAATTTAGTGGTTTCCAATAAAATCTAGGGCTTTCCACTAATACTATGGAGGATCCTATAGCCGTGCATTTTCAGGACACAAAGGTCAAAACCGCAAGCTTAAACTCAACCTCTCTAAGCACTCTACAATATTTTATTGAATGCTACCCCTTTAGATTTGATTTCAGGCAAATTGATTGAAATCCTATGATTTCAACGAAAATTTGATTGCAATCAAATTGATTGCACTTAAATTGATTGCAATCAATGATTTAAACAAAATGATTGCAATCACGACAGATTGCAATCTTGTAATGATTTCATTTTGAAATCAAAAGAATGAAATCAGTATGGCTGAAATCAATTTGATTGCAATCACAATTGATTGCAATTTTTTACAGCTCTGCTCCCCCTCTTGCTCCTTTTCTGTTAGCACTGTTGTATATATTCACTTGCATCTTTAATCTTGAATCTTAAGGCATATTCTGAATTTTTTTTTTGTTGGTTTTAATCCTTTTGAGAATTTTCCTTATGAAAAATTAATCTATATTTTTCTGCTACAAAAAAAGTTTTTGTTTTCTGTTGCCCCCGCTCTTGCCTTATAAAACAGCTGATAGGCCCTGCTTCTTTTATATCTAAATATGAGTGCGAGTAGAGTACTCCAGAGGCAAAATGTAATTATAAACTCAAAAACGATATGAAATATCCAGCAAACCAAACACAACCATACTACAGCAATCATGACGAGCAAAAATGCAATCAACAACAAAAAACAAGTTTGCATTTTGAAGACTCAAACCCACCCAAAAAAAAAAAAAAGAACTTAAATAACCTCAAAAAATCATCAGAAAAAAACACACACACACACAAAAAGAATGAATAAATGTCTGAAGTAGAACATTGACAATGCAGTAAATGCAGTTCTTTTTTCTTATCCAAAATACAATGAATGCATTTGGCAAACAATGCAAACACTCGCACTCGCACTCGCACTCGCACACACGCACGCCACCATAAGTAAACAAATATAACTCCAGTTTCGTACAAGGATAATGGCCAGCCAAAATATGTATATACATACATACACACACATCTATTTAGGTTTGAGTGTGTAGGTGTATATAGATTGCATATTGAAGTAGCAAGACTTTATTCCAATAAAACAAAAATTCGTATATAAAGTTAAAGCAATTCCAAAGAAGGAGTAGATAAGCAATCCAAATACTACTTGCTGCCACACACACTCACACCCTCACAGCTACTCCTCATCCTTGCCTTCACTTTGCTAACACTGGTTTGCAAAATTTGCCAGTAAAAACGAAAAAAAAATTTACTTTTTTATATATCGTATATCAAAATGCATAAGATTGCATGTGCACTCACTACACATCATACACACAAGCACACACGGACAAAATCAAATGCATTTTGCTTGTTGTCTATGTTTGTCTGTATGGGGAAGCATGTATATGTGTGTGATTATATACATATGTATATGGTGTGAGTACAAAAAAAACCAAACACTTTTTTCTCTACGAAGGATATGAAATAAAAATCAAATGAAATTCTTGACTTGTATGCACAAAAGCCAGCTGGGAAAAGTGCACAAGCTCTTGTTGCGTTTCTCTATATTTTATTTGCAAAACTTTACACAATTTTTTAAGTCTTCGAAATATTGCTGATTTTTTCCCTCATACAACATACCAATACTAAGTGCAGTATTATTACCACTGTCGTTATTTATCTGCCTTAGCAGATCAAAAGCAAACTTAATATATTTAGAGTGCTTAGGGAATAGGGCTCCCATATGTCCCATATACACTGCGTTCGCAAAATGATCCTTGTATATATAAAATAATATGTTTTAGTAAAAGTTCCTTAAATAATATCCACTAGAAAGCAGCTCTCAAAAATATATTTCATGACTGCGCTTTTCGCTGTATTAGTTAGTGCATTGACTAAAACACATATCATGGTTTTTGAGAGCCCTAGTTCAATCCCTGACCAGACTCAGTCATATATCAAAATTATACATTTTTCTGATATGCATTAGTGTCAGTGCTAATTCACATCACAGCGCCTTCCTGCGGCGATATTTGGAACAATGAATCATTAGCTTAACTTACTTAACTGCAGAGGCGCTGCAATGATGCTATAAAAATTAACAAAACGCCCCATATCGAAATTGTAAAAACGAAAATAATTGGTTAAGCTCCTTTTGTCCCTATCTATCTATCACTTGATCATCTCTACTTGCACTATCCCGTTCCCACACAAATCTAATCCAAATAAACTGAAAAATAGCGCTCTGGGAATTTGCCCCAAATATGGAATTTATTGTTGAGATTGGGAATAAAATGCTCGTGAAAAACCCCAGTGGATTTTTTTTATTTTGGGAAAAGCCACTATTTCCGCTAAGGATTTTTTAAAATAATTGAGGTATTCAAATGGTACTCATAAATTAACATACATATTTTAAAGTAATAACACGAAGATATATGACGGCTGTGAGCATGATATACATATGTACAACTATCATTATTGTGCTTGTTAGTATTTTTGCTTTAGCAACTTTTCACATTGCTTACTCTCTCTCTCTCTCTCTCTCAATGCCTTTAGTAAACTCTCTCACATTTCTGCGTGCAGTTATGATAAAACAATAAATATGCCTCAGAAAGTCTTATTATTTTATGACTTTTTTGTTTGAGCCACAACAACAATTTTTTTAAATTATGTTCAAATATTAAGACATTATTACACTTAAGACACTTAAGACACTGGTTTGAATACCCCAAATGTATATAATTCAAAATCATGTTATAAAGTTTCTGTTTTCAGGGTTCGCTGCACTAAAGGTGAAAGGTACCCTATTGTTTTCGCTACGATGCCCGTCTGCCCGTCACAGGCTATTATCTCGAGAAATGTAAGAGCTGGGGTCCTGAAATTTTAACAAAATATGTAAAACTTCTTTAAGCGCTACAACAACAAATATAAAACAGTTAAAAATTATAGGGTATTTTAAAGCGAGCAACGTAACATGTTGAAAACCTAATCCTATTTATTGTCTGTATATTACAATTACATATATACTTACAATTAAAAAATATATATTTACACTTAAACAGACTACACCTATTAATACTGAGACTTAAAAAATAAAAATTAAAGGGTATTCTATCACTTAATGGAATTTTGACCATGTAATTTTTACCACTACAGCAATCTTGGAAACCGTAATAGGCAAAATCTTAATATATGAAAAAAAATTCCAAAACTAAAAATAAGTCGCCAAAAATAAAAACAATCGCCAAAACGAAAAAAGCGTCAGAACCAAAAAAAGTCGCTAAAAGTTAAAAAAATGCGAAAAACCAAAAAAAAAAGTCGCGAAAACGAAAAAACGCAAAAATGAAAGAAAATTCCAAAAACCGAAAACGGAAAAATAGTTTAACCGGGTACTTAAATTTTTTTTAAAATGTCCTTAAAAGACCAACTAACTTGAAATTTTCAAAAAAAAATAATATTTAAAAAAAATAAAACTAAAAGAAGAGGGTGGAGTTGGCTGAAGTAGTTAGCACGTTGACTACAGAAAACCTGCAGCCTGGGTTCGAGCCCGGTCTCTGACAGTCATTAAAAATAACAACACCACGCATTTTTCTGATGTGCATTAGTGTCCTTTGTATCAGTTGTTGTGGGAAAACTTCTAGTGATGCAGGCATAAGGCACTGGTCACTAAAAAATAAACCGACTTCATCAGATAATAATCCTAATGTACATCCTTCGTTGTGTAGCAGAATAATTGGCGAAGTAAAATAATCAATAAAATGGCTACTAAACACAGCTTCAAAATTTAATACGCCTCATTTGACACCAGATGGCGCTGCTACACTGCATTATTAAAAATGTGCAAGGAGCAGAGTTGTAAAAGAATGAAGCCTTCCTCTATCCTCTATCTCTTCCTTCACTACCTGTCTTCTCTAACATTTCCCTATCACCCTCTCTCACTATCTTCTCTTCAATTAACAGGTAACACAAAGGGATCATTGTATTGAACCCAAGTGAGCTGGACTCTAAAATTTCACCGTTCCTTACCAGCAGCCTGCTAACCTAACCTAACCTAACCTAAAACTAAAAAAATCGCTAAAACGAAAGAAATTGGCGCTTAAATAAAAAATATCACCAAAAGTATAACAAGTCGCTCAAATGCAAAAACAAACAGTTAAAGTATAAGATTCGCCCAAAAAAACATAAAAGAAAATCTCTAAAAACCAAAAAAAAAAATCGCTGAAACCGAAAAAAATCGCCAAAACCAAAAAAGTCGCTAAAAGTAAAATAAAATGCCAAAAACCAAAAAAAAAAGTAGCAAAAACAAAAAACAATGGCAAAATTAAAAAAAACGCCAAAAACAGAAAAAAGGACCAAAACCAAAAAACTGTTTACCGGTTACTTAAATTTTTTTTTAAATTTCCGCAAGAGGCAAACTTGAAACTTTCAAAGACACAAAACTTAAAAAAATGGGCAAAATATAAAAGCGTTTAAATGAAAACTATCACCAACAATATTACTCAAATGCAAAAAACGAACAGCAAAAGTAAAGGTTCGCCAAAAAAAAAACATAAAAAATCTCCAAAAACCAAAAAACAAAATCGCTAAAAACGAAAAAAAAATCGCCAAAACTAAAAAAAAACGTCAAAACTTAATATTTGGCTAAAACTAAAATAAATCGCCAAAAAGTAAAAAAAACATCCGCAAAACGAAAAAAAAACCCTAAAACTAAAAAAAGGCTAAACACAAAATTTAAAAAAATTTCTACATCAGCTAAGATATTCGTTTATATAGTCTAAAGTTCCCACAATATGTACTGTCCGTATGGGAGTGAAAGTTGTTCTTAACTGAATTTTTTTTTTCTGTTCTGTTACCTACAAATCTGTTGAATATAGAATTCAATTTTAAGTGGCATTAAGTGCGTTTGTATGAGTTTCTGGTGGTATGAAAGAATTTAAATTTTATGTTAAAAAGCTAGAAAAATTTGTTTTAATTAAAGATTTTGAAATGCTAATTGTTGTAGTGGAAGAAAATGAAATTTTGCGTAACAATTTTAATAAATTATGCATAAAAAGAGATTACAAAATATTTCCTACAAAAAAGAACGAAAAGAAAATAATAAAAGAAGAGGCATTATAAAGTAAAAACTATGAGGTCTAAAGTCGAATGGTAGAGTGTCAAATGTTTTCAAGGTGCTGGATGTGAACAGACTTTTCAAGCATTTCTTAAAACACCTCTGAATCATTCCAGAATAGCTTGTCCTTTTACTAACAATGAATTTCTTACTTAAAGTACTTTTCTTTGCAGGTTGCAGGTTTGCTTATAAAATGCCTGATTCACTTAAAGAAAGATTTCTTAAAACAATAGCCACCTTAGGGAAAAATATTTGCTAGACTTATACAGGGTGTTTTTTTTAGAGGTATAGAACTTCGAATTGAAATAAAACACAAGAAAATCGTTTTAATGTCCATCAATTTGGCTTTATTGGAAGGATAATTTTATGCCATTAATGTTTAAATATGATTTCGGGCATGTGGCCGCCGCGGCTGGCTCGAATAAAGCCAATTCTACAGGTCCAATTTTCAACCACTTTTTCGAGCATATGGGGCCGTATGTTGGCAATAACGCCACGAATGTTGGCTTCCAAGTCCCCTAACGTTTCTGGTTTGTTGGCGTAGACGAGCGACTTCACATATCCCCAAAGAAAATAATCCAATGGTGTCAAATCACACGATCTTGGTGGCCAATTGACAGGTCCATTCCGCGAAATTATGCGCTCATCGAATGTTTCCTTCAATAAATCGATTGTGACGTGCGCTGTGTGGCATGTAGCTTCGTCTTGTTGGAACCACAACTCATCCACATTCAAAATCTTCAAAATCTTCCATAAAGTTGATGGACAAAGCTCCAATTGCTGTGCACGGTGGCGAATCGATTCATTCGGGTCCTCTCAACACTTTGCTCAACAGCGGCAATTGTTTCTTCGGTGCGCACTGTTCGACGTCTCTGCGGATGCGTATTATCACATAGAGTAAACGTAGTGCGAAAACGATCCATGGTTAACCGAATTAATTGCTCTGATGGACGATTATGTCGACCATAAAATGGACGGAGCTTGTGGTAAACTTCGCGAACTGAACCATTATTTTCAAAATAAATTTGCACGATTTACAAGCGTTGTTCTTTTGTCAACCTGTTCATGATGAAATGGCAAACCAAACTAAATATTAATCACTTGACAGCCGACAAAATGGCCGCCAGTTAAAAAAGTGATGCCAACTTCAAGTTCTATACCTCAATAAAAAACACCCATTAGTTGGTTTAACAAAAGAATTTCAATGGCAAAATAGGTTTTAACATACTATACTTTAACTTTATTCATATTTTTTCTATAAGGCTCTAAAGCTGCTCTTGCAAAGTGTATGATTTTGAAAGGCCCCCAAATCTTTTACTAAATCATTACTGCTTGCAAATTGGCTACACCACTTGCTATTATAGATATAATAGATACTATAATATATATAGAAGCATAATGTATTTAGTATATGTATGAGCGTGGGTACACGCAAAAAAAAAATATGGTTGAGATAACCATAATTAAACAGCAACATACTATGATTGAATTATATGGTTGCAGTCAAATCATATTATTGTCAATGTAAAATCAAAGTTTAAATAATATTATTTTCTGAGTTAATAATAATATTATCTACAAAAACAATTAACTTTGTTATACCTAATATTATTATTGTAAATAAGACAACACTATTGTTAGATGTGACTAAAATATAATTGAGACTTACCATACCATGTTCTAATATTATAATAATATTGTTAAATACGACCATAGTATTATTTTATGTAATAATAATATTTTGTTTTTTAATTATATATTTATTTGCAAATCTTTTGTTTAAAACAGCTGTGCGGTAAATCCGAAATAAAAATAAATTAATAAAATAATAGTAAAAAAAAAAGTCATTCCATAGGAACTACAATTTCATTGCTTCCAAGAAATCGATATTTTTAATTTGCCGATAGTTAGCAGAAAACCAAGGAGTAGTTTATTTTTGCCATACAAAACCTTGTAATTCATCTATAGTTTTAGAAATTACTCATCAGAATTTTTAAAAAATCGATTTTTTTGGAGAAACTTATGAACTAATTACGGTCTAATTTTTTTTAGTTATTTGCTTAAATTTACATAAAAATACTGTTTCGCCTTTAAATTCCTATAAAAAGAAATTAATTGTTAAAATAGGTAATTATTAACCATTTGTTCTAGATGAAAATATTATCATAGAACACAAAAAAGGAAATTTTTCTTAAAATCGCTTCCAATTCGGTGACCAGTCATCGAAAAAGAGAACTTCTTGCAATGACAACCCTATGTAAAAATCATTAGATCGGATCGAAATTTGCACTACATCCAGATCGCAAACTCTACATTTTCATGACTTTTTTGGAGTGTCTTTTTTTACTGGGTATGTATGTATAGAAATGTATACTTACATATACATATGTGTATGCACGAAATACAGACATATGTATATGTATAAAGAGATATACATACATACATTCATATGTACATATTAGTTTTATTTATCTACCCTTTTGCTTATACTTTTTTTTTATTTATTTAGCACCACGCGTGCACTACCGATAGCTTACAAACGAAACACTGAACTGACAGAAAGTGTTTCTGAAAAAGATTTTTTTAAAAACTTAACATAGTATGGTTTTGGATAACATTATATTGTTATTTACATCATATTATTTTTACACAATAATACAAATTATATTGTACTCATAAATTTTTAACAAAATTACATTGTTAAACTCTAACCATATCGCACTTTCTATGAATATAATAATGTAATTATTAAATTCAAACATTACTCTGTTTATCGTAACGAAATTAATGTTTAAAATAACAATAACAAGTTTTCAACGACCACACACTTGTTTCAGAGAACATAATATTGTTTTCTCAACCATTTTACAACCATATCTTTTCTTTGCGTGTATGTTAGTGCCCCTTACTTAGACTTTCGTCAGCTTATTTTTTTCACGTTTCTGCAAACGTGGATACTGGGTTTATGTAGAAAACTTTGATTTGCCGAACAAACCAACAAAAAGGAATTACCACCCATACAAAGGAAGTGCATGTATGGATATGTGGATTGTTTACCACACATTTCGGTATTAAAATCACAATAGCAAAAACAACGTCGCCAGCAACTACAAAAAAAAAAAATAAGTGCAATTGCAATATTGGCTGCATTGCGGATTTAATGCATCTTTTGCTATTGAAACATTCATATACATACATACTTACAAATAAAAGCACAAACACACTTTTAAACTTATGAAACACTTATGCAAAAAAATATATGTATGTAAATATGTTTGCAGATAAAAAAATATTGGCTATATGTGTGTGTGTACATATGTGTTAGTTTGTGTAGGATTCGTACGTATCTTTTGTTGCCCTGCTGGAATGAATGATTTTGTGCATTGAATGCGTTTGGTTTTTTGTTTCCTTCTAATATTTACTAATATAAATTTTTTATTTCCGTTTTTTTATTAGAGCTTTATTTACATACATACATACATATGTATCTATAGTACACAAGTCAATCATTGAAAAAGGCCTAAAGTCTTTATTACAAGCTTATGTACATTTTTAAAACAAAATCAAATACATTTGATGCTTATACATGAAAACACACACACACACACACACATATGCATACACTCACTTATAAGCCAGCAGTAGTATAGAAGAAGAGCCTAGAAGGCCTATTTGATATCCACAACTTTAGAGACATCAGCTACCGCAACAATTTTCTAAGTTTGGCTGTTTGTACACACGTCATTAGCATTTGCAAAAATAGATATTTCTGTATATATATGTATGTATATATGTGTGCAAATGTAAATATACAGTTTTGTTGGCTAAGAGTTGCACTTGCCACCTCCAGCCCTTTTTTTGCACACATGCAGCAACATACTTAAAAAGTTTGTTGCAATACATTTTTGCATTGTCTGCTTCAATCACTTAATCTTATATCCATATGCAGCTTTTCTATGTTCATGTGCGTGTATGTGTGTGTGTGTGTGTGTAAGCACCCAAATATCTCTATACATTATTTGGAAAGTGCATTTCATTTCCATTAGTGTATTAGTGAAATATATCCTTTTTTTATTATTAAGGCTGGCAATTTGTTTTATTTTTTTTGTTGTGTTTTTGCCTTCGCCTAAGTTTTCAATTAAAAAGAATTGCTTTTCACCGCTCTCAGCTTTATGATTTATAATTTGAATATGTCAGGGTTTGAGATTTAATATGTGTTTTTGTAATATGTGTGAGTGTGTGTGTGTGTGTCGGGGGGGAGGTGGTATGTGTGTGTATATTAGCAATTTGGGTAGCCTTGTTTTGTTGCATTTTTCGTAAGTATCTGTTTTTGTTTTGTGCTTATTAATCATTTCGGGTTTTTTTCCCTAAGTAGCAGAGGATTTATACATCTCAAAAAATTATGGCAAGTAATCCGTTTTTTTTTTTTGTTTTTTGCCAATGAAGGCATACGCGTAGTTTCATAAGCCCGTTTGCAATATCTTTAATTGCGACAAGTTTAATGAATTCATATGAAAGATTAATTCACTATTTACTGATCAAGATTATCATCAAATAATACATTAAGGAGGTAATAAGTTATAAAAGTTATAAAAGTTATAAATTATAAAATTTTGTATTTATACTAATGCATTAAACACATTCATCGCAGCAGGCTACACGAAGGCACGACTGCATTTTTCGCCTTGTAGCCAGCTACATAGTTATGTGGAGTTGGCAGCAGTATCATCACCATCTGATATTCAAGTATACATACATATTTCAGTGGTGCCACCTTAAAATATTAAGCATTAATAAAAATAAAATTACTCTTTTTATCAATTTATTTCTTTCATTAATTTCGGCAAGTTCTTATTGATAAATAAAATGATTTTATTGCAATTTATTTATTCATGCAGCATTTTGTATAATACTGGCAGCACCACATTTGTCATTGTCACCAACAAAGACAGAAATTAGTTTATACATATGTGACAGCGCATAGAGAAAGGGACCTAAGGGTAAAAAAATCAATTTTCACTTTTTTTTTATTTTTTTGATGTGGACAACATCTGAGCATCGAATGAGACCGATCCCATGCCCCAAAAGTGTTCCCTCCCAGAGATATGCGCGTTTTATGAAATTGAAGTCGACGATTCTTAGGTTATGTGAAAAAATTTTCGTACTAACAGAGTGATATTCACGATTTAAAAGAATTATAAATGAGTATTTATTATAATTCACAATTAATAATTTCAGTAAATAAACCTGGATTCGAAAAAAACGCGAGCAAAATTGATATCAAATTCATGCAAACAGCGCGCTAGGTAGAAAACAGTAAAAACCAACTACAAAAAATAAGAGGTAGGAACGACCTACGCGCGTTTTCAAGGTTGACCAACACGTTCCTGACGTCATGAGATGTGTCGCTTTCAAATGAGACCAATACCAACACGTGATGGTACACCAAAGATACACGTATTTAAATCTTTAAAAGGGCTCTCCTGAACAAAACCGGTTTTTACCCTTAGGTCCCTTTCTATTTTGCGCGTCACATATACTTATGTTTTTGATTAGGTTAAAATTCGTATCGCATTGTAAGCCAAATTCCATGTCATAATTATTAATGAACAAATAACACAAAACTTAATTGTAAATATTTTGACGAACATGTAGTAGAACGGAACAACGAGCTGTTTTTGAAGGCCACTACACTTTCATCATCAGCGTTCTTTGTGTTTGGTCCGCTGTGTATGGTGTCACTTGATGCAGATTTCTGCTTTATCTACTGAGCCATTATTGCAAATGGAATATGTGAATTGTTTTGATTCATCGTATTATAATTTTCTGAAAGCTTTTTTTTTTGTAATAAAAGTTCAATTTTACCATCTCTAAATTTACAACAATCTTGCCATTGTCATTTGTTCTTTACTAATTATGCACATGTTAGTTAATTTTCTTATTTTTGTTCTACTTGAAATTACAAAAAAAAACTTTCAACAATCGCCACCGTATACATACATTTGTGTTTATAAAATAGAATGGAAAATGTGTGGGTGTTAGTGCGTGGCTGTTTGAAAACAGGCTTTAAGAGTATGTATATAAAATAGCCCTGTATATACGCACTTGTAGCCGATTAATAGGCAGAGTAATTTTATATTCATGCGTGTGATTGTAATTCATACAGTCTATAAATTTCAGTTATAATTGTTTTTGTTTGTGGTCGTTTTTTCTTTAAATTAGACATATGCTGTTAAAAAATATTTTTGCGAAAAAATTTATTTGATAAAAAATATTTGATAACGTTTTCGTGTGGATTTGCTCATTACACAGAAAAACAATCTATTTTGTATACAATTACTTTTTTTTAATAACTTATTTGTTTGCAATATATTCAATTAATGGAACCTTAAACCTAAAAACCAAAATCCGTAAAAGTTTAATAGAATAAAAACACACATTTTCTCTTTATTTAAATAATTTACTATATCGTCGGTTGATAATTTAAATGTCGTATGTGGATTTTTTGCGGTTTTGAGTTAAGATCGATACCTTAAGGTTTCCCACCTGATCTTTCATTTGGCGTAATCCGTTTTTCGATACCTCATACGGTTTTCGAGATATGGAGTGTTGAGTTTGTCGTATATGGCACTTGCTGATACAATTTTCAAACTTAAAAAAACTCAATTTACTCGAAACTATCAAAATCCACAAACGACAATTAAATTATCAATCGACGATATATTCGTTTAATTTAATTTAAGAAAATAATAAATTGTTTAAGAAATTTTTTATTTGACATACCTCCATTTTCACAATGTATGACTAAGACTTAACGTGAACTTTAACTGCAAGTTCTTCATACAAATCTTACCGTTAAGGTCCCTGTTAGCTTTTAACTGTACATTGTGACAAGGTCCGATATTGTCGAAAGTTTATTTTAATTGAAATTTATCTGCTGGTGGTTAAGCATTGTCTATATATTTCATTGGTGCTTTGCCAAAACCTATTTGCTGGGTTTTGTTAAAGTTTCTAAGCCTACTATGCTTATTTTTCTTTAGTGATTTTCAAAAATATTATTGTTTGTGACTTCTCAAATAGTTTTTGAATGTCTGTGCATAAGATAAGAGGTTTGTGGTTGAAGTCTACTGCTGATTTGGCAAAACACCAATGAAATATATTCGCAATGCTTAACCAGCAGCAAATAAATTTTAATTAGAAAATAATAAAACTTAAAATCAGTTGCAAAAACCTGTGTATATAATAAAGCATGTGTTACCACAAAATGAGTATAACTTTTGTTTTTGAGTGAAAGTATTAGAGATCGACCGAAGGCGTTTTTTTTTTGCCGAAGCCGAAGCGGAAGCCGAACTTCGGCTAAAATCCTAAACTTCGGCCAAAACCGAAGCCGAATGTTTTAAATTTTAAAAATGATACTTGTTTTATATGAATTAAGAAAAAAGTTTCCTTTTTTATGAGATCACTGAAATAGCTGGATACAAAACAAGAAAAATAAAACTATTTTGCAATTTCTAGATTGCTTTTTCATATGATCACTCACAAGAACGTCCAAGTAAAAGAAAATAGAAAGCAACTGGGTTGTATTTCAAAGCAACCCTTTCAAAACGTTAAACACAATAGAAACTGTCGGCGAGCAACGACCAAACATAATGTTATTTTTCAAGCTTGGAATGAAAAATATTCGGCTTCGGCTAATCGGCCGATTTTTGCCGTAGGCCGAATGTTGACCGATTACCAATTTTTGGCCGAAGGCCGAAGCCGAAGCCGATTAATCGGTCGAACTCTAGAAAGTATAAGAGAGCTTAAAATACTCTTACCTCCTGTTTCCACAACACGGACGATAGACTTGAGGAGAAAACTTATATGAAAAGTATCCATTTTTTTAAAGTGATTTTGATACTAGATTTCCAGACGAATCACCTGCGGAAACATGGTGCTAATTTTTCTAATATTCAACATGTATTTTTCCTATTAGCTAAGCCAGCAGACGAGTGAAAAGTTTGCTGTCTTGAAAAAATTATTTGTTTTAGTTTTCCTCAATTTCTCCTGGCAGAAAATGCTTCATAATATTTTTTTTTCATACACTGATTAAAACAGTTTTCTGAAACCACGAAGATTTGTCTTGCCACCCTAAAAGTGTGCTTCATTTTTTTAAATCCAAATAATAGCAAAATTTTTATCTTAAGGAAGGAGCTGCTTTACAAAATTGTTCCCCCTCTACTGTTTTCCTTACAACAGTCACTTGCATATGATGTTCTATTACTCTCCACTCTTAACTTTAAAACAAAAGATGCGTTTTAAGAAACTTGACAATCTTTTACTATCTCCCTTTAAAGCCCAAAAAAAAAATAAAAAAAAACCTTTTTCAAGAAAAATTTTTTGCACAAATAATGCACTCTTTAAACGAAAGGGAAATGCTAAAATATATTCAATACAGCAGCCTAAAATATGACAACACAAAAAGGGGTGACTTCTTCACTCAAGGCTGCTGGATATATTTTAATAAACCCTTTCCACCTATTGCATCTTGAAACACAACCGTACGTACTGTGACTATACTGCAACACTTGATTTTGCATATTCCAGCGAAAAACAAATCATTAGAAAAAAAATTTTATAAAAATTTTAATTTCAAAAATTTTATTCATCTCCAGCTTACACAAAAAAAAAAATAAGAAGAAGAAAACTGCACAAAATAAAGTTAAGAAAAAGTTACTGTAAAGAACAAAGTAAAGGAAAAAAATCTTTAGGAAAAAAAATATATTTTTAATGATTTTGCAGGCCATATAAAAAGAAATAAAATAAAAATTGCATAATGGCTTAAAAATGCAAGAGAAAATTAAACAAAACAAAATCCTTAAACATCTTAAATATTTTCTTATTGCTCTGCCTAACAACCCTTCTTCTATATATTTTTTTTAATATTTTATTTTTTGTTTTATTAGAGAAATTCATAACCATACAAGTGGAAGGCTAAACCCTTTAAGACTTTGTAAAACACTTGCAGATGTTAAATCATTTCTTAAGAGCTTTTGATTCTTCTTTCGTTTTTTGTTTTTGTAATACAAAATGCAAATACATATAAGCAAAAAAAGGCTTAAAGTGCAAAAGAAATATGCAAAAAAGAAAATGCTTGAGCTTTAATATGAATTTTAAGAATAATTTTAATGAGAAATTAAAGCATCGCAGAAAATTTTAAAATTTGCCAGCAAGTTGCACACACGAGTGCATGACCTTAATTTGCTTGCCTCTTTTTTGTTCAGCTTCTTGCGAAATAAGACAATTTTGTTTCAAAAAAAAAATTCCTATTTAATTATGGAACGCAGCACGTGAAATGATTTCTTTTGATGCGGTTTTTTATATGACAACTTTTCTTTCTGTTTTTTTTTTCTTCTAATATTCATTTTCTAACACAACCAACAACTTTTTTTAACAGTCATAGAAAAAGTTTGGCTGTCTTGTAATAATTTAGAGGGAATGAAAATAGAAACTCATACCTTTTCATCATTAACACGTTATTATGTATTTTTTTTTTTGCTCGCAGCTTAGCGATTTTATTTTTCTAACTTTATATGGAATAGAATTTTTTTTTTGTTGTGTTGCTGCATTTCATCATCAGCATTGCGTTTACACAGAGAAAAAACTGCCTCATAGAATCAAGAAGATTTTCTCTATGAAACGTTTTTAGGCTAAGGGGTATACCAGCAGAAAGAAGCGAAGATTTTTTCATAGAGATTCGTTATTGCTTTTATGTGGTAAATCTTATTAATTTTATCAAGAAGAAAACCACATAAAATTAAGAAGAAATCTTATTATTCACAACTTTTTTTATTCAATTTCCGTTATTTTTGGCACCAAAAAAAAACAATCCATAGAGAAAAAATTCTTGATTCTATTAGGTTTTCTTATAAATTGTAAACTATAGGGATTTCTTATTGATTTTATTAGGTTGCCTTCTTGATTTTTTTAAAAAGGGTTTCTTCTTGATTTTATTAGGTTGCCTTATTGATTTGTTCAATAAGGTTTTCTTCTTGATTTTAGTAGGTTCCTATATGAGTATGTGTAAAGCATTTTATTGATTTTTTTAATAGGGAAATCTTCTTGATTTTATGAGGTGTGTTTTTATTTCGTTTCTATAAAAAGACATACAGAAAATTTTTTCATGATCTTTTTCATTTTTGCATAAGAATATTTGCACAGTAATTTCAATGGTTATTCAGGCTGCTTGTTAGCATATTGGTTAGAGTGCTTGTCTATCACGTAGAAGTTTGCTGGTTCAATACTTGGTGAGTAAGTTAGTTAAGAATATAACCTAATGTGTATGTATAAATAAATAACATCTACAATATACTACATACATACATACATATGTATGTGGTATAGAATTGAAATGAAAATACATAAGTACAGAGAATAAAGACGCAATTTATTTTTTATTTTTTATTGAAAAAATCAATAAGATAACCTCATAAAAACTACACGATTTCTTCTTGATTTTTTCAAAAAGCTTTTCTCTATGAAATTAATAAGATTTCCTTATTGAAAAACAACCATAGAGATTTCTTGTTCATTTTGTTCTATTTTATGAGGTATTTAGTAGGCACTGTTTTCTCAGTGTAAGTATTCAGTTCAACCACATCATTTACATCTTGTTGAAAATGAGTTTTATATCACTTTCAACGATTTTTATCTTATAAATCAGATTTTTTTCTTTTACTTTGAGACTTAATATTTCTTTTTTAATTTAATTTTCTCTAACAATTCATCTCTTTAACGAATTCCATTTATCAAGAAAAAAATTCAAACCATGTTATTTCGATATGAAGAATATTTTGTTCATTAAAAGCTTTCTCAACTTTAACAGCCGATTTCACCAACTTATTTAAATATCACTTCATGTACAAAAGTAATTTTTCCATATAAAATTCAATGAAAATCGACTTTTAAATATGAATTGATATTTAAATAGGGTTGGTGAAATTAGCCCTAATCATCTTTCTAATACTACGCATAGGAGAATAAGTTTTTCTTCTGACTGCTTGCAACAAAGTCTTTCTTATTAAATCAGATGGTCAAACTATGGAGATTGCAGTAGCTTTGAGAAATATTGAAAATCGTTTTAAGTAAATAAATTACCGATCTTCAATAATAATATTGTAATAATATTTTTTACTCGTTAATTTAAATTTTGTACTTTTTCTTTTATTTTCAGGTAAATATCACAAATTTAAATGGAGTTAACTGTTGTCTGTCGCTAATTTATCCGATATCATGATTTGACAATGTTGAGGTAAAAAAAAGTTCAATTGATTTATTCTATATGAAATGTTTATTAAACGAAAGTATTTAAAAAGCTACTTTTTTCAAAAAGTTACTTTTTTCAAAAAGTTACTTTTTTCAAAAAGTTACTTTTTTCAAAAAGTTACTTTTTTCAAAAAGTTACTTTTTTCAAAAAGGTAGTTTTTTCAAAATGTAATTTGTTCAAAAGCATATTTTTTTCAAAATGTACTTTGTTCAAAACGGTACTGTTTTCAAAAAGGTACTTTTTCAAAAACGTTTTTTTTTCAAAATGTACTTTTTTCAAAAAGCTACTTTTTCAAAAAGTTACTTTTTTCAAAAAGTTACTTTTTTCAAAAAGGTACTTTTTCAAAAAGTTACTTGTTTCAAAAAGTTACTTTTTTTCAAAAAGGTACTTTTTTCAAAAAGTTACTTTTTTCAAAATGTACTTTGTTCAAAACGGTATTGTTTTCAAAAAGGTAATTAAAAAAATTTTTTTGCAAAAAGGTACTTATTTTAAAAAGATATTTTTTTCAAAAAGAAAGATACTTAAAAAAATTTAGTTAAAAAGTTACTCTCGTATCCAAAATATAATTTTTCCCGAACTTTAAATTTTCCCCAATCGGAATGTATCTTATAGAAGTTGATTTTTTCTTAAAAGTATTTTTTTCTCAAAGAATTTACTTGTATTACGTCCCTTTTCACAATGTATGATTAAGAGTTAACGTGAAATTTAACTGCATGTTCTTCATACAAAACTTGCCGTTAAAGCCCCTGTTAACTTTTAATTGCGAATTGTGAAAAGTGATGTTAAAATTTAATCTATTAACAAACAATAATTTTTGACCAAGAAAATACTTTCACCAAAAAAATTATTTTTAAAATGCTACATTTTATAAAATGTCCTGTTTCAATAATCCTGTAATAATTGAAAATTTTTTTAAAGGTACTATTAAAAATTTCCAAAAAAAGTGCTTTCTCCAAAGGGTTAATTTTTCAAATACATAAAGTTTTTTTTTTAAAGGTACTTTTCAAAAAAAATGTTGAAGTATTTTTTTTTTAAACGAGCTTTAAGCAAATAAAATATTTTTCCCGTAGGTTGATTTTTTTCCAACAGGAAAGGATATTTTTAGTTAAAGTTACCTTTTCCTTTTTTCCACAGGAAGTTACTTTTTTCAAAACTTAATTTATTTCCAAGCAATGCATTTTTTCCAGGAAAGTACTTTAAGCAAAAAGAAAATTACGTTTAAAAAAATTACATTTTATAAAAAAACCTGTTTTAGTAAGATACTTTTTAAAAAAAATTTAAAGATACCATTTTTAATTAAAAACCTTAAAGAAAAGTTGCTTTATTAAAAATTAATTCTCTTAAAAACGTACTTTGTTAACAAAAAGTACTTTTTTGAAAAGGTGCTCTTTTAAAAATACATATAATATATTAGAAAGGTAGTTTAAAAAAATAGTTTTTTTAACACAAATTTTTCAGTAGTACACGTTTTTGAAAAGATTGTTTATTTTTTAAATTTACTATTTAGCGAATGGTACTTTTTTTCGAAAAAGTACTTTTTCAAAAAGACACTTAAGAAAACGTACCTATGTGAAAAGAAACTCTCATCCAAAAACTACCTTTTCGTTAGGGGAACCTATTTAACTTTTTTCATTCATCTAATTTTTCGAAAAAAGTACTACTTTAAAAGGGTCCTTTTTTTTAGAAAAGTACTTTTTTCACGAAGACATTCTTTTCAATAAGGTAATTTTTTAAATAAGGTACTTTTTTTAATAAGGCACTTTTCAAATACGATATTTTTTTCAAAAAGTTACTCTTTTTCATAAAGATATTTCTTACAAAAAGGTACTTTGTTGAAGAAGGTCCTTTTTCAAAGGAGTACTTTTATGAAAAAGGTACTTTCTGTAAAGAAACCCTAATCCAAAAAATAGTTTTCCAACTAGAGCATCTTTTGCACAAGCGGTATATATTTTACAAAATTTATTTATTTTTAAAAGGTATTTTTTCAAAAAAATTATGTCTTTGCTACAAATTGTAGTTTTTTCCTAAAAAGTACTATTTTAAATAATTTTTTAACAAGATAAAATGTTTCCAAAAAGTTACTTTTTCCTAAATTTGACTCTTCTTCTTCTTTTTTTTTTAATAAAAAAACTAATAATTTTTCCAAAGAAGCACTTTAAAAGATCTTTTTTCCAAAAGGTGCTTATTTCTAAAAATTTACCTTCTTAAAAATTAGTTCTTTCCAAACAATTAATTTTTCCAAAAAAAGTACTTTATTAGGAAATACATTTAAAAAAATCACTTTTAACAAAAATAACATTTTATAAAATATTTTAATAAGATATTTTTTAAGAAGGTATTCTCTTCAAAAGGTACTTTGCTACACGAAGTACTTTTTTGAAAGAGGTAATTTATTAAAAAGGTACTTTTTATATAAAAAAAAACTTTTTTGAAAAGGTGTTATTTTACAAACATAATATTTTGAAACGGTACTTTTACAAAGGTACCTTTAAAAAGGTACTTTTAAAAAGGTACTTTTACCAAAAAGTACTTTTTTTTAAATACTATTTAAAACAGGTGTTTCTTTTTAATTTGCCTAAAACGTAGTTTTTAATATTATATAAATAATTTTTCAAAAAGGTACTTTTACAAAAGGGTATTTTTTTCAATAACATTTTTTCAAAGATCTAGCACATAAGGGAAAAAAATCATTTGAAATATGTAACTCTGCATGTACTTTATCCCTATTGTCACTTCGATAGCGCATTCTAAAAATATAAACTTTAATTATTTATTGCAAACGTCTTAATGCGCGTCTATTAGTTTGTTCTGCTTCAAAAAGAGGTGTCATCGAATACATTTCCTGTTTAATGTGAGTTCTTTCTTCAGTTGTCTGTCGCATTGTTTCATAACAATTTCCTACGCTTTTCAGTTGTAACATGAGACATAATTTAAGATCTAGAGGTTTGGTTTTTATTTTAATTGTTGTAATCGTCTTCTTTTATTATTGTCGTCGTCTTAGCAGACAACAACGACTGCGACAAATGTGTAAGGAAGTGAATTTAACCACTGTAACAAGTTATATTGTTTTGACTTTTTTTTATATCGTTATAAAAAATGCTAAAAGCTTGTAGTGTGCTCTTGAGGTTTTCGCAGACAAATTTTAAAGTACACAGAAAAATATGTCTCCAATCAACAACTTTTATTGGAAAATTACGAAACATCAATTAAAAATTTAATTGTGTCAGTTAAAAAATAATCTGTATTTTTTTTTATTTACATAAAGACAAGAGACCTAAAGCTTTATAAAATTAGAGATTATTATAAATAGAAAGACATCAAAAATTTTTAAGTATTATTGCGTCAATCAAAGTTTTTAATTAATTACATTTGCAAATAAAAGTTTCATTGACTCCATTAAATTAAATTAAGTGAATTAAATTTTTAAGCAAAAGGTGAATTGACTCAAATAAATTTTTAATTGATTATTACTATTCTTAATTAAAAATGTTGACTGGAGAAAATTTTTTTCTGTGTATTTAGTCCTTAGTAGACTTTTTTTTTAAGTTGACTTGAAATTTTCTCATAAGTTTGGCGTCTTGGATTTCATATAACGATATGTTTGTATGTTTTTTTCGATTTCTTGACTTTTTTATATTTCTCCTTATTGGCTGTTGTTTGCTTGGATGGATGATTGTTTCTTCCAAAATGCGTTTTTAAGTATTTTGTTCTTTTGTTTTAAATTGTATGAGTTGGTTTTTTTCTACTTTTTGTCACTTCTTGTAGATTTGTTCTTGTATTTTGCTGACCCTTTTTAATTTTTTTTATATTCTTCCATTTTTGCTTTGGCCTTTATTCCTCTTATGATCCTATTTGTTTGTTTTGCGGTTCATTAAGGTAAAGTGATATAGCTTTAAAGACATTTTCCCAAGAATATAATTTAAGTTGGTTGTATAAATTAAATAAATAGCACTTTGTTGGTTGTGTATGAATACAAACAGTAAAGCTTTGTTTAAATAAAATATAAAAAAAAATTGCTGATTTGAGAATAATTGATTTTTAATGCTTTCATTGAGTTTGTTGAGAGAATTGGAACATTTGAGTTATATTTTATTAGTGATAATAAAAAAAATGATCTTACAGCTGAAAATTCAAAATTTAGACCTTTCGAAATTAAGTTCGAATTTTCGAAATTAAGTTCGAATTTTCGACAATGCTCCTAAAAGCGTAGCTTAGATAGTTTTTGTGAAAATTGTTATTGTACACTAAATTTCACTGTGAAAAACCTAATTTATCACATTTCGAAATTAAATTCTTGTTTAATTTTTAAGAAATGAAAATTCCTGTATTTGTTTACGCTCACGTGGACACAAAAATAAAAAATAAAAATAAATCTACTCAGATTTAAATACATATAAAATAATTAAAAATATTTTTAATATACATTTTTTATGCAAGTAATATTCATTAAATTTAAAATAAACTTCTTCTTACATATTTATCGATAAGTGCATAACGTTTGTCTTAGCAGCTTTTATTTAAAAGAAAAATTATAGCTACGCGTAATTAAAATTTTTCTATAATAAGTGGCCATGTTCTGTAAACCGATTCCGAGTAAGTTTCTCGTTTTCCAAAAATATATAATGAGCCCATTGATGTGTTTTAAGTCATATATACATACATACATACTAAATTAATTTCAGATACGATATTTCAAGCTCTAAAAACAAGAAAACTACAAAAAAGTCTGAAAAAATTCGCTTTAATAGCCGGAATTTTTCTATATAGAGCGTTTTTATATCTGCTCGATTTACAGAACAGGTGGGCATAATTCACTTGCGCCCGATTTATTCATTAATGGGTTACTGAATACTTTAATGAATTCATGGCATTATTTATCAAGAATGCTATAAACAGAAATATGGTTGGTGAAATCTTCTTCCCCACCCTGTTTATTATTGCCTTCAACTTGTATCTGAAAGCATTTTGTCTGGTATATATATATCTGCAGTGTGGGCAGTTAAATTCTGAATTTTATAAGACAATTCTGCTTCTTTGCTTTATTTAATTGTTTAAAATTTACAATATGTCTTTCGATTTTTCCGTTAAAGGAGGATGCGTTCACTAATTAACAAAAATCTAAGAAAGAAAATTTATTTTTCATTTATTTTATTTTACTGCCAACATTAGCGCATTGTCTGTCTTCATGTTTAAATGTCCCTGCTAAGCATTAAAAGGTTTTATAACAAACAAAAAAACATATAGAAATTTATAAAGTGCAATCAACCAGAGCATTTAAATGTCCCAACACACGCATACACAAACACACATATTCAGCCTGACAACCGGACGCACTCATTAAAGCCTTGAAAGTGCCCAAAGTATCAATGTTTGAGTAAAGTTGTGTGCGTGTACGCATGTGTATGTATTCAAAATAAAACTAATAATAAGTTTTTATTTCTTTGTTCAACCTGCTTGCATTTTAATTTGGTTTTACGAGAATTACTGTTGCAAGCATTGAACGAGGGTCGAATGAAAATTTTGTTAGAGATTTTTTTTTTAATTTAAAAAATATTCTCCAGGGTTATTATTATATTAAATATGGAAATAAATTCAGTAAAGTGTGATTTTGAATCGCAATATCAAGCACACTTCATATGTAATAATCTACGAACTTTAGTCTATGTAATCAAATGTCTTATCTTAATAATATGTATCTTAAATACCCGGTAAATTTTTTTTTCAGTTTTTGGCAATTTTTTAGGGTTTGGCCTTTTTGTAAGTTTTGACGCTTTTTTTCGTTTTTGAGATTTTCTTCGGTTTTAAGCGTTTTTTTTCTCTGTTTCTGCGATTTTTTTTAGTCTTAGCGATTTTTTTTAGTTTTAGCGTTTTTTTATCGTTTTGGAGATTTTTTCGGTTTTTTGGCAAATTTTTTCGTTTTGGCAATTTCTTTATTTTCACTTTTTGACGACTTATTTTAGTTCTAGCGATTGTTTTTTACTTTTAGCGCTTTTTTTCATTTAAGGGATTTTTTTTCGGTTTTTGGCGATTTTTTTTCGGTTTTTTTAGGTTTAGCGTTTTTGAAAATTTCTAGAGTTTGCTAATGCGGCTTCCAAGATACAGCAAGTTGTCAAAATTACATTAACTGATAGAATACCCTTTTGATTTATTTGATTTCAGTTCCAATTGGTGTTGTCTGCATAAAAATACACTAAATTTTTAAAATTCCAAGTGACTTTATATAATTGTCTGCATAGTTGCTAAGTAATGATTGGTAATCGTAATGATTACTAATTTGTTTACTTTTTTTTTTAAAGGTGAAGTAATGATTAAATCACGATTATATCCAGTTTCGCACAATTACTAATTGATTACGATTACTAATAATGGAAAAATAATCTGAATTACATAAAATTACTAAAAATAATCAAAAAGGATCAAAAATAATTTGAAGTAATTAAAAAAATAATCCGATTACTTCTGAGGATTACTTTTGATTTTTTTCGATTATTTATTAAGAATCAAATGTAATCTTTGAAAGTAGTCGGATTACTTTTTGATTACTTTTGATTCTTTTTTGATTATTTTTAGCAATTTTAAATAATTCCGATTACTTTTCGATTATTAGTAATTGTAGCAATTCTTTTGAAGGCAATTATATAATTATTACAATTCTTTTTAAAATGTAATCTAATTGATTACTAATCTTAATCGAAATTTAACAGCTGTGATTGTCTGTATTGTATATTATTACACAAGGATTTAATTTTTTATTGCTCGCCTTAGAACACCCTTTTATTTTAATCATATATTTGCATATTCTGTGAAATGTGCAGTTCCGTAACTCTTTCAGTTCTCCAGAAAACAGCCTGTGACGGATAATCAGATAGTCGGACATCGTGCACAGAGAAACCCAATTCGATGAGACAACCGAATTTGTTGCCAATCGAATTTTGTTGGTTGCACCAACTATCATGGTAAAAAAAAATTATATATAATGACCGCAATTATCTTGTGGTGCCAATATATTTTTAATTATATAAATAGTTGCAACAGCAAATAAAATTGGTTAACAGTATGTAAATTGGAATAGAAGTTATGTTACCGAAACTATGATAAATATTTTTTTGCCACAAAGGTTAGGGAATTGCTGCAACGTTTACGAGATATAATAGTTTCTTGTTGAAAAACAAAACTGGAGCTATAATTATTTCCCTCTGATATACATAGTCCAACAATAGGGTGTTGTAACTGCAATGCCCTTAAAATATGTTGACAAATTTTCTAAATACTCTAAGCCAAATAAATTAAAAACTAAACAAAAACCCAAATGAAATTGTAAAAATTTCAGGCAATAAACTAGTTGGAGGAGTCATGATACAACATGGAGTCATGATACAACATTAGGATTTCAATTGAGAAACAAATCAAATCTTGTAAACATTTAAAATTAATTATATTTAAAGTTAATTTTCTACCTTCTCTCGTATATTAAGTCAATTTATTCAAAGTCAGTCACCCAAACAAGTGACTAAAGACAGCACCCACTTTAGCCATTGGACAGTTATTTGAATTATGATGAAAATAATGACGATTACGCAGAGTTCATCATCATGTTGATAACAATGCGAGCAGATGACAGTCAGACAGTTAATGAAAATTTTCACAGTGATGTTTAAATAAATAAATAATTAAAATAAGTTTGAAAATAAAATTTTCAATATGGACTAGTATGTGCTATATTTGCTAACACTTCTGCTTAGTTTAACCTTCTTTTTTTATTTACATTAAATCAGCTCTAAATTAAACAAAAAGTTTAATAAATCTTTAATTTATATATATATTATAGTATTTTTATAACACTGACTCACTAAAGAAGTGTTTACTCCTTTAGTTAAGAGCAAAATGATTTATTCAATTTATTTGGATACTGGGTATTTTGTAAATAATTTTTATTAATAATTTTTAGACAAAGAAAAAAACTTCGTCTACCATCAGTCGCTAGACGGCCCGTGTTCAGTGGAGGGGTTTTTAACACCAACAACTAGTCGCAGCAGAAAATCTTTGGGACTTGCAAGTTATTTCTCTGGTACAAGATAGATCTCTATACTCAGCTACTTGCATTGAATTCCTAAAGGAAAAGTCTTCTTACCCAAGTCATACTTATAGGCGAAAAAAGAGAAAGTGAGAGGGGGAAAGGAGAGAAACATCATAAAAACTAACGAAAACCAGTACCTGGATTCCGTAACTTTTATTACGATAATCGTATCGACATAATAGATATAATGAAAATTTATAGAATTTGCTATTCAGTAACATATTTTAACGATATTCGCTATCGGTTGAAGTAAAAAAAAGTAAACTAACAATCTCAAATTCATGTACATAGGTTTTCTTTAATTCTTCTTTGTGCCTTTCGCTTATTTTGCCATTTGTATGCAGGGATGCGAGTAAAACTCAGATGTACACTATCGTAAAAAAAGAATTACAGAATTATATTATCGTTACCGCAAACAAGTAAATATATCGATAGGTTTTACTATTTTCGGTTCGCAAAAAGTTACTTAATCAATTTATAGGCCTGACGTATTTGCCGATTTATTCGCCGATTTGCTGTTTTTTTTTTTTTTTTTTGCCTCAAGAATATAAAAGTACCAATTTGCCAATTTTTGCTCCAAAAATGCTAATTTTTCGATAAACACTTAATACACCGTAACTTTGTTTATTTTAGTATATCTAATTTATTAATTTTTGGCAACAATGGAATAAACTACAATAGAATAGAGGGAAGATATGGTCCAAAGACCGGCACTGCAATACCTGATGGACATTTTGTGTCATAGATCTGTTAACTAAGTTAAATAAATCTCTGTATGACTCTGCTTATGAAAGTCAGCACAGATATTGAAGAAGCCTGCGTAATATCATCTGAACACAGAAACTCAGAATGAAAAACACGTCTTCTACTGTTCCGTAAGACGATAGATACATTCGTAAAGAATAAGTACGGGTATCTCGTCAGAGTCTTCTAAGCATAAACGACACAAGGGTGAACGCACTTGGTTACTTGTCCACATAAGAAACACTGGAATACCTGCTACTTTAAAAAATGACAACTGTCCTGACAAATGTCAGCGCTTTTAAGAACGATAACAAATAATTTTATAAAAAATTACGGAATTCATTTAACAAAATTTATTAACACGAAGATTTTTTTATTTCTGTGGCAAAAAGGAAAAAGTGCTTAAGTCGAGTTAAGCTGATTTAGAGTTAAAGGCACCCCTATAATCTTGATACTTGCAGGTAACCCTCGAAAAAATCTTAACTATTTTGTTCGATTTTTCAGAAAGTTAGAGTGCTTATCTTTTTTCGACTTATGACCTCATATGGAATAATAGCTAAATTCCATTAATACTTTGATATTTTTTTAATTGAATGCACTATTTACAGTATGTAAAACGATGATTTTTCCAAAAAAAAAAAATTCTGTGAATACCGCATTTCCTAATTTAAATATAAAAGAAATAAATTTCTGAAAATCAACTTGAAAGTTTAAAAGTGATCTACTGCAAAATAGTAAAATATGACTTAAGCAATTTTTTCTTAATGCCACAGACAGACTTATCATGCAATAATGTTACTGTCATAACAGCATTACCATTCCAATATAATATTGTGCTTATCGTATATATGCGATAAAAAAAAATTCGAACTTTAAGTTCTTGCTTGCTATACACATTCAAAACACAATTTATGTACAGATTTCTCAAGACAATTAAATTAAAAAGGGGGCGTTAGAATAATAAAATAATTAAAAAGTTCCCAAACATACAAGACAAGGCATACATACATACACCCATACATACATGCACTGTACTGCAAGCAAATATGAATGAAAACATATGTATGCACATCAGAGAAGCGCAATGAGTAGTGAAAAAATGATTAGATTTTAAACATGACTTATAATTTCTTGTATACTTATTGCAATGTTGTCTATGAATCATATACACTCGAAAGTTTGAAGCGCTCATCGAACTCATACTTAGCAATATTTATGACGTTGTTGATTTCGACTCTCCTTAACTCAATGCCTATGGACGATGCAAAATAAGTATGATTGATTCACAATGCTAACTTCACATACGAACATTAACGTTCTCATTATTAGGTTATGTGTTTTTCTCTTGCTTTTTTTGTTTATTTTTTCAGGAATTGAAAAACAACTCTATTTATTACTACATATTGTATACTACTTGCAAACCCTTTAATGACTAAAACTTTAAATAAACATACATGCATGAGTTGAGTGAGCTGAATCAATGTGAGTAGTATAAGTATTTTCCTGAAACTATTAATCAAACAGGAGTGATTTATGAGTGTCAGTGTGGTATGACTATGATGTTGACGTCGCATTCATATTTATTTCAACCTATACTTATAAATCAATATCATGGTGAGTATGCGTAAATCAGAGTAGTTGATTTTAAATGATGTCTACCCACTTACATTTTGAGTTTTATGATTCAGTATGAATAGCGAAAACATGATTCATTGCCAATCTCTGATGCACATAAGTGCAAACATATGTATGTATTAATTTATATACAATCTTATCTGTCTATGTCTCAATTAAAGATACCACATCTCCAATTCAAAACCATTTAAAATTTTATGATTCAGTATGAATAGCGAAAACATGATTCATTGCCAATCTCTGATGCACATGAGTGCAAACATATGTATGTATTAATTTATATACGCTCTTATCTGTCTATGTCTCAATTAAAGTTACCACATCTCCAATTCAAAACCATTTAAAATTTTATGATTCAGTATGAATAGCGAAAACATGATTTATTGCCAATCTCTGATGCACATAAGTGCAAACATATGTATGTGGCGCCCTGTCAATTTATCCAACTCTGTGAACTTACCTTTTATTTCCAACTAAAATATAAAAGATGGCAGCTTATTTTTTTTCCTTTTTTACTTACGATCGGAATTCTAATTTTGTCTGTCGGCTGCTCAAAACGCGTCAAATTAAAATTTGCAATTAACATTTATAAAATAAATTAAGTTACAATTAATAATTAAATTAAAATAAAAACTGAATTTGCAATATAGAACTAGTTAAATATAACTTGTGATTTATTTTGTTTAAGATTGGTGTAAAAGTTAAAACGCACCAAAGTGGTGACCCCGACGTGAATTGATTTTATTTATTGCGAGGCACTGGAACGATTTCCAACTGGAAAATTAAAATTTTCTTTTTAAAACATTTCAATTGTACGCCATCTTTTACTCGCAGTAAAAAACTAGCGCCAACCGAGCAGCCATTTTTTTTTTTTAAATCATGGCCACAAATGCCGCTACATCAGCAAAAAGCGAAAGCGTTAATGTTCATGAGAACGAGACTGTTGTCAACGAGCACGACATGCAAGGCGATCCCACCGCTATACAAGGCAATGTGTCCGCAATCTTTGCCAGATTACCAGTGCCGCCAATGTCAAGCAACAATATTGACGCCTGGTTTATATCGATGGATTTCTGGTTTACGGCGTCTGGTATAGTCGCGGACAAGCAAAAGACAGCGACTATCCTAGCAGCACTCGACCCGAACGTCATTGCGCAACTAGCTGACGTAATCGCTTCAATGCCTCCAAACAACAGGTACGATTTCATCAAAACAAAAATTATAAATCATTTCGCCGACAGTGAGCAACGCCGCCTAAACAGACTTTTGTCCGAATTACCTCTTGGAGACAAGAAACCCTCGGAATTATTTTACGAAATGCGGCGAGTCGCAGGAACAACGTTAGGGGAAGCAGCTGTCAAGGGGTTATGGACAAAAAGGCTTCCGGAATTTGCTCAGCCAGTTATCGCCGCTTCAGCAGGCACACCAGCCGAATATACGAAAGTTGCTGACGCTGTAGTCGAGGCAATAGCATCCAACCACATTGGCAAAGTTGAGGCCACGTCAGGTAGTGCAATAAATGAGTTGCGCATATCAATTGTTGAGCTAGGCAAAAAATTCGAACGCCTCTCGGCGCGTTCTCGTTCCAGAGCGGCCAGGTCTCCTTCGCGACGCAGTTTTTCAACAACACGTTCAGCGCCACGTGCAACGTACGCTTACAACACAATGGGCGGTACCGAATGCTGGTATCATAAAAAGTACGCTTCCCGTGCACGAAAATGCCGCAGCCCCTGCAAACACAAAAATCGAGACAACGTCGCCTCAACCTCAAGCGCACCATCATCCAGTCACCAGGCAAACTGACTCCTTCGGCAAGTGGTTGATTCCGGCGAGATCACCACTAATTGCCACATATTTCGCCTGCAGGTAAGAGACAAGATTAGTAACAAAAATTTTTTGGTAGACAGCGGCGCAGATGTTTCTGTCCTGCCACTGACTTCAAAGTCTTTCGACATGCGCCCTACAGCAATAGTTTTATACGCCGCCAACGGTTCACCCATTAAAGTGGTAGGCGAAAAGCGAATTAAAATTGACCTTGGTTTAAGACGAAGTTTTCTATGGTCATTCGTAGTCGCCGACGTGACGTCACCGATTATTGGTAGCGACTTTATTAAACACCACGACCTGCTTATTGACCTGCGACGAAACCGTCTTATAGATAATATGACGGGCATAGTATCTCAACTTACAACGCCCATTGCTTTTGAAGCGGCCACTATCAAGACCTTTAATTCATCCGACCCGTTTGCAGACGTTTTGGAAAAATTTTCTGACATAACGAAGCTTTCGCCATTCGGCTCAGCAACAAAATCGTCAATTGAACACAGAATTATTACGACTAGGCAACCAGTTTTTTGCCGTCCACGTCGTTTATCACCCGAGAAGCTTGCGGCAGCGAAAAAAGAATTCGAGTTTCTCATGAAAACAGGTATTTGTCAACCCTCAAAAAGTAACTGGTCCAGTCCGTTGCACTTAGTAAAGAAAAGTGACGGAACTTGGAGACCATGCGGTGACTACCGTGCTCTTAACGCTCAAACGCTACCAGATCGATATCCGCTTCCATACCTAACAGACTTTACATCAAACTTAAGGGGTAAAATTTATTTTTCTAAAATCGATTTGCAAAAAGCATTTCACCAAGTGCCAATACACCCTGATGACATAGCGAAGACTGCCATAAGTACACCCTTCGGCCTATATGAATTTAAATTTATGACATTCGGACTATGTAACGCCGTTCCAGCGGCTAATCAACGAAGTACTTCGTGGCTTAGATTTTGTTTTTCCGTATATCGACGATATTTGTGTAGCATCCGCCTCAATTCAACAACACCGACTCGACCTTGAGGAGGTATTTCAACGACTTCGAAATAATCATCTGGCAATAAATCTAAGCAAATGCGAATTTGGCAAAAAAGAAATAAAATTTCTTGGCCACTTGGTTAACGCTGACGGCATTCGACCACTGCCAGAGAAAGTAGAAGCAGTACTAAACTTTCCTAAGCCTAAGGTAGCCCAAGAGCTGAAAAGATTTATTGCCATGTTAAACTTTTACCGCAAATTCTTGCCGCATGCAATCGACTACCAAATGCACTTACAACGCTTAATAATCGGAAACAAGAAAAACGATCGCACCCCGATAAGGTGGGACAATTCCGCTGAGGTGTCTTTCCAACGTTGCAAGGACGAGTTAGCTCAAGCAGCCCTCCTAGCACACCCCGCTGCAGATGCTGAATTGGCAATTTATGTCGATGCCTCCGATACTGCTATAGGGGCGGCTCTACATCAGAAAGTTGACGGGTGCCTTCAGCCATTGGCATTTTACTCAAAAAAGTTTACGACAACGCAACGAAAATACTCCACCTACGACCGGGAACTAACAGCAATATATCAGTCTGTTAGTCATTTCCGTTATATGATCGAGGGACGAAACTGCTACATCGTCACCGACCATCGGCCACTGATATTCGTTTTTCGTCAAAAACTTGAGAATGCATCTCCACGTCGAATTCGTCAGCTTGACTTCATCAGCCAGTTTTCAACGGACATCCGACATACACCTGGCATAGACAACGCCGCGGCTGACGCACTCTCTCGTGTGGACTCAGTAAGTCAAGTTATAGACTACTCCCACATAGCACTGGCTCAACAAAACGATGATGAACTTCAGAATTTACTTAATAATGAGACCGCTAGAATGAATTCATTAAAACTTAAACACTTTCCGATTCCAGGTTCGGATAAGCAATTGGTTTGTGATACTTCTACAGAACAAATCAGACCCTTTATTCCAAAGAATTACCGTCATCAAATTTTAACTTCAACCCACAGCTTATCTCACCCAGGCGTTCGAGCTACAACGAAATTAACTTCAAGCAAATATTGCTGGCCCGGCATGCGCAAGGATTGCACAACTTTTGTTCGCAACTGCATTCAATGCCAAAGATCGAAGATTCAGCAGCACACTCGTTCAATGCCTGCTAAATACAAACCTACTAAACAACGTTTCTCGCACATTAATATCGATATCGTTGGCCCTTTCCCTCTTTGCGAAGGGCAGCGATACTGTTTGACGATAATCGATAGGTTTACTAGATGGCCAGAGGCAATACCGATCCCCGCATGACTGCTGAAACAGTAGTAAAAGCCCTCCTATTCCACTGGATTTCTAGATTCGGTGTGCCGGCGCGGATAACTTCGGATCGAGGCCGACAATTCGAGTCGTCAATATTCGTCGAACTTGTAAAGGAAATTGGCGCAACTCATTTAAAAACAACACCGTATCACCCGCAATCAAATGGTATAATAGAAAGATGGCATCGTACGCTAAAAACCGCAATCTTATGCCGCGACCATACAAAATGGGGTTCGCACCTGCCAATGATTCTACTGGGGTTGCGAGTAGCTTTTAAACCCGATATAGATGCCTCGCCAGCAGAGCTGGTATACAGATCGACGCTCACAATTCCTGGAGAATTTTTTCATTAAAAAAACGTTACAAACACCGACAGCGATTTCCTTACAAATTTCCGAACGCACATGCAAAGTATAAGACCGGTCGACGCTTCTCACCACACAACGCTTCGAACTTTTGTATCAAAGAGCTTATGGTCTTCATCGCACGTCTTTGTCCGAAATGACTCGATCCGCCCGTCACTAACTCACCCTTATGACGGACCGTATTTGATCATAAAGCGATACGAGAAGTTTTTTAAAGTCTTGATAAGAGGCCGACAAACTAGCATCAGTATTGACCGCCTAAAGCCAGCGTTCATAACAAATAATGAACTATATGAAAATCCAGCAAGTAAGCCAGATTCACCGACTCCCCCAACAAACTTACAAGAGTCAACAGGCACAGCTTTAAGTAAACACGAAGTTCTACAGAACGAAGCAGTAAAATCACCCGGAAGGACAGTTAATTTTCAACCTACGGCGTGCCAGCCAAAAGCTACTTCCAGCGGTAGACCTGTCCGAATCCCTTTTAGATTCAGGTGAATCCGTTCCAGACGGGGGGAATGATGTGGCGCCCTGTCAATTTATCCAACTCTGTGAACTTACCTTTTATTTCCAACTAAAATATAAAAGATGGCAGCTTATTTTTTTTCCTTTTTTACTTACGATCGGAATTCTAATTTTGTCTGTCGGCTGCTCAAAACGCGTCAAATTAAAATTTGCAATTAACATTTATAAAATAAATTAAGTTACAATTAATAATTAAATTAAAATAAAAACTGAATTTGCAATATAGAACTAGTTAAATGTAACTTGTGATTTATTTTGTTTAAGATTGGTGTAAAAGTTAAAACGCACCAAATGTATGTATTAATTTATATACGATCTTATCTGTCCATGTCTCAATTAAAGATACCACATCTCCAATTCAAAACCATTTAAAATTTTATGATTCAGTATGAATAGCGAAAACATGATTCATTGCCAATCTCTGATGCACATGAGTGCAAACATATGTATGTATTAATTTATATACGCTCTTATCTGTCTATGTCTCAATTAAAGATACCACATCTCCAATTCAAAACCATTTAAAATTTTATGATTCAGTATGAATAGCGAAAACATGATTCATTGCCAATCTCTGATGCACATGAGTGCAAACATATGTATGTATTAATTTATATACGCTCTTATCTGTCTATGTCTCAATTAAAGATACCACATCTCCAATTCAAAACCATTCATTCATTCATTCAAAACGAATCTAGTCTTGGTACTACTAGATATTTGCTTAAGCAAATCTCTTTAAAACTAAACCAGTCATTTATAAACACTAAAACAACACAGCAACAGACACAGAATCAGACAAAAAGACAATCATAATTCTTAGACAAACATTAACACAAAAAAAAAAAATAAGCAAACAGCAACAAATAAAACTAAACAAAAAATTAGTTGATTTATGTTGCATTATGACAACGATGATGGGTGACAAATATAAACGATGGACCATCATCGTCATAAATGTTGTGCAGAACCTCAGCAGACAGTCTGACGCAGTTGATGATGTCTTTATGTGCCGGATATGCTAATCAGGCCCCAGAGCATATTCATACATACGACGTTACTTGTGCATAGAAATGGACAATAAAATTTTTCTATGTTTTCATATTTTGGTTTTTTTTTCTATTGTAGTTAGACTGTTTATTGTAAACAAACCAAGAGAAACACTTTGATTTAACACTTCTTGTCAGAAATTGATTGAAATATTAATAAAAATCAAAAAATTAAAAAAATAGTCTATTCCAGTATACAAGTGAGTATTGTAACCCCTCGCTTGCGCTGGCGCACTTTAAATGTGTTGGAATTCAAAAGTGTAAGTGTATTGAAACTAGTTCCAAACCGCCCCTATGACAAAAGCTAGTGATAGAAGAATTTACAGGAACGTATTAAAAATAGTTCCTATAAAAGAAAGGGCTTGATGAAAAGTACCTGTTCAAAAAATAAAAAACGTGACCAAGATGTTTTTAGCTTCACATTTGTTGCTAGATGTTCTGTTTAAATATTAAAGAAAAACTTTGTTTATTACATAATATTCAATATTTAAAGAATTATTCGTTATTGTATGTTTTCTCTGAGAAGAAACATTCCATGTTTTCACATATTCAATATTCCATGTTTTTTCTGATAGGAACATTCAATGGTTTCTATATATTACAGAAAATTATTATTATGTAATATTCGATATTTTCAAAAATATTTGATATGCTATGTTTTCGCTGCGAATAAACATTCCATGTTTTCTATATATTAAATAAAAAAAAATTTTCATTACATAATATTCGTTATTTTCACAATTATTCGATATTCTATGTTTTCTCTAAAAAGTCACACTCGATGTTTTCTTTATATGTATATTAAAACAAACATTTTTTATTATATAATATTTGATATTATCATAATTATTCGATATTCTCTGAGAAGAAATATTTCATGTTTTTTATTATTTTTATTCAGGCTCAACATTGGTTGCTTCCATTTTCATAAATTATGCTATGTTTTCATTATAAAAAATTCTATGTTTTCCTGTAATGTAATAATCGACGTTTTTAAATTTATTAGATATTCCATGTGTTGGCTGTTAAAAATTATATATTTTTTATTTAAAATCGTCTGTTTATTTAAATATAGTTCCAGTATATTTTTCAATATTTTTGCCAAGAAATTTTTTAAAGAAATATTTTACTCGCAGTCATATATATTATATTTAAACAATATATTCTCTGTTGTTTTCTGAGAACTAACAAACATTAGTTATTGTCATATTCTAAAATTATGCTATGTTTTAATTGAAAAGTTCTATGTTTTCCTGAAAATTTTTCTAGGCTTATGTTTGCATGGAATAATTGATATTTTTTTTGGTCGTTCCATATTCCATGTTTTGTCAAAAAAATATTCTATGTTTCCGCTATATTTAATCGATATTTTTGCCATAAAATCATACGATATTTTACTAGCAGACATATATTCTATGTTTTGTGTGAGAACAAAAATTCCATGTTTTCTATACTATTTTTTGCCACAACATTGACTATTTTCATGTTAATAAATAATGCTATGTTTTCATTATAAAAAAAAATTCTACGTTTTCCTGAAAATATTTTCTATGGTTATATTTCCATAGTTTGTCAAAAAAATATTCTGTTTCCGCTATATTTAATCGATATATTTTGTCATAAAATCATTCGATATTTTACTAGTAGACATATATTCTACGTTTTCTCTGAGAACAAAAATTCTATGTTTTATATACTAGTATTCTTTTGCCACAACATTGAGCTTTCATTATAAAAAATTATAAGCTTTCCTGGAAAATGTTCTATGTTTATCTCTATGTTTATTATTATATTTATTCGTTACTCCATGTTTTGTCTAGAAAATATTCTATGTTTTTTTTTATTAAAAACTGAACATGTTTTCTTGTTCCAGAATAACTTCTGTTACCACTGTATTTAATCGATAATATTGTATTCATATGTTTTCATAATAAAAAATTCTACGTCTTTCTAGAAAATGTTCTATGTTTATGTTGTAATCTAATAATCACTTCATGTTTTGTCTAGAAAATATTCTATGTTTTTTATTAAAACTGACCATGTTTTCTTAATCCGGAATAACTCCTGTTGCCACTGTATTTAATTTATAAAATGTAGTTATTCGATAATATGTTATTATGTTCTAATATTCTATTTTTTTTTTTTGTAAGAACACTTGATTATGATTCAAGTTATGCTATGTTTTTGTTTTAAAAAGTTCTACGTTGTCCTGAAAAATTTTCTATGTTTATGATTTTATGTAATAATCGGTATTATTATATATATTCGTTAATCCATATTTTGTCCAGAAAATATGCTATGTTTTCTATTAAAAACTGACAATGTTTTCTTATTCTAAAATTATTACTAATTCGAATATATTTAGTCGATGTTATTTGCCTATAAAGTAAACTGTTTTGGTATTTTTCGCTAACTTAAAATAAAATTCTATGTATTTTCGTGAAGAGAAATTTTCTTTCACATAGACTGTATACCTCGTAATATTCCATATTTCATACAACACTGAAGTTATTTTTAAAATTTTTCAGTAAAGCAAATAGTTAGAAAATTTTTTATAGGTAAACATTCTATGTTTCTATGTTTATGTTTAGTATTTTTGAATTTGTCATTCATACCGGCCTCTCTAATTTGCTTAGAAATATCAAATAATAAATTTTCTACATATGTTTATCTTAGAGATAAACAGCTTCTATGTTTCTATGTTTATACCTTTAGTACTACAACTTTTTAGTATTTCTGTTTTTTTTATATAATCGTACTTATTTGCTTAAGAATATCAAGTAATAAATTTTGAATATGATCTATGATTTGAGCAAGTTTCAAATCTTAGAGGTACACAGGTTCTATGTTTCTATGTTTTTGATTTTAGTACCACAACTTTCTAGTATATCTGTGGTTTTCATCTTCTCTTTCTTATTTCCTTAAAAATATCAAGTAATAAACTCTGAACATGAAATATTCTATGTTATTTGTAAAATTGAAAACAATTTTCTTTTAGCTACGCCACTGCCTCAAGGCTAAACGTAAGTGTATTTATGAATGAACTTTTTCCACATCTATTTGTTATATTTACTAGAGATTAAGGCATTCAAAAAGCAAGATGGACTATAAATTTTATGCGTGTACGAAAAAGAGGAAACCCAACTCCATTCTAATAATTTTAATATTCTTTTCCTACTTCTGCTATGCCAATGCGGAACTCGAGCAAATGCTTTTTAATCTTCATAATATGTATTAAGTAATAGTTGTATTAAATATAATACAAGTCTAATAAAAGATGTAACAGCAATAGTTGCTGCTGCTGCTGCTCGCTAATCAATTGACAATTGAAGTGGGAATATTTTTTGTGACTTGTCCTAGAAAAAAAAAATATATGTAAATATGTATATGTGACACAAATTAGTATTAATATTGTAATGATACGATAGTAGTACCATCTTGTTTGTGTCTTAAGCTTAAACAAGAGTGTTGCATGCAGCAAGCGGCCAGTGGGTGCTGCATGGTGAAAAGTTGCTGCTGCTGTTAGCATGTGAAAAGTATATGGGAATTTTGCTTTTATTTTTTGTGCGTACCATTTCAAATTAAAGAAAGGAAATTATTAAAATATTGTGGTGCAGTTTTCAGCAAAACTGAAGGCTTGAGAACAAAAATGCATCACACGAATAGAACGGTTAGTGTTGGTTTTATTTTTCTTTTTTCTTTTATTTTTTTATTATTAGGAAATTAGTTTAAAAGCGACCATATCAGCGCAACAATAATGGAAGTAGTATTTGTTGTGGTGCAGCAAGAAACCTTATTACCCTGGCTGTTGTGGCGTGTTCTATGAAAAGAGCGTGAGAAATAACACCCTCTATATGGTGACTGCTGCGTTCTATTTACATTTTTATTTTCTTTATATTAGGAGTTTTGACGAAATTATGTAAATGCAGCTTTTGCATTATTAGTTTTCCGTTTATTATAATAAAACTGAAAATTTCCTGTTTTATGTGAAGCCAAGTGGGAGAGGGTGAGAGTGGTGGTTATTTGTCTACCAGCCTGCCTGCCAGTTAGCTGTTATGAACTTGCCTTGTAATGGTTCTGCCTCAAGGATTTGCTTTGGTTCAAAACCACCCTCTTTTTGCCTTTCCAAAAAAAAAAAGGTGAGCTGATCTATGGGTCAATTGTTGCATGATTTCGTTTTTATTGTATTTTGTTTGTTGCAACGGAAGTTTAGTCTGTTGAATTATTATTATCAATTTCCTAAATTCTCATACATTTAGTTTTGCATTAAAAGTCCTTTACAAACTCTATTTAAATTCCCATACATTATTAAACAGTTTAATTTTAATTGTTTCAAGGCACAGACAGGATTTATCTTATATCAACCATGACTCAGGCGCAAGAAAAGGAAATTTAAATTTTATTGTGAGAAAATATAAAATTTTTGCTTGCATGATTCAAATATTTCTCATACGAGTTTCTCAGATTTTAGTTCTATAGTGTGACTTACAGCAAAAACTAGTTTGATGATATTTTAAACTATCAAATCGCCTTTAAAATAAAACGATGTTAACAACCTGAAACTTTTCAAGCTTCTACCTTCAACAAAAATGTACCTGATACTCCTGCACAGAACATATCGCTGATTTACTCAACCAACGTCATAACTCAAAAAAACTAGTCTGTCAGAAAACGAGTTTAAAATTTTAAATTTTCAAACAACTTAATGGAAATAGCAAAAATTAAACATTTTAAAAACCCCCGATATATCCAGAAAAGATGTGATATCTTCTAAACGACTGGACTGATTTTCTTTAAACATAGTTAAGAGCCTTCTCGATCAAGTCACCTTTCAAACAGAAAAAACTAAATTAAAATCGGTCCAGCCGTTTGGGATGTACGTGGACACGGACAGACACACAGATACACAGACACACACTACAAACTTATAACACCCCTTTTTTTGGGTCGGGGGTTAAAAAGAAAATTTTATTTCGCTTTCAAGAATTAAATAAACAAGATATTGTCCTCTAATTTATTCGATATACCTCGTTTCAAAATGCTGAAATTCTCATAGACGATAGATAATGCAATAAGAAATATTTTAAGTATGGCACTTTTAGGAATACGCCAAATTTAAATTTACAATTGACGTGTCTCTGCTTTTGTATATTGTATAGTTTAACATGGTAGGGACGATATTTGTATTTATTTTTTACACAATATGAAAAACATGAGGATTAAGTCTGCATCACTATTTAAAATATTCCATTTTTTGAGTTATAACGTTGTTTGACTAAATGAGCGATATGTAATTTTGCTGTAAAAAAATCTTACTAATCCCTTGAAACAATTTTATTGTCATACTTAATCTTGCTTAATCGTCTTGTTATTCAACAGCAAACAAAAGACTGATTTAAGCAAATAATTTCAATGCTGCAAAATAAAACACTTGAATGATTTATATGCACTTCTAGTAGATCTCATACATACAGATATCGGAACAAAAATTGAAAGCATTTGAATCAAGCAGAGAATATTTAAAATACAATTAATATGCTGTAGAAGAACTAGATACAAATTGAGCATCTAGTTAAATAATTTTTACCCAGCAAAAAGTTGGTTTGCCAAGGCAACCAAATGCAATAAAAACTTTGTGACACTATTTTACAATCTTAGAATTATCTTCAGGATTTGCAAAATATGCTAATGTTGAGCTAAAAACAGTTAACAAGAGATTTTTTCATGGTCCTTCGAGCCATATCCAAGTATATTCAATGTGGGAAAATGCAGCAACAAATAAAAAAATTAAATAAATTCAATAAAGTGAGACTTGGACTAGCACACGAAGGCTTTCGTGCGGACACTACGTGTGTAATACTATCTGAAATTTAACCTATATAATCGAAAATCTTACCCTTTTTTTTAATTTTAAGTATTCGGCAAATTTTTTTTTTCTGTTGCTTGCGAGTTTTTTAGTTTTGATGATTTTCCTTAGTTTTAGGGTTTTTTTTGGTTTTTGGAATTTTTTCGGTTTTTTGGCTTTTTTTTAGTTTCAGCGATTTAGTTTTGCTGCTTTTTTTTTTTTTGTTTTTGGAATTTTTTTCGGTTTTTTGGCTTTTTTTAGTTTCAGCGATTTTTTTAGATTTCGCGTTTTTTTTTTTTTTTGTTAAGCGATTTTTTTAGCTTTGGCGCTTTTTTTTGTTTGAGTAATTTTATTCGTTTTGGCCCTTTTTTCGTTTTGGCGCTTTTTTCGTTTTTGGGATTTTTTTCAATTTTTGGCGATTTTCTCGTTTTGGCGATTTTTTTTATTCCGGATTTTTTAGTTTTAGCATTTGGAAAAATTTCCAGAGTTTGAAACCTACCGTTTTTCAACAATTTATTAAAATTACATAGTGAAAATAACATTACCTGATAAAATACCCTTTAATTTTGTTGTTTTTTTATTCACTAACTTGTCAAATTTCAAGTGTCTATATATAAATGTTTATATATTACATTCATATATTTCGTTGCTCGCTTTAGAATACCCTTTAATTTTGAACTGTCATATGTTTGTTGTTGTAGCGGCTAAAGTTTTACATATTCTGTGGAAATTTCAGTTTCTCGTGAAAATAGTCTGTGACGGATAGACAGACGAATGTCGTAGCGAAAGCAATAGGGTTTTCCTTACGGAAAACAAAAACAATCGGGATATTCAAACATTAGTCTTAAGTGTCATAATATTTTAACATTTTTGTTTGAAAGAAAAAAATAAAAGCAAAAATTTATTATGATCACATTAATTAATACAAATATTTCATTCAATAAGAATTGAAAATACTGAACTTAAGCCCACAACGGAGTTCTACGGCATTTGACGTTTGTAAATTTACATTTATTTCTACACGGAAAAATAATAGTGTAGCCTTTTGTGTAGAATTATGTTTGGATACACACAAATTCATTTATTTTTGCGTTTACAACGAACAAAGACACAAAAAATTATTTAAATTAATTAAATTAATTTGATGGAAATTAGAAATGTCAAAAATTCCGTGACCAAACAATTGTTTGAACATTAATTTTTGTTTCAGTTGACTGAAAAAAGTCTCCACTTGTATTTACAACATCCCTAAGATAGGCAACAAATTTTAAAAATTCCATGTATATACTCTTCTTTTGAAAGTTCGTATTAGCAAATGGAAATTTCTTTATGAAATTTACCAACCTGAATTTCCTTAATTTTTTATATACAGTTTGTAGGAGAACCTGAAATTCCATATGAACTCCGTACTAGGCTTTAAAGCTGATTAAGAAAATATTGCTGATTATAATAAAATAATTTAAAACAATCTGACACTTAGCACTACCTTTTGAATCCCCCAAATGTGTTTATCGAACATGTATTCTGGCGACAACGTTGATCACACCAAAAACAAAAACAAGAAGCTTCCAATAAAGAATTAAACATACTGAAATTTTGCTAAATAAATTTTTTTTATATATGAAAATATTAATCTAAATATACATATAAAAGTTTCGCTGGGTTACTGCACTATAGAATGACCCATCATCACTCGGCACTTGGAGCTACTGAATCATTTCTTTAAATCATCATTTAACTTGTACTGGTCTTCATTGTCCATCCATCCATCCATCCATCCATTCATTCATTCATACACTCATTCATACATTCATTCATTCGTTCATTTAGTTTCATTTTTCAAATTTCCCTTCTTTATTACTTTGCATCTGCTGTAGATGATTGTGTTGTTATTGAAATCAATTTAATTTAATTGTTCAACTCAATTTATTTTGTGAAAATATTATTTTGAATTTATAACTTTTAAAGTTGTATGTATCAATCTGCATATAACGTATGTTTGCATATGCAACTGTATCTAAAGGATAGAATATTCCAGTTTTTTTTTAACTTCTTGCAAGTTTAAAAATCTTTTTTCATGTGTATATTTTTTTTGTCACTATAAAATTAGAATTTTCTTTATTATTGAGATCAAACAATTTGATTAAGAAATTATTTGCCATATCATTGTGTGACAGCAGAGCATGACTTTTAGGAAAATTGAAACAAGTTATTAAATTTGGTTTTATTTTTAAACTTATACAAAAAAAAAATTAAGATAAATGTTAAGCAGAAAGGCGTGCACTATTGGAACGAAAAAGGTTTGAGATCTTTTTATTAAATAAACAGGTTCTAGATGTAATAGATCAGCGATCTTGGGAACGCATTCGCACATAGCTGATAAAGCAATTTTTATTGACTTAAGATACCAAAATTTTTGCAATAATATTGTGCAATAATTAATATTGAACAATAAAATTGCATGTGTGCTTGTTATATTGGTATATGGTACATACATATATTGACTTAAGATACCCACGTTTTTGCAATAATTTTGCAATAATATTGTGCAATAATTAATATTGAACAATATTGCTGTGTGCCTGTTATATTGGTATATGGTACAATATATTGAATAAAATAAAAAAAGTGTTCTAGTATATATATTTTTTTACAATATTATTGTGCAATAATTAATATTGTACAATGAAATTGCCTGTGTGCATGTTATATTAGTATATGGCACAATATATTTGATAAAATAAAAGTATTTTTGATTTATATTGCGCCACAGGATATATTTTGTAATGTGTTGACAACATTGTGCAATAATTATTAACAAGGACATCACTAACTATTAGTTTTATATTTTTTAAATTAATTAATTATATTATTATTAAATTTTTTTTTTTTTAAGAAGTAACACTCAGGCAATTAATGCCTACTACTATTAGTAGGTGTTACCTTCTTTTAGGAAAGGGATAGTGAGAGAGAATACAGGTGGCGAAGGAAGAGATAGAGGAAAGCTTCATTCCTCTACAACTCTGCTTTTTCGCACGTTTTTAATAATGCAGTGTTGCAGCGCCTCTCTGATGTTAAATAAGGCGTATTAATTGTATTGTAGCCATTTTATTGATTATTTTACTTCGCCGATGATTTTGCTACACAACGAAGGAGGGCGCTCTGATGTTACATTAGGATTAGAATCTGCTGAAGCCGGTATACTTCAGTGAGCAGTGACTATGCCTTTATCACTTGAACTTTCCTACAACAACTGACACAAAGGGACACTAATGCACATCAGAAAAATGCGTGGTGTTGTTATTTAATGACTGTCGGATACAGGGATTGAACCCAGGACCTTTGGTTTTGTAGTCAACGTGCTAACTACTTCAGCCAACGCCACCCTGTTTTTGTATCACGAAAAAGCAATTTAAAAAATTCTTAAACACGCATGTGGATGTAGCTTTTGTTTACTTTATAATATATTATAAGAAAAATTGCGCCATGTATTTATAACTTATTAAATAGTGTGGAGCAAAAGAACAGTACTTATATCAATAAATTACTCAATAATATTGCCTAGTCTGTGGGTACCTTTATAGTTGATTATTTGTAACATGAAGTTTGCTGTCAACGCCTCTTGTAAGATAGTTTCAAATATCAAAAATTAATGTTAATGCAAATAATACATACATTTAATTACATTATTGATTGCGTATTTTTTTTTTAAATTAATTAAACTCAAAACTAAAAAAAAGTTCAATTAAATATTTAGTTAACTTTAAGTTAATAATTAGCTAAAAGTTTTATTAACTCAACCGCTTGAAAAGTCCATAAGCTGAGGAAAGTCATTCAAGGGGGCATTGTACCCAAAGAATTTTTTTTGCTCCCCCCCCCCCTGAACTATTCAAATTTGCCTGTTATAGTATATTTTAATAAATACTCATGAAAATCAACAAACGTATTTATTATTTAGACTTTACATACAGACCTGTAGGAAGTCAGCCTATGAGAATTTGTTACATAAAATTTTCTGGGCTTGTCGTTAACATAGCATTTACACGTGCAAACGCAAGTTCGAAAAATTCAATACGGTCAAACTTTTTTTACTAAAGTGGGGTACACATTATCGAACATGAGTGACAGTCAAAAATTCATCAGTTTTGAATGATAGTGTTGGCTGTTCAGACTATCGATCATGTTCGACAATAAAACCTTCATTCAAGAAAAAAATTAGGCACACGAACACAAATTGGATGCGCATTGTTGTTAACATAATTTTTTTTATAATGAATTATTTTAATGTTTTCTTATCTTTAACAACTCCTGTTGTCTTAATACTTTATCTTTAACATCATACACAGCCTTGCATTTAAAAAAATATGTAAATTCCTTAAAAAAATAATATTCAGCGTCCATCTTGTGTTCTTTCTGCTACAAAAATATCTCTTGACTGACGCTTTTTGGTACACACTATCAGTCAAAAACCAATATGGCCGCTGACTGTCACTCAACCACAAAAAATTCTGTGGTTGACTGTTAACTGACGAAATTCGTATTCACACTATCGATCAATGTAAAATTTGAGCAAAACTGTCACTCATGTTCGATAGTGTGTACCCCACTTAACACTCTTAAGCTTTCGCCAGTTGCAGTCAATCGAGCGGTTTTTTTTTCATTTTTACACAGAATTTGCATGCAAGTAATTGCACGTATAAACGCAGTGTCATAAGTTTTACACGGTGGAAAGTTGTGCTTTAATTTTGTTTAATAAGGTTTTTTAAATTTGAAATTAATTCCGAAATAGTTTATATCCCAGCGAAAAAAATCGGAATTCGTTCACTTTCATTGCTTATATTTACACTATTCTTGGAGAAATTTAATTCCTTTTGGAGTTTATTACATACACCGGCTTGAAATTAAAATTCGTTCAAATTTTTTTTATTGTGTACTGCACATTTAATGTGCAGAAATCACTGTAGATTTCTTGTTTTTTACCTGATATTTAAAATATGAAATTTTAAAGCATTACTTCATTTTTCTCTCAACTTTCTATATAAAACTTTAATTATTTGATAAAATCAACAAAAAAAATTCTTTTAAACGCTATCCAATACGTATAATCAAATACATATAAAATCATACTTACATTAGCCATATGCTTGAACAATTAACTTTTGACACGATATTACCTTGAGATAATGCATATAACTTAATATTACTTTACATACATTTTTTCTAAGTCTTCCCTTATTGTTTGCATTTGTATTTAACAAAAAATACATACAATGTATTTATTATATTCCTTAATAAAATCAACTCTTATTCAAGCCATAAAATAAAAAATTGTAGAAATAGATTTTATTACTGCCATACCTACATGCGTATTTAGCAAAAAAATAATAAAGACAATAATTACATTAAATAAAAAATATAGAAACAAAATAATCTTAATAAAAATGTCGTCTAAAAAAATGAACGCACTCACACACACACAAGCAAGTGTCTACATGCAGGACATACAGTATAGAAAAAAAAAAACAGACGCAATTAAAACTTAAATAATATGGCCTTTAAGCTAATAAAGCTCCAATAAGTACACTGTGCTGCAGCAGGGTAAAAATTAAAAACTTGGAAAATTAAATGATAGTTTTCCGATATTCGCTAATAACTTACGAGGGTACAGAATGAATTAATGTAATCACGATCACTATCATATCCTGTAAATAAGTGATCCGCTTAAAAAATAATGGTTCACTTACAAAATGTTTCAATACAAAAGGCTCAGTTAACCGACTGTAATGCAATGTAACCGCAACGGTAGGAAGCAGCTGATCAATATTTTTATGTGAAAAGCAATGTACACATTCTAAAGCTCAGTTAGCCGACTGTAATGTAATGTAGCTGTAACAGTAAAAACAGCTGATCGATATTGTTATGTGAAAGGTAATGCGAATGGTTATAGAGATGGAATGTAACGTAACCTATTTTTCATATAAAAATATTGATCAGGTGTTTCCTAAGTTGCACTTACATTACATTACAGTCTGCTAACTGAGCCCTAACATTCCGGTTACAGCTCTATAACCATTTTCATTACTTTTCACACAACAACATCGATCAGCTGTTTCCTACAGCGTTGCAGTTTGCGGCGTTCCTAATACTTTTCGACGCTGCACAGTGGGGCCAAAGGTCCTTTTTTCGCTGATAATGTATATCTCCACAATTACAATAGTGAGGGATACCAAATTTTCTAAGAGTGGCTCTTAGAAAAAACTGCATCTTCACACAAAATCTTGATGGTATAGGATAGGGGAGACGGGTACTCCACATACAAAGGAATTATTATTTTTCCTATATCTTCAGAGCTGCAATAGTTTGGCACAATAAATTTGATGTAAATAAATTTTTAAACAAACTGCAAGCTCCACCAAAATTTCATTGGTAAACGAGGGCGGGGGATAGACGCGGGTATGCCCATATAACGTCATTATTGATTAATTAATAAACGTGACTTCTTATTTTGAAATTTGAAAAAGTGAAGCAGGAATAAAATGCATAACCGACAAAACAAGCAAAAATTTATGATTTTCATGAATTCAGCATGATTTTATTCATGATTTTTTTATTCACGTGCGCTCCTGATGAATTGCCTGCCATTGAATGACTTCGGATACGAGTTGTCCAGGTATAAATTTTTTAACCAGCCTAAAGCCGGGATCCCACTATCGGCACAATGTACTGATTTTCGTCGGCTCACTGCAATAAAGTCGTCAGTAATAAACTAAAATTGCCTTATTTCTCAATTAATTCCGTATCTTATATGTCTATATGGCTCCATTGCCAATGCAGTGTGGGGCAATTATGTCCTTATATTTTAATCGGTTGAAAAATACGGCCAATTTAGCTTAATACTTATAACTTTATTTCAGTGAGCCGACGAAAATCGGCACATTGTGCCGACATTGTGATTTAGGCTTAAGAAAGTTAGCTAAACTCACAAACGTTATTTTTTTAGTCATTATTGTATATAAATACTATCACTATCACGCGTGACTCACACATGACTACTGCGTGACTCACCCGTGACCAATTATGAAAATTGCACATTTCTAATGAAAGTACATAAACAATGACAAAAACAACAGTAATAAAAAAAATTAATTAAAATTAAAATCTTTGCTAAAATTAAGCCCAATTAATCGACCCGTTTCTGTAAACCGATCGATTGAGATCGACTAATAGAAATGTTTTTAACATTTTTTTATAATTTTTCTTATTATATAGATTCTGAAATATTATATCTGAAAGAAAATTATCGTATATAATATTAAACACGTCCACAGGACCATTATTAATTTTTTGAAAACGAGAAATTTACACAGATTCGGTTTACAGAACAGGTCCGCATAACTTTATGTCCGCTTAATTTAAGAAAATCCATTTTCGTGCGATTCCAATACCAACATTAAAAACAAAAGCACTTCCACATATAATTTTGATAGCAAATTTGAGCAAAATTTAAATTTAAAAAATTATTTTAATACATCGCCCATTTATTTGAACAACGTCATACAGATTGAATTGTGCTGGAAGTCTACTGAATTGTGCTTAGCAGCAGCAAAATTCATCTAGACGTGCTAAGGCAACAAGAAATAAATTTTTTAAATTTTAATTTTTCTTTCAAGAGTTTAATATACAAGATGCAATTTTCACACAATGCGAATAACAATAGGTTAGGTAGGGTTAGCAGGCTGCTTTGAAAAGGAGCTAGAGAAGAAGATAGAGAGAGAGAGAGAGAGAGAGAGAGGGAGTTGGGAAGAGAGTGAGAAGGGTTGAAGTAGAAGAGAGATAATAGTTAATTTAGAGGAGAGTCAGCGGTGGGAGTCAGCGGCTATACCAGCCACTGTTCCTAATATAAAGGCTCAACTTTTTTAGGTCGACTTACGATAACTCGGATAGGCTGCCGAAGGATATTTTGACAAGTTGGTGCAGACGGAGATCTTGCAGAGCAGGACAAAAGAGGAGATGCAGAATAACTTTATAAGTACTAATTCTGCATTATTAACTCAAAAATCTAATTTCTTGAGTTATGCATTTGTTCCAGTAACTGAGCGTTTTTTGCAAACTATTTTATGTATTTATTTTTAGTTTTTTTTTTTCATTTAGAGTGATTTTCTTATGAATTTATTGCCTTATTTGTTTGTGTCTAGTGTAATTTCTGCTCTTTTATGTGTGACTAGCAGGCCATTTGTAGTTTATGTCCTATAATGTATCTACTACTTTTTTTGTTTTTTTTTTTTAAATCTATACATTAATAAAACCTATGAAGATCCTTATAGTAGCATGTCAAAAGTATTTTTATTATTGTCAGACTTAAATCTATACTATAAGTTAAACGTCGTGGCCCTCTAATGCCATTTGTAACAGCGAACTTTTTCTCGGTAATTGTCCATTAGAACTTTATCTCTTAGCACAGATCTTTTAGTGTAGTTGCAATTTAATAACACCAAGAACATTAAAATCTATTAAAAAAAATGAATTTCCTAGTCGTACGAGTTATGTACTACGTACATACATACATACATACACACATACAGGCATACTTTCAATGACAATTTTTTATTAAAAATAAATTTTTATTTGTCTGGGGTTTTTCCATTTAATTTTAATGTTATATATTTTTTTTAAGTTAAAAGAATATCGCATGCCTTATTATTTTGTTTCGTTAGATTAATACCTTGCAATTTTTCATAGGAAAATTAGCTGTGGTACATGTATTAGACAAGGACATTGCACGAAATCAGTTATGGATTTCTTGCAATCATGGCATGTAAATCATAGACTGTGGTGACAATAAATAAATACATATGGGTTTTTATATTCAAGATAGATGTACACTTATGACTCTAGTACCAACACACTTATCTTGATGTATAGTTAAGGGATTTTGCACTGTTTTGGCCAAAGACCTTGCCAAATCCGAGGCATATTTCGAAATTTAATTTGAGAAAGTCCACCATTGAACATAAATGTTTCAGAGATAATTTCATTATCTTCTAGGGGCACAATATTTCATGAATTAAAAAAAGTTTTAATTTAAATTAAAAAAAATAGCCATAAAAATCTCCATGTCGCAAAATCGAAAATTTAGATCCCAAACAAGTTGAAAAATCGCCCAATTTTAACTGAAATTTCCCAAAGATAAAGAGTAATGCTAGGAACACAATTGGGACGCAGCGAATTCCTCTCTTATATTTGATAAAGTTGGTTGTTTTGTGTACAAAGACAGAGAGTGAGGGAGAGAAAATTGTTTTTTCATCGTTCGTCGGCGTACAAATTAGAAATAAACCTATCTCAGAATTCGTCACGCACGACGAATTTCGTTGTACGGCGGTGTTGTGTTCATTTTCATATCCACACACCTGTTTTATTTTTTATGACGAAAGTTCGCACCGAAAAATTCGTCGTTCGTCCCAGTTGTGTTCCTAGCATAAGGGAATGATAAGCAGAGAGCGAAAGGTAATGAAAGTGATAGAGAGAGAGAGAGAGAGAGAGATTGTGTAATGGAGAAAGTTTGTGATTGAGAGAAAGATAGAGCGAGAGAGAGAGAGAGAGAGAGGGAGTGTTAAAAAAAGAGAGACGGATGGAATCTGCAAGACCAACAAGAAGTCAAAATAGGTCAGCAGCAATGCAGACTTAATCTGACATTTGTGGCGACAGCTACAAAAATCAAGCATGAAATAATTCTACCCACAACAATTTAGTTACCTCTAGCACACAACCTTTTAGTACAGTTTGAAGTCCTTATTAAATAAAAAAAGAAACCATCCATCAATATTATGATATCTTCATAATATTCAACACAACACAAAAAACCTTGCAGATAAGATAAAGCAATTTAATTAAAATAAGAACCAAATTGTGAATAAAAACTAAAGGGGTTGCACTTAAATCTTAACACAACAAAATACAATACAAGTTTATCGAACTAAACGAAATGCGTCAGAGCAAATAACAACTATTTACTTTTAGAACTTGATATTCAAATAAGCCAACAGGTATTAGAAAAGGAAAAAATAAATAAAAACACAACTGTACTTATTTTCATTATTAATATTTGCATTAAAAGTATGTATAATTTCTATCTTGCTACGCAAGAATACATATTGCTTTTGTTCTTGATTAGATAGTGAACATGTGTATAAAAAAAACTATATCATTTAGTTAATATTGAGAAACAATACACAACCAATCATTCGAAGGAAGTATGATATAAGCAATATGTTATAAAAAATAGAAAAGCGTTACACAGTGCTTTCTCTCCTACAATTATAGAATATTACTTGCAAAGATTGGATACCAGTCGTACTTATGATAAGATTTGTTTAAAACTAAGTTATATACTCGTATGGGAAGCAAGCATGTCCTTTCATCGATTAGAATGAAATTTATCACATAGCCTAGCTGAGTGATTTTAGATATGATGAAAAAATGTACGGCATTTTGATTAGAACTGTAGTTAAAAAAACATATATAAAATAAAGGATACATGGGAGGTATCCATGTCCTTACACTGATTGAGATTAAATTAAAGAGAAAGAGAGAGAGAGAGAGAGAGATGGAAGAAAACATATTTCAATTAAAGGAAACATCAGTGGTATCCTTGTCCTTATACTGATTGAGATTAAATTAACGAAAGAGCATAATGGTGTGCTTAATATGAATTTTCAACATATTTGGAATATAATTAAAGAACATTTGGCACGTAAGCACAACACAAGCAAGCTCTAGAAAGTTTCTTATCGATATCGTGGACCAGGCCATAAATATATTTTCAGTAACAATTATGTTTTAGATTATGCAGCAATCGTTAGCAGGACATATAAGTAAGCGATAGAATTTTTATTGATGACATTGTGGGCCCGGCCGTTAATTAATAAAGGACAGTCATGTCCTGGTACTGGCTAATTAAACTCTAAATAGTTATGTTATTTGCTGCATTTTGCTTATTATTGCAGTCAAAATCAAATTTTTGGAAAAAAAGGATATATGGGAGGTACAGTTATCCTTGCTCTGATTGCAATTAAATTCACAACAAAGCTTAAGGCTATAATTCTTGATTTTCTTACTAAGTTTCGCTACATTACAATAATAACACTGTGCTACAAAAGTTGAGAAAAAAAATATTCAGGGATTCTAATGTACCAATTCTGTTTTGTTGGAGTCCATGGACGACGAAAATACCGTTGGTTTTTTAGGTCACTTCATAAAGTGATTTTATAACGGTAAATGTAGTGAAAAACGGGGTTTCTTAGCTTTTCAGTTTTAAACAGTTGTAACTTCTTTGTTTCCCAACGGATTTCTTTTAACTTTTCGTTGGTTAAAAGGCTCGAATATTATCTTTCAATAAAGATATATTTTTTGTAAATCGACTAAGAAATGGCTAAGTTACAGTCGTTGAAGTGTACAAAAAACCAATTAAAAAAGTATTCTTTTGTTTTCCTCAGGCTAGAAGTTTCTTATGAGTTACAAAAGAATACTTTTTAATGGATTTTTTGTACACTTCAACGACTGTAACTTAGCCATTTCTTAGTCGATTTACAAAAAATATATCTTTATTGAAAGATAATATTCGATTCTTTTCACCAACGAAAAGTTAAAAGAAATCTGTTGGGAAACAAACAAGTTACAACTGAAAATCTAAGAAACCCCGTTTTTCACTACATTTACCGTTATAAAATCAGTTTATGAAGTGACCAAAAAAAACCAACGGTATTTTCGTCGTCCATGGACTCCAACAAAACAGAATTGGTACATTAGAATCCCTGAATATTTTGTGTGTATCACAGTGTAATTATAGCAGAAACTGAATTTTTGCAATTAAGGCTGTATGAGAAGAAGGCATATCCTTGCATGACTTTTAAAAAAATCGGCTACTGACTCTATTTATATGATTCTAAAACCAACTTTCGCTTAATCAATGTGCACATTTCAGCTAAAATCTAGTTTTTGTTATGAAGGATATATGGGAGTTGGCAAATTCCTTGCACGGATTAAATGAAAATTTCAAGAAATTTTAATGATATGATTTCAACAGTTAATATTAATCTGCACTGCACTTTAATTTAAATTTTATTTAGAATTTTATTCCTTAAAATAAAGGATATATGGGTGGTGAGCAATTCCTTGCACTAATTGGAATGAAACTTTGCAATGCGCTTAATAATAAAATTTTAGAGCTAGTTAGGAACTTAGTTTTTATTCTAATCATTATTGCACCTGAGACTTAATTTTTTTAAATTAAGGATATAGTTTTTTTTAGTTTTCTAAGACTATATGGCAGGTGAATATTTTTGAGCATGTGTACGAAATCTCATTCGATTTCAGTCAAATGACTTAAATGAAACTAAGAAGAAAGGCTGGATGCATTGTTCTACGAAAAAAATTCAATGTTACAAATAAAGGATATACATATGCTTCGATTCAAATGAAATCAATCCAATAGCTTAAATGCATAGTGCTACAAATAGTTAGAAGTTTTCTTTCCATTCTGATCAAAATTTTAAACGAAATTGAAACGGAAAAAATTTCATAACAACTTCTACTATTTTCAATGCAGGGCTATGTGCAAATAGAAGGATATATTAGAGACGCTGGCAGATTAATGCGCTGGCATAAATAAACAAACAAAATAAAAAATTATAATTAACAAATAAAGGATATATGTCGAGATGGACATATGGGACTTAAATAAAACTAGGGCGAGAGATCAAATGCACAGTTTTACAAAAATTTCGAGATTACAAAAAATAAAGGATATATGGCAAGCAGCCATGTCCCTGCACCGATTCAAACAAAATCAACCCAAGAGCTGAAGCGCATAGTTTTACAAATAGTTAGAAATTTTCTTTGCATTCTGATTACAAGTTTAAATGCAATTGATACTTAATTTTAAAAAATCTTTTAGGCATTCTAATAAATTAGATAATAACTTTTTTTAATTTCAATGTTTATCTGTAGGCGACTAGAAGGATATATGGGATTTAAATGAAACTGAGAAGAGAGAATAGAAGCTTAGTTCTACAGAAAAAAATCAAGTTTACAAATAAAGGATAAAACATCAAAGTCCTTCGACCTTAAATGCATATTATTATAAATAGTTAGAAATTTTCATTGCATTCTGAGCATAATTTTAAATTAAACTAAGATCTAAGCTTAATAGTTTTTTCAAGCATTCTAATAAATTTCATGATGTGTGGAAGAAGTAGGGATATTATTGCGCTAGCTTAAACGAAAAAGAGGGAATAGATGCAAATTTCTTCAAAAGATTCGAGATTATAAATAAAGGATATATGGCGAGCATCCAAGTCCTTGCTCCGATGCAAATGAATTTAACTAAAAAATGTGAACTGCACAGTTCTACAAATAGTATGAAATTGTCTTTAAATTCTGATTATAATTTTAAATGAAACTGAAACTCAAACTTTAAAATTCTTTTTATCATTCTAATTAATTTCATAAGAACTTTTTTTAAACTCAATGCTTCGCTATATGCGAGCAGAAAAATATATAGGACTTTAATGAAACTAAGGAGAGAGCAAATGCTTAGTTCAACAAAAAATTTCAAGTTTACAAATAAAGGATATATGGCGAACATCTAAGCCCTTGCACCGATTCCAATGAAATCAACTCCAGAGCTTAAATACATGGTTCTATAAATAGTTAGAAATTTTTATCGCATTCTGATCATAATTTTAAATGAAACTATGATTTCAACTTAATACTTCTTTTAAGTATTCTAATAAATTTCATAATGTGTGGAAGAAGTAGGGATATTATCGCGCTAGCTTAAACGAAAAAGAGGGAATAGATGCAAATTTCTTCAAAAGATTCGAGATTATAAATAAAGGATATATGGCGAGCATCCAAGTCCTTGCTCCGATGCAAATGAAATTAACTAAAAAATGTTAACTGCACAGTTCTACAAATAGTAAGAAATTGTCTTTAAATTCTGATTATAATTTTAAATGAAACTGAAACTCAAACTTTAAAGTTCTTTTTATCATTCTAATTAATTTCATAAGAACTTTTTTTAAACTCAATTCTTCGCTATATGCGACCAGAAAAATATATAGGACTTTAATGGAACTAAAGAGAGAGCAGATGCTTAGTTCAACAAAAAATTTCAAGTTTAGAAATAAAGGATATATGGCGAACATCTAAGCCCTTGCACCGATTCCAATGAAATCAACTCCAGAGCTTAAATACATGGTTCTATAAGTAGTTAGAAAATTTCATTACATTCTGATCATAATAATAAATGAAGCTGAAATTTAAACTTAAAACTTATTTTAATGATGCTAATAAATTTCATGGTAACTTCACCTAATTTCAAAGCTTCTCTATATGCGGCTAGAAATGAATTTTTGTTCAGCTCTACTACAAAATTAATTTTAAGACGTACGATTTATGCCTTTATTTGAAAAACCCCAGCAATATCAATAAGTTCTCTGCACATTATTTTTAATTATGAATTTCTATACATAATAAAAAAATATAAGTTTTTGTGTTTGTGTGCGTGTAAGTGCTCGAATTATTTTGCATATGTCCATAATTAAGCACACACAAATATGCATATTTTACACGTAAAACACTGTGAGTGGTTTTTACAAGCTCTTAGATTTTGTTTTACCTGTTGTCTATAGAAAAGAAGAAAAAAAAATAACTTATAAAAGAAATGAATAAATGAGTAAGTGATATGAGAGGCCTCCCTCGCTCGTATGTATTGTCATTATTTATAAACATTTGTTTTATAAATTTTTTTTGCCTTTTTGCCGTTGTTGTTTAGAAATTTCGTGCTTTCATTTATTATCTTCTCCATACATCTATAAGTTTTTTGTTTCTTTTTTTTCCTATATCGCATACGTATAATTGTAGGACGTTAGAGGAAATTTTGAAATATGTATGTCTAAGCTTTAGCAAACGTTGATTATAATTCTTTTTTATAATCTAGAATAGATATCTTTCTCGGTATATACATGTGCATGTAGTATGTCTGTATGTGATATACATACATATATATATGTATGTATGTGTGTAATGATATATGTACTTAGTTGTATTATGAAGAGAGTATGTACTTTCGTGTTATAAAAAAAAGAATTTGTTTTTTTTTTGTAATCAAGCCATTATAGTGCTTTCTTTTTCTAATATATGACAATTAATAAAAGATACTATATAAAATTGGTTATCAGAAGGGATTGAACAATAAAAAGGAGACGTAATATATGTAGAAAAAAAAAAGTTTGCAATAATTGTATTAATCAAATAAAGCTACAAGCACAATTACGCCCTAAGACAAAAAAAAAATCTTTTATATAAAATACAAAATTTCAATACTCGACCCTCATTCCCTAATTGAAAAAAATAACGGCAAATTAATTTTCGCAAATATATTTTCAAAATATTTTAGCTTTATTTTAATTTAAAGCTGCATGCTTTGAAATGTTTTGGAACCTCCTCATGGACCAAAGTCAGCTTTGCTTCCAATTCGTAGAAATATATAAGAGTAATGTGAAATGCAAACATTTTCAATCCACTAAGTTTTATTTCGAGCTTAATTTCGATTTTTCGAACTTGATTTTGAATTTTTGACCTTAATTCCGAATTTTTGAACTTAATATCTAATTTTTTAACTTAATTTTGAATTTTCTTGCATAATTTCGAATTTTCGAACTTAATTTCGAATTTTCTTGCATAATTTCGAATTTTCGAACTTAATTTCGAATTTTCTTGCATAATTTCGAATTTTCGAACTTAATTTCGAAGTTTTGAATTTCAAACGAAAACTGTTAAATTTAAACTTCGATGAAATAATAAATAGCGTCTGGGACAAAAAACTTAAAAAATCGAGTTTCGGCATAATTGAAAAAATCGAGCTCAAAAAAAAATTTATTTCAAGAAAATTAAAAAAAAAACTCTCCCAAAAATAAAACTGTTCGAAACTTTGCAACAAACATCGATTTTTATTACCACTTTCTCTTTATAAATTCAAAATTCATAAAAGAAATATTTTATAATATTAAAAATTAATTTCGAATTTTTCGAAATTTACTTGCAAATACAAAAAAAAAAACTTAATATTTTTAAATTTTCAGAACTTTCATAAAAAGTCTATTTAGAAGCCAAACTCAGCCCAAATTGTTTATAATACTAAAAACTAATTTCGAATTTTCGCAATAACTTTAGTATTTTCGAAGTTAAAAGAAACATATTTAATTTTTATAATTTATAGTCAAGATCCAAAAAAATAGATTTTTAGCAAAAATTCTAAAAACGTTAAAGACTCTTACTACCATGTTTTTGTGATAGATTAAAGAACATGGCAACATTTTTTCTTTAATCTGGGACGAAACTGCCCTAGTCTAAGTCGAAATACGCCAAACACGATAACACCCAACATCTTTAAATTTTTTAGAATTTTTGTTAAAATTCTATTTAGAAGTCCAACTCAACCCAACTGCGATGAATAAATTAAATTTAAAAGTCTAGTTAAAGTTAATTTAAAAACTGGCTCTTAAACAACAACGTTCGAAACTTCGAAATAAATATTAATGTTTATTCTCACTTTCCTGTTAAGGTCAATTGAATTTCAAAATTCATAAAAAAAAATTATTTTATAACATAAAAAATTAACTTCGAATTTTCGAAATTTATTTTTTTTTTTTTTTTTTTTTTTTTTTTAATAAAGAGAAGTAACACTCAGGCAATTAATGCCTACTACTATTACTAGGTGTTACCTTCTTTAGGAAAGGGATAGTGAAGGGAGAGATAGAGGAAAGCTTCATTCTTTTACAACTGCTTTTTTGCACGTTTTTGATAATGCAGTGTTGCTGCGCCATCTGGTGTCAAATGAGGCGTATTAAATTTTTGAAGCTGTGTTTTGTAGCCATTTTATTGATTATTTTACTTCGCCGATGATTTTTGCACACAACGAAGGAGGGCGCTCTGATGTTACATTAGGACTAGTATCTTCTGAAGTCGGTATAGTTAAGTGACCAGTGACTATGCCTTCATCACTTGAACTTTCCTACAACAACTGATACAAAGGGACACTAATGCACATCAGAAAAATGCGTGGTGTTGTTATTCAATGACTGTTGGATACAGGGATTGAACCCAGGACCTTCGGTTTTGTAGTCAACGTGCTAACTACTTCAGCCAACGCCACCCTCCAAATTATTGAAGTTAAAAGAAACACATTTAAGCTCAAATTGTATTTGAAAGTCTGTTAGAAAATAAATAAAAAACTTACCCTAAAATAAAAAAAGTTCGAAACTTCGAAGCAACTATTGATTTTCATTATCACCTTCGTATTAAAGTCAATTGAAGTTTAAAATTCAGATAAAAGTTATTCTATTATATTAGCAATCAATTTCGAATTTTCGGAATTAAACGCAAATTTTCGAAGTTTAAAGAACAAAAGATGACTACATTTCTTTTTTTAACTGGCGTTAAGAAAAAAAAAATCGAAACTTCGAAGCAAAGATTGATTTTTATTATCACTTTAGCGTTAAATTGAAATTGAGGATACAAAACTAAATTATATATAAAAAATTTATTTAAAACCTTCGAAGCTAAAAGAAATACATTTTTTTTATATTATAATTTGCAGCCAAGATGCAGTAAAAAGAACGTAAAATCTTAAAATTTTTTAAATTTTGCAAAAATGCAAATCAAATTTTTAAATGAGAACAAGATGTGTTAAAAATTTTCGAAATAAATTTGTATTTTTATTATCAGTTTTGAATTGCATTAAAAAGAAATTTATAATACTCGAATTTTCGAACTTTAAAAGAAAAATTTTTATTATGTTATTTAAACTTTGTTTAAAAGTAGTTCTTAAGCTAAAACAAACAAAAAAATAACTCATTAAGTTATTCAAAATTTTTAACTCAGTTCCAGTTTTGTAAAAAGCACAAAATTAATTAATAAAATTTTTTTTTTAAATGTATTCGAAATTTCAAATAAATTTTCGAAAAAAATCATATATGTGCGTCCAAAAGTTCAAAACTATTTTCAAAAGTTCAACAAAATTAATTTTACAGCAAAAATAGGCAAAACCATACACCTATAAGTATTTTCGAAAATTCGAACACGCTTTCGAACATTCGAAAACAAGTCAAATATGGATCTAAATATGTAATTACTTCGCTAGCAAAATAAGTTTTACTTTTTTTTTTAATTTTCATTTGCTTTAATTCATTTTTCAATTCTAATTTTACATAGCACTTTTCGCATTAATAATAAAAAGCAGATACACGTGTATGTACTACATTGCAACTACATTTAAACACACATACATACATATGTACATATGTAGTAGTAGGGCCTTTTATCTATGTATTATATTCATATTTATAATTTTTCAAAGTACACTTTGTTTTTTGTAAGTCATTTTCTAATTTTGTGCTTTTTTTTAGACTTCAGGTACTTATTTAGATCATATATTATTTATTGATCGCGATAAATAACACGAAGGTTAATAAAGTATAAAGTTTTCCATATGGTAGACGATACAAAGTATTTAAATATAAAAACAACCTAAGTGCATTTAAGGGGAATTTTTTTTTTTGTAGAAACTAATTTTCAGAAAAACCCTTATCACGCAGATAACAAATGACACTTTTGGGTGGTTACTAGTTATTATAAAAGGAAAAATTGCACACAAAAAAAAAACGCTTTAGCTTTTCCATAACAAGTCTCTAAAGATAATATTAATTTAATAGAACAAAAATTTTAATTTAGCAAATAGTTTAACAGATTGTTTTTGCTACAGTTTGGTGTGTATGCCTTGTTGAGCTTGCAGCTATTTCCTCATAAACATTTTGTATCGTTTTAACTTTATGACCATATGTTTCCTTAATTATATGTTATGCTTAGCACATTTCACATTACACTCATAAGTCACCCTTATTTGGACTGCATGTGAAAAGAAATTTTTCTTGAAAAACGTCTTGCAAGACGTTCCATTGTGCAGGCAGGCACACAGCCAGGTTGTTGTAGCTTTACTTAAGACGCATGCCACTGAGTATGGATTTTCTTTATGTGTTTGCTTATGAAAGGGATATGGGGTTTTCACTTAAATTTTTTAAAGTTCACTGAATGGAACCATTAATGAGTTTTAATGTTTGTAGTTTTTCTTTTTCTCAAAGCTTTCTTTATGATCATTGTTTGAATTCTAGTTTCTATGAATATTATACAAATAAAGAAAAGACGTTACTTTTCTAAAAAAAATTTATTTTGTTACCAGAACACAGTTTAAAATGTATTTTATGTTTCATGATCAATTTTCTTCAAATGGATTTCAAATATGAAAATGGGGGAGAAATTATTATTCACCAATTAATATTTGCTTTAATTAATTCGAATGGAAAAGTTTAATTGATATTAACAATATGTTTACAGTTGAAGAAAAATCAATTAATTTTTTAATTGACATTTACTTTGAAGTTATAAATCCCATAGTAGGCAAATTAGTATATCGTTAATGTTAAAAGTTTAAAAAGTAATTTCGTTAATTAAAATCTTCAATTAAAATTTTAATTCGTTCAATTAAATTTTTAATTGATTCAAATGAATTTTTAATAAATTTAATAAAAATTTTTAATTGATTTTTAATTAATTGAATTAAATTTTTCATTGCTTTAACCATTTCAATTGTAAAAATCTAAGTACAGTCGAACTTCCATAACTCGAACTTCATTAGCTCGAATTTTCTCTAACTCGAACTAGTTTGGTTGGCAGTAGCGTTGAAAGAACAAATCACATACAATTCTGTAACTCGAAGTCTCCGTAAGTCGAAGTTTTTTTTTTGGGGTAATGGTGATTTGAGTTATGGAAATTCGACTGTAATATCAATGATATGTTGGCTAGGGCAAATTTCATTAATTTGTTATTGATGTTGGAAATGTGTAATTGATACTAACTGTAGGGTCTTCCAGTAAGATGTTTAGTTTTCAATAGTCCGCTATTTAATTAGTTGTTACGATGGAACCTATAACTACTTCAGAAATGACAAATAAAAAAAATTTAGATTTTAAGAAAAATGGAGCGATATAGGCTTCAACAACGACTTGAAATTATTAAAGTTCAATACAAATAGGGTAAAAATTTCACGGTCACAGTTCTCAAAATTAAACGCAAGTAATGCTACCAACGTTTTTTTACGTGAAAAGCTTCCTGATTGTGTGATTTCACGAACAGGTGATCACAATTGCCCCCCGAGACTTGTTCCTTTAACACCTTAAGACATTTTTCTTTGCGGTAAAGATATAGGCTCGCAACCGATTCAATATCTCGAAGAAGAAATTCGTGAAGTTATCGCGAACATGCAGCCGCAAATGTGTGAAGTGGTGAGAGAAATATTTTCTGGCAAAATTTATGATCATGCAAGCATAGTCGTGGCGGACATTTGACTGATATGGTTTTCCATTATTTTCATTTAAATGAACATCCTATCGTTTCGTTTTAAAAATACTTGTTTTTTACATATCGAAATGAACTGCCTGGCTCACGATGTCGACAAAAAATTTTCCTTCGCTTATTTATATTGAAAACAAAAACAAAATAAGAAAATTTGTTTTTGTTTTCAATATAAATAAGCGAACGAAAATTTCTTGTCGACATCGTGAGCCAGGCCGGAAATCTTGCATTAGAAGACGCTCAACAATACAAAATTATTAATATTACTTTTTTCTATGTATTTGCTATTTATGTATTTTTTAACAGACTTTAAAAAAAGGAGGATGTTATCAATCCCTCTGTATTTTTTTTTGTCATTGTTACTTTATAACTCTATACATTTTAGACCCATTGTAAAACAATTTTTTTTTTCTGAGAGCATATAGCTTCCATGTGGTCCCATTGTGAAAAAAGTGGGCGGGGATACGGCCACGAATTGTTTTATTTGATTTTATGATATGTTACTTATACGAATGCTATGAAACGTACCCAATACTTTGGACTCCCGTAACGACACAATCTAGAAGTTCAAAAAATGGTCGGAGCCACGCCCAATAAAACTTAATATTATATCACATGCTTCTATTTAAACGATTTTTACTAAGCACTCGGCACATACTCTGAGCTCAAAAAAAAAGACACAATCTTACATTAAAAAAAGTGGGCAAGGCCATGTCCACTAAAATTTAATGTTATATTTTACGTGCTTCTACTTTATAAATTTTTAGGCAACACTTGGCAAACACCTTGAGCTCAAAAAAGACACAATATTGCATTAAAAAAAGTGAGTAAGGCCACGCCTATTAATTTTTAATATTATATTTCATGTGCTTGTACTTAAAAAAAATTTTAAGCAACTGGGCACACACTTGAGCTCTTAAAAAGACACAATATTGCATTCAAAAAGTGGGCAGAGCCATGCCCATTAAAATTTAATGTTATATTTAACTTGAATTCCCTGAATGAAAGTAAGTCTCAAGTGAGATAAGAGTAGAACCAGGCAATTTGTGGTCATGGACCACAATGTTTGTCTGCAACTAATACACGATCAATCAAAATAAACAACAAAAAGAGCACCAGAGTACATTTTGCCCATCAACAAATAAAATAAACACCAACATATAGTTAAATAAAAAATTATTTCTCATTTAATTTTTTTTTATCTGCCGTGCATCTGGATTAGAGGGTGGAGTTGTGCGCACTTGCCGTTTGTGGGATAGATAAGTGTTACCCTCTCTGGATGAGAATATAAATAAGCAGCTTTTTACCTCCGATATTGTGACATACAGAAAACTTAGGTTTCTCTTATAGTCGGAACTGCAGCAGCTGCTTCGACGAAGAAAAGCGAATCCAGCACCTAATCTGTAATTGTCGATCCCTGTAAGGAGTCAGATTTGTATATCAAGACAAAAGCTTTTTTTAGAACAGCTTTTCCTAAAGACATGTTTGCTGGTGTTGTGCCAAGTTCTAGATTGTTCTCGAGAATCGTATTCCACATCTAATATGAATGCAGAATATAAATGGTCCATAACTGACTTAATGGCTTTCGAATGATATTTCTTCACATACGGGGTGTCCTCTTAACCTAACCGGACTTTCATACAACAAACCAGAAAAAATATTAGAAGCACTAAAAGCTAGAAGCAATACATTACTTCCCGGAAGCACTAACTTAAGCAAGAACATTAAAATATGTTTTGGGGTCGTACACGAACAGTAAACAATTATATAAATATATATGTACACAAACGTACACGTTTGGTAGATGATTTACTGCTATTGCTTCTAAGTGGCTCATCGCGAACAAAAATCATGCATTATAAAAGCGCAATGGCAAGTGATTCCATTTCGTTGTCTCCCTTACAAAAATGCTTCCAGGAGAGTTAAAAAGCTTAAAATCTTGTGAAATAAGAATATGAGAAGTGGAAATAGGGAATCTGTAAACTTAACAAAGGGTTGTCATTGCTAGAAGTTCTTAAGCAGAAATAAGCTTTTTTAACTTTATTCGCTCTATATTTTTATCTGTATCGCCAGCCTATCTATAGTAATATTTAACGAGTAAACTTTAGTGTGTGTCGGAAACTTATTTGTCTTGGAACAAGTGTTGTTATTAAATACATGTGTTTCTAATGAAATCTTTTTTTTTTTTTTGTATCATTACATAATATTTATTGGATTTGACGAAGCAGCGGAATTCAAACAAATTATTTGCTGTTTTGCTACCACGAGTATTGTTTTTTTTTTTGTAGATTTTAACGTATTTTAAAATCACTTGACCAGAACTACCAAACACACATTAAAAACTCATTGCACAGCACATGGATACAAATTCAGGGTGACAGATTTTCTAGTCAAACTCTTGACACACAAGTAACAAAACAAACAAAAAAAAAATTACCCGTATGTTCACAACTACATAGAATTCATAACTTTATGAAACACTTGTCTTTAATGAAGGAATAAAAAAATATTTCAGTTAAAAAAATTATTTCGAAAACATGTGTTTTTTTCTCTTTCCGATTATAAATGACATCAAACTCGTGCTTTTTTATTAACAAAGTGTATAAAATTATTAAAATATCAAGAGGAAAAGCAAAATTCTACCTAGATAATTTTTTTTTTTTTCATTCTGTTAAAATGATGACACTACACAACAGGGCCAATAAATTGCTTAACAAAAAATATTGCCACCCTCCTCTTCTTATGATAAACAGATACTTGTAGGTACTCGTATAATCGTATAAATATTTTGATATGTGTTGTTGTTGCAACAAACACATGCCAAATACGCGACATTTACTGTGTTCTTCGAGCTGTGAAGGCACATTCCAAATGTAGAATTTGTATCATCTATTTTTATTACATATTTTCGTGTTCTCTCCCTACACCCTTTCTTTAATCATAAACAAAAAGCCTGGTTGTATGTTGGGTTTGTCGAAATGTTTGTAAAATTTTTAAACGCTTTTTCGAAGCAATCCAATGGCTTTATTTGATGACGTGTCCCATTAGTCTCTGGTATTTGTTGTTAGTAATTTTTAAGGCCACAAAATTTTGATGCTTTATTAAAATTCCCTTGAACATATATATAAACATACAATTTTGTATAATCCAACATTTAAAAACAAGTTTAAGGCTCAACGAGAAAAAATATTATTCTATCTTACAAAAGAAAAGGAACTCACCCTAGAAACGGTTTGTATACAATTTCTAATGAGGAAAATTTAAATTAATTAATCATTACCTATTTTGAATGTGTTTTGTATATTTAATTTTAAATGGAAGAAGTTGAAAGGAAACAGTATTATTTTTAAAATAATTTCAAGAAATGGAATAGGAATTTTTGGTTTTTATTTTAAAAATAAAAACCAAAATTTTGAATTCAAGCACATTTATTTGGTTCAGTGTACAATTTCGTGCAATCATACAATTTCATATGACAGTGGCATAACTTCATCATACATAGACTTGTGTCCAACAGTTCTTTTTGAACTAGTTTGATAGCGTTTGAATCAAAAGTTGTTTCAAATCCATTTAATTTACATTGATGTTTTTGACCGGACTTGTGTCCAACTGAACGAACTAGTTCAAAATGAACTGTTGGACACAAGTCTAATCATACATTTTGTATAATATAATTTTATCTCTTAAAAATTTTATTAAAGCATTAAAATTGTGTTCAACTCATCAGTCTGTCGTTTTTGACACAAACTTCTTATCCAACCCATTTGAATTACATGGGTTTAATCATAGGTTTGTATCACAAACGACCGACTGAACGATCCAAGTCTATTAAACATACTATTTAATATATTAATACAATTTTGTATGACCTTGCAAGTTTGAGTAATCTTACAATTTTGTATGCCCATGCTGTTTTGTATGGTCATACAATTTGATATGATCAGTCATGCAATTTTGTATAATGGTAAAAATTTTTATGCGCAAACAATTTTGTATGAACACACTATTTTGTATGAATATACATATTTTGGACACACATTAGAGTTGTGTGCAACAGCTCTTTTTGAACTAGTTTGAGAGCGTTCGAATCAAAAGTTGTTTCAAACCCATTTAATTAACATTGATGTTTTTGACCGAACTTGTGTCCAACAGAACGAACTAGTTCAAAAAGAGCTGTTAGACATAAATCTAACACACATACTACGAGTATTTTGTATGACCAAATAATTTTGTATAATTACACAATTTTGAATGAACATAAAATTTACAAATTTTATATGAACATAAAATTTTGTATGACCATTAAATTTTTTATGACCATACAATTGTTGTATGACCATACAATTTTGAATGACCATACAAGTTTGTAGGATCATACAATTTTGTATGACAATACAATTTTGTATGACCATAAAATTTTGTATACAATTGTTGTATGACCATACAATTGTTGTATGACCATACAATTGTTGTATCACCATACAATTTTGTTAGACTTGTATCGAACTCTTTCTGTAGCTCGTTTTTGACACAAACCAATGATCAAACCCATGTAATTTAAATGGGTTTGATCATTGGTTTGTGTCAAAAACGAGCTACTGAAAGAGTTCGATACAAGTCTAAATTTTGTATGACCGCACAATTTTGTAGAATCATAAAATTTTGCATGACCATGCAATTTTGCATAATCATACAATTTTGAATAACTCTGCACGTTTCTATAGTCATACAGTCTTGTACGATAAGTGATGCAATTTTGTACTATTTGGCAAAATTTTGTATGAACATAAAATTTTGTATGACCATACAATATTGTGTTGTCATACACAACCTTGTGTATGTCTCTACCAATTTGTATTTATTTATTTACTTTGTATTATCATACAATTTAGTATGGCCATAAGAATTTTTAAGCATGCAAGCTGGGATTGTCTTTTTTCGACTAAAAAAATAATTATCGGAAATTCCAGTGGAACAGAAGGATAATTATAAAGTATTGGTAAAAGTCACGAGATTGTCATAGGATTTGTATTTGCAAAAACATAATGTTGGCGCCGATACAATTAAAAAAAATTGGCTGCGATTATCTATTTAAAAATCAGTCATGAAAATCTGTTAAAATATAAAAAAATGCTCTTATCTATATTTTATTATTATTTATTTTATTTATTAATTAACGATTTCATGGGCGCTGGGCGTGGCTTATTTTGAGGAAACTTAGCATGCGCCTTTTTTATTCCACATAGAAAGCGTACGTTGCAAATGTAAAGGCTTCTGCTTGGATAGAAAAAATTTTATACAAAAAAAATTCATTTTCATTGCAGGGGCTGTAGGCGGTGGGAGTGGCTGATTTTAATGAAACTTAATATGCCTCCTTCTTTTATTGTAGGTATTAAATTTTAGGACTTTTGCTTGGATAGAAAATAATTTATGCGAAAAATTCGATTTGGATTGCATGGGCAGTGGACTGTGGGCGTGGCTGATATTATGAAATTCCATTTTTCCCAACTTTTAATTATCCAGAACCACACCATATAGTTTTGGCACAAAATTTGTGTGTTGGTCTTTTACATATATACATACTCGTATCATAATTATTGCTTAATTTTTTTAAGGTAGCGTAAATACATAAACATCTTTGCCTAACCTATAACTCAAATGGCAACAAATATTATTTCTCTTCTATGCTGTATTCCACATTACAAAAACGTTACGAAAAATTCAAAATTTTTTTCTTTTACTTAAAATTATATTTAATGTTAATTATCTATCTCCTTTCTTAACAATTTCTTGTAGGTGTAGGGACATGCATATTTATTTATTTTTTATATTCAAATTATACCCGTGTTGTTGAAGGTGCTTTGTTTAAATGAGGGGGGTTTAAAGTGCAGCGGGTTGTTTTTACAGCAGTGAACTCGTATGATGGCTGGTGGTGGTGGTGGTGGTGGTGGTGCTTGAGAAAAGTCTTGCAAGACATATGTTCAATTTTCTTAAAGACATGTGCCTTTAACTTTTGTTTCTTTTTCTTTAATGACATTTGCATTTCATATCTTTGGCAGTTACAGAAAATTTCTTGAGTATGTACTTTGTTGGCTGCCGTCTGCCAGGCGTACTACATACACCCTTAAAATATGATAGACGTTATAAGCTGTTTCGTTGATTTCTTAAGACGCATGCGTGCATAAAGTTTTTTTTATTTTATAATTGAGGAAATTAGTTAAGAAGATAAATTATTTTGCCAAGGGCATTATTAAAGTAACGTACATATGTTTAAATAAAAAATCAAAAATTTTATAATTTGAATAAATATTAAGAGGCGAAAGAACCTAATGTCACTCAGAGATTTTTTGAAGGAATGACAAAATATTGCCAAGATTATTGCTTTAATTTTTATATAACAGATTTCGTATTCCGGTAGCCAAATTATAAAACGTACGAGTATATCTAAAGCAGCTATGTCCAAGCCATATGCACAGTGTGCAAGCTTTTACAAAAGAGCTTTGTGCTTTCACAATCACGACGAGAGCACAACAGCCAATCCGATCTCGGCGAAAATAATGCTTGTGCTTACTTTGCAAAGAAACAAGAACAAATTGCCAGAGTTCTTAAAGCTGTTTAGCTGAAATGAAAATATCAGAGTATGACTGTTTCGACATAGCTGATCTGAAGGTAAAATGGTGCAATCATGCACTCTAAAAAGATATATAGTCTTGGCACTTGTACCTGAAGTTCCCCGATTTTTTTTTTTATTATATTTGGAATGAACGCGAAAACTTTGTGGTGAATATTCATCATGCGAAATTAAACACATTTTTGTGTAAGAAAATTCACCACAAAGATTTCGCTTTGTTAGTTATTATGTTCGTAATATTTATATCCGGGTTAAAATAGTTAGAAATTTCTAAGGAATTGATGAAAAAATCTTTTGCGCTTCGAAATTCGCTGACTCTTCTGCTCTCGCTCTCTCCAACTGTGAAGCAATAAATCAGTGTTTATTACTATCAAAAAACTTTCTGTTAGGAAAAAGAGATTAAAAAAGTTATTGTCTGCATAATCTTTATAGCCAGGTTAAACAAATATTCATAGATTTCCTGAGAAATTGATGAAAAAGTTTTGAAAACGAATGCGACGCACTTTAAGAAACTCGTTACCTCTTTCTCTCTCGCTCGCTCCAACTGTGACGCAACAAATCAGTGTTGCCGTAATCTATTGTTATACATATGAAGCTTCCTTTCTTAAAGGAAGTTATAATGATATAATAAAAGTAACTTTTGTAAGAAGTGTAAATTTTCCACAATAAAATTATTATTTGAATAAACAAAGTCCTTATTATCTTTATCTTTTTTTGTGCTTTTCTTAAAATAATAACACTTAGTACAATTATAAATTCAACTAATTTGCAAAATTAAACTTCAGTGCTAAAGCAAAACTTGTATAATGTTCATGTGTTTCTTCTGGCAAGCTTAATGATTGGTCTATATGATAGCACTTTCTTGAAGGCAATGCAAAAGCAAATTAGCACAAATTCCTGATTAAGTGTAATAATAATATTAGTAAGGCTGTCTGCAAGAAATAAAAAAAATTGCCTTGAAGTGAAGCTATTAGGGAAAACCACTCAAAATGAAACAGAAAATGTATGAGCACAAAAGAAATATTTATTCATAATTTTAATTCGTCATACTTTCGATTAATCGAATAACATTCCATATTCGCTATGTATACCATACAAAAGCTTTTATTTGTTCGAACCTTCGTTTTGTTCGTCGCAAAATTCGAAAAACTATTTAAATTTTTTTGATAAGCACAATTGCAAGGAAATTTTTATTGGTTATTGACTCGAATATTCGAAGAAAAATTAAATTAAAATCAAGGAAAAACTCTATTTTGTTATTAAAAATAATCGAATTTTTATTCGCTTTTTATACAAAAAAATATTTATTCGTACCTTCGTTTTATTCGTTGAAAAATTCCCTTCAAATTTTGATTAATTATTGACTCGAAAATTACACTCATGCAAATAATGAAAGAAAAATTATATGTTTCTTATCGAATAATCGAATAAAATAATCGAATAAAATTTTTTATTCCCCAATTAAATAATGATTGTTCATTATTAACTCAAATAATTAAGAAAAAAATTGTTCAAAAAGCAATTTTATTTATTCATATTATTCAAATTAAATTTATATTCGTCTTAAAATCGATTAATCGAATAGAATTTTTCTTTCGGGCTTATTTAATTATTTCAATGAAACTTTTATTTGTTTTTTTAAATTCAAATATCGGAATTAAATTTTTCATTTCAACTATCCAGCAAAATATTATTTCATCTTATGATCGAATAATCGAATAATGAAATAATGCTTTTTTAGTTATAAATTCCAATTATCTAATTAAATGTGCATGCGTAATTTTATCCAATACATAATCAAAGAAAATTTTTATTATTTCTTCATTCCAATAATCGAATGAAATTTTCATATATTTTTTTATTCGAATAATGAAATCAAAAGTAAATACATATGTACTATATTCCTTATTCACAAATAAAATCGATTATTAGAATGAGTATAAAACAAAAATTAATTCTAAAAGTTATTTTGTTTGTTTTTAATATGAAATTAAATTTTTTTTCGTTTTATAATCGATCCACCGAATAAAATTTTTATTCCGATATTTAAATGAGATTTTTATTTATTTTTCTTAATCAAATATCGGAATAGTGTTTTTCATTTCAATAATTCATTAAATTATTATATCACCGTATGATCGAATAAAATTTTTTTATTCGAATAATTAAACAACCCTTTTTTAGTATTAACTTAAATAATTTAAACAAATATTCATTTGTTACTTTGCCAAAAACATAATTTAAAAAAAATATTAATTCGAATGAGCAAATAAAAAATACATACTCGTATATTCATTATTGACATGTTAAATCGATCATTGGAATATGTACAAAATAAAAATTCATTCGAAAAGCAATTTTGTTTATTTCTAATATCTAATTGAATTTTTATTCGTTTTATAATTGATTCATCGAATAAAATTTGTATTCTTAGCTTATTTGTTTATTTAAATTAAATTTTTATTTAATTTTTTTTAACTCAGACTTCGGAATAGAGTTTTTCATTTGAATTATCAAGTAAAATTTTATTTAATACTTTTATCAAATAATCGTATAAATTTTTTTATTCGAATAATTAAATCATATTTTTTTTAATTATAAGTTCAAATAATCTAACAGAATTTGTTCAAATAATCTAATAGAATTTGTGTTTAAATTTTTTATCAAACGCATAATAATAAAAGAAAATTGTTATTCAGTGTTCATTCGACTAATCGAATGAAATTTCAATATATATTTTTATTCGAATAATCAAATAAAATGCTTATATTCACACCAAAAATTTGTTATTGAAACGAGTAACCAAACAAAATTCATTAAAAAAAGCATCAATTTTTAATATATTCATATACATAATCAAATGAAATTTTTATTCGCTTTATAATCGATCCATCGAATAAAATTTCTATTCCGTGCTTTTTAACTTAAACGAATGAAATCTTTATATGTTTTTATTTTCATTCAAATATCGGAATAGAGTTTTTCACCTCAATAATCCAGTAAAATATTATTTAATTGTATAAACAAATAATCGAATAAAATTTTTTATTCGAATAATTAAATAATGCTATTTTTATTTTAAATTCCAATAATCTAATAGAATTTGTTTGCCTTATTTTATTAAATACATAATCAAGGAACATATTTATTCATTCTTCATTCGAATAATCGAATGCAATGTTCATTTAATTTTCATTCGAATAATCAAATAAAATTTTTATGCGTTATTTAGACGTAAAATCTATTATTGGAATACCTACTCAATAAAAATATATGAATAACAATTCATTCGACTGATACAAGAAAAACATTAATTTCTAATTTATTCCTATAATTAAATTGAATTTTTATTCGTTATATAATCGATATATCGAATAAAGTTTTTTAGCGATCATATTTGATTAATCAAATGAAAATTTTATTTGTTTTTTTATTTTTTTCAAATATCGGAATAGCTTTCTTATGAATTATTGATGCCCCTTGGCTGAGTGGTAGCGATGCTAGCCTCTCAGTCCAGAATCCGTGGGTTCGATTCCCACCATAGACCTTGCGTGTTTTCCGCAGATAATCTAATCGCCTCGCGGGTTGTGTTTGTTAGAAAAAAAAATTAAACAAACCATATATTAACTCACTTAACGAAAGTGATTTGAAATTTTTATTCGTTATTTATGCGATCCTTCGTTTAATAATTTGTTTATAAAAATAATTAAATAAAATTATTTTTCCTTACCTTTCCAATAATCGAGTGAATTTTTAACCCGTTAGTCACTTGAATAGCCGAATAAAATTTAATATTTTTTGGATTAATCAATTATATTTCGTAAGACTGGCCACGAATAACAATTGCTGTACTTATAATTTTTTTAATATATTTTTATGGAGCCACCCTAATACATGTGTACATAAAAATGTCTATGTGCTTTTGCTTTTTGCTAATTTTTAAAACGAATAACCATATTTGTTAGCAAACGGAAAAAACTTTTCCTATAATCATAAAAGTCTTTTAAAAATTATTATTGTCTACAATAAAATTTTCTTGCACAAGTTGCAACTTGTTTTAACTACAAAACAGTTTTTGGGGGGTTTATATTTTTTTTAAGGGCGATTGTAAATTTTTGTGTGTGAACGTTTTTCAAACATTGTAGTAAGTAAGTACGAGTATAATATGGCAAAGTTTGTTGCAAGAATTAAGACAAACTTCGTCAGTTAATGCGGATTTTATGACAATTGTTAGTGGTGTAAGAATAAAAATATTTTTTCTACATGCCAAATAGACAATCGCAACAATTGGCTTTAAAAGAAATGTAATAGCGAAATTGGCAAGTAAATTAATGGCCTAAAGAGTTGCTATTGTCAAAAGCAGGAAAGTGTCTGAGGAGAAGAGAGCAAGTACATGACTGAAGTTTAAGTTTTATAAACATATTTTTAAACGTTTGTTAATAGATTAGATCATATTGAACTTATGAAGGTGACTTAATTTCAAAACTCAATTAGTCGTGGTGGTATACCCTGCAATATAATAGATATTATCTTTACCAAAACCTCTACCACCATAAAGGATTTTGAATTGGCTCCGAAAAAGTTGGGTCGATAGTCCTTAGATCCTTTAAAGGACTGAGTGCTGCTCTATTTTCTCCTTTTCTAAGTTGTGGGCCCTCTGCGTAGGAGTCTACGATATTTTTCATTGGATTTCATTGACAGTGTGATAACTTGAAATAGTCTCGCTCATTCTTCCTATAGTTTTGAGCTTAGCTGTTAAGTAATGATTAGTAATCGTAATGATTACTAATTTGATTACTTTTTTTTTAATTATATTCAGCTTTGCACGATTACTAATTGATTACGATTACTAGCAATTGAAAAGTAATCTGAATTACTTAAAATTACTACAAATAATCAAAAGTAATCAAAAAATAATCCGATTACTTATTAGGATTACTTTTGATTCTTTTTAATTATTTATTAAGAATCAAAAGTAATATTTAAAAGTAGTCGGATTACTTTTTGGTTACTTTAGATTCTTTTTGATTATTTTTAGTTATTTTAAGTAATTCAGATTACTTTTCAATTATTAGTAATCGTAATTAATTATTTATCACCAAGTTTTTGAAGGCAGTTATATAATCATTACAATTCTTTTCAAAATGCAATCTAATTGATTACTAAGCGTAATCGAAATTTGACAGCTCTGGTTTTGGGTAACTTTAATTCATCGAAAACACTTCTATTAACATTTCTGATTAGGATACTCTGATAAATCATCATGGATTTGTTAATAAACAAAATGTCGGCATATGGAGTGTTATGTATTGATATTACGAATAAATAACACTGTGATACAAAAGTTGAGAAAAAAGATGTTCTCATGTGCCAATTCTGTTTTGTTGAAGTCCATAGAAAATGAAAAAACCTTTGGTTTTTTTAAATCACTTCGTAAAGTGATTTTATAACGGTAAATGTAGTGAAAAATTGGGTTTTTAGAATTTCAAATTGAAAGAGTCATAACTTCTTTGTTTCCCAACGAATTTCTATTAATTTTTCTTCTGTTAAAAGAATCTGATAGTAGCTTTCAAACAAGACATATTTTTTGTAAATCGGTTAATAAATGGTTAAGTTGTAGTAATTGAAGTGTGAAAAGAATCCAAAAGTATTGGAAATCCAAAATTATAGACAACTGTTTAAATCAAGCTCGTGCTAAGTAAACGACAGCTTAATTCTTGACATTTCATCATATGATTGTCAGACAATTTGGCTTACAACCTCTAATTCGACTGGTCAGTCAGTGCTACCGATTCACACATTAATTTTGTCTGTGTTTCAGGTAAAAATCGGAACTAGTGATTTTTTTCAGTTTCCTTTTTTTTAACATTCTTTATTTGCTGCCTACTTTTGAATTTGTGTTTCTTTTTCTACCTTACGTTTACTTTGGTTTTGCAATGCAACGAACATGTAACACACAAGCAATAAAAGTAACAAAAACAACAACTACAACAACAACAGCAACAATGACAATTGTTATCATCATTATTACTGTGTGGTAACTTAATGATTATTGAGGCATAAAGTCCAGGTGTGCAGTAACTTATGGCACGCACCGTCTCCTGAATAGTTAAGGAATACTTAAAAGGGTGTATGTAGATGTAGATGTAGATGTGTAGACATTAAATATCCCAGTTGGCCAAATCGTTACAGACGGCATTGTCTTCGACGATTAATGTACGACATGTCTTGTTTTGTCTTCAATAAAACTTTGTTGAGAACAATCTGAGCGACAGTGTCATACGTTTTGTCTCCAATAAGACTTTGTTGAGGACAATCTGAGCGACAGTGTCATATAAGTTTTGTCTTCAATAAAGCAGTGTTGACGACAATCTGAGCGACATTGTCGCCCATCTCGTCTTGTGTGACTTCGGCGCCATTTGTATGAAAATTTCGACGACGATTTGTATGGGGCTGTCTTCAATATGTCTTCTACGACTTACCATTGTCTTGTACCCGTCGTCAAAGATGTCTTAAAGGCGTGGCCAACTGGGATGTGCATACATATCTATAAGTAATTATTAAATAGTTGCTGAGAAAAAATTTGATTTTTCAAAAGATTTCATATATTTAAAATAAGCATTTTGGAGACTAACTTCAATGGCAGGATAAAAAAAGTTAATTTGTACTTCAAGTGCGATTTAGTAAAAATTTTTAAAGAAATTTTGTGTTAATGTCCACTTCAAACTCAAATTATTTTTTTTTTTTTTGCAAAAAGGGATAAAGTCTTAATTTTAAATTATCTAAAAAAACATTTTAAAAGAATAAATATTGTTAATTTTGTTTATAAAAAAAGACCTGAAGCTTAATAAAATAGTTATTACATAAACATTTTAAAATTTATTCAAATCATGTATCCATTAATTAATTAACGTCCTGTCCCACGATGTCACCAGAAATCGTTCGATTGCAAACAACAATAATTTGTTATTGTTTTCAATATAAGTATTCGATAGAACGAATTCTGGTGACATCGTGGAACAGGCCATAAGTTTTCCTTGCTCCCTATAATTTTCATGCAATTATTATTTGTATTATTATTATAATAATTATTAAAAATTATTTCTCTCTTTTTCTTTTCAGGAGGATTAATGATGGACGACAGAGATAAATAACGCTTTGTTTGTGGTAAATTTCTAGCTCAAAAAAAAAAAAAACTAAAACTAAAGTAATAGCTACTCGTAACAGAAAACTATATATTTTTATTTATATATTGAAAGTTTATATTTATTTGATCTTTAAGTATGGTTTGTTTCTTTTTAAAACTATTTTTATTTATAATCTAAGCAAATTTTGCCTTCCCCACCCCTGTTGGTTGGTTGTTTGCAAATTAAATTTCTGAAAAATCAGCTGTTAATATAAATTTAATGCCCGAAAGAAAACTTAAATGCACTAAAATTTCATATTGAGATATTTTAATGAAAACTAAAATGCATTTCGTTTTCAAGGGGTGCTGGTGGTAGCTAATGATGGTCCTTTCGATTGCAAACAGAAAGTTCCTTTAAAAGGTGGTGGGTAGTTTGTTATGAAGACATATGCATGTCGATGTACAAAATACATACAAAGATTTTTATTTTCCTAGCGTAAAATTTATTGATAGATGTTGTAGAATTTCTTTGTTGGAATGCAACAGAATTTCATTTAAATGTACTACGTACAGTCATTCCTTTAGTTGTTAAAGTTTTAATTGCAGTTTTGTCCTTGGTGGGCATATGAGGGAGAGTGTTGCAGTAATTTGTAAGGGAGTTAATAGCTTAAGCCTTAAGGTATTCACTCATATGATTGGAATATTCACTCATATGATTGTGTATCAAGGAATTTTCGAAATATCGTTATCACCAAAAACAGCGTATGTGCTAAAATTATCTTTTTCATTTACTTGAACAATGTCAGAAGTAAATATATAAATAACTTGTATATGGGCATTTCCACACAAAAGTTAACATTCTCTCACGTTACGTTACTTTGTGACGTAGCTTGTTTTTCAAAGAAAAGCTTGTGTTTAATGTACTTTTTTGCAGTTAGTGTAGATCTTAACTAGCTGTAGACATAGCAAAAAAAATAGAAAACAAAATTAACAACAAGACTCTAACTACAAGCTTAAGTTCTTGGTGACGTAACGTGACAACAAGTGTACTTATCTGTGTAAATGCCTTATTCAACACCTTTTTTCGTGTGTAATTGAAAACTTTAAACTCTTAGCGCCAATTTCACCAACTCTATTTAAAGATCAATTAATATTTAAATGTTGATTTTCATTCATTTTTGTGTGGAAACATGACTTTTAAATATGAATTGATATTTAGATAAGTTGGTGAAATTAGCTCTTATTCCTTTAAAATAAGTTTTATTTTCTGAATTGTGAATAATAATAATAGTCCAGTGCAATTCCCAAAAATGTTCGGCTGCTGCACAAAATATTCAAGACATAGAATTTTGGCATCTATAAACTCAACCTGAATAAAAATGAACTTATGCTATTATTCCTGAAAACCACAGATTTTTTTAATTTATTGCCCTATAAATAAATATACATACATTTAAAACGGGTAATATATATTTATAAGACACTTTTATTTCGAACTAGAGATGGTGGCGTGAGTAAAATTTCACTCACAAATTCACAAAAATAAAATTTTTCATTCGTAGAACAAAAGTAAAACTTTTTTTCATACTTTGTCTCATATACGCTTATGTGGGTGTTAAGAAAAATTTATGACGAAGTACCCACGATGGCTTTCTTTTAATTAACAAAATTATTTTCCTGTTGTTAAAGACTTGCAAAATATAATGCACCATTTAAAGTTGCATTTAAAATTTGTGTTTTTAGATACTAAAAATTATATTTTTAAATATTTTTTAGTCACGAACTAATCACGCAAAGATTTCACTCACGTACGCTAAACTTTTTTATCTATTTTTTTAACATACACGCTCATTTGTTTTTAACAAGAAGCTTGTCACGATGATGCATTATCACGCTTACTCACGCATCTCTTGAACATGCACACATATTTATATATTGCTCCTTTATTGCAACAGAGGCATAACTCAAAAATTCTAGTTTTGTAGAAAACAAGTTAATAATATTAAATTTATGAAAATCCCACTCAATGATAGTTTAAAAATATTCATCCTTATTTCCGTTGTCAACAATATCAAAAAATTGGGTATTCTCGCGCTCGACAACAACTTTGTGCTATGAACAGTGTATTTCTGTTCCCTAAAGTCTAGAAAATAACATGAGCCCGTCAATAGCAGTCAGTTGTTTTCAACAACGTATAGACAATCCCCATTTTTTTTTTTTTTTTGTATTGTATTGTGACGTGAAGTCGTTATTGACAACTGGAATACGGGTGATTTTTTCCCCTAGAGGTGCATGTACAAGCCTTTTATATGAAATTTTTACACAAGATTAAATACGATATAACGACTTTTATATAGAAGTAAAGTTTTGTGATCTAAAAATATCGAAAAATTTTAAATTCTGAACTTTTCTTAACTCACGCATAGAGTATTCGAAATAATGAATTTTAGCAACAATAAGCAGAAATCACAAAGACGTACTAATGCGGTAAAAATACATAATAATAATGTTTCTTTTTAATAAAGCCAAATGTTTCATTCAAAATTAGAAAATCTTAGAACTTTATTTTAATTCAAAGTCTTACAACTTAAATTAATGTCCCGACTCGATACAGCCAGCGCCATCTACATGCAAGAATGTGTATAATACAATTTATTACCTACATACATATGTACATGGATTATGACCAGTTGTTAAATTCTTTACTTCTTTGCCTTAAATTAAGCAAAACCTGTTCATGCTTTTATTTTTTTGTTCCCCTCAAATACAGTTTAACTGCTTTGAAAATTGAGTTAAATGGGTTAAACTGTTTTTACAACCCTATGCGTATAAAAACACAACGAAATCTCATTTTTCTTCACTTAATTTTTTGTTTAAGAAATACTCTTAGAAAATGCCAAAAAGGGGGTTTAAGGATTTATCTAATATGCAAACTACTCCACCACACTTTCTTTGCATCCCTTTAAAAGGCAGATTTAATAAAAAAAAAGCTTTAAAGCTTTTTTCACAAGTACATATTTAGATTTTTGTTATCTTCTTTTTTATTTTAGACTATTTGCTACACAAAAATTATTTTATTTCTTTTTTCTTACAAAATTTATCATTACAGAGAGACTTTTAAGCGCGCGAAAGGAGAGAGAAAAAATTAAATATTTATTTTTAATTTAATTAAAAAAAAATTAATGGATTTAGAACAAAAAATTTTTAACAAAAACATACAAGTAAGAAAACATTTAAAGAAACAATTAAAAACTAAAAAATCTTAAAAATTAAATGCTAAAGACATTCGCATGTGTGTGGTGGTGGAAAGAAGATTCAAAACAAAATTTACAATTAGAAAACGGAAAAAACGTAAACGTCGCATTTTGAACCGCAAGACTAAAAAGCAGAAAAACAAACTCAAGTTGTGAATCAAAATTTCTAAGTTTGGCGAAATTTATTATGTACTTCTTAAAGGACGGCTATTAAAAGAGGAGGAAACACCAGCACCAGCTCAAGGAACAGGTCTTTGAGTCAAAAAAAAAATAACAACGCCAATAAAAAAAAAAGGAAACACTTACTTACACACAGGCATCACGTAAAAACATTTTCAACCCAAAAATTAAAATTAAAATTATAATAAATAAAACATTAAACCACTAGACTGTCAAAAAAAATACAAAAATATAAAACCCTGCTTTAACTTGTTTTAACGGAATTAACAAAGAAATTAAGGCAATAAAGGCTGCTGCTTAAAATTCTTGAATTGGAACCAAATCAACTGCATTTCAGTTACCCACAAAAATTAAGAAGGAGAAATAATATTTACGGCGAATTATTTCATTCATACCCAAAACAAAAGTAACAAAAAAACAACTTTAAAAACTCAACAACCCAACCCACTTAATTTCCGTACTTAGCTAAATCACAAAACGTCAAAAAAAACATTACAACCAGGAGAACTCACAAAAACAAATTTCCAAGAAGAGCATATAAAGTAATAAAATAAAAACAACTTACAAAAAAAAACTCTGGGCAAAATATATTTATATAAAATACTGTTAATGAGTGTATGTGTTTGTGTGTGTATATATATGTTAAGGTATTAGCGTCGCTGTAAGTGTGTTAGTAACTCATTACGTACGCGCTATAACTGCTTATAAGTCAAGTCACACACAAACACACTTGCATACTTTACTTTACTTTATTACTCTTCGTCAGACAGTTATCGCTCAGCTAAACGTTCTAAACGAGCCACCAATAATAATACAAGTCTATTGTATAACATCCTCTCAAAACAACACACACGCACACAACACAACACTCACGCACGCATCTTTGTATTTTATATAAATTTCTTTAATATTTAATATCAAGATTATGTTTATGTGTGTGTGTAATATAACGGCGAAATTATTGTTATTACTTTTGTTCAAACCATCAAGACCAAGAAGGAGAACTTAAGGCGAATTTACTGTTACAAACTTAACTGAGAGAGAGAGAGAGAGAGAGAGAGATTCTTCAGAGAAGCTGAGAGTGAGTGCGAAAGATACTAAAAAAGGGGGAGTTTAAAATATCAAGAAAAGCACACCGTCATATTATTTCGAATTAAGCAAAAAAAACCCACTTTAGACAAAATTAAAATTTTTAAAGATATTTTGTTTTAAATTTATATAAATACAATTTGGTGGCATCTTATGATGTCATCAGAGGAGGATAACGAATGTTTTGGGTTGTTTACTGATGACAAGTCTATATTGAAAACAACATTGGCCTTAGATTCGCATAATAATACACCAACTTTGGCTGTCGACAATACATCCTTAGATATTTGCACAGAATTGACGGCAAAACTTGAAATACCTTCTACGGCAACTTCACCAAATCTATTGACTTTGGAAGAAGAGGACCATGAATTGGGAGGAATACAACAGCAGCAGCAGCAGCAGCAAAAGCAACAACAACAACAAGGACAATTCAATATAAATAATAAGCAACCACCGTTATTGACAAACGGTTGTAACGATCTTTTGTACAAAGAAGAAAAATGCGAAAAACTCAACTCAAACTCAAGAGACACTAATACGGCAACCAAAGCAACAACAAATAACTACCACGACGAAAATAATATAGACGACGAAGAGGGCCACAGCAACAACGAAATTTACGAGGAGGAAGAAGAGAACAATATAAGCGGTGTTAATGTGAATAACAACGGCACCAACGACGAAGGAGACGACGAAGTTATATTTCTCTTCGGCCAACAGCAACAACAACAAGCGCCCAACACTCTTAATACAACTTCCACTACTTGTACGACGACTACCAACACAGGCACAGGCACAGTCACAGCCACAGCCACAAAAAATAATCATAATAAAAACACAACGTCTGGCTCAAATTTAACAACGACCCTTGCGACTAGCACAAGCACGGCTACGACTTCAACGACAACGACGAAGAATAATACGACATCATCGTCGTCGTCATCATCATCATCATCATCATCGACATCTACATTCACAAATAATACACACCAACAACAAGTCGTAACAGACGTTGATGATAACTTAGAAAGTAGTCATAAAGGTGCCGTCAATAAGACAACGTCGTCATTGTCGTCGTGCGGCTTAAAAAGTTTTAGAAATTCCTTGAATACGTTACATCAAACGAAAAACTCAAATAAACTTAATAGTAACAGTAATAATACGAATAATAAAAAAAGTGGAAGTAATAAAAAGGAAACAAAATTCAAAGTTAATAATAATAATAACAATAATACCGTGGGCAATTCGTCCTTAAGAATAAAATTATCGAAATCTCCCTTAAATTCAAATTCGAATGCAAATAGTTTATTTGGTGAAACCAATAAACAAGTGAATGATTTTTGTTCAAAATTAACCAGCCTAAATGCAAATAATTTAAATTTGAATAATAATAATAATAGTAATCCTGCAAATGAGTGCTTGATAAATTCTTTAGAGGATTTACATCAGCAGCAACAAAAAAGTGATTTTAGTGTGTTTTCTTCATTGCCAAATTTTATAACTCATTTGCAAAATTCTACAAGTCCACAATTGCTCGGCCAAACGCCCGCTGTGCTAACTCCGTCAACAGCTGCTGCCTTAATGAGTAGTGCTGCTGCGGCTGCCGCGGGTGCCGCTGGACAAGCTCTATATGGGGCACTATTAAATTCATCGCAACAACAACAACAATCCACAACCTCATCCTCACCGTTAAATAATAACAAAAGTTTTTCGTGTAGTAACAATAACAATTTAAACTCGTTACATTCGCCTAATTCGGGCTCGGTATCGTCATCGCCCACTTCATCTCTATTAACGGGCCAATTTACGGCCGCTTTGGGTAATTTGTTTGGTGCCAACGGTTTTGGTTCGGCTAAAATGTTGAACGAATTGTTTGGTCGCCAAATGAAGCAGGCCCAGGATGCTACCAGTGGTTTACCCACTTCATTGGATAATGCCATGTTGGCCGCAGCCATGGAATCGGCCACAAATGCTGAACTACTCAGTGCCGCCAATTTGGTAAATAGTTTGGGATTAAGTAACCCCAATAAATTGGTCAACAACAACAACAACAACAATAATAATAACAGTATCAATAGCAGCAATACCAGCAATCATATAAACGAGCAACAAATTTCGCCTACGACTCCCACAGCGAAAAATCGTCGCACCAGCAATTGTAGTGAACGGTCTTTGGAGGAAAATGGTTTGGCTTCACGTGCTCAGGATTTGATCAACTCACCTCCTCGAACACCCTCCGTGGGTAATAGTTCTACAAATGGTGTAGTTACCACCAGCTCAGCAGCTCCAAATTCTCCTTCCCTACAGCAGCAGCAAAATGATTTGGCCCATCACATGCTGCGCAACATATTGCAGGGTAAGAAAGAACTGATGCAGTTGGACCAAGAACTCAGATCAGTCATCAGCCAACAGCAGCAAATGAAAGACAACCAGGACAATACAACACTAAAGCACAACAATAATAACTCCTCCTTGGCTAAAAATAATAATAACAATAATAGTTCTGAAAGTAAGGAAAACTCATCGAATGTTATAAATTTGATAGAGGATTCCATGTCAGAAATAAAAATCAAAAGCGAGCCATTAACGCAACAAGCCAGTCCTATGGAGTTGATGAATGGCTCAGTGCACCAAGAGAGGCGCAAATCATCTGATTCAGAAGGTTTGCAATCGCAACATGACCTGGAGGATCATCAGTCCGAGACTGATCATTTGGATAATAATGAAAATGAACAAAATGATAATGATCACTTGAATTTGCCTGCCCAAGTTACTAAAAAGGAAGCTGATGATATTTTAGAAGATGTGGAATTGATGGGGTTGAATTCACGCTCCGATTTAGAGTCGTTGGCCTCACCCAGCCAATCAGACATGATGATGTTGGAGAACAGCAAAGATGATATGGAAGAGGAAATTGATAAGGATTTGAATTCCTCTCACAACAAGAAATCAGATTTGAAACGAGCTCGTGTAGAAAACATAGTCTCGACCATGCGTTCAAGCCCCTCTTCGCAGCAAAATTTGCAAGTGAATGGTTGCAAAAAACGCAAACTATACCAGCCTCAGCAGCATGCCATGGAACGTTATGTGGCAGCTGCTGCGGGCCTAAATTTTGGCCTAAACCTGCAAAGCATGATGCTAACCGACGATGGGGACTCAGATGAAAATGAGTCACCGCAGCTGCAACAGAAACGAAACGAAAAAAATGCTCTCAAGTCCCAATTGAGATCCATGCAGGAACAGTTGGCCGAAATGCAACAAAAGTATGTGCAATTGTGCTCTCGCATGGAGCAGGAATCAGAGTGCCAAGAAATAGAAGACAATAACAGTGATAGCATGGAACAGGAGGACAATAATGTAGACCTTTCACCATCTCCTTCCTTAAATGATGTTAAGCAAAGCGTGGACAATGAAAGGCCCTCTTCGACGTCGCCTTCGCTGAATTTGAAAAATGGCAAACCCTTGGGTGCCTCCACTTCCTCCTTAAGCTTGGAAAGTACCCCCAATAATGTGCTGTCGCAAATGATGAGCAAAATGATAAGTGGCAAATTGCATAATCCCTTAGTACAGCATACACATATGCAACAATCATTCAACGCTCCTTTACCTTTGCTGCAACACATGCCGCAACTGCAGACCCCCGAAGCTGGCATACCTCATCCAGCTATTAGCAATGCTGCTGCCATGTACTTGGGCCAGCAGTTCTTTTTTGAGCAGGAGGCTAGAATGGCCAAAGAAGCTGCCGAACAGCAGCAGCAACAAGCCCATCAGCAACAGCAGTTACAACAACAGCAAGCTCAACAGCAGCAAGCTCAACAGCAGCAAGAACAGCAGGAGCAACAAAGGCGCTTTGAGCAGGAGCAACAACAAAGACGCAAAGAGGAACAAGCCCAGCAGCAGAAGCAGCAACAATTGCAAAGACAACACCAGCTACAACAGTTACAGCAGCAACAACACCAACAGGAGCAACAAACCATACAACAACCTCCCAGACCTCAACTACATCACAACAGACACCATGGCCGCCACAACAGCGCCCTGAAGACGGAACTATCCGAAAAATTCAATATGTTGCGCACAAGTTCCAACTCGATTATGCGTATGTCAGGAGCCGACCTGGAAGGTCTCGCCGATGTTCTCAAATCCGAAATAACTACTTCACTCTCAGCTCTGGTGGACACAATTGTCACACGATTTGTACACCAAAGACGGCTGTTTAGCAAACAATCCGACTCAGTTGCCGCCGCTGCCGAGCAACTAAACAAAGATTTGCTGTTGGCATCACAGATCCTCGATCGCAAATCGCCACGTACCAAACAGTCCGACAGATCGAATAACAACAGCACAAACAGCTCTCAATCCGCCCAATCAACAACAGGAGTTAATGCAGGTAATAATGGTAATCTACTCCTAGTTAATAATAGTAATAATAATACTAATAGTTCAACGAATAGTTTAAATAACAATCCAAATACTAACTCTAATCCCAATATGCCACAACAACAAACGCAACAACAACAATTGGGTCACTTGCACACCAATGTAAGTAACACGGGCCCACCTCTGCTAACTGCCGGTCCGGTTAACAGCGTTAGTGTGAATGTGCCGCAACAGCACATGAACAATCCTTGCCAAACTCTGGCCCCAACGACCACAAATCAAGTTGTTACGCCAAATATGGCCGCTCAGTTAAATGCTCAGACTTGTCAAAGTCTAATAGCTGCACCACGCCTCAACGGCAGTCAACTATCATTTCCCTCGCCAGCAGCAGCAGCTGCTGCGGCGATGGGCTTACAAATGCATCATGCAGCAGCAGCGGCTGCTATGTCAGCCGCAGCTGCTGCCTCTGGTCAACAGCAAAATCTGCAGGCCCTCAATCAGGCACATCATGCACAAACTCTCAATGAGACCAATAGTATCAATGTCAATGTAAACCTGGCCAGTCTCACTAGTAACAATAGTAACAATAACAGTAGTAGCAATCTGAACAGTATGAATACGAACAATAATAATAGTAATAACAATAATAACTGTAACAATACTAACAGCAATAGTTTAAGTACCATAAATATACCACCACCTCATATACGACCTTCGCCCACAGCGGCAGCAATGTTTCAGGCACCCAAGACACCCCAAGGCATGAATCCCGTGGCTGCAGCAGCTCTTTACAATTCGATGACAGGAGGCCAGGTTGGACCCATGCAACCAAATCCCTTCTGCATGCCCGAGCCCAGGGACCAGCAACAGCAGCACCAGCAGCAGCAGCAGCAACAACAACAGCAGCAACAACAACAACAACAACAGCAGCAGCAGCAACAGCTGTTGGAACAGAATGAAGCCTTGAGTCTGGTGGTTACACCCAAAAAGAAGCGTCATAAGGTCACGGATACGCGCATAACGCCACGCACTGTCAGCAGAATATTGGCTCAAGATGGCATGGTACCGCCCAGCCCTCAAAACAATGGACAACAGTTGCAATCGAATCAAACTAATGGACCCTGCAATAATAGTCTTAATAACGCTATAAATCCCGCCTCGCTTAACAGTAACAGCATGAATAGCAACAACAACAATTGCAATAATACATTAAATGTAAACGGTCTACAGCAACAGCAGCAGCAGCAACAACAACAACAACAGCAGCAGCAACTGAATAATAGCAACAATAGCAATATTATGAATACAACACCCGCCCAAAGTCCTTCTCCTAGAGGGCAAGCGCCCGCCAACTACCACCCACAAGCGCCGCCACCACCACCACCCTCCATGATGACCGTTTCGTTGCCCACCTCGGTCGCCATACCAAATCCTTCGCTGCACGAATCACAAGTCTTTTCACCATACAGTCCATTCTTTAATCCACATCCACCGCATGCACCGCCACCGCCACCCCACGGTCCGCTCAGTGGTCCCCATGCCCCGCCAACAGCCGCTCAAATGCATCACATGAAACTCTCAGCCTCACCACCCGGCGGTCTCGCCAGTCTCATGGACTCACGCGATGGCTCACCACCACTGCCGCCTCATCCATCCACCATGCTCCATCCCGCCCTCTTAGCGGCCGCCCATCACGGTGGCTCACCCGACTACAGTGCTCACTTGCGCGCCGCCATGGATGCTCAAGACCGGAGCTCCGATTGCAATTCAGCCGATATGCAATTCGACGGCATGCAACCCACTATCTCATTTTTGAAACAACAAATGATGTGAGTATATTTTAAGATTTTCTATTCCATATGCTATTCCCCTTTCCCTACTTTTCCTCATATATGTAGACAGCAAAAAGGTACAAAAAAGAAACTGTTGAAGATTTAATAAAAAGAAATCAATTGATTGATATGTTGTGATTGCCTAAGAAGGAAACCCATCAAGTGCCTCATAGCATAATATGAATATTTCTGTGACTGCGTGTGTGTGTGTGTTTTTTTTTACAACAACTCTAAGTAGTTGCATTCAATTACAAGCAACATGAACGAAATTTAAAAAAAAAAACACAATCTCTTGTCTTTCTCTTATGAAAAAAATAAGTAGTGAAATCAAAACCTTATTTCAACAACCCCAATCACCAGCTAGCTACACACACAACACAGAAAAATAAAATGCGAAAAAAAATCCATGGAAAAACTTAAGAATTTAAATATAAAACTCAGTGCAGCAAAAAGCTAAAGAACCCATTGATTAATGCAAGCCTCAACAAATCTTGGAGGCAACAAAAACCACCCCCTCACACCCCACACTGCACACAACTACTCAAGGTGCAATGCATTCAAAATCAATCAATGCAAACAGCAGCAAATAAAACAAACTCAAACAACTACATCAAAAAAAAAAGAAAAAATATTGGAATTCATTTCTTGCAGAAGATACCTTCCTTAATCCCGACCCACACACACACCCACACACACACACACAGGCAGCCAGCAGGGATTGGCATATCTCTTGCATTTAATTTATCTTCTTCTAACTCTTCATTCCCTGGTTAACACCGCGAGCCAGCCAGTTTATATTTCACTCCTTCATTCATTCACAAATCAATGCAAAAATGAATTTCTATACAATTTACAACATTTCAATCAATCAACAACAACAACAACAACAACAACAACAAAAATACAAAAAACAAAAACATGATAGAAAATCGTTTCTTCGCCTTTTGTGTGTGTGTGTGTGTGTGTGCGTGTGTGTATAGTTGCTGATATTGTAGAAAAATTTTTGCAATTATAGTTTTATTTTGCCTCCAAATAAATATAATAATATGCTTTGTTTTTCTTCTTTTTCTCTTTCCATTTATTCTTTTTATTTTCTTTTGCCTGCATACATATGTGTTGCTTGTTTTTAACAATTCATTTTGATTTTCAAATTTCATAACAAAACAATGAAATAATTTTTTGTTAATATTTTTGAAATTTCAAAATGATTTCAACGTTGGGATTCAACTTTAGCAAAAATAGCGATTCATTGACCACATCGCATTCCTCAACCCTAACGCCGATGCATTTGAGAAAGGCCAAGCTAATGTTCTTCTGGGTGCGTTATCCCAGCTCGTCGGTGTTGAAAATGTATTTTCCCGATATTAAATTCAATAAAAATAATACAGCACAATTGGTGAAATGGTTCTCGAATTTCCGGTAAGTAGAACAAATTTTTGCCTTTTCTTTTGTACAAAAACAAAATGTTTTAAATGAAAACTCTGAAAACAGTATGAATTCAAAAATATAAACTTTCCAAGTCTGATATATTCTCTTGTTTTATGCAGACTAAGCTGGGACTTTATTAAATTTGAAATTTATTAAGAGCGATTGATTATATTTTCAATTATATTTTCAACTATATTTATGATATTTATTTTTATTCGAATAATAGAAAATCTATTCAGTTACTCGGATTTTCTTCTTCTCTTTCTTTTACCCGTATTGCGTATGTCCAGTCAAATTTTGTACTAGACGAATATTCGACACGAAATATGTGAAACGGCTGTGATGATTGATTTAAAAAAAAGTGAAAGAATTTTATTCGAGTAATTGCAAAAATTTCGATTATTCGAAATTAATTTGATTCTAATAATCGCTGCTGAAAAACTATTTTCTAATCTGAGTGAAACTTGAATAATTAAAAATTTAAACGATTTCCCAAAAAAAAAATAATAATTTTAAATGCAAATTTTGTAAATAGAAACTTTTTTTCTCGTTTTGAAATTTGTATGAAAAAATATTTTTTGAAACGAATTTTCGTTATTTTTCATACAAATTTTAAACGTTTAGAAACGAAATTTTTTACAAAATCTGCCTATTAATCAAACACAAAGTAACAAAATACAAAAAAAAATTCTTCAGTCTTTTTTTTTAATTTTGCATTTAAAAAAATTATTCGAAATTAAAGAAAACTTATTTTTTTTATCGGAGTAAGCCTCGAGTAAAGATTTTCACTCAAATAATTGAAAATTTAACCGTTTTCTCAAAAAAAAATATTTCTTATTATTTAAACTCAAAGTGACAAAATAAAAACAAATTCTTCGACTTTAAATTAAATTTTAAATAAAAAAAGTGCAATAATTTTAATCGAGTAATTGCAAAAATTTCGATTATTCGAAATAAATTTCATTCGCATAATTGCTACCGAAAAATTATTTTTTATCTGAGTAAAACTCGATTAGAGAATTTATATTTAATAATTAAAAATTTAACCGATTTTTCAAAAATCAAAAATCTTCGAATTAAAAAAAGTAGAAGAATTTTATTCGACTAATTGCAAAAAATTTCGATTATTCGAAACAAATTTTATTCTAATAATCGCTATCGAAAACAATTTTTTTTTTTATCTGAGTAAACCTCGAATAAAGATTTTCACTTGAATAATTAGAAATTTAACCAATTTCTCAAAAAAAAAATTATTTTTTTCATCAAATATAAAAAATATATTTTTAGTTTTTTTTTAATTTTAAATAATTTTATTCGAGTATTTGAAAAATTTAAAATTTTCAAAATTAATCTGATTCTATTAATCGATATTAATGGCTACCGAAAAATTATATTTTTATCCGAATAAACCTCGAGTAAAGAATTTAACTTAAATAAATAAAAATTTAACCGATTCAAACACAAAGTGAAAAACTACAAAAAAAATCTTCGACTTGTTTTAAATTTTAAATTTATCAAACTATATTATTAGTTTACTCTTTATTTTTGACTGCAAAAAATAAAAAATATATACTTTTACCAAAAGAATAAATTTTCGATTATTCGAATAAAATTTTTAGTCAATATTCTCTTCAATAGACGATAAGTTTATTCTTACCTTCTTCATGCAACGAATCCAATATATATAAATATTACATTACCGGAATATAAATTTTTCATACTTTTTTAAAAATTTTAATTAATTTAAAATAAAAACTTTAATAACATTTTTTTTAATGAAACACAAAATGAAAAAATACACAAAAATTCTTGGATCAGTTTTAAATTTTCCAATTATATTTGACTCCAAACAATAAAAATAAAAAATAAAATGCATAGGGTTTTTAAAATAATAAGTTTTTGATTATTCGAATAAAATTTTTATTCGATCCTCGTTTTAATAGAAGATAAGAAGAAACTTTATGCAATATATACCATTAATCGAAAATAAATATTCGGTTTTTGAGAAAAAATTTTAATTCATTCAAAAGAAAACGTTATATTAAAGAAACTTTTTTTCTTTTTAAGAGAAGTAACACTCAGGCAATTAGTGCCTACTACTATTACTAGGTGTTACCTTCTTTAGGAAAGAGATAGTGATAGAAGACAGACAGGTGGTAAAGTAAGAGATAGAGTAAAGCTATACTTTTTTACAACTCTGCCTTGAACACGTTTTTAATAATGCAAAGTTGCAGCGCCTCTGGTGTCAATGAGGCGTATTAAATTTTCAAACACAAAGTGAAAAAATAAAAAAAAACATTCTTGGACCTGTTTTCAATTTTCAATTTTTCAAACTTATATTAGTTTGCTCTTTATATTTGACTCCAAAAAATTAAAATAAAATGTATACGGTTGCTAGAAGAATAAATTTTCGATTATACGAATAAAATTTTTATTCAATATTTTCTACCTTTTTTTATTTCGTTACTCTAATATAAATTTTGCAACGTTTTTCAAAAAGTTTAATTAATTAAAAAAAATACATAAATAAATTTATTCGAGTAATGGAATAAATTTTCAACTGTTCGAATAACAAAATTGCGATATTCAATCAAATAATCAAAATTTTCATAAGTGTGGTCTTATAGATATTCGTGAATGTTCTGGCTTCCCAGTCGTTTTCACGCCTTTTCTTGTGAGTTCAGTTGTTAAAACACATTCTACCACCTACTTTTAAGTTCAAGTTTAGAAAATACAAATTAATAAAATATGTTATAGCATCCAAATTTAGAAGAAAAAAATTAACAATTTAAAATTTTTTACATAATATTTTTTTTTTATTTGAAGGTCATTGATTTTTTTTAAATGTAAATTAAAGACGTTTTTTATTTAATTTTTAATGTATCCGACGTTTCGTTGAGATTTTCCAACATCCTCAGGGATAATTAATTATTTTTGTTGAAATACATATGTATATATGTATTTTATTATTTGTTCCAATTTACTTTTTTTTACTTTTTGAACTGTTTTTCAATAAGACATTAAGGGCCATTTTCACAACTTGCCTTTAGGTAAAGGCAGGACTTTGTCAGCCCGATAAATGGCTTTGCGTTATAAAACCTTCATTTATTATTCTTTTATCCATTAAATATTATTTTTATTGATAATAATAATAATAAAAAATTTAAGTTGTAATAATACAAAGATATTTATCGGGCAAACAAAATCCTACCTTTAACTAAAAGCAAGTTGTGAAAATGGACCTAAATGTGCGACATAATACGCAAAATGAAAACGGAATTTTAAATATTTGCACATAAAATTCTGGTCTTTTATAATGCTTGAAACTTGTATGACAAAAACTAAATTTTTAATATATCTTAAATTTTATATCTATCGTGTTATGTTATACAGTTAGACCCACTTACTTAAAATAATAAATAATAGAAATATTCAACATAATATAACGTTACCTTAATATTAGTTTTTGAAATCGAGTTTCTTGTATATTTCGATAGCAAAACGTCTAATGTATCGAAAACTGGGGAAATCACGTTTAAAAATAATAATGAGTTGAGCCTTTCTATACTAAGGTAACGATATATAATAAAAGCATCGACAAAAATTAAATTTTTCAGTAGAAGGTTTTTTTAAAATATTCAAATTTGTTTTTGTACGTAAATTGTCGCTTGCGATAAAATTGTACAGCGCCTGTATCTTAAAAGTAATCAACAATTTTGCCATTTTGATAATTCTAAACTATGTGTAGGCCCATAAAATTTTAATTTCAATAAAAAGGTATATTTCCGATAGCATGTCGCTTACGATAAAATTGAAAAAAGGGCTCGATATATAAAAACTTTTCATTCTGATGTTAAACTAAATTGAAAACATTTATTTATTGAGTGAATACCCTGAATTATAATAATGAGTCTTGCAAAAAAAAATCTAAAAAATTAATTTTTTTTATTTGTTTTTCCTAATGAGAAGCTAATTAGCTTTTTCCGTTGCAAAGTCTCCCATATGCTGGCAAACAAACCAAAGAAATAGAAACAATAATAGCTGAAGGTGTCAAAAGCTTAATAAATTCTATACAAAATCGTTTTTCTATGCAGTTATTTTATTTCATTTTGTCTTTTTATTTGAAAAAAAAAAAGACAAACCTTATTTTATTTAAGTGACTAAACCCTGTTTTATTTAACACATGCAAACATTGACTCACATACGTGCAGCTACATACATACATACATATGTACATCTAACAGAACCCTAAACATATCGCACACATGCACACACATACACACATACAAACATATTTGTTATGCATTCTTATAAACACAATAACAAAATTTACACACTTCTGCTTACAAAAACTTATTCATTTATACATACATACATACTTACATACATAAGTGCACACACACACACACCTGTATCCTAAGTTAAATCCTTCCGTTATTCTTTTTCTTTTTTTTTTAATTTATTTTTTGTTTTTACTAAAATAGGAAATAAAAAGTGCAATACGGTTATTCATTTACGCCTCTCATACACTTATAATGTAAATTTTACATAGATATGTATGTATGTATGTATGAATGTGTGACTTAGAGTGAGTTTAGTTGAGAGTAAGAGAGTGTGTGAGTACAATTGAATGGTTGAGATCTGTTACATTTACGTTAACTGTTACAATATGATGATTGTCAATTGTGTTAGTTGTTGTTATTATTATTGCGTATTCAGGTGAGTGAGAAAAAGAAGACAGGGTTACAAGTGTTTGCTTTATTTTCTTACCCCCTTATGCAATAAAAATAACGGGTGCTTGAAGTGTACGTTAAAACCGGGTTTTCTATGGAAATTTTGTTTTAATGTAAAGTTCAAGCACACGTTAATTTTTTTTTTTTTGCATAACTACGAGTAACTTTTATATTTTTGGTATTCTTTTTTTATTTTTTTGTAAGTAAGGTGACTTTTTAGTGACTGTACATATACGTCACCTAAATTCCAAAATGCCGTAACAACCAAAAAATTCAAAATAGAGTTTTTGATTGATTATGATATGATTTACTAAAATACATCTTTCCTTAAAATTTTACTCACACAGTTATGTTCAAAAATACCGATTTTATTCATTATTCACATAACAAATAAAACTTTTTAAATTTATAAGGCTTTTTACTTCTCATGTAAAAAGTAAAAAGTGTACTTACGATCTTTTGGATTTTAAGTGACGATATATAACTTTTTTATGTTTTCTCTTTAGCGATTTTATATCGATATTGAAGAATTTTCATTCTCAGCCTTTTTGTGATATAAAACTTCGCTGCGTTTAGCAGTGCTCAATAATATTTCGTAATTATTACGATTTCAAGGACCTCCGATTTATGTTGAAATTAATAGCATTTGCTAAAACTTTTACATATCGCACTTATTCCTCCAAATTAAAAATTTTGCACTTTTTGCAAGAAAATGGCATACTCGTACAGTGGTCTATAATTTTTGTGGTAAAAAGTGGTCTGTATGAGATATTAAGGTGCCTAGGCTCGTTCAGATTGTATTGATGTGTTCACAAAAGCTGTCCAGCTTTAACGTATCTACAACTTTCCCAAATATTGTTAGCAAAACATTAGGAGTCTCTGTTAGTTATTGTGAAAAAAGTGAAAAAAAATGTTCCCTTAATTTTGCGCGAAGAAATTAATTTTTGGACACAAAATGTTAACATGGTTTGTTTGGTAGACTCATAGCTACATAACTGGCTGATATATCTTAGCGCTATCATCAAGTCTGAATTAACTGGTGGTCAAAAACTGATAAAGGCGCACTGATTTTTGAAATCCTTGAAGGTTCATAAAAAAAATTGGTCACTGAAATTGCCAAACTGCGTATAGGGTTTTATCACACTTTGACTGTACTATCGAACCTATACTGTCAAGAACGTGTGGATTTTTTTAGTGTTGCACAGTGTAATTTACTTTTTTTTATATTTTACACCATAAACTAATTGTGCTCCAAATTTTACTCAAATCTATTTAGTCGTTGTCTTTTTGCGTGGTCCAATAACAAAAATTTAAATATCAAAACTTTAAAATTTTTGCCGATTTTTGGAAAAATAAAAATAACTTATAAAAATTATACCTTAAAAAGGCTTTCGAGTTAAAAAAAAACAGTGAGTGCTGGGCATGTGTTTTCCCGACTGTGGATGTATTAATTTTTAGCGAATTTTGCTTCTGTTATACACAATATTAGAGTTTTTCATACGGTCTTTCCCGGGAAATGAATCCCGAGAAATTTGTGCGGAAATTCCCGGGATTTTTTTTTTATGTTATTATGGCAACTTTAGTTTGTATGTACACATTCCTTCATGAGTATCCTTATTCACTTTATGAATGCGATGGTGCAATAATAAGGTGATGGCACTAGCACAATAGCTTAAGCTTTACAACAACTAAGGCCGAGTTTACATCTGGCACACATGCGCTCTGAGACTCAGAGGCCTTTATTTGCAAAAATCGGAACACGACGTTCAAAATTTAGAAATGAGCAAGGAAACAAAAGAAAAATTACAAATAATTACAGATTCTCTTGGGTAAGAAGTACGTTAACAGCATTAGCAGCTTATTCTGTACTAAAGTCCTATTTCCAAAGAAATATTTTGTAATATTTTTTGGTATTTATGTATTTGCTATTAGCGATGGGCAAATGAAGAAAATTTATCGATATATATCGTATCGACGTTTTCGAACAGTATCGATATATATTTTTTTAAAACATCGATATTTCGATATATCGATATTTTTTGCTGCATTAATTTCGAATGTACAATTACTTACTTTAAGAAATTTAATACAAAAGAACTATTTATGTTAAGTTATACGTAACCTACTGTAGCTCCTTAAGACTTCATTAGTCTTTACTTTCTGTTGCTGCTCTGTGCTGTGCTATTCTGTTTCTAAATTTTAATAGTTACTCTTTCTGTAATAAGTTATCAGCTGTTTCAGACCAGAATGGTCTCAGTTTTCCTCTAAAGTGATGAGTTTTGCATCGTCCATTGTTATTAGATTTTTTCTTTTCCCGGACTTTTTCATTTCCTGGGAAAGTGGGAACAACTTTTCGGTTTTTAACGTTTATAAACACATGTCAAAAAAATAATACAATTTCAGTTTCCGGGCGTAATTTTTGTAAAGTTTTAGCTATAGTTCTACCATCGCATTCATAAAGTGAATACCGACATGCATCGAGGAATGTGTACGCAACATAACAGAATTAAGGAGAGAAAAACTAATGGCTTATATGTATATGATTTTTATAAACCAAAAAGAGTCAGCTGATTCTTAACAGAACTGAAAGTAAAAACAAATTCTGCCTTTAGGTTTATACCCACACAATCCAAAAAGTCACCTGCCTTAGTTGGGTCACAGTTAAAAAACGGGTATAGCTCTTAAAAGTATCGAAACCCGATACTCGCAAATAAGAATCGATGTATCGATATATAGGTTTTTGAAATATCGGCGATATATATCGATATTTATTTTCTCAAATATCGATATTTCGATATATCGATATTTTTTGCCCATCCCTATTTGCTATTATATAAAGAACGGAAACGGTAATATTTTTTTTACTAATGTGTTTATAAAACGTTATTATTAAAATAAATTAAATTAAAAAATATTTTGTATTGTTTTACACTGGGCGGGAATTCCAGGGAAACCGTAAAGTCTCTCCCGCTTTCCCGGGAAATGAAAAAGTCCGGGAAAAGAAAAACTCTAATCAATATCAAAAGCTTTTTGGTTACTTTGAATTCTAAAATGCAAGATCTAAGGCTACTTTTATAATAATTTTATCAATCTAACTAAAGCGGGGGTCGTCATAGTAACGCCCAAAGTAACTGATAACACATAAAATATGAAATTTGCAACAACAAAAAAAAATAAGCAACTTTCATATGATATAGTTTTTGGGGATAACAGGCCAAAAAACGAAACGATTTCCAACCTCCGTTCGTAGTTTTTAATCATTTCTTATACATATGATAAGTGTTTAAGTCACAAAGTACTTAGAAAATACACCTCTTTATTTTGTTTTGCATTTAATAATTTTTGGCAGTTATAACTTGTTTCATATATTTTGTTTTCTTACTTTTTCCAACAACCCCTTTTAATATTCTTTAAGAAATTCAACTTCTTGCTTTATGCGTCTTAAACAAAGAAACCGTTACTTTTTTTTATAAAATCCTTTAAGGACAAACAAACTTTCTCACACCGGAAAACGGTTTAACTTTATTTTCAATAGCAAAATACTCGTATAATAGTAAGTTTCAGTGACGCAAATGTCGTTTGTTAAGTTGAAAGGTAAGACCAAAGAAATTCCCACCCATTTTAACTTACATAAGCCACAGCAACTAACTAACCCTCTCTAAGGCAACAAAACACCCCAAACTAAATACAAAAATAATAATAAAATAATATATACAAAAAGAAATTCCCATACAATAGCTAAACAACCCCTAACTTTGCCAAACAGTCAAATGAAGAGAAAACAAAACAAAAACGGTTGATTTTTCAAATTCCTATAAATCTTAAGAAGCACAACGTCTTACGTTTTCAAGACAATAGAAAAAAAATGTCTCAGAAATTTCTTAACATAAAATAACTTAAGTAAGTGAAAACAACCCCAGGACTTGCGCATTAAATCAAAACAAAAAGAAGCAAAAGAAATCAAAAGGTGCAAATCCACACACAAACAACAATATTTTACAAATACACACATACACATACACGAGTATTTTACTTAAATCTGATCTTAAGACATTTCTTAAAAGTTAGAGTTAGTTTACCTTAACAAAACTACAATCTTTGGTTGTTTGTGTGTTCGCTATCATAGCAGCTGGTTACGGGGTGTCTTAGGAATTCCTTAAATCTCATTCATACAGACGTGTAACAACCAGGTGACTTGCAAGCAAAATTTAATGCGTGTGCCACACTGTAAATGTTGTTGAAATTGGGTTTTTACCTTAAACAGCTGGTTTGCTTAACATATATTTGGCGCGTAATGTTTTATTCTTGATAATTTTGCTGGTAGCTAGTGTTTTCCTTTCAAAATAGATACGTACATACTTTCAATTTTGAATATAAATAATTTATAAGCTACGAGTATTTTATATATAGAAAGGAGTTTATCTATTCAAAAATTAACTATGTCAATGCAATTTTTGGTTTGTTTTACTTATATATTTGTAAACAAATGCGGGCCTCGTTATTGAGTTTTACTATATCAAAAATATAAATGAAAACTGTTATTTTAGCATGGAAATCCATAAGATACACATGACTGTTGAGAGAAAATTTTAATGAGACAAGTTAGCGTGTAAAAACAAGACCAAGAAAATACCCGCACAATTTAATAATGTCAATGGATATAATAAAATTATAGAAAGAAAATTGTAATTTAATGCACATATACGTACAGACGAATTAAAAGGTCGCAATAGTTGCTTACAACAAATTACAGGTAACTCCCGATAATAGTAAACTTATACCAAGTGAACATCGAAAAATATGAGCACAACCACCGACTGTTTAAATATTAATTTGGCTGTAAATGCTTTAAAATATTAACCAAATATTTTTTAATGTCCATGAATTATCACAAATAGTAATTTGGCGAAGTCTTCTTTTAATAAATTACAGGTCACTTGCAATAATGGTAAACTTATACCAAGTGAACATCGAAAAATATAAGAACAAGCAGGGGCAGTCTAACATATGAATTTAGCTGAATATGTTTTAAAATATTAACGAAAGCTTTTTTTAATGTCCACGAATTACTACAAATGGTAATTTGGCTAAGTCCCCTTATAATAAATTACAAGTAACTTCCGATCATGGTAAACGTATACCATGTGAACGTTGAGAAATATGAGAACAACCCCGGACTGTCTAAAATATGAATTTAGTGGTATGTAAATGCTTTAAAGTATATATATAAAATATATATATTAACAGAAACGAAATAACAAGACACCTCATAAAATCAAGAAGATTTTCTTATTAAAAAAATTAATAAGATGCTTTACATATAATCATATAGGAACCTACTAAAATCAGGAAGAAAACCTTATTGAAAAAATCAATAAGATAGCCTAATAAAATCAAGAAGAAAACCTTTTTAAAAAAATTAATAAGGCAACCTAATAAAATCAATAAGAAATCCCTATAGTTTACAATTTATAAGAAAACCTAATAGAATCAAGAAGTTTTTCTCTATGGATTGTTTTTTGGTGCCAAAAATAACGGAAATTGATTTTATGTGGTTTTCTTCTTGATAAAATTAATAAGATTTACCACATACAAACAATACGGAATCTCTATGAAAAAATCTTCGCTTCTTTCTGCTGGGATACCCCTTAGCATAAAAACGTTTCATAGAGAAAATCTTATTGATTCTATGAGGCAGTTTTTTTTCTGTGTAACCAACCAATTTTTGTTTAATTTTAAATAGTTCACATTATCCAGAGCTCACTGTATATAACTCTACAAGTTACTTGATTCTGTATTTATGGGAAAAACACATTTTAACAAACAAACGAACAAATTTGCAAACATTTTTTACTCAAGTGATTTGTTTACATATTGCCTACTACATAAGGCATGAAAAGCTGGCATTATTAAATAATTTTCAGTTGAAAAGTTAAAACCTTAAACATTTATTAATTATTTAATTTTTTTGCTTAAGCAACGTCTATATGCATTTCGTCCCTGCTCATGAAACTCGTCCGTAAACTTCAACTCCAAAAAATTGAGCAAGAGCGAAAACTCCAAATAAAATAAAGACTTTATACCAAATAAATATGAAGTATATTTCATGTATTTTCCTTATCTTTAGCTAGAGTACACCATTTAAAATTTGATATTTTCAATATATTTATTTCTTATTGGTTAAGCACATCTAGAGGCACTTCGTTGCTGCTCAAGCAACACATTAGTACGCTTCAACTCCAACCCCAAAAACCTTACAAAACATCAATGTTAATAGGCAAACTATTAAAAGATTATTGAAAATTTATATTCCTTATAGGGCATTTACACCTGCACAAAATCTAGCAGATTTTAATTAAAATCTTTATGAAAATCTCTACCGTTTACACCAAGTATTTTTGACACTTATCAATACTTTTTTTCATCCAAACCAAAACCCATTAATTGAAAAATTTCCAAAACTCCAACCAAACAACTGTACTGTAGCCAATTCACACACCTTTTTAAGCAGACCGTAGCTAATTCACTCATCTTTCATATAAATATGGTGCACGGGTTAGTAAAACATAAATAAAAATACTAGATTTTTAGTAGATTTCCTACAAATCTACTGACAAATTAGATTACGTTTTATTTGGGAAATCCAGTAAAAAGCAGCTAGATTTAGCTTGCAATCTCGTAACTACCAGATTTCGAGATAGTGTAAATGCCCTATTATAATGACTATAAAATTCATTTACATCAGCACAAAATCTAGCATTTTTTGATTAAAATCTTTATGAAAATCTATACCGTTTACACCAGCTTTTTTGACAGTTATCAAGATTTTTTTATCCAAAACAAAACCCATCAACTGATTTGTTTCCAAAACTACAACCAAACAACTGCATTGTAGTCAATTCACACACTTTTTTAAGCAGACCGTAGCTAATTCACTCACCTTTTGTTGTACAGGGTAGTAAAGAATAAATAAAAACATTAGATTTTTATCAGATTTCCTACAAATCTACTGAAAAATTAGATTTCGTTTTGTATGGGAAATCTGGAAAAAAGCAGCTTGATTCAGCTCGAAATCTCGAAAGTACTAGATTTCGAGACAGTGTAAATGCACTTTAAGATAAATTAAACATAATTTTTATGTTGCTTTTTTATACAACGACTTTTTTTATTATCATTATGATATACATAAATTTATCATTTAGAATCTAGGTGAACTAATAATAACACAACCCCACGAAATACAACTTTTTTGTTTCCCCTTCAAAAATGCATTGCATTTTTTCACATATCTAAGACCGACTTTAACTTGGTAAAATCCAGAACGAATCCCTGCTCTTGCAACCAACTAAAAAGACTCACAACCTCCCACCTCTCGGGGCAGGTGGACACCGGGCAATGGTAATATAACATCCGTTATGCTACTAGCTAATGTGAGCAAAGCAGATGTCGGGCTGAAGGCTTTAAGTTGGCAGCCCCAACCCCAGCCTTGGATGCAGAGGGTTAATCTCCTACTAATCCCAAATCACATGGTTAACGAAACCATTTATATACTATATATATAAAATAAACATTATTATGTGTTGCTTCTTTTGCATTTCTCTTATCCAATTAATACGTGATGTAAATTTGAAAAAAAATATTTACATTATTTATAAAATTTTTACATAAAAAATTTTTATTAAGCAAATATCATGAAAATGTAAAAGAAAATTATATTTTACATTGCTTACACAATTTTTACATGATGTAAAATATGTAAAAAATTTTGCTTAGAAGTACAAAATATTTTTTTTATATTTTTTTCTTGTACAACTACTGTTTTACCTCAGCTAAATGAAAGTAAATTTTTTACACTGGAAGTCATTAACGATTTTTAAAGTTAATGTTGATTTAATATACGAATTTTGTATGAGCAAACCCCGGTTAAAAAAGCTTTTAAAGCTTTAATAGTAACAATTCTTTATGAATACAGGTGTACAGCAGATATTTAAATTAATAACAAAAATTAAAAATTTTAAAAACCCCGATATACATATGTAGAAAAGATGTCATATCTTCTAAGCGGCTGGACCGATTTTCTTCAAGCTAAGAACCCTCTCGATCATGTTACTTTTCAAACAGAAAAAACTAAATTAAAATCGGTCCAGCCGTTTGGTCTGTTCATGGACACGGACAGACACACAGATGCACAGATGCACAGATACACAGACACACACTAAAAACTTATAACACCCCTTTTTTGTTCGGGGGTTAAAAAGAGAATGTGTGCTTATATACGTATAAAAAAATTACTATGAAATAATTCTTTACTATGTTTACAACATGTAAATATTAAATACTATAGTGCTTAAGCCAGTTAAGCGCTACTTTTATTTATTTAGCACTACTTTTATTTAGCATTAAACATTGTAATCGCTGACCTCTCAGAAAATACTAACAAATCAGCTTCCTAACAAGTAACTAAGTAGGATGGGGCCGTTTTATATTGCCCAGCTTTCCTGACACAAAGTCGTTTCTTATGATTGTAATATAAACAGTATAAAGAATTTTATAGTTAAGAGACTTAAGATTGGTAGTCAGCCTCTCTCTCTCTCTCTCGCTCTCTCTCTCAATACTAACAGCCAGGGCTGTCAGATAAGGCGATTTCTCGCCAAACGTGGCGATATTTCAACTTGTTTTGTGTCTAAATTTTTGGTTTGGCGACATGGCGATTTTTCTGGCGATAAATACATTTGTTGGCGATTTTTGTGGCTATTTTTTAACAAAATCTTAACTCAAAATTTTTGTAATTCAGCAAAATTAGTTTGTTGAAGTAGTTTAAAAAAATAAATTCTACCAAAACTCGTCTGCAAGAAATAAAATCGGCTTGATTTTGATGTGTTTTCTTATATTAATTAATTCATTTGGAATTTGGATGAGAAAAACTTGTAAAAAATAATTTTTGGCGACTTTATTTCTATTTTTGGCGATTGTCTGCTAAATTTGTATACAATTATTTTGTAAAAATTTATATTAAAAAAGTGTTATATAAAATCAAATTTATTATCAAATATTTATTAAGAAAAATTACATAAAAGTGATTTTGGCGACTTTTGGCGATTTTTAAAATCAATTTGGCGAAATAGGCCTGAAAAAATCTGACAACCCTGCTAACTGCCTGTCAGAATATATTTTTATTTTATATTATTTTATTTTATTCTTCTGCGCAACTATAAAAAACATTAATATAAAATATATATTAGATAGGTATAATGATCTTCCAGCCATCTTTTTCTTGCATGATTGTTGCAAAATATATATGTAGTTCTGCAGATATCTTGCTATTGATTTATTTTAAATTGCACAACACTTGCTGCTTTTGTATTGCATACTTCAAGGCTTGTGTTGAAATAGCAGCAAAAACAATCGCAACCACAGACAAAAACACATCTCTTATTGATACGTTTTTTTATGTTTCATAAGCATTTATATGTATGTATATGTTGTTTTTTTTTTGTAGCATCATTACAAAATTGCTGCTGCTGTTTTTTTTTGTAATAATTTCTTGTTTATTTACAATCGTAAAATATTTTTCTTTACGATATTGCTGCCTACTTTTAGGTGCAATCACTATAAGCCTCTGCTGTAGAGAGAAAATGGCAAAAAGTCGTTTTTTTATTTATTTATTTTTTCTAGAATACCGGGGGGAATTTGTTATTTAGCGCGTTTATAATTTGACATCTAGCAAGTTGTCATGTTGCCATATAGTGACTATAAAAGAAAACTCTGACTGCCTGGTGTGTTTGAGATTGTAATTCTTTTGTTGTAGTTGTTGCTGTTGCTGTTGCTGTTGTGTCGCAGTGTTTCTTTTTTTCTCTCTCACTTTTCTTGTTTCTTTGCTTTATTTGTTTGCTGCTAATATTTAAGCAGTAGCAATAAAAAAGTTTTGTTGTTGCATTTTTCAATGTGTGATGTAGATTTTTATATGTATATATATATATATATATATATATATATGTATATAAATGAGTGTTTGTGTGTGTGTGTGCTTGCAATCGAGCAATAGCGGCAAATATTTATTGTTTGGAAATAACAAAAAATGACAAGGAATTTATGCAACAAAATCAAACAGCATTTGCAGCATTTAACAAACGTTAAACAAGATGCAATAGAGCTTAGGGAAATCTTGGAAATTAGCACGATTTATAGATGTTGCTGACATTATAATAACACAAAGACTTAAGTAGAGTGGGAGTAGAATGTTTTTTTTTAGAATGGTTAAGAATTATGAAGATGTATGGCTTGTTATATTTTGTGAAATAAATTTCGGAATGCTAAGATATTAATCGGTTTTTTTATGGTTTTATTGGCTTAGCACATCTTAATGTGGAAATAGTTTTAGCAAAAATTTTAATACATAAACAAAATTATTTAAATTCTGTATAAAGTCAAATTAGGATTTTTTTTTAGTTTTTACGATTTTTCTTTGAATGGTTTAATAAATGAAGGTGAGCCGCGAATAACGTTTTAAGTGACAAAATAATGATTTTGCAGGAGAGCCACAAAACGTATTTTAAGGCAAGATTGTTTATCTCGTTTACATTTTCTTAGCGTATCGAAAATAATGATAACTAGCATTATCTTTTCTTTTTGTATCTCTGCTACATTTATCAATTATTTTCGACAATTTTGTTTGCATGATTTATTAGTTACTTAAAAAGTTTTCCACTGACTGACTGATTGTAATTGTATTTTGACGGCGATCAGATGCATAATTTTGGATGGTTTGATGTTTGAACAACGCAAGAGAGTTATGTTACTGGTAATCTGTGAAAAAACTGGTTTTTTTTAAATTGTCATTTACAACGTTATTCGCGGCTGTGCTTCAAATAGTTAATATTTCTTCTCACCGCTTAAAGTATGCATTGCCTTAGTGTTTTTATAACCAAATCCTACAAGTATGCTATATAAAAACCATTTTTTTTTTGGTATATAACACTGCAAAAAATATTACTTAAAAGCTTTCCATGTATAAATTTATCAAGAATTAATTTCATTAACGAAATTAGTCGTGAAAAATCTTTTTACTACAATTAAATGAAAAACAAATTTATTAAAATTATTTAAGTAGTAAATAATTTTAATAAATAAAATAAAATAAATCATAAAGATTTTAATCAAAATATGCTAGATTTTGTGCTGATGTAAATGCCCTATAAATATGTTGCACAGGGTAGTAAAAAGTAAATACAAATATTAAATTTGAGTAGATTTCCTAAGAATTTACCGACAAAATTGACTTCGTTTTGTATGGAAAATCTAGTAAAAAGCAGCTAGATTTAGCTCGAAAGAGACAATGTAATGGGGCATTTACATAAGCACAAAATCTAGCAGATTTTGATTAAAATCTTTATGAAAATCTATACCGTTTACACCAACTTTTTTGACATATATCAAGATTTTTTTATCCCAAACAAAACCCATCAACTGAATTGTTTCCAAAACTATAACCAAACAACTGCATTGCAGCCAATTCACACACTTTTTAAGCATACCGTAGCTAATTCAGTCAGCTTTTGCTGTACAGGGTAGTAAAGAACAAATAAAAACATTAGATTTTTATTAGATTTCCTACAAATCTACTGAAAAATTAGATTAAGTTTTGTATGAGAAATCTGGAAAAAAGCAGATTGACTTAGCCCGAAATCTCGAAAGTACTAGATTTCAAGACAGTGTAAATGCACTGAGAATTTAAAATAATAATTTTTTCAGCTTCTAATGACTAATTCTGGCAAAGCGAATAAAAAAAATATTTTATTACTTTAACATTCGTCTTCAAATTCCCTTGCATTAGCTAAATTTTTTTTTTTTTTTTTTTGGTGTTTTTATTGCAAGGATGCTATTTTTTTTTAATAATTTACCTTAACATTTGCATTAGCTATAGCAACCCCAGCTAATATCCTTAATTATGTACATATAACTATTTCTATTTCTCGTTTCTTGTTTACAATTTTAATTAATTATTTCAAAGCTTGATAAATTTTTCTTTACGTATTTTTTTTTCTCCCATTATATTTTATCTTTTCCTTCAACGTTTGCATCGCCTTACACTTGCAAGCTAATCTATGCCTAAAGCTTTTGTCTAATTAAATCCCACCATTACACCCACCGCCCCTTCCAACGCACACAAAACTCATTGGATGAGTTATTAAGAATACTGCAAATATTGTTGCATACTTTTGTGGTTTATTTTTTCTCTTGCCATATTTAAGAGTTTGGGGATCTGGAGGGTTTTCATGCTGCCACAATATTTACAAATGACATGCATAATAACGGCATAAGAAACCCCCTTAAGAACTGCAATCATTTTCTAACAGTTGAGAGATCTTTTTATTATTATTAATATATATTTTTTTTTCTTTTTTTTTATGTTTTGCACATTTGAGATTTATTAAAAATTCTTTACACAAAGACAAAGAAAAGTAATACCCAAACATGAAGTATTACTGATTTTTTTTTCTCTTTTTTTTGCCATACAATACATAAAGGATTTAATAATTTGCAAAAAGGACTTAATAATCATAGCAAAAAAAAAATAATAAATAAGACTGCACACATAAATACACTACAAGTGCAACCTGCCAGCTGAGAATGAGAAAATATTATTGAAATTTATATAAAAAGGAAATGATAATTATAACGTTTGAGCAGCATGATAATAAGACCTAAAAGTATGCTGCAAATTATTAATAATGTCATATTAATCTGCTGGTATAACAATCCAATATATAATGCATTAAGTCTATATGTTGGCAGCAGCCAAGCATTAAATGTTAGCTAAAGTGCAAGAAGAAAGGATAAGAAAAAAATATAACAAAAGGACTTGTCTTTTTATTCATTATTTCTTTTTTTTATTGTTCTTTCTTTCTTTCCTAACAAGAGGTTTACAAAATGAACATTAATTTTGTAGGGAGCCTGAAAAGGAAGAAAATGGTTACAAACCAGCTCTTTAGCTTAAGCACCTAAAAAGAATACTTGATTTTGAAATCTTTATGCAATAACAAAGCCACACATCTAGCATATGTGAAACGGCAACAAGATTTTGCTTTTTTTGTTATAAATACTCGTAAATAAAGTTGTTAAAGCTTGTTTTGCTGTATATAGTAAAAATAAAAATAAAAACGGCAGCAACGAAGCTATTGGTCTGTTGGAAAATTGTTAATTTAAACGACAAACTTAAACCGTAAATAAAGTTAAGTGGTGTAGAAATTTCCTTTTAAGACAGGAGTTCACACCTTTATGAAAACTAACATAAAAAACAGAGCATACTTTTAGGCACCATATGTATGACAGGCATAAAAAGCCTTTAACTAGCGCCACTATGGGAACAAACAGCAGCCAGCAACTGCTTTAGCTTTAATCTAAAGAGGTTGTTCAAGTTCTAAAGATACAAAAGCTCACTTGTTTATAAGAGTTGAATTTTTTTTTTCGTTTTAATGGGAAAAAGAGAGGATGTGCATGCAGCAAGCAGTAAAATGTCAACACAAGCTAATTAGTTTATTTAAGATGGTGGAAAATTTTGTGTAGAAAAGTGGCTCCTTATTAATATATTAAAAACAAACACATCACATTCTACGCCCTGGCAGGCAATTGTAGGCACTCACCATGTCTATTTAAAGAAATTTATATTAACGATTTTTTTTTATTTTGTATATGCAATTATATGTATTTTCTGAAAAGAAGCTACTAAAAGTAGTCGCAGCACTAGTGTGTTGAGGCAAGTGTTTAAGTGTTTGATACTTAAGTTTATGTGTGTGTGTGTGTGTGTGTGTGTGTTTTGTTGAAATTCTTTTTCTATTTTTTTTTTGCTATTCATATGTATATTTAGGTCCTTATATTGAGTAGTAAGCACAACGCTGTAAAGTATGCATTTATGCAAGATGCCTAACTCTGTGTATGCATGTGTATGTGTGTGTGTGTGTGTGTGTGTGTTGGTGCTTTTTTTAGGTTAAGTGTACTTTTGTATTAGATATACTTAGCAAACATAAGGTATTTTTTTTTTGTTAACAGTTGCCAATTACTTCATTATGTCTTTTTGCGCTGTTGCAAAGAAAAGCTCAAGAGTGCACAAGAATAAGAAATGCTTTTTTTTTTGTTATGAGTATCTATATAATGAAAGGGCTATAAATAACATTGACTTTTTGTTTGATTAAGAAGCGTGAGATAATGCAAAGTTAACTACATAATAAGTACATTAATAGAGGTAATTTAATAATGCTCGTTTGGAAGCTGAGATTTTAAAAATAGCTGTAAAAATTATTTTTTTTATTAAATATAAAACATGATAATTTCAGTGGCTGTTCGAAAGTGATGCCAAAATTATCACGACAAATTGACTTATAAGGCATTTACACCTGCACAGATTTCAATTAAATTCTTTATGAAAATCTATTAAACAAGTTAAAACTTTCATTATTTTCTGTCTGTTAAGTATGAACATTTTGGGAAGCAGCCTTAGACTTTGCCATAAGGTTTTGATATACAACCAGCCTAGATATATAATATTCTTTATGTTTTTTACATTTCCATTAATTCACTTTCTTTTTTTTTCATTGATTACAGAGAATTTTACTATATACAAATGGAGAAATATGCCCGTCAAGCTGTTACCGAAGGTGTTAAATGTGCCGAAGATTTGCACATCAGCGGCGATAGTGAACTATATCGAGTATTGAATTTACACTACAATCGCAACAATCATATCGAGGTAATTATTTGCTTATTAATAGGCAACAAACTACTGGTATTTAAAATTAAGAATTTACATTATGAATTTTTTTTTCTGAAAAGAAAAGGCATGGCATTTGTTTGATGTCGTTCTCTTTTCTACAATTCCTTTTAATAAAAATAAAAATACTTCATGCAATATATATCAAAAATTTCATGAAACTTCAAAAAATTTCATAAAATTTTTGTCAAAAAATTTCATGGTGTAAATTCGATATGCAATTCTTTTTTTATATATGTATATTCAACAAATATTAATTCATTTTCTTCTTTTATTATTTTTGAAAATAAAAACAAAAAAGGTTCCCCAAAATTTCCGTTTTGTTGTGGAGCAAACATTACGTGAATTTTTCCGCGCTATACAAGGTGGCAAAGATACAGAACAATCGTGGAAGAAATCAATTTATAAAATTATATCGCGTCTCGATGATCCAGTACCAGAATATTTTAAATCTCCAAATTTTTTAGAACAATTGGAGTAAAACAGAAAATTTTCTATCATACAACACAATAACAACAACAACAACAACAACTACAACAAATATTTATATTTTATATTGAACAAAAGAAAACCAAACAATCAATCATCATTCCTTTAACGACCGCGTCCCCCCCCCCACTTTCACATTTTCTCAAACCGAAAATTATAAATTATGAAAGGGAAGCAACCAAGAAAACGCTTCAAGGATTTAGCTTAAAAACGAAAGATTGAGAAAATGGTTCGTTAATTATTTTTTTTTGTGAAAATATAAATCGAAACCTATAATTTTTCATAATCGATTATAAAAAAATTGAAAAGCCTTGCTTTTACAACATAATTTTTTTTTCGACCTCAAGAACAAACTTTATTATTAAAACGAACAAAATGCCAAACTATTAAAAGATTTGCAAAATTTTTGAAAATAATTTTCAAAATTCCTTTCAAACAATTTAATTGCTGGTTTTTGTAAATAAAAGAAAAATTTTAGCTTGCGATATTTCTAATGAAATAATAATAAAAGAAAAGTAAAAATTGTTTTTGTTTTCAATACAAATTTCTAAAATTACTATTTTATTTACAAAAAACTGGGCCATAAAACAAAAAAAATATATACTTTGATGATATTTTTATCAAATCCATTTCTTACACGAACCATTTGCTTATGTTTAAACCCAAACTAGCTAAGACACAAACCTTTACCTTTACTACCTATACACCTTTTTAATTAAACTAACCCAACAAACAAACCATAGTGTAAACTGTAAAACCTGAACATAGTTGAAATATTTTTACAAACTACCTTTTTAAAACAAAAACCAAACAAAAAATATATACAAATATATATTTACATTTATATATCTATACAAAAGAATTTTTAAACGAAAACTTTTTTATATAACGAAAAGTGTTAAAGTGTCAAACAGTGTTATATATATAAAGGAAACAAAAATTTTTTTTTCAAATAATATTCTTTACCCTGGACCATAAAACCCTTTCGCAAACATCACATCCACTGACATCACAAAATCCAAGGTTGCACAGTGAAATTTTGTTTAAAAAAATCGAAATTTAAATTGAAAATTTATCGTAATATTAAAATTTGTGTCTATGTGTAATATCTTAATTTTTGTCTTTAAATAAGTTTGAGGGAAAAAAGTATTGTTTTTTCTTCTTCTTTGAACTGTAAACCCAAAGAATTTTGAGCGTATGTTTGTTTTTTTTTTTTTTTTTGAACCAAAGTTTTTTTTTTGTAATTTCTTTTATAAGTGTTACTACTGTAGATTTGTACATTTAATTTAGTTCGCTTAAGTTTTCAAAGCACCCCTTTCTAAAAAGTTTAATTATCTTAATTAAGCTTTGTTAAATTTTAAGGTCTCATCACCCCCTAGTCTTTGTTAGTTATTATTTCGTAAACAAAATTTATAATCTAAATATATTTAATTAATTTTCAATTGTATATAATAATAAATATTTTTTTAAATTATAAGAAAATTTAATTTTTTTTATTTCATGGATTTTTATTTTAGGTAAATTTTAGTTTGTAATTTAATATTCTATTATATATATAATTTTACTTTAACATATACATATATATATGTATGTATATACACAAAATTTTTTGCCTTAAGTTTAAATATTTCTTTATAAAGTTATGTTAATTTTATGGTTAAACACACACAAACACACACACACACAATAATCAAAAAAGAAATAATTGCTAAAAAAAAATACAAAAAAAAATTAAATTGTGTTTATTTTTTTCGTTTTGTGTTAAAGTGACAACATTTTATGCCAACGACTTCCATTTCTTACAGTTAAAAAAAAAGACTGCAGCTGCTTTCCTTAAGGTTTAAAATTAGCGTGAAAGCTTTTATATTTTCATACAGATTTCCAGCAGAATCTTGAAATTTTCTTTTGATCGAGCAAATCCAAGAAATCACATATGTATATTTCTCATGCTCGTAAAATTAAATTAATTAAATTTTATATCCTTGCCGCTTAGCAAAACATCGAGTACCGACTACCAAATTCGCATTATAAGCTGGCAACACTGTTGTAAATTTTCACTGAGCAATAAGCAAGAAATATCAAACGAGCAGATGCAACAGTTATAAAATAACACAACACTGCCCAATTTAGCACCAGTGTTGTCAACATTAGAATTATAAGCGTTAAAAAATTTCAAAAACAAGCACCTGCTGAGCATTTTAAATTATGGAAATAATTTTTTATCGGTGCAACCTTTTGAAAAGTCAAGACTTTAGCGGGTTGTTATTTATTTTTTTAAACCCAACTATAATTTTCTACTGTTTTTGTTTGTTTTATTTCGAAAGTTTGTTTTCACTTATGGAGAAACCCCTTGAATTTGCAAAATATATTTTCACAAAGATTGAAACCACATAAAATTAACAGCCTTGTTTATAGAAATTATTGAAGGTTTTATAAATGCTTAATAAAAACATATTAAAAGATTTACGAAAATTTAAAAAGCCTTATTATTTTCATAAATAAGGCTGCAAAAGTATAATGAGCCTTTTGAAAAAATTAAATCAAATTTCAGAGTCTAACTACTTCATCATAATTGCGTTGTATTCATATTTTACTTCTGTATTCATTTTTTTCTCAATACTATTTTTTATTTCTTGCATTTTCTATTTTACTTTTAGTATCAGCTGATAAATTATTTTGAGCAATCACAGTAAGTGAAATTCACAATAATACCAAATGAATATCGTAGGATCACCAATTTCAACTAAAGCCAGAGAGAGAGAGAGAGAGAGAGAGATCAACTAAAGCCAGAGAGAGAGAGAGAGAGATCAACTAAAGCCAGAGAGAGAGAGAGAGAGAGATCTAAAAATGTTTATAATAAGGGCCATAGAATAGAGATCGACCGAAGGCGTTTTTTTTTGGCCGAAGCCGAAGCCGAACTTCGGCTAAAATCCTAAACTTCGGCCAAAACCGAAGCCGAAGCCGAATGTTTTCAATTTTAAAAATTATACTTGTTTTATATGAATTAAGAAAAAAGTTTGCTTTTTTGAGATCACTGAAATAGCTGTAATATCTATTGGATACATAACAAGAAAAATAAAACTATTTTGCAATTTCTAGATTGCTTTTTCATATGATCACTCACAAGAACGTCCAAGTAAAAGAAAATAGAAAGCAACAGGATTGTATTTCAAAGCAACCCTTTCAAAACGTTAAACACAATAGAAACTGTCGGCGAGCAACGACCAAAAATAATGTTATTTTTCAAGCTTGGAATGAAAAATATTCGGCTTCAGCTAATCGGCCGATTTTTGCCATAGGCCGAATGTTGGCCGATTACCAATTTTTGGCCGAAGGCCGAAGCCGAAGCCGATTAATCGGTCGAACTCTACCATAGAAGTGTTTAGTTTCAAGAATTCGACAAATAAAATAAACAAGAATTTGAATTTACTTTGAAAATGAAGAAGATCGTTTTCGACCGTTTTCGTAAATTATAAAGATTTAAGATTTAAAAAAAAAAATTAATTTCGATAAATAAAACCATAGACAACAGTACCCAGTAATAATATATGACAAAAATGAGATTCAATTATGGCTTCAAGTCATGACGAACTAGTTCGATTTAGAGAAAACATGCATGATTTAGCATGTCTTGGGAGATCCTGTGCTTGTGTGGGAATTTAAAATTAATGACTCGAACGAATTTAAAGACGTTTTTCAACAATTTAAAAAATAAATATTTTTTATAAGTCGGCGATGAACCCTTGCATGCTCTCTGATTTTAAAGCCTTTTGTATGTTATTTTTTTATCACTTGAATAAGGACGAATTTATTCCGATTTAGGGGAAAACATGATTTCACTGCTTGTAATAATTAGGAAGGCGTGAAAATAACAAAAAAAAAACTTCCATCTACACTTTGATAACATTATGAGTATTTTACCAAATTAGTTAATAAAAATTTGATATATTTCAAGAGTAAAAACTTACCATATTAGGGTGGCCCATAACCCAAGCTATTTCTATGCCCTGAAATAATTAACTAAAGTATGTACGTGAATTAGAAAAAATGCTTTGTCTATGAGCAAAAGTGAAAGCCAGTCCCAGGGCTGGATCGTCAAAACAAAATACATATACATACGTAATAAAATCGTGCGCTATTATACCATTACTTTGGAAAAAAAGGTCATTTTTACAAAGTTTGAAGTACACACTTTGAGGATAATTTATTTATTTCTTATGAAATTTTTTTCCATTGCTTAGTAAAGGAAACGGCCCTATGCTCCTTGTAGTAGTTAAAAGGAATATATATATACATATCGTCGGTTGGTTTATGGTTTGCTGCAGACATAATGTATTTTAAATATACTGTGCCGCAAACCAGAAACCAACCGACGATATGTATATATGTATATTCCTTTTACAGCAATAAATTATCCTCAAAGTGTGTACTTCAAACTTTGTAAATGTCTTTCACGACATGGTGAGGGAACTTTGAGACTTTATTAGGAGGTGGCGCAAAATGCTCATGAAAAAAGTTTGCTTAAAACGAAACAGGATTGATGATTTTATGTTTTTAGGCTTTAGGGCGAAAATGGAAAATTTTTAAACTTTCACTTTTTTGGCAAAAGTGAAAAATATTTTGGTTGCTTCAACAACTTAATTTGTCAGTGTGCGACCGTGTAGTTCGGTTCCCGCCAAAAACTCCGATTGCTCCGCTTTACTGCACATGTAATTATCTTTCAGCGAGGAAAGAATAAGAGTTTTTGGAATTTACTTTGTATTTATTGCAAATAAATTTATAAAAATGTTTGGATTTATTCTTTCTTGGAGAAAACATGCAAGCCCGAGACATGTGTGGCAACTTTTTCCAGAGTTACCGTTAAAAACTTTTGCTAAATAAACTAAAATTAAAACAAAACAAAGTTTAAAGTCGAAAGCCATTTTAACGTACATATGTGTTGTGTTATTCAGAGAAAGATCGAGCTTACAAAAGCTTTTGAGAAAATATCTAATGGTTGCCATACAGTTAATATTTCATTCATTCCCACTAGACATAGTTTTCTAAAATTCCACCAATTTGGATTTTTTCACTATTTTTGTTTCTGTGATTGATCGATCGATCGATTGAGCCGAATGCATCCATTTGTTTCAGCCTAAGTAAGCTTTCGTTCAGACAAAATGTTTTTATATTTAGTTTGACGTCTAACTTAGTGCCTGAAAGGGCAAGAGTATTGTCATACTTAATGACATGGAACTTATACATAAAATCAAAATGTTTTTAATTTTTCATTCGCAATTTTAATCACAAGTTTCCATATTAAAAAGTTCAGACACAATATTATTATATACATATGTACGTTAAGGCGGCTTTTATATATATTAGTATTCATAAAAAATTAAAATGATTTTAAAACATATTTTATTTAAAATTTTTCATAAAAAAAATTTCTTAAAATTGATTTTAAATACATATTATTTTTTTATGACCATTGGGGTAAATGTTTTCCAAAACAGACATTAAAATTTATTAAAGTGGTGGCGCGAGTACTAAATGTTTTATAATATGAGTGATGTATTTTTCTTCCTTCTTCTTAAAGTTTTATTGTTTCTTATATATTAGAAGAAAGTTAAAAATGTATATGTAACAAAAATTCCTTAAACTAAATGAGAAGTCTAATATGTGATAATAAAGCTTGAAACATTATTTTACTTTTGATTCGTTCACTCCGGCTTAACAAACAAACTTAGCAGGTACGAACTGCTTAGACCTGGGAAATTAGATTTTAAAAAGTTTTAAGCTCAACTAGGGGAAATTATAAAGCTTTCGAGTTAGTTATTTAAATTAAACTTTTGGACCTTAAAACATTTTTAGTATCAATTAATTTTCATAGATGTACTTACATTTTATAATTTTTATCATACATACATACAATTTTATAATACTCTTGGAATGTGGGAGGGTTAAGAGGGCTCTATTTGCCTTTTTGTTTTCTTTTACAAATTGTTAAAGACTAAAGGCCTCATTCATAAAAAAATATTTTTTTTAATTTATAAAAGGTTTGTAAAACAGATTTCTCAGCAAAGTTTGTTTTTTAAATAAATTGTTTATAAAATAAAATTTGTTTTTTATGAATAAGGCGGTAAGCAATTAGGCAAATTTTAAGTTTTAAAACAAAGTGTTGTTGTATTAAACGATGTTTTGTTTAAAACTTTTACAATATATTTTAATAACACGTAACATCAAGCAGCACATTCGTAAAACTCATCACAAATATAATTTTCCGTAAAAATTCAATAATTTCGAAAATACTGTCCCAGAGAAATAACCCATCAAAAGAAAATTCAGAAGCAAAAACACATTTCGGAGTTAGAAAAGTAGAAAAATAGATTTATTTTCTCATACTTTTTGGATTGTAAAAACATAACAAACAGCATAAGCTCAAAATTTTATGGTTTACTATTATACAAATTTGGTAAAAAAAAATTGGAAATATTTTAAGGAAAAGAAAACAAGTCAAGTAATAGATTAGTTCAAAACAAGCCGCTTTTAAATAAACCCTTTTACAAAAATGTTTGGCTTATGAAAATGAAACGAAATTAAACCATTTAAAAAAAATTAACAGCAATAGTCAAATTTAGGCTTAAAGGAAAGAAATTTAGGTTTGCGCCCAATAACAAGGACCTTAATTTCGCCAAAAATCGTATAACCTTAAAACGGTGAGTTTCCTAATCTATAAAAGCAACAAAAAAATTAAATAAAGCAAAAAAAATTAAATTTAAAAAATAAAAAACGAAGTAAATTTAGCAAGTAAGCTTTAAAATTTTTAATTTTTTTTAATAATTTAATATATATAATTTTTTTTTTTTTTGATTTATTTAAGAAACCGTTTTCCAAATTAAACAAAATGAATTACACAAAATTGTTTGTCAAAATTTTCGTTAATTGTTAATGCCTTGTCAAAATTTTTATATAGAAATTTTTATATTAAACCAAAATTTTTATTTATTTATTTATTTATAAATTTATTATTATTTTTTTTTTAATACAAATGTAACTGAGTTTGTGATAAAGAAAAAAAATTTTATATGAATAAAAACTATAATTTTATTTTTAGTTTGTATAAAATGAAATTGAAATTATGTATTATAAACGTTTTTAAGCTTTTACTAAACTTTTGGCCTGTTTTTAGTTAAAAGCCGCGTTTATACAAAATTAATACTTTCTATTAAGTTTCTTTTAATTTTATTAAAGAAAAAAATAGTTAAATTAAAAAAACATTTGTGCAAAACTTTTAGGCAATTTAAAAAGGCATATTAACAATAAACTCTATAATAAGGAATACCCAAAAAAAAAAATTACAAAACTTTTGGACTTAAATTGAGAAAAAAAAACTATATACTATATGAAAAAACTTTTAGGTAAAATTTTTATTATAAAAATAATATAATAAATATTATATTCAAAATTTAACAAAACAAAAAGGCAAATTTTAGAAAAGGAAAAATTAACTTTGAATACTTTTATTATTTTTATTTTTTCTCTTTTTGCTTTTTCTCTGTTTTTATTTATTTATTTATTGTAAAACGAAAGTCATTTCGAATATTATTAAAAAAAAATTAAAATACATTATGTTGTATTATTAAATGGTGTCCCCAGCCTTGCATTAAATTAAAAATTTATAATGGCAACCTTGTTAAGGTTAAGAGTAAAGCTTTGAGCAGTTGCCAGACTGTTGGATTTTGCAGCCATTCCCCACATTTTGCAGGGCTAAGGATGATGTTCGCTAAAAACACATGAAACGAAACATTTTCAAGTTGAAAAAAATATTCTCTATTAGAGTCCATTTACTTTTTCGTTCGATTGACTCGATTTCCAATTTTCATTCTACTTTAGGTAGTTCCAAAGCATGTTTTTCTTATAAATTATTTTCACAATGCTTTTATAGAAAAAAAGTAATGGCTACCATTTAGAATGATACTATGAGGTACACATAGCTAAGATAAGTAAAGTAAATGATGTAAGAGAGCAATTTGAAAAAACTGGCAACTGTTTCGACAAAAATGTGCTTGAGAATAAAATTACGAAAAGACTGGCTTACAACAAAAAGTTTTCAGAGTTGTGCAGACTAAGCCCCTTATGCAAAAATAATAATGTTTAAGTTTGAAACACACTTTAAATTTAAATTTGCTCACAAATTTTAACTAAAGCCCACTTGAAGTAAAATTTTATTTCCGCCAGCTCAGCTCTCTTAACAAACATAAAATAAAAATCCATTTTAATGCAACACTTTGTATAAATATTTTGAACAAACTATGCAACCTTAAAAACTTCAAACACTTCAAAAACCCAAAACTTTAACTTTAATTACAAATACCCGTTTCACCTTTAAGATGTAGCTTAAATTAGGTGATTTTGTTTTCTTATAAACATAAAAAAAACTTAAAAAGCAGTACAAAACCTAACAAATCTCACTTAATATAATTCACAATTTTATATACATATACATACACTTACTTTAAAACCTAACAAATCATTAACAAAGAAATGACATACTTATTTACAAAGTTATTACTAAATTATTTTTTTAATTTTATCATCATTTTCATTTCATTTAATTCGATAATACAAAATTTTATCATATGAAACAAATATCCCCACATTAAAAATCTTTATATTTTAAGTCATTCTAACAATTAAAAATTATACCTAAAATATAATACACAAAAGAATTGGAAACAACATAAGCACACTATGCAACAAATAATTGGAAGAACAAAATTAATAAAAAAAAAGAAAACATTTTAAAAACAAAACAAAAATGCTATTTGCACTGTGTTTAATTTTAATTTGGCTTCAAAATTCATAAAAACAAATTTTCGCTAACATTTCGGCAGTATAAAAAGGTATTTATTTAAACGCTTTAGCGAAGATTTGTTAAAATTTTTCTAAGCAGGCTTTAAAATTTCAGCTTTTGTGGAACATAATATTTGGTTTCTAAATTCTCCCCCAAAAAACATAAACATTTTCATTAAACTAAAATCTGGCATCTTTTAATTAATTGCTCTCTCTCTCTTTTTCTCACTTTGCTACACTCATATTCTCGCACACTCATTAACAAATACACTCATCCCTTTACTCGACTCGTACACTGCTAGAAATAATCGGGTATTATGGTTACATCGATCGTTATAAAGATCACAATTTTTGGATTGATTTCTTTTTTCAAAATTGTTAAGAGAAAAATTCACAAAAGCCAAAAAAACAAACACCAGCAAACAATTTCTTCACGCTAAATGTAAACGAAAATTGGTGAGTTTTTCAATTAAGCAAACACGATTTCAACATTTAAGAAAAAAAAAATAGCTACAAGAACAACCGCAAGTACCACATGAACTACAACAACAACAATAAGAACTCAAAAGGGTAAAGTATTTTAAAATAATTTACATAACTATTTCCTTTTTAACTTATAACTTACATATATGTAACTTATATGTATGTGCACAACTTTTGGCTAAAATATAAATGTTAGAACGCCCAAAATTACGAATTTAAGTTTTAATGCATATAAAAAGTTTTAGGCCTGTATAAAAAATTAACAAAATTTTCTTGAAAGAAACAAAAAAGGCTAGACCACAAAGAGGAAAGAAGTAGACCGCTATTATTTGAAAATGTAAGCATTATAAGCTTTTTTGCTATTTTTTTTTTTTTTGCTTTTTGTCAACGAAATATACATACATATATCGAGCCATAAGCGCCAAATAAGCTTAACACACACATTTTTTGCACCTGGTGTTTTTACAAAAATCGATTATTTCCGATTGCAAATAGTCTATTTTGGTCAAAAACTTAAGTTCGAAAACAATGCCGCTTAAGCTTTTTTTGGCGGTTATGGCACGGTGTTATTGAATACATTTTTGATATATTATAAGGCCCATATAAACTGCCTGGCTCACGATGTCAACAAGAAATTTTCATTCGCTTATTTATATTGAAAACAAAAACGAATTTTCTTATTTTGATTTTGTTTTCAATATAAGCGAAAGAAAAATCCTTGTTGATATCGTGAGCCAGGCCGTTAGACTCAGGCTGATGGAGAAGTTAAATGCATTACTCCATATCGTCATGTGAGAGCTTAAGTGTCGAATACGCCATTATAAACTATTGAATATTGGACACTTAAGTTCTCACAAGACGATATATAAAAATATTGGCTAATTACTTCAATAAGATGCTTGATATTACGATGGAAAACAATATTCCTCTCTGCAGAGATCTTTCTAATAAAGCCAATGATCAGTCAATCGTCTTTTATTAGCAGAATTTAAATTTAATAAATTCTTAATTAAATAAAGTACACTAATGTTAAAATAATCCCCGTTTGTTTAGAAAATTTATATGAAAAGCACTTATTTGTTTGAGTGATTTTTATAAAAAAAATTGCATATAAATTGTTTGCCTAAATTGTGGAAACAGGCGTTTAGTTTGTATTACTCTTAGCCAAAAATTATTTTCCTGTTTTTTTATTCAAGTAACCAATTTTTTTAGTAAGATTCAAACTATTAAACTTGAGGTTTCACCAAAAAATGTCAGTTGCTTTATATGAAACTTCTCAGCAGTATTTTTATGCATATTTGTATGTGGCTTCAAGTGTCGTTGATGAAAAAAAATTTGATAAACAAGCTTGGAATATGAGAAAATAAGATAAACTTTATTATATATCGTGCTAGCGATGATCTACCACCATAAAATTATAGTAATAGATTAATATTTTTAAGGATACAAGTGATTCTGAAACGCTGTTCTCCTTATGTTCCAGAAAGAACATTGCATTCCTACTCATATAAGTAGCTGTCTTCCCGCTTATTTAGAAAACTATTTGCATACATAATACATATTTTATCAAATGTGCTTGCAATTTGACTAGATCACAGCTGATCGCTGTCCTTTAAAATGTTAAACAAAATATTATGAAATATTTAAATAGTGAAAAGTAATATAACATTTTAATTACTGCTTTAAATTTTTTCCAAAATTCAAAAAGGAAGCTAATTACTTTTAAAATCTTTTAAGATGTGGTAATCTTTTTTATAACTCTTACACAAATATTAAACGTTATTAAACGAAAAATATAAAGAGTGGGCAAATTTAAGGTAAGGAACTACATTGGCTTAAAATTACACTTTTTTTTGACAAAATCAGGGCCCTAATCGCCGCTTGCGATAACGAGCTGATTCGATCAAATTTTTTTCAGTTTAAAACTATGGCATTCGATGTCGTACATTGTTCGATGGCGATTGCTGTAAAATCAAACTTAAGAAACTTGTTCAAATCAGCTCGTTATCGAAAGTGATGATTAGACCCCAGTTTTATTAATATCAATGTAAAGTAGAAATATGAATATTAATAATGGAATATGATGCTGGCCAAAAGCCCCCTTTTAGTGCGTCCGCTCCTTTCATAAAATTTTGAACCGCATTTTGCAACAAAGCTTCGCTTACCTCGTCAATGCAGCTCCGAATTTCATTTTTAAGGCGTCAGTTGTTTTTGGTTTGTTCACGTAAACCTGGGAGCAAATTACAGCACTAGTTTACTAATGAAATTACGAAATATTTCAATACAGTTTATATGGAAATGTTTTAAAATTTCGAATCGTATCGAATGCCGTAATTTGCCCACAAAATTCTGAATTAAAATTATTTGTTCAAGAGTGTAGCCGTTCAATGATTAATCACCCTTATTCTAATTGTCGGCATCGACGTCACTTTAACACAACACCAAAAAATTAAGGCTTGTGTAGCCGTTGTCGAAAACAACTGACTCCTGTTGACAGGTTTATCATTTTTTCTAGACCTTAGGGAACAGGAATATTTCTCAGTTGCACAAAATTGTTCTCGAGAGCGAGTAAACAAGCCCCAATTTTTTGGTATTGTGTTAAAGTGACGTCGATGTCAACAATTAGAATAAGGGTGAATATTTTCCAAACTTTTTACTAAATAAATGTCAAAGGATGACAGCTCAATTCTTGACATTTCATGATTTGACAGGCAATTTACTTCCCAACCTCAGAACTTTACTTCCATGCGAACTGTACTCATAGTTAAGTTGTTGAATCATTCCATTTTTCCCTACTTGTGGCGTTACAAATAATTTTTTTCTACTTAGAGTTTTAATGCACAAATTATTTGTCAAAAATTTTCATACAAAATCGAGATAAGAAAATTTATTAATAAAATTTCTAGATGGAAGTTACTAAAACTATTTTCTGTTAAAACAAATTCTAAAATTTCAAAACTGCAATTTAAGTTACATAGTACATGTTGCGGCATAAAAGTATTGATTCTAAAATTTTTGAAAAATAATTTAAAAAATTTTATTTTATTAATATAAATTATTGAAAAACTTTATAAAAGCTTTTTTTTGAATTTGATTTTTTCTTTGTTTAGCGTCGTCTACTCTGCCTGCTTTGCTGGTCTAGCCTTTACAATAGCCTAATAAAATTTTTAATCAGTTCAATTTTGAAATTTTTCAATCTCTTTGAAAACGACACTTTTTAAAAGTTTCAAGGTCAGGTAGTGCAGTTTACACTAAGCGTTAAAAAAAACATTTTTTATACATGAAAGTGTTTCACAAAGAAAAAAAGCCACGCTATAGCCGAAAAGTAGCACGATTTTAACACCAACTGAACAAATAATTAACTCACAGCTAAGGAAAACATAAAAACCAAACAAAAATTATAACTAGAATTTCCGTCTTCATTACACAGTAACCAGAAAAAAAAATTACATAAGAAAAAAAATCTTAACTAAAATGCAAACCAGATATTAAATGAAAGTCTTAACGAAAAATGATTATAGAAACATAAATTTACCAAAAAAAAAAGTGAAAAACAACCAAAATAACATAATTTTTTTTATTAAATGTCTTAAATTAAAGAATAATCAAATAAAAGCAAAAGAAAATATTTTTTAAGAGTAATTCATGCAAGTTTTCCATTTAAAGAAAATTCTTACAAAATCTCACAAATATTGCAAAAATAAACAACAACAAAAAACTACCAGCCAAAACAAAAGAAACAAACCGGATATAACCATAAAACAAAGTGGCCAATAGGACCTACAATCAGCAAAGCTTGAAGAAAAAAAAAACGTTTAGTTAGTTTTTCGTTATTCAAAAATTGTTTTTTTGAATTGAAAAATCAACACAAGTCAGCAGCATTATTATTAAGGGGTTCTCTGGCATATCAATCTTACTAAAGATTGGCCTAAAATAGAACCCAGCACTCCTAAATAAAGGATATAATTAAACTTATGTATATAACAGCCATTAAAACTAAAAACTCAAATCATGTAATCATTACTTATATTATTATCATTCTAGTTATAATTAAACACAGCAAATTATCAATGAATCAAAACCAAAAAAAAACAAACAATTGAACTAAAAATGTTAACAATTTTTTAAAAGTTGTTAAATTCTACTCATATAACAGCCTCAGTAAGTACAAATTATGATCTAATCATGGAAGCATCTAAAAGACATTTTCACAACCAGGATTTCATTTCATACAAATTGAAGTCCACCCCCAAAGGAATGCATATATATATATCAATATAAAAATAAAACTAAACTTTTTGGCTTTTTAAGACCAGATTTTGAAAATTTCAAAAAAAAATCAAAATAAACTTTGAAAATAATATAAACTTTAAGTTTTATTAAACATCCTTAGTTTATTTAATAACACAACAACAAAAAAACGTCTGATCACAAATTGCTTAAATAAATTCCATTTTCCGCCAAATGGAATGTTAAAAAAAATCTAACAAAACAAAAAACAAATTCAAAAAAGCAGTTTTGGAAAATAATATAAAATATATAACAAAAAAAAAAGAAAAGAAAAAACACTTCTAAAAATTCACTTTTTGACAAAAAGTTTCGATAAAAACATACAAGCAAAATCTATATAAAAATATAATACAAACAATTGCGTTTTTTTAGTAGCAAGCGCGATTCAAAATTTTTCAACCAAAAATTACAAACGATTCGGCCCAAAATGCAATGAAACGAAATTAACGTTTAGAAATATATTTTCGCAAACAAAAAAATTCGCTAAAAGAAAAACTTTTTATCACTTATTTGGACGCAAAAATAAATAAAAATAAATAAAACAAACAATAAGTAATCACGCACTGGTTCGCACTGTACAAGTGGAATCGAGAACATCAGCATAAAACAAAAATCTCTTTTTAAATTTATTCATTTTTAATTTAATATGCAATAGTAGATTTGTGATTTAACTTTCGGTACCATAATCACAATTCTAACATGGTTTTTGGTTAAATAAAATATACTATTCAATTATTGAATATATAATTTTAAATTAAAAATATTTTTAAGCATCCTGATTTTCCATTTTATAAAATTTATTCATATTTTGGTTTAAAAACAAAAAAAAAAATAATAATATCTTGAGGAACACAAACCAAGCTACAGAAGCAAGGAAATAACTTTAGATTTTTTAAGTCGTACAATTTTTTGCAGTGTACTCAAAAAGCTGTTGCAAGCTTTTGCTTTGATAGAGTTGCCAGATTGTATGTCGCCAGGTATGTAGTTGCGAGAGAGTATACTCTTGCACAAAAGTAAAGAAATTTAAACAAAATACTAAGAGACCCAAAACATTTAATGATAATAGGAAATTATCTTATCAAAAATTTCTAATTTCTATAAAAATTTCTTTTATATGAAATTTAATGAGAATTTAGGGCTTTTGTGGAAAGTCTGAAACTTCAATATTGTCTTCTTCCTACTTGAAAGATATTTTCAATCAAATGCTTAAAGCTGCGATTATACAATATTATATATAATATAATATTATATACAATTTTCCTGATAGTGAAAAAGTAAAAAATATTGAACAATGTTGCCACTACATTACACAATTCTCTTGATTGTACAATAAATTTAATGGCCTGTCCCACGATGTCACCACAAAATCCTTCGATCGAATACTTATATTGAAAACAACAACAAATGTTCTTTTTTTTTTTGTTGTTGTTTGCAATACAAGTTGTCGATCGAGCGTTTGCTGGTGACAGGCCTTAAAATTATTTTGATATTTGCCCATATATTGCGCCACCCTCGAATATGACATACAAACATATTGGCGTTATTATTGTACAATACGAAAAATTGCACAGTTATGTTGCAAGTGGGTGGGCTGCTTAAGAGCTTCGAACTTATAAATATCATTTCCTTTTTCTATTGCTTATACTCATTTCCTGTAAAAAAATTTTAAAGCTTTATGGAGATAAAATCCTTTAAGGCGTCAGCAGAAATTATTCACATATTTTAAATTTCTCACTTTCGCTTTCGTTTATATTGGAAATGCCCATAATGTGAAATTTTTGAACTTAAAGCTTATGAATAAAGTTTTGGTTTCCTATCCAACGTAAGCTTTTCAATACTTTATAGAGAGAAAACTATTTGAAAAAGTCTGTAAAACTTTTTAAGATCTAAGTTTTATAGTTTAATTTCAATGCTTATACTATATGTATGTATAAATGTTTTCAGATAAAATCTTGGAAGACCTTAAGCCTTCCAAGTCTCTAAAAAGCTCCAATTTTTAAGACAGAAGACTATGTGAAAAACGTCGGTAAAAAATTTCAAGGTCTAAATTTTATTATTTAATTTGATAATTGCTTTAAGATAAAGTTTTTAAAAGCTTTAACCTTTTTTAGTCTCTAAAAAGCTCTAAGGAAAAGAACTTTCAAGAGCGGTTTACGAAAGGTTCTAAAATTCGCTTAACAATAGCGTTCAGCAAGCAAATACTGAAATACAATTTCTTGAAAAATATTTACAGATACACAAGTTAATTTAATAATTTCAAATCTACAATTTGAAAGCGTTAAAAGCTCTTTGAATTTATATCAGCTTAAATAAATTTAAAGTTATTTCCTCAACAAAACTCTACTCAATTTTGGCTTCTATATTCTAAAAAAAAATTAACCAAAATCAAATTGATATATATACACATATGTAAGTATATGAGAAAAAAAAATAGTTAAATGTTGCATTAACAAACAACCAATCAACAACCTCCATTTATCTAAAGTCTTTCAAAAAAACAAATATTAAACACAAGTAAAAATGAAACAACCAAAAACGAAACTCAAATACTCAAAAACCAAATGCCAATTTAAGAATTTATTTCATACAAACAATAGCCAGGGAAACATTCGCAACTCGAATGTGATATTTTTTATTTTAAACAACAACCAACAACAACAAAGTATTTTTTATTATATATACAAATTTTTTAGTTATATATACAACAAAACTAAGGACAATACCAAAAAAATATTGGGGCTAAGCATAAGACTTTTAAAGTCTATTAGCTAGCGCCAAATAAAATATGGTTGTCTTTAAAACTTTCATAAAATGATATTCAGTTAACATGTTAAACATCCTCAGTTCAAACAGTTTTTCTCTTGTAAAATAAAAAAAAATTAATAAATAAAAAAATCTTAACATTTTTTAGTTATGAGAACTATTAAAAGTTTTTAGTTAAGCAAAAAAAAATATATAAATAGTTAAATTTTTTTAACTATTTTTAGTAAAGAAAACCGAAATCCCTTAAGTTGCAATAGTCAATAAATGCTGGGATCTATTGTAGATCTTGGCATTTAAAATAAAAACCGGAATAATTTATAGTACAATTTTTAAATACGAAAACAAAACCCAAATACAATTTTTATAGTCAAATACAATTACGCATAAAAGAAGTATATTTTTATATTAAATAAATATAAAAATCGAGAATTTAAAACAATTATTGATAAAACAAGCAAAAAAAAAAAAATCTGAAAATCTAATATTTAAATGGAAAATTTTTTATAAAATTTTTTATTTAAATATTAGTTTTTTTAAGCTTTGAAAAGTTTTAATTAATTTTAAATTTAAATTTGTTTTTTCAAACCACACAACTGTTTATAATGATTTTCTTTAAATTTTAAGTTTTACAAGAAAAAAAAAAGAATTTTAAAGAAAGACGAATTTACATGAATCATATCATATTGGGTCTTTCTGAAAAATAAGTGATAAAAACATTTTAATTAACTTACCACACATTTCTGTTTTAATAGATAATTACGAAAAACAATTGTTTACGGAAAAACTAATTAACATCAATAAAAATTGCGTTATTGAAAATTAAATATATAGAATATGCAAAAGTTAAGATTTTAATTGCTCAGCGATTGAGAAGAGGAAATAAATTTTTTGTTTGCCGTTATTACACATGTTGCCTAAATTTTATAAAATATGGCAACATCTACAAACCTTTAAAGTAAAGCTTTTATGTTTTTGTTGTGTAAAAAGCTTTAGTTCAACCAATGTATGGTGGGGAGAAACATAAAACCGTTATTATTCAAGAGATTAGTGAGCGACGACTACATAGATATGCATAGAAAAAATTTGATTACCACATACACTTAAAGAAATTACCATAGTCATATTATAGTGCAATGCTATAAAAACCAATAAATAAAACAAAATAACAAACAATAGCCCAGTGATTTATATTTTTTAATTTACAAAAGTGTGTATTTTTGAATTGTTCTTTGTGCGAAATGGGGAATAATTAAAATACACCGAAAAACAAAACTTAGTACAAACACAAACTGCAAAATGATTGGCATAAAATGAATTTTATGTTTAAAACTAACAATATCCAGTGTATATTTAATTGTCCTAAGCTAATCTCTCAGATAAACCGTGCCAGTATTATGTCACATAAGTAATGCTCCGCCAGTAAAAAAATTTAATAAAAAAACCACTATAACAAAAAAAAAATATAAAAAATAAACCAGCCATAGTAAACGAATTTATATTACGAAAAATATTTATAAAAAGCAATAGCCCAATTGAATTACATACATATAATAAAATATTTTAGTTAGAAAGTTATTTCCTTCAATCAAAATATCTTTGCAATTACAATCTTAAGATTTTGAATAATATGCATAATTAAGCCATAAAACAGGAATCTTGCTTGAAAATAGAACAACTAAATAGATAAAAGCAAACGAAAAACGCAATTTACTCTACGATTTATTGAAAAACAACGAGTAACTTGTTATGATTTCTTAAAAAAACTTTTAATTTACTTTTAAACAAAACCAACCAACATTATATAGCAACTATATAAGTATAAAAATTATATTTCAAAAATATAATTAATGAAAATCTAAAAAAAACATCTTTTTTAAAATAATAAAAAAAAAATATATATAAACAGAGACTGCAAACAAATGTGATCAGATATTTTAATAAATATATATACATAGGTTTATAAAAATAAACAAATCTAAAACAAATTAATATATATTAAAACACTTAACAGAAAACTTAAAAAGTAATAGTAAGTTAAAAAGAAATCAAAATACACACAAATTAATTAAGCATGAATTAAATAAATAAAAGAAAATAAGAACACAAAAAAACCTACCAGCCATTTTTTAAAATATTAACATATAACAACACAAAAAAGCCTTAGGTATTTTATATTTTACAATAGTCTATATATATATATATATATTTATATATATATAAATTTTATATATAAATAAAAACAATATAAACAATCATTAAAGCCAATTCATTTGCAATAGACCAAGGAACCTATGTGCCTTTTTTTAAGAAACTGGAAAAACGGTAGGGTTCCACAAACCAGGGTTTTCTGTTATCTTAGAGTGAAATCTTTTTAAGAAATTTTATGCCAAACATTTACCTGTACTGCTGCCACAAGGAAAAAAATTTCTTACTGCGGTTTTGACTTTTAAAGATAACAGAAAGATGTTACCAAGTTTTATGTTTAAACGAATCTCTATGATTTACATTTTCAAAACCACCAACAAAAACTTTAGTTAAATTATTAAATACAAAATGTTTTACTAAGTTTGTCGATTAATTGAAAACAAAACAACCAACTAATATGTTAATATTTTCTTAAAAGTAAATGGCATTTTATATAAGAAAATATTTAATGAAGAGCAGAATTTCACAGATAACAAATACATATATTTAAAATATTTTATTTAAACTTTTCAAACATTCAAAATATCTTATTTTTCAGCTAAATATTTTCTTATATACTAGGTCTATTTTAACACTAAATAAACAAAATTTCGAAAATCTTGCAAAAAAAAAACCTCAAAATGAAATGAAAGTGTTTAAATATTCAAAGTAATTTTTAAACATATAAATATAGTTTTATAATTTTAATTAATTCCGTTTAAAAACCAACAAAACCAATTGGATGCCTTAATTGATTTTAAGTTACAAACATTTTCAAACAAAATTAAACAATAAACCTAAGTTGTCAACAATAGTGCCAGTAATATTTTTAATAATAAAACGAAAAAAATATATATAAAGCAAAAAACCAAAAAAAAAAAAAAAACAATTAATAATAATAATTCACTTCACATAAAAACATAACTAACAACAACCAAACCGCAATGCAACAGAAAATGTCTTTCTCTAAGAAAAAAAAAAACAAATTAAATTCTTAAACAGATCATAATTTGTAGCCAGCCACCATCAGATATAAGAAAATAAAGAGGAACTTTTAAAAGATTGTTAAACAACTCCGTAATTATAAATAATTAATTAATTATAAATGAAAATAAAACTAGGCGATAATTTAAGTATACATATAAACTAACTTTACATACATACATAACTACATACATACATATATAGACATATTTAAGCAGCTTTTTTAATTGTAAGATTAACCACAAAAAAAAATACAAAATTAAAAACTTTTACTAAATTTATTATAAAAACAAAACAAAACAAAAACCAAAATAATTAATCATTAATATCAACATTTATGCTATGTTTTAAAAAAATAACACAACAGCAAAAACGATTTATTTAATAAACCATAGACAAATATCGGAGACTAATTATTTTAAAATTGGTTACAATACAAAAGACAAATAAAATCACATAAACAATTTTTTTTAAATGGAAAGCTTTTATTGAAGACTTTATCAAATATAAAACAGAAAATAAACCATTCCAAACCAAAAATAAATACAATACAAAACTAAGAATTGAAAATTAAGCATAATTTTTTTATTTTACAAAAATATACCCCCCCCCCCAATAAATTTACCCCACTCAAACAAAAAAAAAACCATAACAGACAAAAGTAATACACCCAACAAACAGAAAAAATTTAACACACACAGCAGTAAGCAAAATAATTTTGTATGTATAAGCCATAAAATACCAAAAAAAAAAAATTATATTTTGTTTCAGTTTATTTCAATCTATCTATCTATTATTTTCTTTATATTAATAAACATTTGTTGAAGGGACATTTATGGAATCATTATTCATCGTAAATCACACATTTCTCACATACGTTTTTAATCGGTGGTTAAATACTCTAAAAATTTCAGTAATTGTTAAAAATTATGGCAACTATTTTTTCCCAGTGTACTCTTAAAGCTTAAGGAAAGCTTCTTGAAATATATATATAACGCAAAGCTTTTGGCACAGTGTTCTGTTCAGAAGAACTAATTGCTCTATTGTCGAATTTTTCAATTCCACTTTGACGTGTTTGTAGTAGATTAAAGAAGTGTGCAATATATTTCTTTATAATAGCAAAAGCTGCCGAAGTTCAACCGAAAAATTGGTCAAACATACTAAGGCAGAATATTTCTATATTTGTACGTATACATACATGTGTATAATCGTAACGATTTTTTTATGTATGGTTGACACGACTTAGCAACGATATGTTGTTACGAAATCGTACGACTTCCATAGTTACGTATTACTTATGAATATTATACATTATAATACAATTATTATGTCTATGTATGTCCACTTAAGATCTCGGAAAATATTTCCAGTTCTAAAATTAAGGTTGAAAATCACAAATATACATATATATTCTTTGGATTCCTTAATTAAAAAATAAAATGAACAACTATTATCCGCAACAAGACACTGTGCTATGGTTTCAACATATATAAGAGCTCGAGTGTGCAAAACACTAAGATTCCAGAAACAAAGAAAATAACAGTGTTACCACTTGGCAATAAATTTGGTACTCAAGTGAAAGCCAGTTAAAGCGTCATAATTTTTAACACTTATTAATAGTTTTATATGGAACGTAAAACAACAAACCAAAAAAAAAAACAACTAAATACAACAATTGGACTAAATTTATGATTTCTGTTTGGAAACAAATGAACAAAAAAAAAATTAAAAAGAACAATAACATAGAATGCACAAATATGAAATAAATCTTATAATTTTCATTAAATGTATTAATTTAAAAGGAATTTTTATATATGTAATTGGCGTATATTTTGAAATATAAAAATAAAGGGAAGATCTGAGGTGAAAAAAGTTTCGATATAAAACTTTTCGGCTTAATATTATAAAATAACAAACAAGAAAAAACTTTGGCTTTTGAAAAAACTTATGTTGAAAAAAGTAAAAAAAAACAAACAAAATTTAATAAAACGTTAAAAACTTAAGACAACAAAGGTTAGTTGAACCTATATGACAAGAAAAAGATATATAAAATGATTTTAAATTCGATTAAAACAATGTTTCGGTCAAAACAATTTCGGACTAAACATTTTGGGAAACGTAATTAAACATACGAAACAAGGAATTTCTTTAAACACAGAAAATCAACAACTTTTTAAGGAAAATTTTCACAAGCAGTTCATAGTTCTTGGGTTAAAATATCTTTTAGGTTTAAGAAAAAAAAAAAATTGTAAAAACAAAAATATTAAAAGAAAAAATTTCGGTAATGTTCCTATATAAAATTATATTAACAACCAAAAAAATTATAACAATTTAGGCTTAAAAATTTAATTTAAAAAAAATATTTTGGTGTAAAAATTATACAACCCAAACAAAACATGTAACGACTTAGGAAAATTTTCTTTAAAAACTTGTTAATTTTCTTTTATAAATTTATTAAAAAAAACTACTCTAAGGAAATAAAAACAAACATTTATAATTTACAGGCAGCATTTTTGTAAAGAAAAAAGAAATCTTAATAAATTTTTAGTTACAACAAAAGAAAACATTTTTCATAATATTAAAAATAAAAACCATTTCGGCAATAACTCCAAGAATATTTAAACATTTTTAGTTACACTTTAAGTTTTTTAAATTTTTAGTTGTTTATGTTTCATTGTTCCAAAAAAAATGTACTTGAAAAACGCGTAAAATGAAATCATTAAAACGACAACACAAATGAAAATGACAAAATTCAAAAACTCCAATGAAATTTTAGCAAAATAAAAGCTCATTTTGGATAAACAAAAAAAATTTACAAAAAAAAAAACTTATGACAAAAAATAAAAAACTCTCGGCCATGTTTGGATAATTTTCTCTCGGTGTAAGTCCAGGACAAAAAAACTCAAAATCTCAAAAACAACAAAATTACAAAATTTTAACAAAATTAAAATAAAAAAAATTAAAAATTTTGGAATTTTTGGCATATTAACAACAACAAGAACCACAAAAACATAAAAAAGATCCGTGTGTTTTGAAAGAAAAAAAATATTAGTAAAAAGTGAAATAATAAGTGGAATGAAAATAACTAATTAAAAAAATTATATCACTAAGAAAAGTACAAGCTTATTTTAAGCACCTTCGCGCCTTATCTTTAAGATTAAAACAAAAACAAAAGAAAAAATTTAAATAAAAAACAAAACCAAAAAATCATTATAATAAAATTTAAAATTAAAAAATCCAAAATTAAAAAATATTATTGTTTTATTTAAGTCAAAATTTTTGGCTTTTATTAAAATTTTTAATATTATTAAGTTGAGTTTTACTTATTTTTATTTCTAATTTTATCTCTTAAATTTTTTTAAATAAACTGGAAGCAAAACAACAAAAAGTGAAACAAAATCTGCCTTAAATTATAGTAAATACGCCTTCACACTTTGGACTAGAGAAGGTGTAGATACGCCATCATCAACAGTAGTTAACCCTAGCGTGTTAATGAGCATATTTGGGCGCACAAGGAAAAGTAAGTTAATAGACAGACACATACATATGTAAATACATATGTATAGTAAAGTGTTGCTGTATCAACAGGAAGAAAAAAGTTTTTGAAAAAGCTCTTAAGCAAGTTTGGAGCTTTCTTTAGATTGAACATACATAAGTTGCTTTGTTGTTCTACAATTTAGGACAGCTGATGAATATATAAAATTTTGCACAACTGTGCATTGCAAATGCTGATAATTGTATTATTTACGGCAACACTCTTCCTTTCTTCCTTCCTTCTTTATGGTTACGGCGAAAAACCAAAATTCAATTGGTTATGATTATGGTTATGGCGTTATGGCAACTCACCTATAATCAAGTACAGTGTAGCCCATGAGTTTGGACTAAACATTTGTTTTATTTCGTGATAGTTATCGCACGTTTAATTGAATGAATGTCTAGTTTTTCTGGTGTAGTAAAATGTTCGTAAGGTTTTACGCTAGAAATTCGTCTTGTATATGATCAAAGTTAATTCCAGATTTCAGTGTGGTGAAAAGTGTTGATTAATTTCTGAATAATCGATGTAGTGGTGAGAGTCACTCTTCAGTTTGTGTTATCCATACATCATAAGGTCCTGTAACGGGTTTTTCGCAATTCTTATTTCTTGACTCTCTTAAATAAAATACTTAACCCTAGCTGGGTATCATAATCAGGCATTTGTAAGCCGGTTAGAGAAAAAAAGTTTTTGTTTTGTAGAAACTGAATTTTTTAACTTAAACTTTTCATCTAGAATATAGAGCTCTCTCTTTTTTAAAAAAGTGAAGGGATTCTATGTGCTATCTAAAACACTATTAACATTATTAAAGCCCAAATATGCATATGCTAGGCTTAATTTATTATAACACTGCTGGAAATCAAACAGACATAATAAAAACAACAACAATAATATAATTAATTGAAAATAAAAATTGAAACAAAAAAATATTACAAAATTCTAAAATCTTGTGAACTATCACTAAAAATCTAAACGATAAAATGATATAATTACAAACAAAATTCAAACCAAATAAAATATAATTTCAATTTATAAGTTACAAGACAAAATTCAAAATTTAAACTAAAAAAAGTAGAAAAAAGCAGATAAAATTTACCAAAATAAAGTGTATTCTACGTTATTATCACTCAAAAATTAAGTATTTTGGGAAAACAAGGATAAGAAAATTCTGTTTTAAAAACCACATATGAAAGTTAGCATGTGTAATTCAGTTTTATTTTTAGGTTTAATATAATTTTTAAAAAAATTGTATCTATTAAAAAAATTACTCGTAGGCATTTATGAATTATTAACATGTAAAATTAGTTTACAAAAAAAAAAATACTTATACTTAAACAAAACACACAAATATTATTATGAGTAATACTATAAAGGCTAAGTATCATTAGAAATGTGTATATTTATATGTAACAAAATATCATTAACAAAGAAAAACACAACACTAAACGATTTCATTACTTTCTAACTATAGTTTTCAGCAAATTAAAAAAAATAATCCTAAAACCCCTACCTTCAGGTTTCATTTAATATAACATTTTCGTTTTAAGCCCCGGTTTTAGGTTAATTGTGGAAAACGTTTTGAACAGTAGCTTATTATTTAATAAATAATTTACAGGATGGCATTTGAGATTTCTAGATATCATGGAAATCTTTTTAATGTTAATTATATGTTAAAAAAAATTATTTTAAGTTATGAATAGTTTATTATTTATATAAGATTTAGGGAAGCTTTTTTCTTAAGTGAGCAAGCTTTCTTAAACTGCAACACACGTTTAGGTTAGGCGGTATTCTTATCATATTTCTTTAGTTCTCAACAAAATGTTAAATACTGCAACAATGATATGAGCTGAATTTGAAATCTTAATATTTCTGTAAGAAAAATCTTTAAAAAGCATAAAAAATATTTTTACTTGTTAAGTCAACTTTGTTTAAACTTAACGGTTTCATTTACACTTTTTGCTGCTGGTTGTGCAACAAGAACTTGGCATTACTTTTCTGGTACAAAAGAAAAAAAAAGAGTTCCATAGCATTCAGCTTAAGTATATCATTGACAACCACCATTTTTGACAACCACACAAAACAGTTTCGGCAATAGTTATGAAGGCAAACACAAACACTTTTTTTGAAATAACCGGCTTTATTGAAATATTCTCCAAATAAGTAAATTTTTTGTTATTATTTCGATTTAAGAAAGAATAAACAACTTTCGAACGGCAACAATTTTTGGAATATAAACACATTTCGAAACCTTTTCGGCAAATAAAATAAACTTTTTGTTTTATGTTGTAACATTCGATCAAAAAATTTACAAACTATAACAACAATAACAATTAACGCTCAAAAAACAACAAGGGCCACAACGTCCGATCTAAAGTGCCTTCAAAAACAAAACAAAAAATAAAAAAAAATTATTTTTTACCAAAAATAACACTTAAAAACTACTAAAATTTTAAATAAATTTAAAAATTGTTAATAAATTAAATGAAAAAAAATTGTATAAATTAACTTAAAAATTAACAAGAAAAAAATGAAAACAAACGGGCCCTAAATAGACCAAATTTACTAAAAAAAAACCAACTACATATAAACTGTAGAAATATGATAAATGAATCCAGCTAAATATTATTAAAATGTTGAGTTAAAATCTTTGAAACAAAATTTGTATATAAAAATCAAGACAAATTTAATTTCAAATGGGCGTTTTAGGATTATATAAACAATTTTCTTTTGTCATATGTATTTGTTTTAATGTATAAAATTTTATTTATATTTTTGCATTAACTTTAATAAGGTCTTGGGCATTTTTCATAAAAACAATTTAAGTATAAAACTGGTTTAGATAAAAAATATTAACTAAAAAAAAATACACGTCAAACCCTTAAATTTTTAAACAAATTTATGGTAAAAATTACATATTAATTTAGGAGAAGTAAATTAAAAAACAAAACTCCTAAAAAACTTGAGGAGTTTTTGTATGCATTTTTATGGTTTATATATAAATTAATAATAAAATACAATACTGACACTCAACAACACTTACAAGAATGAGAACAACACTAACAAAACACGAAATTAGTTATTAGAACACTTTAACTGAAAAAGGAATCTCCCAAAAAAATCATAACAAGAAAATTAAGGTAATTATTTAAGCGAGATAAAATATAATTAATACTTAGTAAAAAGCAAGTATTAATGAAAAAATTACTAAAATTTTAAGATAAGTTAATTTTCTTTACATAAAAAAAGAGAAAATTAAAAGAAAAGTTAAGTCAAGAAAATAAAGGAAGAAATCGTTCTTGGCATTTAGTTTCCTTTTTTTTCAAAAAATAAGAAAATAAAACATTTACATATATATTTTATAATTTTACAAGTTTGGCATATAAAGAAGAAACAAACGAAAATCTAGTGAAAATTAGCAAAATTTTAAGCAAAAATTAAAAATATAAAAAGATTAAAAAATCAAACAATCTTAACTATTCAAATACGGGCAAAGTTTGTATATTATTATATACATAAATATAAAAGCAAATAATTCAGAAACGAATTTCCAAAAACTTAACAATTGGCATAATTATTTCCTTTCCAACCCAGAAATAAGGAGGTAAACAATAAATATTCTTTCAAAACTTCCCAGCAATCAAAACAAATGCACATGCATTAATCCCTTAAAAACAAATAATTTTTCTTTTAATAAAAGGGTTTTATTTAAGAACAAAAAACTGTCATGAAAACAACAACATCTAAAGAAAAATAATTATTATTATTATTAATTAATTAATAAAAAATTTAAAGTTTGGCAAAAAGAAAATTGCAAAAGTATTAAAAAAATTATATTCAAAATTAAATAATATAAACATATATTGGTAAATAATTATTATTAATTCTAAGTAAATTTAAAATATAATAAGAAAAAAAAACACTCTATATTTGGCATTTTAGAGTGTTCACTTTAATTAGTGTATTATTAAATAAAATATATACAAAAAAATTTGGATAAAGAACAAAATCGTATGTTTGAATGTATTTATTATTTCTTCAATTAATTACTATTTAGAGTTTTAGTTGTTATTTTGTTAGTAAAACAAAACAAAAAAAAGAAAATTTTTTAGTTAAATGCAATAGACCGGAATTATTTCCATACAAGAGTACAAACAAATTTAGGATAAACAAAAGTTTTTTATATAAATAACAACAAGAAAAAATAAATAAAAATACAAAAAAAATATTATCATTAAAAAATTTACACAGTGCTCAAATTTTTGTGTGAACAATTAAATACTTTAACTGTAAGATACTATAGAAAATTAAAGGCATAAGGCTTATAGATGCCTATGGCTGACTCTCTGATCGTATTTAATCTTCACAACGTATCAACGAAGGATTCATACCGTGTTCACCATATTCACACAATATTTAAGTACCTTAAGGTACGCTTGTGTACGCTTTGCAGCAAAATTTTGGTAGATGCCTAATTTGCTGCTAACTGCAGCAAAGCTTTGTCAAAAATTCAAAGCTTACATTTAAAATCAGCTTGCCACGTTTTACAATAAAGCAGAACGTGCCTCTGTATCAAAGGCCAGTACTTCCCTCCAGCTTACTTTTCAACCACCTTCAGCCCCAATGATTATTGGAACTAATGATGTTGGGAGGTCATGGGCTATCACCTGCGTTCCCATTTGACTTTAGTGATTCCTGGAAGTCGACTGGTTATTACCCACATCTGTATCAGTCAGTCTTTATCGAAGGGCACTAGTCCTCTCTAGCTTAGTTTTAGAGCAGCTTCAGCCACAATGATTACTGGACCTAATAATAATGTAATTACTGCTATATCCTGCACCTCTACTAGACTTTAGTGATTCCTGGAAATCAACTGGTAATTGCTAACATCTTAGGGCAAATTACGGCATTAGATATCGGATGAAATTTCCATAGAAATACAATTAAAATTGTATGAAATCTTATTCAATATCTAATATAGCGATTTGCCCATCACGAAATCGTACTAACCCTGAAAGTCCCTACCACCCGTTCTACACGTTCCATACATTTTTAATAAAAGTAAAATCAGTGTATTTCTGTGCTGCAGGGTGGTATCTATTACTACGTTTATACGCGCACTATTTGCAAATAAAATTATTTGCAAATAATTTAACTCACTGTTTATACGGCATAGCAAAAGTACACAAACTTGGTAGCACTTATTTAGAAAGTTTAGTTATGTTGACAAAAAAATAGTGTAAAATGCACAAAATATCAAATAATTATTTGTTTTAATTGTTATTATTTGCTTCTATCAATGTTTTTTGTGCAATATTTATCCATTTATTGTTTTTTCTTATGAAACATTTGTAAGCGTGGCAACCTTTTCCATTTTATTTGCAAATAGTGCGTTAAACGTGAATAGATTTCTGAATTAGTAAGTCGCAATAAAAACAATAATATGGCAACAATTTACTGTTTTATTTGCAAATAAGCCCTGCGTATAAACGTACTATATAATTATGTAAGCTTCACAACTTTTACGCTTCACTGCAGAGCACTGCGCCGAGCATTTTATCGGCGGCGGAGGCTAACTAAAAAATCCTCGGCGGCGGCTTGAAGCCGGCTATAGCCGGCTTATGCTCGGCTCATACAAAACTATGGTTTGAATACCAATCAGAGATGCAACTTGAAAAAATATAAAAACTTTTTTTTAATCTCTGTTTTAGCCGAATTTTAGCTGAAAAATAATCGGCGGCGCGGCGGCTGTCAAAAACTGTCGGCGGCTTGGCTAAGCCGGCTGTTAGCCGCTCGGCGCAGTGCTCTGATTCACTGCACAAGCCAGCTGATTTTGATACTGAGTGATGCTAAGTTTTATTTTATTTTCAATGCTGTAGCTGCATGGCATGTCATTTGCAGAAAATCATAAAATAACTTAAGCTAAGTTCAGCCCATCGAATTCAAAATGCAAATATTTCTACCAGTGGCGCTCACTCTAGTGCTATCCATAGCTGGTCTACAATTATATCTTGATTAGGTTAGGTTGCCGAGAGGAGCCCTTAGGCTCATGTCAGGCGACAGGCCTGTTCTGTGCTCTCATGTGAAATTAAAATCAACCCCAATTTCGTAGGAACTCAATGTCATTTACCTAGTCCTTCAAGGTTGGTAATATCCAGCAGGGTTTCATCCCTAAAATAACGAGATCTCGGTTGTACGAGATCCCATCTGGATATTTTTATCCATTTGGATCCATTGTCTGGATGTCTTCCATGTATGCCCTGCATATTTTGTTATCGGTGTCTCCAATCCGGTACAGGTTACCCCTGTCGCTGAGTGGTAGCGATGCTGGCCTCTCAGTACAGAGGTCGTGGGTTCGATTCCCGCCAAAAATCCCGGGTGTTTTCCGCAGACAAGCTAATCACTTCGTGGGTTGTGTTTGTTTATAAAAAAAAGTAAGTTAAGATGTCTGTAAATTTTCCTAGGTTGGGCTTGTTTTAGTTTAGTTTTAGTTGACTTCTTCCAGGTCACACCATAGAACCGTGGTTATATTACCCACAGCATCACTATTCCATCGTGTCCTGTGGGCCATCTTCGCCCAATTATGTAACTCAATCGTCGTTGCCTCCAAAGGCTTTGTATTAATAGGAGTTATAGTCTATAATGTTCTCATTTTTTTCGCCAGTCCACTTGCACGCTCATTTCCGATTACGCCGTATTGGGCCGGCACCCTTACAAGACGAATTTTTCCATGTACTGCGTAATCACATTCTTGTTATGGTCAGGTAAGCAGAAATAAATTTCGGCCTCGTCAGTAGCAAACTCGTATCTAATACGAATGTCTATTGGCTAGACATAAAGAATGGTCTCCAATGTCCTGGTAGATGTAGTTCTCATTGCTTCACGGTTATATCTAAGTATTATCATATCGTTACTATCATAGCTATGCAACTACTGTAGGATCTTGGCTTCAGCGGATACTAATCCTAATGTAACATCAGAGCGCCCTCCTTCTTCGATATTGTGTAGCAGAATCATTGGCGAAGTAAAATAACCAATTAAATGCCTACTAAATAAAGCTTCGAAAGTTTAACGCACCTCATTGACACCAGAGGCGCTGCAACAATCTATAATTAAAAAAAAAAACTGTAAAAAGCAGAGTTGTAAAAGAATGAAGCTTTCCTCTATATCTCCCTTCACCACTTGTCTTCTCTATCACCATCCCTTTCCTAAAGAAGCCAGTGATAGTAATAAGCAATCATTACCTGAGTGTTACTTCTCTTAAAAAAATAAAAAAGTGGAGGTGGTAGTGGTGGTGGAGGTAGAAGTGGAGGTGGAGGTGGAGGTGGAGGTGTATGCCAAGCTTCAGATAAGCAATGTAATTTTATAATTGAGCGTACACTGTCCACAGTTCTAGTCGTAAATTTATATCAATAGTAGGGTGTATGTATAAGTTCTTGGCAATGTACTGCTTCATGTCGTAAACAAACAATTGCATTGTCACAAAATTACACTTGTTACAAAGTTTTAGTAATGTGACGAAAGCAATTTCCAGGTTTAAGAAACAAATTTCGGTAATGGTGTATGTACTGACGGACAATTGTCTCATCGGTAGATATACATGAACGATAAAAATAGCAGATATGTAATGACTTCTGCTATAGCTGCCAAATCATAGATGAAAAGGAGATTACAGAACACTTAATATGTCACTACCATGAGTTCTCTGGAATTCGATGAACTTTCCCGCATTGCTGAGCTGAGTTGCAGCGGTTTCTGTTTATTTTGGACGGCCGACTGCTAGTTTCTGTAGAAGCAGGTTCCTTTTGGGACATACGTTTTTCAACTTAAAGGATTAACATAATATATTCAGGGAACAACATATGCAGCTACAAAAATTCAAAATTTTCTACAAAATAAAGAAGGCCTTTACAGAGCTACCTTGCTATTTTCCAAGACTTTTCAAAAGTAAACTTTGTGTTTGTAAGCCCCGTCAAAACTGAAAGTTCCCTTAACAAGTAAATCACTGATTGTAGTGCTGCCAAATTTCAATAATGAAACCTGACGTATGCATTTCTTTAAGCACTGTGTAACCAAAAAAATTAAAAAAAAATAATATAAATATATTTACTAAGAAATTTATTTAAACCCAAGATATATAAAAATGAAAACTTTATAAAATCCTAAGTTTATGTTTTATTCAAACAAAAAGCTCAAATCTAAGTTTTATATTTCGTTAAATATTGTCCTAGAAACTTAACAAACAACAAAATAATTAAAAATAAAATTTTGAGACAGCCAAGGAGAAGAAACTAAAACAACTGGAAGTTTAAAGTTTTGGAAAAATTTAAGAAAATTTTAGGAAAACCCTGAATAACAACAAAAGCTATTTAAGTTTAATTAAATAAATAATTTCGATATTAAAAAAAAATTAACAAAATTGAGGCTTACAAAAAAAACAAATTTTAAAGCTCATTTCCTAAAATAACCACAAAAAACAAACTTTTGTGGAAAATTTTGACATTTGCTTTTTTTTATTCAAAAGTAAACTTTTTTACATAATAATAACAGTCTAAGTAATATGTAACAAGAAAATAACCAAAAAAAAAAGAAGAAAAACACATTACAATTATAAAAATAATTAAAAAAAATATTTATATGTCATAAACAATAGCGAAAAAAAACACAAAAATAAAAAAACTACTAACCCCTTAATTTCTTTTTAACGAAAATTAAAATGAAAATCCACATAAATGTATACTAAATTTTTGAAAAAAAATTCAACATCCACAAACTGACATATTACAGCTTCAATACTATTGTTTTAAAAATAATAATAATTTAAAAAAGTTTTGGAAGTTTGAGAAAAACAACATTTCGTATCTAGAAAACAATTCCGGTTGTATATAGTTTAGTTTCAAAAAGGATTAACACAAAAACATACGTACGGCTCGCATTTGATTAGAAAATTGACACACACAAAAATGTATCTAAAGAATATAACAGAAAAGAAAAAAAATTAACAAAAATTGTTTTATGTTATGACTTTTCGATACAAAAAAAATTCTTATTTTCAACCTAAAAATAAGCTAATTGTAAATTTTTCATTTCAAAAAAAAACCTACTGGCAACAAAAAATATACACACATTTTCAACACAAAAACAACAACAAACAACTATTTGTATGTAAACAAAATTTAAGGCAAAAAAATATTTGGTATTAAAAACTGAAAACAAAAAAAAATATTAAAAAAAAACTTATGGTATTTATCACGAAAGTATATATAAAAATAAACAAAAACTTGAAAATAAAAATAAAATAAAAACTCTCAAAAAACAACAATTAAGCTATAATATGTCATTTTTAATCATAAATATTTTATTGAAATTATGTAAAATTAAAGAAAAAGAAACAAAAATCCAAAAAAATTATATTGTTTATTTTCATCTTGAAAAATAAAGTTTTAAAATCATATAAAAATAGAAATTTTTAAAAGTTGATTTTAATTTTGTTAATGAAATGAATGGGTAAGTATAAAAACTAAAAAATTTCAGAAGATTCTCTTTGAAAACTTGCGGAATTTAAGGTTGGTAAATTTTTTGCAGATGTCACTGAAAAAATATGGCTAGTGTCCGCAATAGCAGAAGTTTTATAATTTCTTATTTCATATACGCAAATATCATTTTTGAAAGAAATTTATGGTATATGATTTTAAAAACGTCTGCAGGACAATTATTACTTTTAAAATCACTAGTGATTTGAAAAATGTAATTTTCAGAACATGCCTGTATATACCCTTCAAAAATAGTTTGACAGCACTAATCTGAACGAAATGTATATTTTTATCTGAGACAAGCACCGTACAATAATAGCAAATGTTATACGTATTAAATAAAAGTCGCTCTTGCTATAAATACATAAACACACATATCAAAAATTGGAATCGAATACCTTCTATTCAATTTATAGCTGAAAAATCTTCATCTTCTCTCACAACTAGACATGGCGCGACATCTGGTAGCGCATAGATAGCTTAACCATAGCTTAACCATAGCCACTATATTTAGCGGCTATCACTGACAAGAGCCCATGTCTGCACTAACCGTCATTACATATGTAGTGGCTTTATAAACCCCATAAGGTGTAAGCACGACCACAGTTTAAAGATTTGGCAGCACTCAAATGTGTGAATTATAATTTTTTTCTAATCCAATACAAGCACTTCGGTGACTTTCGTCGCTAAAAGTGTTGCCTCTTGTGTGTGATTAAGTAGCTGGTATTCAGCCGCTACTTCGCTTTTCGCATGTATACAGTGTTGCCAGAAGATGATACAGTAAAAGTACTAAATCTTGGGAAAAATCATAGGAGAGAAAATACCAAAAGGAATACTAAAAGAAGAGTCAATTTATTAGTCATTAATATACAGCCCAACCTAAATTAGAGCGTCAAGCGTTGCATTAGCAGCAGGGTACGTATTTTCAGTACATTTAAACATACAAAATATTATTTGAATGTACTGAAAATATGTACCCAGCTGCTAATGCAACGCTTGACGCTCTAATTTAGGTTGGACTCTTAAGAATCTCCATTTTATATTTTATATTATGCATACATATTTTATATATTATATATTTAATATATAAGAAATACTGAAGTGTATTTATTTTACATAGAGTCCTTATTTATTTAAAAGTTTTGCTTGTTTTTTAAGCATTATCTATATACATTTCGGTCCCGCTTGTGGAACTCATAATAACATAATTCATTTGTAATTAAAGGACATATCGTCGACCTAGAATAGTTTTGCTCCACCGACCATTCTTAAAGAAATGAGTTAAGTATGGAATATATACATATACATATTTTGAATACCCTCTTTCTGAATCAAAAGCTCGTTTCACGAAATTTATTACGGTTTCTGAGATATTAAGCATTCATTTTGCTCCATAACCACTATTTTTATTGTTTTGCTATACACGCCAATGTTTGGCGATTGCATCAAATTCTTCATACAAAAACGTTCGAAGTAAAGATAATTTTTGTTTTGCTTCATTTCTATAAGAAATGAATAATAAAAAAAAGTGCCTTAAGAAAAAACATCATCACTCAGACGCAGCCGCCGATCACATGTTTTAATACAAACTTATTAAACACTAAAATAAAGTGAAAGAAACCGTAATTATGCATGTTTGAGTATAACAAAAATCATTTAATTTCATTCTTTATATTAAATGAAATTTAAGCTGATCGATAGTTAAAAATAATACGGCGTCGGCTTCTTGGTCGACTTATTTCTCTGCACAGCAAGAAAATAAACAAACCAACAAAATTCTCAATTCACAGCAGTAAAGTACACGTATGGAGCAAAAAAAAGCTACTTTTGGAAAAAAATTAACGTATTTTTACCTTTACAATAAAGTAATATTAACTTCTAACTTCATTCATGAAAGTTCAAAAAAAATTCACATTTTTCTTCAAAATATGTGTCGGAAGCAGTGGTGCAAATACAAAAGAAATTCATTGGGTATATTTTGAGAAAACTTCATGTGAACCTTCTTTGTCGTTTTTCTCCACTCCAACTTTGTGGCATATGGGCTAAACCCATTCTGAGGCAACGATATGTACATCAAGAAAAACGGATGTGTGTAAAACACGATATTTAAAAAAATTTTTTATTAAGTTTTCTCACATAAATGCTGCATACATACTTTTAAATTAAAACAGGAATTCCAGAAACGTCATTATTTCCATCATCAATGTCTTACACAAACAAACAAATAAATACGTAAAGAAATTTTTTAATCACTATATACATACATATCTACATAAACCATTTTGGCTTGCACGGAATAACACAATATGCCTTTATTCAATTGAGCATGACTGTAAGCTAGTACATAAAAATGCAACCCTGACGGTAAATAAATTTATATACAAACAAACTCATATGTTCAGCGAACAGATAACAAGAGTTTGTCCAACCAGACGGATGTGCTGACGAACTTAACGGTATTTAATGTAAAGTGTTTTAAGTGAAATTGCCTTAAATTATTTCTAGATGTGTGCATAGAAATGTTTTAAAAAAGACATACTTTATAAAAATATTTATGGAAAAAATATATGTAAATAAATACATACATATGTATGTATGTATGTAGGTATATTGTCAGCTAATAAGATAATATAAGAAATACTTATGTTAGTATGTTGTAAGTATATATGTACATGAATATACACTTATAGGTATTTGTATGAAAAATATTATAAGCGGAGCTAAAAAAATACAAGTGCACATTTTTGTTATGACTAAATGAAGAAACCAGTTTTAAAGTCTTAAATAAAACTTTACAATTGTTTACAAATTTTATTATCACAATAACAAGAAAAATAACAAAGGAAATTAAGCAATCTATTTGCTACTTTCAAACGCACGAATAAAAATAAAATTTAAGAAAAATAAATGTAAATAAATTTCAAAGTAATAGTGATAACAACAAGCTGATATAAAACAAAATTCAGAATTAACACTCAACTGAAACAGTTCCCCAACAAGGGGATGAAAAGGTAAGACGAATTGTTAATTTCTTATTCTATAGTTCTTCTTCATATTCATTTCAACAATATAATTTATTTATTATTGTTATTATTACTATTGTCGGTTAACTGACGGATTTGATGCATTCCCACTTTTGGGGTTTATACTTCACAGTATGTGCTGCACATGTGTGTTGATACATACACATGTACGTATGTAAATACACGCATAGATATCTATACATGATGATTATGTACTTAAAATACTACTGCACTCTACTCATTACTTATGCTGAGTACACATCTGGCAATTCTTGTGTTGTCATTTTGTGGTGTCATTTTGAAATTGTGTGCAAAACCGTTTACATTATGTTTTTTTTATATGGAAAGCAATGCCGCACAATGAAAAATATCGGAAATGACAAACGTTGCCACCAGTACACACCATTGCGATGCCACAAATTGTCATAGTGTGTATTCGGCATTAGACGTGAGACAAAAACAACAACAAAAAATATTGATTTTTGTGTTGAAATGCTTAAAGCTACAAAAACAACAAGAACATATGACGATATGCTTATGCAGGGATGGAAAGTAATTATTAGCGTTTTAACTTTTACTGATTTTTTTTGGGATATACTTTCTGACGCTGTGGCAAATCTGACACCTTTTGATTTTGTTATATTTTGAATTTTTGCTATATTTTATCAATAACAAAAATTAAAAAAACCCGATATATCTAAAAAAGATGTGATATCTGCTAAACAGCTGGTCCGATTTTCTTCAAAACATAGCTAGTCAACAAGTTACATTTCAAACAGAGAAAACTAAATCAAAATCGCTTCAGGCGTTTGGTCTGTAGGTGGACTCGTACATCGTTACACTACGACCATACGAGCAAATTTGTTGTATTTTAACACAAGCAATAACGCCGGCAGAGCGATGACGTCAAATTGATTGTGTTCAACAATGTATTTAGAGGTGGTGAACACGTATATTCAAATATATTTGGTTGTTATGCATATATACACCTAAATTATCAATAAATAGATATTTTTCTAATTGTAAATTGAACTTTTATTTGTTTTATGTATCTTTTTTTACTATTTTGTTGAAAACAAATTAATATTATTTCATTTTGACAGCATGTGTTAAGAGATTATTGCTCAGCAATGTATTTTAACCAAGGTTTGAAACCGAAACAAATAACGGTATCGGTATTGATACCGGTACAATTATTTTTTAAATTTCGGTGTCGGTAGCGGTATCGGTATTTTTTTTATTTCGGTATCGGTATTACCGGTACATACCGTTATCGAGGTTATAATACCGGTATACCGATATTACTGACAAATTTATTATTTCAGGCAATGGACATAGCAAAAAAACTTTTTTTTATTAAATTACTTCAAAAAGGGAGTATTTTTACATTAACATATGTATGTATAAAAGCATATAAACTTATTTGTTTCTATATATAATTTTATACTATTACTAAACAATAATTTATTAAAAAAGTGAAACAAGGAGACTGCAGTTCAAACTTTACATATATAAAGTCTATACTGATAAATTATACTGTGTGACAAATTTTAATGAAATCGAAATACCTGTGAAGTGTTACTATTTTTCTGCTAGGTATTGTCGAGTATAAAAATTTTCCAGACATCTCCAAAATCTTGAGTTAAGCCTGGTACTCTGTTCACAATTTCGTGCGAAATGCTGTCAAACTACATATAAAAGTATGTATTTGGTATGAAATATTTGCGAAATAAATTCGCAAGAGTAGTACTATGTTCTTGGTGTGAAAAACACGGAAAATCATGTCTTTCCATGCAAAATTAATCTGGTATCATTTTAGTTTAGCTGCGAAACAACATGAGCAGTGCTTTTTTCGCACGGAATTTTAGCAATGTTGCATACTTACAAGCAAAAAAATGCGAGAAATTTATAAAAACAACCGCGAGTTGGGCTACATTTAGTACATGTCAAATTTTTCACGCGAAATAACCAATTGCACTGAAAATTTTTCTCAACTTCGAACAGAGTGCCATCCTTTACGGGTAAAAAACCGATTTTTCGTACCCGTAGGCATTTATCAACCTCTAACTAAGTTAAATTTCAACTGATTTTAAATTTATAAACGGATACAGAAAGAAGAGACTAATGCCTTTTGAACCATATATGTACATATGCATATCTAGTTTCAGTAAATTTCAAATATATGTCCGTATTTTTCACCAAATATAATTTTTTGGGTTTTTTTCGACACTTTTATACTTTGGACACGTTCTTAGGCAATATTTTTGTACTGAACCCATATTGTTTATAACTTTCTCGCAAATTCAGACGAAACGAACATTGGAATATTTCAATTCAAAGAATAAATAATATTCTTTCAGCCAGCTTAAAAACAAAGAAAACAATCTTCTTGTACAATTAACATTTAAAAATTTAAAGCAGGCACTTTTCTTCACCTCAAGAGAGGAATCTTTAACTTCAAATATAAAAGTTTAGAAGTTTTTTCTCTAAGCCAAAGAAAGAAAGTTAATTGATATATATATTTTTGCAATTTTTGTCCATATTACGGTTTACAGCTCAACTAAGTTGGATTGAAACTGAAACAATTTAACTTTTGGTATTATGAATAAAAACTAATTTTAGTTGTTTTCGAATAAATGCTCGAAAAACAAAGGTTCTTTTCTATGCTATGTTTTTTGAAACCATAGTATCTATCACAAAACATTTTAAATATTTTTAGTTCTGGCTTTGCTCTTTTTTCTTGAATAATAAAGCAAAACGAATGCAATGGTCGAAATATAAACCAAAATGGCTCATGGTGAAAAAAGTTGTAATACATAATAAAAATTTGGCAACTACAACTCTCTTATCATTTATTTTTTGGCCGGAATCGGTATACCGGTACGTACCGGTATAGACGTAAACGGTAGTCTGGATACCGGTATTTTCTAACCGAATGGAATGGTAACGATACCGGTATCTAATTGTAGCGGTATTTGAATCGGTATCGGTATTTTTACGATACCGTTTGCCAACCTTGATTTTAACATTTGTTGCTGAATAAAACAAATTAATCATCTGACGAATTTGATATAAATTAATAGCAGCAAAGTACTATCGCATCAACTTTTCCATCCTTGCTTTCATGTTTGAGCACTAAAAGCACGCACACATGTGATTTTTGTCGGTATTTTTTGTGGGTATTTCGTGTTTTGTCTTTTGTTTATTAGCATTTCTCTTTCCTTTAAATACCTATCTTTTGATCACGTGTGTACATTTGCTTCTTTAAAATTTAATACAGATTAATTTTTATCACTTTAATATTTATTAGTTTTCATTTCAAAATGTGTGCAATGCCGGTCATATTATAATATTTTGTGTTTGTAACGCAATGCCCCACAGGGAAAAATATTGGAAATGACAAACGTTGCCACTAGTACACACTATTGCGATTCTACAAAATGCCATAATGAGTACATACATATATACATAGGTACATACGTATTTATATATGTATATATATATAGCTCATTTATTCAAAGAACGTCATAACTCAAAAAATGGATCTTTTGAGTTAATGATGCAGAATTAATCGTCATATCGTTCTTCATATTGTGTAAAAATTTCATGCCAATATCTTGTTTACTCAACTCTTGGGAGAAAAATAAAATTTTCTTTTTCCATTAAGTTGTGTGTAAATTTAAAATTTAAAACGCGTTTTCTGGCAAACTAGTTTTTTTTTTATTTATGACGTTCTTTGAGTAAATGAGCGATATGTTAATTTTTCCAACATGCTTCAAAACAGAAAAATTTCTCTCTCATAACCAACAAATTGTTTGAAGTGCTGTTAATTGTTTTTGTTGTATTTTACATTTTGCATTTTGTATCTTTGTTTTGTTTTTGTTTTAAGTGCACTACTACTATAAGTTGTTGCGGCCTTTGACTTGACCATCATGCATGGATATTAATGGTTATTGTTTTATTACTCTTGCGCTTTGTAGGCAAGTGCTGTTTTGCAGTTATTTGCAAGGTCCAGAATATATACATACATGCAGATGTTTTCTTTCCGGTTTTTATGTAAGGTTTTGATTATTGGTTTGTGGTTAATTTTATGTAAAGTTCATAATGTTTTGAAAATACATAATTTTATGAATGAGCTTGAAGATTCAGTAGGAAAACTTTTGCATCTTTTTTCGATGTGGTGCCATCTCGTTGATTCAAAATTTTAAACAAAACCAATTGGTTGCTATGTATATAGAGTTCGAAACAACATGACCAACAAGAAGCACCTTGGAGATATCAGGAATTCTGAAGGGCTTATCAGCCTAAGATTTTCAAGGGAGCGAAAACAAATTTACTTTGAAAACAATTAAATTTCCATGAATCAGGAATGGTCGTGTGATTAAATAGCAAAGATTTATTTTCAACTGATTATTTGAAGTCAAAGCTACATGTCAACAAATCCACAACAACCCACAACCATTAACCATTCGACATTAAAATTAGAATACATATTACCAAGTTTTCCGTCATCATTTCCTTTTACCCGTTTTTGAACATGTAACTACAACTAGGGATAAAATGTTCTTCGTATATACGACATACAATTTTACATTTGAATCAGAAATCGCTTTCGAAAATTTTTATTTCTCGAATGGAGTTATATAAAACCGTAAGGTGTATCAATTTTCAAGGATTGAAAGAAGGAAACAATTACATTCTAAAAATGAAATCTACGAAATTTTTTCCAAAACACCCTATCGTAAAATTGTACTTTCTTGAAGTTGATTAAAATTAGTCAAAATGAGTAAAAAAAATACGCTTTACCACTCATAAATACATACATATCTACATATGTATATATGTGCATACATAAGTATGCCTGCAAGTATATATCATTACCTTAATATAGAAAGACCTTAACTCATTATTTTTTTAAATAGAGTTTTTTGTATATTTCGATAGAAGAACATCTTATGTATCGGAAAATTAAAACAAACTCGATTTCAAAAAAAAAATTAGTTAGGGCCTTTCTATATTAAGTTAACGATATGTATTATGGCATTTTAGCAGTGAATTATTTAACATACATACATATATCTAATTTACATAATAAATTTTTTTATGAAATTTCATTAAATTTGTTGCACGAAACTTTTTCTATTTTTTAAAAGCAGCGATATAAAATACCGTGATAAATTAAAAGATATGAGGCATGAATATCTCAAACATTTTTGGCAAAAATTTTTATCGACTTGTTTTCTCCAGGAGCTATTTCACTAATTTCATGAAGAAATGCATCATTTAAATTTGATAATAGCCAATAAATACAGTTCTTGTGTAAAGGTATTTTCAAAAAACATATCACTTACCACATTTGTGTTATAGGTACATACATTGTAGATGAAGCAAGCATTTTCATTAAAGGTGAGACATATTTTGTTTCAGCATAAAAATTATACTCCTTTGTTAACATACCTATTTACAAACTCTCTTTTAACATTTTATTAAAATTGCTTTTCATTTCCTTATTACATAAAATGAATTTTTTTAACACTCAATACATACATATAAATTAATTTAAGGCATATTAACCTTAATTGCATATTTTATGTATCACACATAAAATATATTTTACAACACCCACTCATTATTTAATTTCACATTTTTTACAACACGGCAACTCTTTTCTGCCTCCTTTTTAGTAAAAACTTCCGCGCTTCAAAAACAACAACATTGAATAATGAAAAAACAACAGCACTTTTACGTACAGAAGCAAATACTTTGGCACAAATAATTTCTTTGAAACGATTATTTAAACTTATATTTCATATTAAGCTAATAGATAAACTATTTATCCTTGCTTTAACACTAAATTTATTTATATTCATTAGCGATTTAAGCACAAAATATAAAATTAAAACCTCTTGAATTTGTATCACGCTTTACACCGGCCGAAAAGAATAACGAACTAAGGAGATGAAAATTTTGAAGTTGCCACATGTATTGAAAACATAAAGAGTGGATTTTAAGTATAATTTTCGTAATATTAGCGGTTTTTAACGTAACATAATTCCTTACTACAAAATAGTTTATATTATAAATACTAGATTAGATATATGTGTAAGGCATTATTAATAACAACAGCAATTGTCTGTTTTATTTTATATAATAAAATTGCTTTAAAATTGACCAAACTATAGTAGCAAAAATCAATTAAACTTACTTACTTACTCGTTTAAATCTTGTTACAAGCATTAACTTTTTTGCACTTCATGATAATTATTTATTCTACTACTTCCTTGGAAAATAGTGCGTATGTTTATTAATTATATGAACATTGAGAGAACTTTTAATAATTGCACATACTACCTAATTCAAACAAAACTTTATAATATACATACAGAAGCATTTTTAATCATCTCAAAAACTTTCACAAAAACTTAAAATTATAAAAAAAATTTTTTGTTTAGTAATAAGTATTTTTTATATATCCCATAATTAAAAAGGACTTAAAACGCAAAATTAAAAATTAAATGTGTATCAGCACAAAACCTGTAGACTTGTACCTTTAAAGAATTGTAAAGTTATTTATTCAAATATTGTGCAAAATACTTTTAGTAATACACATACATGCAGTTTTATTGTACAATATTAATTATTATTGCACAAAAATACTGCAAATATATTGATATTTTTCATTTTATCTTTTAAATACTATTTTTGAGAATAATAAAAAAGGATTCAAAACTAATTAAGAAAATTGTGTGGGGAGTTTGGTTTTTTGTGGAAGTTTTTTGACAATCCTCAATAATAGATTGATAGTTTTTATATAAGTATGTTATGTTTCTTGTAGATGAGCTTTATCCAACAATAAATAAAAGTACTTCTAGTATATTTTCAAGTGCCAACATATATATAATTTTTTTTTAAATTTTATGGCATTTATTTAAGTATTATTCTTGTTGTTCTGTTACTTAAATTGATATTTTAAACAACTACTGAGAAAATGTTGTAGGTGGGTGGATTTTTGTTAAAAGCATAATAATAAATTTAAAATTCAGTTTGAAAATTTCTATAATTTACGATGGAGTCAACCAACCATTAAATAAATTAAGGTTTTTATTTTGAAAAAAAAAACGCCCTAAGTACTCGTATTATAGCTTACACAAAAGTGTCATTTGTAGTTTGGTTTCTATAGGTTTCTGAAAATAATATTTTTAGAAAACAAAATTACTTAAGAACAATTTCTTCTGATTACCTTACTAATATTGAAAAATTTTCCTGCTGGAGTACGTTTTTGTATACGCTTTTGTAAAAAAATGTATAGCTTGTTCTATATTTACTCAGAAAATTTCACGTTACTTTTACTAATTATCAGTTTACAGTTTAACATGGATATAATATTTAAAAGAAAACTGATCTGTTGAATCATCTTGTACAAGAAAGTATTTCTGAATTTTCTGTAAGCTTATTAAATACTTTTATAACTGAACAATAACATGTTTACTCAAAACAGCTGTTAGATATAAGCTCGAATAGAACTTTCTTCGTACGAGTGAACTCTTTTTTTATAAATATACATATTGTCGGTTGGTTATTGGTTTGCTGCAGATATAATGTATTTTGAATATACTGTGCCGCAAGCCAATAACGGACCGATTATATATTGAAATCCAAATTAAAAATTTATTTATTAAACTTCAAAGTTTTGAGGCTTAAAACCAGTAAAGTATACTTAAAAAAAATCTTATTTTTTCAGCTATGACGTAAATGAGCGATCTGTGGTAATTAAACCTTTTATATGTAATGTAATATCTGGTAAATATGAAATAAAGCAATAAATACATAATCTTTGTGTTATAAGACTTTTATAAATCAAAAATATATATGTATATATGAGTAAGCGCTTAAATGCTTTATCTATTTTATAGAAAATATTTGATGAGAACCAGTTTTTATTCCATATAATTTCATATATCTATAATCCTATTTGAATTAAGTAACATTTATCCATAATCCTATTGGAATTAGGTAATAAGTTAATATATTTTAAAATATGTAGATTCCTTAAAAGCACTGATTTCATAAAATTATGGGCAACATCTTTTTGGTTAGTTATTTGCATGTGTGTGGCAACTCTGCCTTTCATCTATTGCAATCAGCGTGACCATATTAGCTTATTTTGAGCTAAATTTAGCTTATTTATTTCAGATTTAGCCTTAAAATTTTCATTTAGCTCTTAGCTTATTTTTTAGCTTTTTTTAAAAACTCATTTAGCTTTTTTAGCCTTTTTTTAGTCTAAATTGCGTGTTCTCTAAAAATATATTAAAACATAAACAACTTAAAAAATTATAATTTTTTAGCATTGTAAAATATGTTGTTTACAAAAAATACAAAATGTAAATTATACGACAATTTTATAACAGAAATGGAAAGAAGAAAAATAGTAGATAATGGAAGAATGGTGAGAATTCCAATGGAAAAAGTTAAATTCATATTAGTGGCCAAAACACTTTTTGAGTTTTTTGGGTATAAAATTATTTGACTTGAGTTGAACGTTCATTCAGCGGCAACAATTAACTTAAAACAAAAACCTGAAATAGCCTTAAGCCTGGATAACACTATGTACCGATTTTCGTCGGGCCACCTCAATAAAGTCATAAGTAATAAGCCAAAATGGCATTATTACTCAATTAATTCTGGAATAAGTCTATATGGGCTTATTACCAATGCAGTGTGGCGCAATTATGTCCTTGTATTTCAAGTAGTCGATAAATTAGAACAAAATCTTTACTTATGACTTTATTTCACTGATCTGACGAAACTCGGTACATTGTGCAGATAGTGTGATCCATGCTTTACCTTAAATAGCATTAAATCACTTAAAAAGCTTTCGTATTTTAGTATAAATGTTTTTACATTTTTAAAAACTTTTTAAGATTATTTTGGGGAAGTTTTTGTGTAGTTCTTCATTAAATCTAAAATATAATAACACGGTGCGACAGTCCAAAAAACCTGGGACCGGATATTATTTTTCTTGTAGGGCTTGTCGAGTTAAAGACGAATCCAATAGTGAAATATGCCGGACACCTCCAAAATCCGGATTTACGGTTAAAAACCCGGTTTTTTTACCTTTGCGCACTTATAAACATGTAACTTTTTTGATAATGATCCGATTTTCAATTTCTTACTAGATTTGGAAAGAAGAAACTGAGATCTTTCGAATGATATATAATTTCGTTAAGAAAATTTGAGAAATTTTTGTGTTATTGTCCAGCAAACACAAATTTTGTAGATTTTTCAAAAAATTTTCAACTTTGGTGACGTTTTTATACACTATTTTATTAAGAAACTATAATACTATTGAATTTATTCAAAAAGTACATTTAGTTACGATTACAATGCATATTTGGGTTTAAAAATAGATAAGCAATTGACTGAGTTATTTAACTTTTCATGAAAACAAATTTTTTTCCAAAATGCCTGCACAATGTTTTTGGTGTTGTTTTTATGCACCTTCTATTAAGTTACAAATCAATGTTATCCTAAACACAAAAAAAAATTGTAATGAGAGTTTTAGTCATTCAAAAATATTGCCTTTTTCGTGTTCTTTTTATGCACTTTTCTTAAAATTACAAATCACTGTTAGCGTAAACACAACAAAAATTATAGTTTTTCTTTTAATATGACGTTTTGTTCATGTCTTCTTTTTCACTTTGAATCTGTGTATTTAAAAAAATTTTCACAATTTAATAAAAATCGTGTGCAATTTAAATTAAAATTAATTAAAAAATGTGTGGGTGGAAGGAACTTTTCTTGTTCAAAATCTTTTTCTGTTACATCGACAGATTTGCTCGTTGTCGGTAGATCATTACTTGCAGGTATCGGTTTTATAACAGTTGCAACATTTGCATACTTAATGTTTTTGCGCTTTTTAAAACAGTGACCTAAAACATCGGTTTGACAAAAGTAGCAATCATTTGGTTTATGATATGGCTGATGATGCCAAATCATAGGCGTAGAAAAGGGCAAAACAAACGAAGGTTGAATTTTCTTTTTTTTTAATGTATTACAGAAATATTGACAAACAAATTCTGGCTCGTACCAGCGACTAGTATCAAAAAAACGATTAAATACTTTATTGTACACTTCTACCACACCAATATTGTTTTTAAAACCTACGCCGGTGACTGATATCAATAAATAAGCCACAAATATAGCAAAATTTGTTACGATTGTCACACATTTTTTAATTAATTTTAATTTAAATTGCACACGATTTTTATTAAATTGTGAAAAAAATTTTTAAATACACAGATTCAAAGTGAAAAAGAAGACATTAACAAAACGTCATATTAAAAGAAAAACTATAATTTTTGTTGTGTTTACGCTACCAGTGATTTGTAATTTTAAGGAAAGTGCATAAAAAGAACACGAAAAATTAATTAATTAATTATAATTAATAAATAATTTCATTAAGCAAATATTCTATATGTATAATAAAAAAATATGTTTGTGTAATATTTAACGTTAGTTTAGCAATAAGAAACTATTGAAAAGTGATCAAAGAAGTGGAAAAAAGTTTAGCTTTATTTTCTAGCCTAAAATGTAACTTTTTAGCTTATTTTAGCTTTTTTTCAAACGTGATTTAGCTTAATATTATTTTAAAATCTGGTCACATTGATTGCAATTCCTCAGTTTCTTATTTTTAGCCAACGATCATCTGTCGTGAAAAAGTGTTGTGGTTTTATTGAATAATTTTAACATAAATATTCTATTAAATTAAATTGTTAAATTAAAGAAAAATGGTTTGTTTATTGGAGAAATGTAAAGTGTAAAGTTCTATATTAAAGAAGATAATTATTAATCTTTGAAAATAGTCGTTGAAATGTGTGAGTTCGGGTGATAATAAATAGTTTCTTGCAATTGCAGTGTTGTTGCCTTAATTCGTCTAGTAGAGCGCGTAAATTTTTGTTGTTGTTTTTATTTGCAATTGCATTTGTAATATTGTATATTCTTCCGTTGAAATTAAGGGAAAGTGCAAAAGTCGGTGTTTAATTCGACGTGTGTTACAAAATCAATTCTTTTATCAAAGCTAAATTTGAATAGTGTAAAAATAATGTAATTGTTATATAATGTTTTTTAATAAATGTACTTAATTTTTCGAAAGTCCTGTATCGAAGAAATTTACGGGATTTTTATATGTATGTGTATAAAATAGTTCAATACTAGCGTTTTTCGGAAATAATTAAAGTTGGTAAGTGATATACAATATGAATGTACAGGTAATAATCAAACCTATCAGGTGGTCCTATCAGGTGGTCGCAACTGCCCAGGTGATTATTTTTGCCGCTGGTAATTTGTAGATCCCTTAAGCGGCCCATCCATTATAAAATATTACCCGTTATTGCGAATGTCGTCGACGTCACATCAAGACGACAGTAAAAATTGACAATTGTCTACTCTCTGTCGACAACAATTGACTACTATTAATATACTCCATTAAGTTACAAAGGCTCAGAGATTAGTAAGAGATTATCAATAAGATCCAATTGTTACCGATAAAGAGTAGACAAATGACAATATTTACTGTCGTCTTTATGTGACGTCGACGACGCCATTCGCAATAAGAGTAATTATTGCATATGATGGTCTACATATTATTGTCATTTTAACCTATACTATGCAATAAATGGCATAATAGGTGTGTTCCACAAGATTTTGTTAAAGTTCGGACTAATGAGAGTAAAAGGAAAATTACTCTCTGAATGTGGAACTCAAAAAACCATAATTGACCATCTTGAAATACTTACTTACTTACTTTTTAAATTAAATTTTATTTTAGTGATTTTAGTCGCTTAAAACGCATAACATTATAAAAACATAAAATTTGCATCATTGGCAACAGCTGTAAAAAGTAGATGAAAAATCTCCAAAAAAAAGTAGAAGCCATATAAATTATTTAAAAAATCATAAAAATAATTTTTTTTTTATATTAAAGAAATGGAGAAATATGCACAAATGTACTTACAACTTCAGCTTTATTTCAAAAACATTCCATTATGCTTTTTAATAAATTTGTATGTAAAAGCTTTTTTTTCTTTATTTGAAAATTTTCTGATTAATTTTTCAGTTTCACAAGTAAACAAAAAACAGCTGATTATTTAATTCTTGTCGTAACTTACCCAGAAGAAAAATTTTGTACTAGTTTGTACAGGAAATTCGCTCTCAAAATTGCACAAAAATTGCTATCTGGAACGCTTTTGGATAACTTTGTACAAGTTCGGACTGTTTAGTTATGCATCTGAAACAGACCTTATATTTTAAAGGAAAATATTGCCCAATTTTCCTGACAGTGAAAAAGTAAACAACATTGAACAATGTTGCCACCACATTACAAAAAGTCTTTTGATATTTGCCAATATATTGTGCCACCATCGAATATGACATACACATTGGCGATATTATTGTACAATACGAAAAACTGCACAATTATATTGCAAGTAGGTGGGGCACTTTAGATGCCAACACACAGTTTTCAGTACATTTTTTTAACATCAGTTTTATGAATTTTTCAAAGTGAGTCCAGTTGTCTACCTTATATGAATAGATCCTGAGGACTTATAAAAAAAAGATGCTACGTTTTGTTGGCCTAAAATTCGAGTTACATTTTTGAGTCCATGCTTAGATAATGAAAGTTCTATTAATGAACTTTTATAGTCAGCTTGAATTTTAGCATTGAAAATTAAATATTCTAAGAACATTAAAAGAAGAGATTTTAATTTGCGTATTATAAAAATTACTCGTATATAAAAAGCAGGAAAATGCACCCAAAAATTTTTGTTCGCTCAGCTGAAAGTAGTTAGTGTTGGCTAAGATTACACTTTAAAAAGAAGCCAGAGTGCTTGAAATTAAAATCAAAATAAAGAAAATTCTCATTGCAATAATTAAATAGTTTCCTTATAACGCAATTCTGGTTTGGGTTCCATTATTGCTAAAATTCTGTTAGTTTTCAATGAGTCGCGAAAATCGAGCGTGTACGTAGTTGAAATAAAATATCCTAGAGATTTTTACTCTCAAAAGCCATAGCAATTTTCATTTATAACAACACTATAGCAAACTTCCCTCAATTTGCCATATACATACATATGTATGTATGTATGTATATATTAAAATATTACTTTAAGAAAGTTATCAGAAAAACTGACAGGACTATTTCGCAATAATTTCTTTTTTAACAAATTCAATTTTTATTTCAATTTCCTTTTCCGGTTTTCTTAGAAACTTTCAACATTGTTTTATTGCAATTCACTTTTTATTTATTGATTTTTCTTTTTGTAGGTATATGTTGTATGTATGTTTCTCTCCTAGTTGTTTATTCTGCACACAGAAATTGTGAACATTGTTTTGCATTATCCTTGAATTATGTTGTTAGTTATTCTGTGCCAACAACAATTGTAAAGGCAACAGCAGCAGTAGCGCAGCAGTGCCAGTAGCGCCAATTGCAGCAATAGCAGCCGCCAAAGCTTAAACCATGCGAGTACAAACGCATGTCAGGCATTAAAATATTAACAACAAGTAAAGAATTTTAATGGTGGTTGATTCGGTTTCATTTATTTAGTTCAGTTTAATTCAGTTTGCAAAGAAAAACCCCAACAATAAAAATCTCTCTTAAGAGGCAGTGAGTGCTTGGTGGGGAGTGACTCGCTGACTGACAGGCCTGAAGTTAGACACTGGGAATGACAGAGTAACCGGCTGCCCGAGTATTGGGCGGTGGAGTAAGGGTGAGTAAAAGGGCACTTTATGTCTGCTACAGCATACATGCACACATCTATTCACACACACGTAGATATTTGGCACTACCGCTGGCGTCATTATGGTGTCATTTTTTTTTAATATAATCTTTGTAATTTTGTTTTCTGTAATAGAAAAATGCATTTATCCGTACATATCTATGCCCAGCTAGCATTTTGTATCATAATCGAATCTGTTCCGAATCAGCTTGACGGGGAAAAACCCGCATATGAGCTCATTTTTCGATCATAAATGATACTCCCGTTGTGAGAAAATGGTACCCTACAGATGAATCATACCAAGGAATCATTTATGATACGATTAGCTGATTAATTTTTGAGTAATTTTCTGGTAGTATTAAATCATTAAATCACCTTTTTGCTGTTTCTTTGCATTTTGTTCCTCTATTTTCAATAAATCAAAATTTGATCATATAGATGAATCATAACTGAATCCTTTTTCAATCACCCAAGTGATAAATCAGTTGTTAATCATCAAAAGTGATCTGAAGAGAATCATATAAGAGATTTCTGCAAAAAATTATCACCCAAATGCTAGCTGGGTGTATATGATATTTTATTATTGCGGATGTACATATCGTTACCTTAATATAGAAATGCCCTAACTCATATTTAATTTTTTTTGAAAACGAGAACTTTCCCTCTTTCGATACATTTGATTAGTGATTTTCTGCCTTTTTTTCTTGCGTCACATAAATAAAGAGATAAGTTTAAAAATTATTTATTTAACTTTTACACACTGCGTTAAATATTTTATGATAATAATTATAAAGGGAGTTTTTTTTTATAGAGTGACACAAGTTTAACCCTTAAATTAATGAGGTCAGAACCTCAAGATCAAGAAATTCTTATATATATTTGGTGCCTAAACACGAATATCGGTTTTATTTTCCAGACAAATTACCGGTTTTCACGAAAAATTTGAAAAACAACACTTTGTGATTTATGTATATAAAGCATAGAAAAAATTTATTAAAATTCGCCCATATACATACATACTGATACTAATCTATACAAAAAGAGCAGATATATCAATTATTTATTCACTTTTGAAATTTGCTTCACAAACTATGTTTGTTCAAAAATTTCATGCATCCATTTTGGTAGCTTGCTGATGATATAGACAAATTATAAACAAACTTAAACGGCGTTTCAAAGAACACTTATACAACATTTTTTTACTTTAAAGTGTTCTTTATTGAGTTTCAGTTACATTTACTATATTTTTTTTATAAAATAAGTAATGTACTCTTTATGGTGCGGTATGCATTTAAGGATTAAATCATAATAAAACAAAGAAATATATTTTTAATATCAATGAAACGGGCTTTATTGGAAAGAAAATTTTATGAAATTAATGTTTAAATATTTTTTATAAAATAAGTAATGTACTCTTTATGGTGCGGTATGCATTTAAGGATTAAATCATAATAAAACAAAGTTTGTAAATTTATTTACTATTAATAATTAAAAATAAAATAAATAAATAAATAAATAAATAAATAATATTTTTAATATCAATGAAACGGGCTTTATTGGAAAGAACATTTTATGAAATTAATATTTAAATATGATTTCTGCCATGTGGCCGTCTCGGCTGGCGCATAGAAAGCGCAATCCGGAACAACAATTTTCAACAACTTCGAGGGTGGCGTTGGCTGAAGTAGTTAGCACGTTGACTACAAAACCGAAGGTCCTGGGTTCAATCCCAGTATCCAACAGTCATTTAAATAACAACACCACGCATTTTTCTGATGTGCATTAGTGTCCCTTTGTATCAGTTGTTGTAGGAAAGTTCAAGTGATGAAGGCATAGTCACTGGTCACTGAACTATACCGACTTCAGCAGATACTAATCCTAATGCAACATCAGAGCGCCCTCCGTCGTTGTGTAGCAGAATCATCGGCGAAGTAAAATAACCAATAAAATGGCTACTAAACACAGCATCATTAAAAAAACGTGCAAAAAGCAGAGGAGTTGTAAAATAATGAAGCTTTCCTCTATCTCTTCCTTCACCACCTATCTTCTCTCTCACTATCACTTTCCCAAGGAAGGTAACACCTAGTAATAGTAGTAGGCAATTGCCTGAGTGTTACTTCTCTTTAAAATAAAAAATAAATAAAAAACAAAATAAAAAATATTTCGCCGATAATTCTTCGAATGTTGATTTCCAGGTGTTCAATTGTTTGTGGTTTATCGACGTAGACAAGTGACTTAACATAACCCCAAAGAAAATAATCCAATTGGGTTAAATCACATGATTTGTGTCACCAATTAATTGGGCCATTACGTGAAATTATTTTTTCATCAAAATTTTCTTTGAGTAAATCAATTGTAGCGCCCGCTGTGTGCCATGTGGCATATGGCTCCGTCCTGTTGGAGCCACATATCAGCAAGATTAATGCCACGTAATTGAGATACGAAAAAATTTCGAAGCATATTCTTATACCATTCACCATTTACAGTAACATTCTGACCATCATCGTTTTTCTAGACATATGGGCCAATGAATCCGCCAGTCCATAAAGCGCACCAAACAGTAATTTTCTGTGGATGTGGATGGTGTTTCAACAAAAGCTTGTAAATTCTCCTCACTCCAAATGCGACAATTCTGCTTATTTACTTACTTCATCGGAATAATAATATGTACTACAAATAATAATAATAGGTACTACAAAAAAATGTTTATCAAGCGATGAATTAAAGTTAATAATAAGAAAACTTTTAATGCGAAACATTAGCTTGATGTTGTTCATAAACATAATTATATGTATATCTTAAATTTAGCGGCACACTTCTAGGATTTCGCGGCTCACAAAAGGGTTTGAGAATCACTGCATTAAATATTCATCTATCGAAATATACAAAAAATTCGATTAAATAATGAGTTAGAGCTTTTCTATATTAAGGTAACGATATGTACATATATATGTATGGCATGACTAAATTGAATTGCAGGAATACCTTTTAATTTATAATACAAAAAATTAGTTTTTTTTTTCTCAATACATGCATGTGTGCATAAAATAAATTGGAATACACTTAGAGAAAAATAGTGTAGCACAGAAGTGTTTATACATAAATCAACTTTATAAAAACTTCCCTGAATTTTCTGCAATATTAATGTTAGATTAATAATTTTTTGTATTCATGTTTAAGCCACATACATATATATATATAGGTACATACATATGTAATATAAAGAAAATTCTTCAAAAAAAAACTAAATCTGGATCAACGCCAAAGCATTTTCCAAAAGAAGCATTTTCATTTTCAAAGTAGTTTCCTTAAACAAACATGTCACCAACCTTTGTGAATATTATAAACAATGCAACGCAAAGCTTTTGTTTTACCAGTAAAAAATGCTTGCAGCAAAATAATATATTTGTTAAATTTTCTGTAACAAATTTCCTTAGGGCATGTTTTAACAATATTTTCGCCTCAATCAAACAAATGATTTTTTCTTTCCATTTACGGTTTATAGTTTTGTACTTTTCAATTGTATATTGTTAGTTTTTCTCTCTATGAATCGAAGCTTTGAAAGCTTTGTTGAATGGTGGTTGAAGTCTACTTTCGAATATCTTAAGGCCGGTTCCTCTAAGAGGCAATTTACATTGTATATGCAGGCTGTATTATTTTACGGCAGGCTGTGTTAGTTTGTTGAGAAACTTGCTTTTTCGTACTCTCATCATTAAGCGTGTATACACAGAAAAAATATCATCGAAATGGAACCAACAAAATAAATTGTTAATACTTAGTTTAAAAATTAACAATCATCCTTTGTTGATATAACAAATTTAAACTTTTTTAGTCAATTTAATTACTCAACAAAATTACTTGTTAAATTATATTATAACACAATGCGCACATGTAGAAGAAATATGAGAAATCATGTTTTGTGTGCATTCATTGTTTGAAGGGTGACGTTGGCTAAAGTAGTTAGCACGTTGACTACAAAACTAAGGGTCCTGGGTTCGACTCCTGTCAGTAAAATAACAACACCACGAATTTTTCTGATGTGCATTAGTGTCCTTCGTATCAGTTGTTGTGGGAAAAGTTCCAGTGACACAGGCATAAGGCACTGGTCACTAAAACTACACCTGATTCAGCGAATGCTAATCCTAATATAACATCAGAGCTCCCTCCTTCGTCGGTATTGTGTAGCAGAATCATCGGCAAAGTAAAATAAGCAATAAAATGGCAACAAAACACAACTTCAAAATGTAATACGCCTCATTTGACACCAGAGGCGCCGCAAGACTGCATTATTATAAAAGAATGAAGCTTTCCTCTATCTCTTCCTTCACCACCTGTCTTCTCTATCACTATCCCTTCCCTATAACCCTCTCTCGCTATCCTCTCTTCAACTCACAGTTAGCACAAAGGGATCATTGTATTGGACCCAAGTGAGATGGACTCTAAATTTCATCTTTGCTTACCAGCACCCTGCTAACCTAACCTATTCATTGCTTGCATATCTAATAAAGTGTTGCTTTTTATCTGAGAGGTAAGTAAGTTAATTCATTAGTACTGACGTTACCGGTTCAAATCCTCCCAAAAGATATTTAGGTCCAAATTCACAGTCTATATTTAACTAACGCCTGTGGCTTAACTAACGATTTTTCTTATCAATTTGGTTGGTTAAACCGCCATCATTAGATAACTAAGGACTGTGAATTTGAGCCCTAGTGCTTTTCACAGACAAGCATAAAATCCCTTTTAGGATTGTGATTGTGTATAATAAAACATTGTTAATATAACAAGTATTATAATCAAAATTTCTACGGAAATTCAAAAATTCGCATTGTTAATATAACAATAACTTTAATTGAAATAACTTTGAAGTCTAACAATACTAAGTGTTGAAAAAATAAATTAATCTCAACGCAAAAATATTCGAACAGAGCTAATGTAAATGTTTTTATAACGAAAACAGTTGGTAAATGAAAAGAACTATCTAGATTCTAGATGTATTTAGCTAAACAGCTTAACGTACACACATACACATAAAAGTGCAAACTCATGGCTGAAACAACTCTGTATTAGCAACGACTCAAGGTATTACCAACATAAAAGTCGTTACACAGTAAATTCCAAATAACGACCAATCGAATTATCTACAAATAGCTAGAAACAGCAATATGAATTTTCCAGATTGTGTTAGAAGACTGTTTGATCACTTGTCTACCAATAGTAAACGACAACACAAATCGTCGGGTGGTTGCTGGTTTGCCGCACAGTATAATAAAAATACATTATTACTGCCGCAAACCAATAACATCGTTATGCAGTAATACAGTTTCTTCCATTTGGCTTCACGAATTGCACACATTTCATTACACCATCTATAAGCACATAGAGAACATCCTAGAACAGCTCCCTGTAATATAAAAGGGGGCACCCTGTGTGAGAGGCAGTCAGTGTAAATCAGATAATAGTATAGTCCACATCGTGAAGACAACTTGCGGAAGTAATTAAGTAAAGGCAGTGAGTTTGTAGTGTTGTATAAACAGTGACCATCAGCGGAATAACGGCCTGTCCCAGAAATCGTTTGATCGAATACTTATATTGAAAACAACAACAAATTTTCTAATACAAGTTGTCGATCGAACGATTTTTGGTGACTTCGTGGGACAGGCCGTAAGTCTTGCGTGTGCCAAACAGACGAGTGGGAGTTTTGCTACAAAACCAGTGCAGTCAATTGTATGAGAACAACAAGGAAGACGTAGTGGTAATCAGTTGTGGTATATTTAAGCAATCTTTATGTGTGTATTTAAGCTCTTAAGTGTATTTATTAGTAAATAAAGTATTATTTTTAACCCTAATTATTCTTTTTATTAATTTGCAAATCTTCGAGTCCACGGAAAAGCGTTTTTAAAGGGTAAAAACGTAACAATATATTTAATTGAAAATATTTTTCAGTTTTTCCTTTAACTTACAATTTCGTTAATTGTATTTACAAAAATCTTTGTAGGTTCAAAATCAATTAAAGAAATTGTAATTTTTTTTTTAATTTTTGATGAATAAAATCTTATCATTATTATTAAATTGAATTAATCAGCGATTTCTTGTACAATTTCGGCTAATAATTTTTTTAAGAATTCTGTATTAAGCTAACTTTTTTTTTGCAAAAACTGCAGCATATTGGACATTTTTAAATTGTCTATGTTATTATTTAAATTGTTGTATTTTAAATTTAATATTTTTTTTTAGTGATTTAAATTAATTTGACTTTTTCCTTAAAGTATTACTTCATCTATATTAAAGCGCTTAAAAAAATTAAAATGGTGGTCAAGAAATCAATTTCTTATGTGTGCATTATAAAAGATTTAGGCTGTTGCACAAACCTAAGGCTAGAAAAATTGAGAAAATACAAACCTGGTATGATAAAGTTTATGAAAATTTTCAAAATTCAACAAGAATTCATTAGATCAGAGTTGTTTTTTTATCAAAAGTCGTGCGATTGTGTAGGATAGTGAGTCCTAGCCTTAAAGAACATCACTATAGACTTTACAACTGGCTGTTGAACAAATGTTAAATTTTGTTTTATTTTCCAAGGCATTTGTGCAGTACATTTGACTCTTAAAAAATAGTAATTAGTTTATTTATGAATTGTTTACCAACCAACTACTGAACATGTTTTATTACCATTGCACAATTGTTTTAACATCTGAATCATCAAACTTACGAGTATATTTTATTTTTTCATCGTATAAATAGTACATTTGTTTGATTAAATATTTACACAGGATATGAAAATATATCAAATGTCGTTCCCTTTTCTTTATTTCACCCTCTCTATCGACCATTCTAGTTTTCCTCTCTAGAGTTTTCTTTTTACTTTTTTTTTTGTTTCCTTTGTTCTTTGTTTAGGTATCAGTTGCTTCATTATCCTTTGTGTGTGTTGTTTTTCATTCTTTGCCGGCATAGTTTAAAGTTCTCGTATTGCATCCACCTTTTTATTTTTGTTCGGTTTGCAAGTTCTCAATTTATTTTATCTCATTCGTAGCAATTTGATGGAAAAACTTTATTGTCATGTTTCCTGTATTTATTAGTTTTGTAAAAAATTTTAGGTTAATATAGTTTTTATATTTGCAACAGATATCTTTGCTGTATTCCGTGGGCCAAATAGGATGCATTTAAAATATTTTCTAATGGCATTTGTTGGGACAGACAGGTTTTTTCTAAGATAATTGTATATAATAAAAAACTAGCAACAGCTTATAAACTTCGTACATATACAAAATATTAAATTAAACTTTATGTATTCTAACTTCATGTTAATTTTTCATTGCACATGGAGGCTGGATGACTGTTAAAATAAAACAAGCTACTGGCGTAGGTTAGGTTAGATTATGTTTGGAAGGGTGGTGCTACACCGCACCTCCACTGGGTGACCCAATTGAGTCCATTGTGATTCCCTTCCCAATGGTTTCTGTTTCCTCTTCACCCCATACATCCTACAAAAATCTGGAGTGCCAGTTTCCCAAATGCTGGTTCTTGCTCTGACCGAGCAGTGACCTGTCAACACGCCTATCAAGATTCGCATCGCCTTCCTATTCATGGCCAGTAGCAGTTTGAATTTTAATGACTCAAGTTTTGGCCACATACACCTCGAGACTCTACAATCCTCCCTACTTCGCCATAAACTGTTGGTCCTGCTTTCTACCCAATTACTTAGTTCCCTATAGTAATGACCTATCGGTAATTTCTCCGATATGTCCGTCATTCCCTCATCTAATGCTGAACCTATTTTTGCCAGCTCACCGGCAATTTCATTTCCCTCAACACTGGTGTGGCCAGGAATCCAACATAGTCTGACACTATATTTATCCATAAGCAAGTTTCGATTTGACATTGTGTCCCTGCAAAGCTTTTAGTGCTGTCTGGCTGTTGACGTAGAAGGTTACCTTCTCACGCTACTGGCGTGAAAACATCGAAATTTTTGATAGACGGTCTAGGTGTCCACACATACATACATGTATATGTACATACATATACGAATTTCTGAAACATTTTGGAGCAATAGATTGAAAAGAAATTTAATCAAAATATCTCTAAACAAAATATATTTTTTAATTATTAGAGATTTTGTTTGAAATTGTCTATTCATATACAACTTTAAACGATAAAACATTGGGCCTATGAATTGAGCAAATATTGTTAGTTACTAGCATCGTTGATACTCGAATAAAATCTCTCGAAATAAATAATTTGAAATAAGTCATTTTGGTATTTGGCTAAAATTGTGAATTAAGATTAAATATTTTACTAAAAATTATTCGAGTAATATTGTTCAAATAAAATTACTCGAATAAAAATTTATGGATTTTAAGTCATTCGAATTGTAATTATTTAAAATAAAACTATTCGAGAGGCAATTATCTAAATCAATAAAAATGTTTCGAATAAAAATTAATTGAATATGCATTGTTTTAATAATGGAATTAGTAGATAGAATACATATTCGATTAAAATTATCCGAATAAAAATGATTTATGAATTTTAGTTTTTTTTTTAAGTAAATAGCAGAGGTATAATAATATTTTTATAGCAGATCTATCATTTGAAATACTGTGAACTCGCGGTAATGGGTAATATGAATAAATTTAAAATTAAAAAGTTTAGCTTTTTATAATTATAATTTTGTGTTTTAAAAGAAATGTTTAGGTAAAAGCATATACTTTTTTATTAATGCCTTTATACTAGGTGTTACCTTCATTAGGAAAGAGATAGTGAAAGAGAAGAGATAGAGGAATGTTGCATTCTTTTACAACTCTGCTTTTTGCACGTTTTTAGAATGGCAGTGCTTAGCGCCTCTGGTGTCAATGGGGCGTAGTAAATTTTCTAAGCTGTGCTTAGTAGCCATTTTAATGGTTATTTTGCTACATAATACCGACGAAGGAGAGCGCTCTGATGTTACATTAGTCTTAGTATCCGCTGAAGCTGGTGTAGTTTTAGCGATCAGTGCCTTATGTCTGCATCACTAGAACTTTTCCCACAACAACTGATACAAATAGACACTTATGCACATCAGAAAAATGCGTGGTGTTGCTATTTAATGACTGTCGGAGACCGGGCACGAACCCAGGACCTTCGGCTTTGTGGTCAACGTGCTAACTAGTTCAGCCAACGCCACCGCCTTATTGCCACTTAACTTATGTTTTCAAGTTCCTTTATATCAGCCCATTACACGGCTTTATTTAAAATTTCAACAGTTTTATTTGTTGTTTTTATTCTTTGCTCTGTTTCTTAGCAAGTTGGTGAATTCTCAAAATTGCAATTAAATTTGTTTGCTTTATTCTAAATAGTGAACAGCCATCAAGGTGTATTCACTATTTAGAGAAATCGTATAAAAAATTGTGATCACATTATTGGATCGTTCACTATAGTGGAAGTTCACATTACCACGAGCTTACTACACTTATAATGCATATTCATTCAGAAATAATAATTGGAACTCAAACAAAAGTATACATAAGTAAATAGTCTAAGTTTAGTAACTGCGTATAGTCACAATTGTAGCGTAAACAATTCGTACGCTTACATATTTTCTTTCCAGCAACTATGAATATAGCCGACTGCAACATACAAGAGCATCTCTACCTCATTGATGCGAAAAACTAAAATACGCTACAACTAAGAGTAAAAAGGGAATCACAATGGACCCAATTGGGTCTCCGAGTGGTGGTGCATTATAGCACTACCCTTCCTAGCCTAACCTACAGTCTGAGTATGTTTATACTCAGGCTTTGGATATTTAATCGGAAAAAAATACGCATGATACTCGGGATATTTATTCATCATTAGCCACAGTATACATGCATTTGTGTACACAAAGTGTAATGGAAAATTTGTGGGGATGTATGTATGTGTGTGTGTGGCAGTTAGAAAACATGATTTATGTGTGTGTGTGTAAATAAAATAGCCCTAGCCGATTAATTCTCAGAGTATTTTTATACTCATGCATGGGATTGTAGCTCACACAGTCTATACAATTTAGTTATAGTTGGGCAATTTAAAACATGTGTGTAATATATATAGTTATACATATTTGGTTTAAAATAAATACATGTTTTTGCAATGAGTATGTTTTTTATTTTTAGCTGCACACATTCATACTTCTTTGATGGCCAATACTCAAAGAGTACTTAAAAGGATACTTTTGTTATTCTCTGGTTTTTATGTATACATCTTATGCATAAATATTTATCAATTAATCAAAAAATATACTTATCTAATGTGTGTCTATTTTGCTTTGAATTTTAACAACTTTCAAATAAGTATTTTTTCTCAGAAGCCCTTAATTAACACAATTCACCATAACTAAATTTAATTATATCGAATACTATATAAAATTTTATAGTTCAAATGAACTCTTTAATCTCAACCAATAGCTAGCTACCTATTTTTATATTTTGTCTTCAACAAAATTATAAGGTATAAGTATAATATAAAACTATACATATGAATGTATATTCCGACAAATGTGATGTTGGAGCACATTAATTAAAGCATTAAAGTGTATAATAAAAAAAAGTTCATTGATTCTGTCTGTGCATTATGCAGACTAAATGGCTGGTTTTTGTTTTTTTCTTACACGTTGGGCTTCGTTCGTTTATTTTCTGCTAATAATTTTCATTCCAGAGACTTGCAGTTTGGTTTTGTTTTTTGTTTTAGAAACATGTCTGATTAGTCATTTCAATAGAATTCTCTAAATATCAACAACTGGCAACGAAATTCATCTTCTACAAGGTGGTGACTAATTGAAGCCAGCAACTACCACCCGTACCTTCAACCACCCACCCACTCACTCACTACTACTATTGATCCAGAGAAATATAAAAAATTTGTGGTTTAACTAAAGGTAGTGGAAAACATTGTTAGCAAGTAAGGTAAAAAATAGAGTTACCAGCAATTTTCACCTGTAGCAAGTCGAGCTCTTTTCGATTTTGAGCATGGAAATGCTGACAACTTGGATGATCGGCCCAGAAAAAAATTCTAAAATGAACACAGAGGATAAACAGAGATGTCACGAGACGGAAAATAATTGTGCTTTCTTTATGTCTCGCTCACACAGTCATCAAATCCTCTTTACTTTTCTTTCGCGTGTTATTATTTTAACGTAATTTCTTTTTATACTTTTCGGTCTCGTTCGATGCGTAAATTTTTTATATGAATGGTAAAAATTAATATTTGTGAACGAAAATGCTTAAAATGAAATCTGTAATCATTTGAAAACAAATTTCAATCACTTTTATAATACTAATAATCTTTTACACATTCGCCCGTAATGCGTATGTCGAGTCGAATATTCGTCTACGAGAATTTTGTCATAGAATAAAGAAAATGTGTAAAAGGTTTGCTTAAATACAAATACAAAATTGTCGTAGTCGAATATTCGACTCGACATACGCAATACGGGTGATTGTGGTTTTTAGTTCAAACTACAAAATATTTCATTTAATTTTCTTTACACTTTGCGGTCTCATTCGTTGTATGATTTTTGTAAATTAAAGCTAAAAATTAATATTTTTGTATGGAAACGTTTAAAATTGAGTCTATAATCACTTGGGAACTAGTTTTAAGAACTTCTATAATACTAATAATAATCTTTCACGCATTGTGTATTTTATTTCAACACTACAAAATCTTCTACAACTCTGGTCTACTTTGTGGTAGTAAGTCGCTGAATTTGGTCAATATCGATTGTTAACATTCATTGCTTATATTTTGCCTAAGAATTAATAATAGTAATTTATATTCTACATATAACTATACTTACATACACACAAGAATTGTTCTATGCTTTTAAAATCACTTGATAGATATCTGAGGCAAAGTATAAATACGTCATCTACATATTGGTTCGAAGGACCATAAACAACACTCCAATCGTTAAATGCAACTGTTGACCCTGTTTGGCAAATTCAAATGGTAGTTAAGTACTGGAATTGATTTAATTTACTGCTATAAGGCACAAAAGATCCATCACGTGTCGCAGTGCCGGTCTTTGGACCACATCTTTCCCCTACTCCATCTATCTAAGTACTGGCACAAAATGTTCTGTCTATACTTTGTTGTGCACACAGTACGTCAGCATTCTTTACTTCATTTATTGTGGATTTCGTTGACAAGAGTACTACAGCCGTATTCTCTCGTTGTCTTCATTAATTGCAGTTTTTAAAAAACTTTCAATTTTGACATGTTGTCAACCCTTGCAGTAATGGACTTCGATTGCCTCAAGGCATTAGTGTTTTGTTTTATTTTTTATTATATTATTGCTTGCAATGTCTCTTTGTCGTCTTGATAACATTGCATTCGCCTGGGTGATTGGATGTACAATGTGACTAGTTATTATTTTTAAAAATACTTAAATGTTTTCTTTTGTTTTCTCTTTAATATTAATTTTTTTTAATATTTTTTAATATATTCATACATAATATATATTTTTAAAGCATATTTAACTTAAGGAAGTTGAAATGAGCAAAAAAAAAATTCTTTTGTTTGATTTCTGTCAAGTCTTACTTCGCTGCAAGTTGTGTTAAGTCTGAGAGGGGAGCGAAAATAATGTGCGATGACCATTTTGTATGCTAAGCACATGTCGCACAGTGGTAAAAAATAAATAAAATTTACAAATTTAAAAAAAATAAAGCACTTTTTTGGAAAACTTTTTAGTTAAATTTCAAAGTTTCAAAGAAAGACAAAAACTTATGTTACATACATAATAATGACATAGTTTTTTGAGCTTAAGTAATCGATTTTCGTCAAAAAAAAAAAACGAGGTCCAAAAAATGTGTCTGTTAAGCTTTTTTGGAGGTTATGGCAGAATATGTACATATGTTTAAAATGTTTGACATGTTTAAGCTTTACTTGACATTCTATCAAACTAACTGAGATGACAATAAAAACAATACCAGCTGTTAACACCAGCTGACAAACGCTTGCAGAACGGGATAACTATATGTATGTTTTCATTTCAATTATCACATGTAATTTGGCTTACAGAGCGGTACGAACTTAATTTTAAGTAAATCATTAATTAGAAACAAATAAATTTCGAACAATAATAATTAAACTAAGGCCGGTTTTTCATATGTGTGCCATGTGCCCAAAAAAGCGTAACCACTTATTACTAATGAAAAACTGTTTGATTCAGATATGTATTTATTGACTTAAACAGTTTCCAATCATGTTGGATTCTTTAAAATTGTCTATTAGTTATGTATGAAACTGTTTAACTTAATAAATACGTGTCTGAATCAAACAGGTTTACGCGTGCCCCTTGGATGATTGTTACGGACCTCAATTCGGGAACCATTGTCTTAAACTATAAAATATAAAAACAAAAAAAAATAATTTTTTTGTCGTGTCTAACAGAAAACTTCAAAAAATCGGTAACTTTATAAGTTACATTGTTACCACTTTTTTTTAATTTTAACACCACTGTGCAGCGTACGATTTAGTATTCCTTTGAAAAGCTCTTAAATTTTAATTAATTTATTTCTACTGGGTATCGTTGAGTTTAACTGTATAACAAAGTTAAATATTTACTTATGCGTATAATGAGAAATACAAATGAATTTATAAGATGTTTCTTACTTAAGCTAATTACTCATTTACATGTAAAAGGAAATAAAGTGCAAAGTACATAAGACGACGTGACAGGATGTTTGTACACACGTTACGTTTGTATGGGAAGTTGAAAGGATCGAAAGCATGTTATAAGCCGTGCTTTTCATAGAAAAAGTTTATTTCTTTATAATTGGGGGATTCAAACGGTAATCTTAAGTGTCATAGTGTCATAATGTTTTAAGTAATTTTAATATAATGTTTTTGAATTTCAAGCTGTAGGATGGTTATGAAATTTTTCTAACTTATTTTCTAACGACCATTCAGAATGAAACCCTAAAACGTTTTATCAAAAATAGAAATCTTAAAATATACTTCTTAAGTATATTTTACAGTACATATAGATATTTGAACAACGTCATAACAAAAAAAAAAGTTTTAAAGAAAAAAGTTTTCAATTTACACACAATACAAATGCAAAAATAAAAGTTTTTTTTGCTGTCAAGATTTGAATTTACTAGATATTTGTATGAAATGTTTGCACAATGTGTAATTATGTGAATGTTTTGAGTTAAAACGTTGTTAAAATAATTGAGCGCCATGTGTCCTTACACTTAAAATAATTTGTTGTAGTTGCCAATGCTAAAAAATATTCGAAAATATATCAAAGTTTCATTGTTTTAATTTATTTATTGCCGCAAGAGTTTGAAATTTTACGAAAACAAGGTTAATTTAAATATTTTTTGGTAATGATTTTGATATATGCAGGTTTCATGTCAATTCAACATTATTTACAGTAACTAACCTTCAAAGAAAAATGTTTTCTTTTGAAATAATGTTATTTCATGTTAATATAACATTCCAATACTGTTAAAATAAAATGAAGAATCATGTTGAATAAAAGTTATTTCAAGTTCGAATAACATGAATTTAATTTAATGTAGTCATTGTATTTTATTGATTATTTAACTTGCGTGTGTATAATGGCATAGGTATCCGAAAAATAAAGGGTGTTTTTTTAGAATATGACAATTTTGAGTAGGCTTCACTGATTTAATTGAGCACCCATTTAACAACCGATAGTTGCTTTGAAGTTTCATTATAAATCAACTTACACCAGAGCCACGCGTGCAAATTGTTGAAATTTTTAATCAAAATAATTGTTCTATTCGTCAAACTCATCGTGCACTCCTTCCATTTTCCGATGAAGCCCATTTCTTCATGAATGGGTACGTAAATGAGCATAATTGTCGCATTTGGAGTGAGGAGAATCCACAAGCATTTGTCGAAACACCATTGAACCCACACAAAATTACTGTTCGGTACGCTCTATGAGCTGGCGGAGTCATTGGCCCATATGTCTTCAAAAACGATGATGGTCAGAATGTTACTGTCAATGGTGAACGGTATAGGAACATAATTCGAACTTTTTTTCGCACCTCAATTACGTGGCATTAATCTTGGCTAATATGTGGTTCCAACAGGACGGAGCCACATGGCTACGATTGATTTAATTAAAGAAACTTTTGATGAAAAAATAATTTCACGTAATGGCAAAATTAATTGGCCACCAAGATTGTGGCCCATTGGATTACTTTCTTTGGGGTTATGTTAAGTCAGTTGTCTACGTCAATAAACCACAAACAATTGAACAGCTGAAAATTAACATTCAAAGTGTTATCGGCAAAATACGGCCACAAATGCTGCGAAAAGTTGTTGAAAATTGCTGCGGCAGATTACGCCTTCTATGCGGCAGCCTTGGCGGCCACATGGTAGAAATCATATTTAAACAGTAATTTCATAAAATTTTCTTTCCAATAAAGCCCGTTTCATTGATGTTATATTTCCTGATTTAAACTTGTGTCACTCTATAAAAAAAAACACCCTTTATTTGTATATACTATGTAATTGGCTTCCCCGTCCAATATTTGAACTCGGAACTTAACGCGTGGTAGTCAACGCGCTTAAAATTAGTATATCGCTTAGATATTAACACACATATTTCAGTAATTTTTTTTTTGACATCCAGGGTACGAATCTTTCAATTTGAATTCAGGTGGCTCTACCTAATATGAATATGTCTTGGTTGTAGAGTTATATTCATTTGATATAAATAAATTTTAATATTTATTTTATAATGAAATAAAAATTTAGAAAAAATATTCACAAGTGAGTAAAGCTATTTTTGAAATCCAAAGTAATATTTTCAAAAGTTTTACTGTCGTGATAAGACTTGGGCGTGAAAACTTTTTCACAAACAATCTGTACCATAAGCCTTCAAATGCTTTGAACTGCTTGTAAAAAAAAATGTTAAGATCTAAAAATAAAACGTAATATGTTCCTTCCCTTTTATTTTCAAGATTTATGGAGATTAAGAGTTTACCATCTTGCAGCTAAAAACAAAAACTGCATCTTGACATATTTTCTGCATGATAAAACTTTTTATAACATGACAAACAATTTTCACTTTTCAACATGTTAGTTGACATACATACATACAGACATACATGCATATCTTTTAAACTACCATAAAATTAAGCAAACTAGGCCAATAGTTTATATAATCGCATATTCACTAATACTGAAATCAACTAAAACAATGAATTTGTAGCGTTGACCCAGATCCGTAGATTGTACACAATCACACTGTGATCCGTGTATTAAGGAAATAAAGTGTAAAGTTATGGTCAAAAAAATTTATATATATTTTTTGTATCCTCGTGCTACATACACTTCACTTTCATGTATGATTTCTTGTACTTGTGCATCGATTGTCCTTTGGCATAGAAGACTCTGCCATGTAAACATGTTATTAGAGGCATTCGATGAAATAAGCACTTTTACTATCACGAATGGCCTTTAAAACACGCAATATAAAAGTAATTTAATACATATTTATTTTTTTGTAATTAAAAGAGTTGTTAAGAAAAAAGTATGCATGTATGAGGTATGTTTGTAGTGTATTCTTTTAAAAACAAGGAAATTACTAAAGAAATTAAATCTAAATGATTTACATCTTTTTATAAATTTAATTGATGATGATGTAAAAAAAAATATCTTTGAGTTCAACGACTGCAAGTAATGAAAACAAACAACAACACATAAAAAAAAAATTTGGTGCTTTTTTTATAAATTTGGTGTGCTTTTAGATCCCAAAAAGTTGGCATCACTTTTTGATTATATTTTAGAGTGTTTCGCTTTCCATAAAAAAATGTACCAGTCAACCCGTAGGATTAAAGATAATGTAGAAAGAATTCCAAAAATATATTTTATATTTTTTTTGCCACGCCTACAAATACCGCCCTTTTAGTATTTTGTTCACTGAGTCGCCATTTTTAGTCCGATCATAACATTCTATATACCGGTGTTCATGGCTCTGTAAGGGCTACATTTCTTTTCTTTCTTTTAAAAAGACTAGTCATGACTAGAAAAAAAAACTAGATGTAGCCCTTACGGAGCCATGAACACCGGTATATAAAATGTTATGATCGGACTAAAAATGGAGACAAAGTGAACAAATTACGAAAGGGGCGGTAATTGTAGGCCTAACAAAAAAAAAAAAAAAAAAGAAGAGAGGTGTCTTAAGACACCCAACCATAAGTACACCGCATATGTACCAAATGTTTTTCATAATCGAATGTCTAAAACACCAAAGGAAAATTATGCGCTGTCGATTTGACTCGTCGTTCATGTGCTGAGAGCTTTATGCGTTGGCGAACTCCTAAAAAATCTAAAATATTTACCACAGATGACGATATTGAATTAATTTTACGTCATGCATAAATAATGACTTAATTTTCCCACTAGTTAATCATGCTGATAGCAGCGTCAATGTTTAAAGGGCAATGACATAATTTGTGGTATTTTTTTTTTATTCTTCCAGAGTTAATGTCAAATGTTGCTATTTTAAGAATATATTAGACCATATTCGCATGGCATTTCAAACAAGATGACGACCCCATATATGGCCTGTATTGGTAGTTTAAACGCCCAATTTTATGCGTTTACAGATGGTTTAAATAGTTTTGATTTATAGGTTTGCTAGTTTAAACACATTTTTATATCAAATATGCCTCATATTATCAAAGTTACTCGAAGTGTTAAGACCAAACTGTTTTATTAAACATTAAGGAAATAAAAAAAGAGAGGACACCTGTTTGGAGCTATGCTGCTTACGTATATAAGACAAATTTCATGTGTTAAATACCAATGCAATAAAATTATATTATATGATGATGTTAAACAAACACGCCGCAAATATATGAAAATATTTCCATTTATTGAGCAATCGTTCTCATTGTTTTTGTTTTACTTGAAACAAACTCACTTCAAAGAACGAAATTATTTTTGCACTCTGCCTTTAAGTACAAAGAAATCAAAACGAAAATAAATTTATAACTGTGAGAGTTTCGATTATTTTTGTAACGAAATTAACGTCCTAGCTCCAATGTCGCAGTATAAATAGCATAGCTCTAAAAGAAATTTTATTTCAATTTGCATTTTAATACATATGTAATTTTATTATATCAATCTGTTTTGCATGTAAACTTAAACCTTTCGCGATTCAAAAACCTTCAATTGTAATGACTACATGCATGTTATTGTGCATAGTGAAGCTTTTATGCAATGCAAAATTTTCAGATTTTCTTGTCAACTTTTTGTATTTACTTACCAGCATCAGTTAGATAATGTGTGTTTGCGCAATAGATTTGTCCATGCAGCCAAAATGGGCTCTTAACATGGCCCAGTTTCTTTTTTTTCGCAAGCAATTGTGTATAAAATTACAAAGCTGAAAAGTTTTTCAAGCATGCATTTAAAGAAAAACGTATAATATAAGAATAAGCACTTTTTGGATAAAAGCCATTAGTACAAACTTTGACATTAAATGTTTAATAATTTTGCAAGATACATATATTTAAGTAAGTAAATACGTAAACAGTAGGGGTGTTCATACACTTAGGCTGGAAAATATATACAGTCAAATCCCGATAATTCGTAATCGCAAGGGACCGGCCATTTCTTACGAATTATAGGGGTTTTCGATTTAGCGGGATTTCGATTTAACGGGGTTAAAATAAAGTAAATACGAATTAACGGGGTTTTTCAATTTATTTACTAAAACGATAAAAAAAACATGAAAAACAATTGTCAAAAATAAAATACAAAATAAATACATAAAATAAAATAGCAAATTCATTTACTTAGCGTAAAATACGTGTAATTTTAATAGCAAACAAAAAACAATAAAATAAAACTGACAAATTCATTTCATCATTCTTTCCATGTTTTTGTTGTTTTTATTACGAATTGTAAGTGGTAGTTAGCAACCAATTACGATTTATAAGAGGTAAAGAAGATTTTATTTGAAAAAAAATTACGAATTAGCGAGGGGACCAAAATGTATGGAAATTTTACGAATTAACAAGATTTTTTCAAGGGACCGACAGTTTATTACGAATTATCGGGAATTACGATTTATCGGGGTACGAATTATCGGGATTTGACTGTACATATGTATGTATGTTAAAAATTATTGTGATATAAATATGTATTGTAATACCATTTAAATTTTTAATATCATATAAGCTTTCTTTTTAACTATAATGTCAAAATAATTGCATACTCTAATCTTAAATGTTTAATTTAACTTTTATAAAGCTTAATAATTTTCCATAAAATTCAAATGCGGCGCGAAATTTCAATAATAGAAAATCATAGTGATATGCATACACAAACATATATACTCAGAAGACCTTCTTGGTGCAGGCCTTATTGAAGGACTCTTTCGCATAAAAGATACGATACACATTCCACACTCCCTCCTACACGAAAAGAAAAAATATGGTTAAGGTAACCATAATCAAACAGCAACATACTATGATTGAGTCATATTATTGTCAATGGAAAAGCAAAGTTTAAATAATATTATTTTCTGAGTTAATAATAATATTATCTACAAAAATGATTAACTTTGTTATACCTAATCTTATTATTGTAAATAAGACAACACTATTGTTAGATGTGACTATATATAATTGAGACTTACCATACCATGTTCTAATATTATAATAATATTGTTAAATACGACCATAGTATTATTTTATGTAATAATATTTTGTTTTTAATCATATATTTATTTGCAAATCTTTTGTTAAAAACAGCTGTGCGGTAAATCCGAAATAAAAATAAATTAATATTGTTGAAATAAAATGTATATATGTATGTATGTATAGAAATGTATACTTACATATATGTGTATACACGAAGTATATATATTCATATGTACATATTATTTTTATTTATCTACCCTTTTGTTTATACTTTATTTATTTAATTAACACAACGCATGCACTACCGATAACTTAGAAAAGAAACACTGAACTGACAGAAGATGTTTCTGAAAAAGATTTTTTTTAAACTTAACATAGTATGGTTTTGGATAACATTATATTATAACAAAACTATATTGTTAAACTCTAACCATATCCCACTTTCTATGAATATAATAATGTAATTATTAAATTCAAACATTATTCTGATAATCGTAACGAAATTAATGTTTAAAATAACAATAACTAGTTTTCAACGAACACACATTTGTTTCAGAGAACATAATATTGTTTTCTCAACCATTTTACAACCATATCTTTTCTTTGCGTATATGAGAAGGGAGAACAGAAAGAGTAACATGTTTTGTTTTGTTTTTTTTAACAAAGCAAAAGCAAAATCCATTAATATCTGGCGAAAGAAGCCAAAAAGAAGGCGTACAGAGGCCTTCTAGAAGGCCTTTAGTTCCCGCTGGGTATACATATACACATATATATTTACATATGTATGCAAATATTTATGTATTAATGTAACGAAAAATAGCACAATTCCAATTAAATACATTTTTGCTAGAACAATGTGTTTATGAATACCTCCAATTACAATTCATAAAAGCACGAAAAGCAATTTAAATAATGTTTTCCACGAGCAACATTTTCACACGCGAAAATCGCTGTCACAGGCAAAAGGTTAAAGAACTTTAATATTTTTTGTGTTAGTTTTTTTTTGTTTTAATGTCAACTACTTTTAACTTTTTTGATGTACATTCATACATACATGCAAACTGACATCCTTAAAAGTGCAAATAAGCAGAATGATTTTTTTCAACCTAAAATTTGTCTGCAGAAACTCTATTAATAAATGTCTCAGTATGTATGAATGTTCAACATGCAATAGTAAAGCAAGCAACTCTTTTTGACTTTAAAAACTTCACAATAAAAATTTAAGCCCATATTGTCGTTTTCAACTCAACTCAGTTTGATTATCTGAGAGTTAACCCACAATAAATTCATTAACATATGTTGCAGCAAATGTCAACATATTGATATTGCCAATGGAGACATTTTGTTGCCAGTGCTTGCAATAATTGCGGCAATTTCAACAGTTTTTCGTTGACAATTATTGCGAACATAAAACGTCAAACTCGGTGTTAATTTGTGTTCGACTTTTCTGTATTGCATTTGACATTTAGATAATATTAGTTTTTTGCTCAAGTAAAAGTGTACGAATGTCGCGTCCGTCGCCTGGGAATTACCCATATGTACTCGTATGTATATTAAACAAGTAATAGTGGTATATTCGGCTGTGCCGAATCATATATACCCTTTACCAACGTATATATGTATAGTATACAGATACATACATAAGTACATACATACATATTTGTTTTGTGATCAAATTTATAATTTTTTGTTATAGTGCAATTTTTAGTAAGTGGCCTCTTGGTTTTTTTCGACTAAAGAGTTTGCTTAAGTAAAGATCTTCCTAAAATATGAAATATGTTTAACTGAAAAAAAATTATTTTTGGTTATTTTTCTACCCAATTTTTTTCAATTTCCAACCCTGGAACCATAAATTTAATTTTTCTGGTTTTAATACGAGTACTAATATATTTCTTTCTAAAATATAGAATATATTTAATTATCAAAGAAATAACTAGCTTTATTTAATTAGTTTTATATATAAAAAAAGTGTACTTTTCCCAACCCTGGAACCATCATTTTATATTTTTTTAGTTCCTTATATCAATCTTGTTCTTTAAAAAATATATAAAATATGTTAAATAAACAAAGAAAAAAAGAAATAAAGAAAATACTAGTTTTATTTAGTAACTTTAATATTAAAATATTTTTTTTTGTTTTTGGCGATTGTTTTCGGTTTGGCGATTTTATAATTTTTTGATTTTTTAGTTTCACCGTTTTTGAAAATTTCAAGAGTTTTGCTCTTACGGTTTCCAAGATACAGCAAGTTGTCAAAATTGCATAGTCAGAATTGCATTAACTGATGGAACACCCTTTAATTTAAATTTTTTTAAATTTTAGTGTTAATTGTTGTAGTCTGTATAAAAATACACTAACCTTACAAATTTCAAGTGTATATACATACAATTGTATGTATATTACATGGGACTTTAACATTTTTCGTTGCTCGTTTTGGAAAACCCTTTAATTTCCAACTCTCATGTATTTGCTGTTGTAGCCAAAAGGTCTACACACTGTGTCCAAATTTCAGGTCCGTAGCTCTTACGGTTCTCGAGAAAATACACTGTGATAGACAGACGGATAGCGTAGCGAATATAATAGGGTTCCTTTTCACCTTTGGTGTACGGAACCCTAAAAAGGTTACATTTTCCAGCTGTGGAGCTGTGGTTTTTATTTTTCAAATTTTCTATACCCAACTTTTCTTTCCAAAACATAAAATATATTTATAAATAAAAATTTAAAAAAAAATTATTACACCTAGCTAATTTTGTATATTACAAAAAGTGTACGTTTCCCAACCCTGGAATCATAGTTTAAATTTTTTCTGATTTCTTACACCAATCTTTTTCTTTTAAGAATTTAAGATATTTTAAATTTATAGATAAAAAGGAAAAATTAGTTTTAGTAGGTTATTTTTATATAACAAAAATTTTAAAGTTCCCAACCCTGGAAACGCCTTTTTGATTTTTTTAATTTTTTTTATATTTTTAATAGAAATTTTATTCCTACTGAAATATAAAATAAGTTTATTTAACAAAAAAATTAAAAAAAATTGTGTCATCTAGTTACTTTTATATGGCAAAATCAAGTTTCAGTTTTCCAGCTTTGAAACCGTCTGCTCGATTTTGCTGATTTTCAATACCAATCTAAGTTGGACCATATCTGACACATCAGTCCAAGAACGAAGTCTCTAGCTTTTCTGGGAGCTTCGGAAAACCGATTTCACGTACACCAGACGGACGGACGGACGGACATCGCTTATTCGTCTTCCCTATTTATAAGGACCCATAATATATACATTTTATGGGTCGCATATGAATATTATGGAAATTACACACGGAATGACAAACCTATATATACCCTTTTCCATTTTTGGTAAAGGGTATAAAAAGGAAAATATTCTCTTAAAAACGTGTGTAGTGATATAAATTGTATTATTATAAGTTAATATATATACAAATTTGTTCGATTAACCAGATATTTACAAGTGAATTATATTTTTATTCTGCATGTTCCTTGTTTACTTTTTCCATATTATGGCTACGATTTCCCATAGCCTTAACATAAGTAAAGCAATCAGCAATATTGTCCCGCTATTCTGCCGGCGTTATTGCTATATTACCAACATATTTATTGCCAGTCTAGACGGGGGCTTAGGCATAGGTATTGCCATTCACAATTAAAATAACGGTTGAGCTTGAAAATAGTTTTAATGTGCCCAGCGTTGCCAAATGCGCAGATTTATCTGTTTTTCGCAGTATTTATTTTTTTAACAGTTGAGCAGTCGTTCAGTTTTTTCTTTCAAAAATCAGTTTTTCTTTTTTTCATTTTTTTTATATCACTGACAAGCTTATTCACACGCTCATTGCTGTCGTAATCGTATAAAAAAACCCTCGTGAAAATCATATAAAAAGCAAACTAAAAAGAGTTAAAAATATTAAAAATTTCTTCATGTTTCTCATACCAGTTTAAAAAATTATGACAGCAAAGCAACGTATGAAGTATTTGTATAAGTTTGAGGGAAAAAGCTGCCCATACCGAACAAAAAATCTGTTTTTCAGAAAAAAAAAATGTCGAGAATTCTTTAAAATTAATATATTTATATAAGAACGTAAAAGAAGAATTTGTATGAAAAACAAACAAACATAACATTTTCAATTAAAATCAAACCAGTCAGCATTTTATGAAATTAATAATCATATTCGAGTCATTCTCGACTCCTCCGCGCCATTAAATTAATCATTTATGCACTCGTTTTCGAGTCGAAAAGTACTGCCCTGCAGAAAATTTGGTGACAATTGAAGCAAGCGTACTCGTCGTAGGACTTAAGAAAATGGGAGTGTTAAAAAAAGTAGGGCGTAGTGTATGGTTAAAAGAAAATATATCCTGTAAATGGTTACATATTCACCATTTTCGTGATGTATCTAATATATTGAAAAAACGCCAAAGTCTGGATTTTAAAAAAATGAGTTAGGTGGCTTCTATATTAAGGTAACTATGTTGTTTAATATTTTCTGTAGGCTGCATTACGTTAATGCTAATGCAAATTTATCAGAAAATGTCCAACCAAATTCTTGAAAAAAAAATTGGAATTATATAGAATCTACCATAAAGTAATTGAGAATTACTAAACAACTTAAAAGCTAAAACACTTCAACAGACTCGTTCTAGTTATTGGGACTCGTTCTAGTCTTGTAGCTGAGTCCAGGACCTATCGAATAATATAAATATATGTTTTATTTTCCTTGGATTTTATCTACATTGGAAGCTGAAAGCGGGACATGCTCCATCAAAAACTGGGATTTAAAAATAAATATCTTTTAGAAAGCGGGATGTGTAATATGAACATATACAGTTTCCTATGTACTTAAGATACACAGTTTTCACAGTTTCTAACTTCAAGGAATTCTGAGTATGCACGTTTTTAGAGGACCACTTGGACATTAATCTATTGTCCGCCAGCATTGACTCCAAAAAAAGTATCCTTCAGAAAATGCCAAGTTGAAAATTTGGCAATACGAGTTTCAGATTTCAAAAGTATACTAAAAGTTTACAATCTAGACTGAGGATTGAATTTCTACTAGTTAATCAGCCAATGTATCTGAGTTAATTTAAGCTTCATTTGTGTTCGCCAAGAATTAATGTGGTGTTTCCACGTAAGCCGGGTAAATGTTACCTCAACACATTTTTATTCGTTTAGTTTTATTCTCCATTAGTTCATCCATAGTTCAATAGGGCACTATTACGAATATTATATATTATATGTACTACGAATAGGGCATGTATTATGTAGGTAGGGCATGTATTATGTATTACAAATTTTTTTTTTGGTTCAGTATATATATAAGAAAGACTTGGATGGGAAATACAGTGAATCGATATAAATGGAAAGTCAAGTCACTCTGGAAGAAGTCCCGTAGCTAGACTTAGATATTAACCAAAGTTTAACAGGTGTTTATACTTTTGAAATATGAGTGTCTCTGTGGTCGAGTGGGTAGTGTGCGAGCCTGTCATGCACGAGGTTGTCAGTTCGAGTCCCAAAAATAAATTATAATTGAAGTTGTAACAATAAAAACAAAAATTATAAGTTTTCATTGTTAGAGTTGAGTGTCCAGGTGACCGATAACTTTTTTCAAAAAGTGGCACCAAAAGGGGATTTATTTATTTATTTATTTATAACGAGAAAACTACATTATTTTTTTTTGTATTAGTATATAAAACACTCTAAAAAAGGGAGAAAAAAAGTGGCAAGGCAGTCGCAAAAGTGGCAATTTGCCACTTTAGTCGGTGAAACGGTCACTCTGGTCGGAATGACATTTTTAAATAATTTATATTAGGCTGAGTTTACATCTGGCATTTCTTGTGTGTCATTTGCCCTAATGAAAAACTGTTTGATTCAGAGTCTGAACACAATGCAACGATAATTTATTGCGGTGCGGTTTTTCATACGATTTTGAAGTAAAAAACCGCAGTGCGGAACGGTATAAAATTAAAATCTATTTTATTTTCTCTGCGGACTTTTTTATTCTCTTAATTTTGACTCTCTTTCTCTTTCTGATGTTGCCATAGTTTTTGAATAATTGGCGGTGTTCACAACATTATTGTGAACAAAAAACATGATTTTGAAGCTCAAAAATTTTTGCCATAAAATATAAGTTTCAAAAATATATCAAATATATCTGCAAATGTATAAAATGTTAATAAATTTTTGTTTTTAGTTACTGCCATTACAAAATATTAAACAAAGAGTAAATTTTATATAATAAATTAAAAAAAAAAAACAATGACAAGTATTGCCGTCGCCGTCTTCCGTTGTATTATGTTTATTTTTCTCTCCCGCAACGAGAAATCGCACCGCACCGCACCGCAAACATTGTGTTTAGACTCTCAGACATGTATTTATTGATTTAAACAATTTCTAATCATGTTGGTTCTATAAAATTGTCTATTAGTTATGTATGGAACTATTTAACTTAATAAATACATGTCTGAATCAAACAGTTTTTAATTCTTTTCCGCTTGTGTGGCATTTGGCACACCGATGTAAACCCCGCCTTATTCTACATCGAATAGGTTACTGTGGGATAGTTCAGTGACAAGTCAAAAGGCGTATACAAAGTATCAATTAACCCCATCCTAGGACATCCCCATGTAAAAGTGACTGGTCCGCTTCATAGGAAGTGTTAGAACTCGGACTGGTCCCTATCACTTAAAGACCAATCACGTGACTAGTCTTGTGTCAGTTCCATTTCCTGCAGGATGTTCATTCGGGAGAAAATCGTACCCTAGCCGCGTCTCTTCCAAAAGCGTCTTTTTGGCTCGAGCTTCTGATCAATTGCGGGACAGTTTGTGGTAGTAATTACAATCGTATGCGAAACAATGCTTCAAACAGTAACATTTGGAGCATATGCATGATCAATTTATGATTGCGCACTTTCTGTACATTTTGTTTTTTAAACAAATAACTTTCTAAGCATTTCGGGGATTAATTTTCGAGTCTTATTTTAAGCGCAGAAGTGATTAATCAGTTTTTTTTAACATCTAAGGTAGTCGAAAAAGACTCAGTTTGGCAAAAAATGCTGACTGGGTAGTTGTGATTCACGTCAGCAAGGTAAGTATTTTCAGTACATTTAAACGTATAAAATATTATTTGAATGTACTGAAAATACATACCGTAGGGCTAACGCAACGCTTGACGCTCTAGTTTAGGTTGAAAAAACACCGATTCAACATGATTCTTGACTTTGATTTAACAATACTGCAATGTTAAATCAACATGAAATAACGTTATTTTAAAGGAAAAAATATTCTTTGAAGATTACTTCAAGTCCTGTTGAATTAACATGAAACAGATATAAAGCAAAATTATTGCCGAAAAAAGTTAAATTAACCTTTTTTATGTAGATTTTAAGCAGAAATTGTCTCTATGTACAATTATGGATTTATGCTATTAAAGGCAAGAAACTGATGCATCATATTTTGAATATAAGAGATTATATTGGGTATCTAGTTTATCTATGTGTGTGAAGATAAATTTAAATTTAACTAACAGAGACAAAAACCAAAAGATTTTACTGAGCCCATTTTGCAGTTACAATGAACTTTAAGCAGTTCGCAGTCTTAGTAAAATAAAGGAATATTATTTCGGTGAGGAAATCCAGGAACGGGAAATGATACTATACTCAACAATTAATGGAAAACATGGTCCGAGATCTGATTAATCAAATTATACCACTTGAATTGAATATACAACAGATATATCAATGATACAGAAATTTAATTTTAAAAAGGTCCTATTTTGGAAGGAAAAGTGGTGATTGTGGGACACTTTTTTTAAATTTATTGACTAGGTACCAGGTGATTTAAAAATATCAACTTTAAGTTAGTTGAAAAGTAATGGAGAGTGAGACAATTCACTACCGCCTAGGATATCCCAATGTTAAAATAGTCGATTGATTACATTGTAAATTAATCCAAGTGTCAGTCAGTACTAGTTGCGAAATAGTTAGCTTAAAGTTAGTTTACAGTTACCTTTCACTCGGACATCAAATGGCACCACGATGCCCAAATAAAATCATCGTACAAAGAAAGGGGTGTAATGAATAACATTTATCTTAAACCACCCTTAATAGGGTTAAGTTATCTTTTTTTTTAAAACTTTCCTTAATAAATTCTTCTTTTTTTGCATGAGTATAAATTCCGTCTACTTACAAATGTAAATATGTTTAAACACACACATAAATTCGTACTTATTTAAGGACAAGCACTCTTCATATACTGACTCACCATCCTCTTGGCTACGAAAACAAGAATGCATAATATTTTTACACCCGTTTTGATTTAATTTGAAAAACCTTTAAGTATTTAATAGATCCCCAGGCATTCTAATCAAATATAAGAAAATTTTTTGAATGCCAAATTAATGCTTCTCTTAGAAACGAAATTCAAACACATGCATCTCCTCTCCTCAAGTTCAGAGAATCGTTTACTTAATGTTTACATTTTCTTAAATTTATTTTTCACTGTCAGCATAAATTCTGTCAGCAATATTGAAATGTAACTGATGCTAAACAAGGACAACCAACGATGACAACAGTGATGATAACGATGAGGCACCTATGAAAAATAAAAAAAAATTAAATAAAACAACTCCACCCTTGAGCATGTTTACACACATCCTTTACAAAACATGTTGTGTATGTCAATATCAGGTCAGGTCGTCGAATACAAAACACAACAAAGAAAACAAGAGTGGAAATTTATGAATAGACCATATAATAAAGGGAGTATTCATTCAGCTTTGCAAGCGGTTAAAAAGAAAGTTTTCATTCAACTTGGAAGTATATAAAGTTCGGTTTCATGTTTGTTATGTATTTGCACGCTTGCTTTTAAACATAAAGCTTTTTGGATATATCAGAAATTTTAATATTAAATTTAGTAGAAAGAAAATGTTTTTATCAGTTTTATGTTGTCGTAAAATATTATAGTGTATACTCGTATAAAGTTATTGAAATTTATAGCGACTTATCCCCATATTCATAAAATTTAAAATGAGTTTGAAATGTATTTTATTTGAAAATTTCTCATAAAAAATTTTCTTAAAATGAATTTCAAGTGAATTTTATTTTTTTATGAATATGGGGAATTAAGTTTTAGACAAGCTGAACGAAAACCTTTTTTATGCAAGAGTGAAATATTTTAGAATTATCAAATTTACAAAATCGACTCATGATGTTTTTAAAATTTTTTAAATCTTACATCTGTTTATTTGAATGCAAAGGCCGTGATACACTATCCAACATAGTCGTGCGATTTTGGAGAAAATAAGTTTATGAAAATTTTCAAAAGACAATAACAATTCATCAGCTTAGGGTTGCATTTTTTTCGTAGATCGTGCGATTGTGTAGGATAATGAGTCATGGCCTTAAGTAAAATTAATAATTAAATATGTACATTAGGGGTATAACCAAATTTTTGGCATAGTACCATGAGGTCAACCATGTCCTAGTAACCACAAAAATCATAATCTTTTGTAATTGCTCTCAAAAACGTTCATGCACCAATTGGTTTTTCTAAACCAAAGAAAGACATTTTGGAACACTTAAAGCACGGACTTGAACTAACAAAAATATTATTTTACATAATCTAAAATTATTTCGAGGCCTTCTTAATGCCATTATGAATATTAATAATTTTATACGGTGTTTTTTATTTAGTTTTTATTTTAAATAAACATTTTAATAATTTTTCTTAACCAAAAAGAAAATTTAAACTTTTCAAAACTCCATCGCGGTTGGTGTGTGAACTTTTTTAACCTTAGTGGAAAAATAAATATGTATGTATTTGTACGTTCCCTTATACTTTTTTATGCTCTATCGGACTGTGCTATGCCAATTTTGATATTGTAAAAAAATTTTTTAAAGTTATATCCCTAATGTACATTATTCGAAATATTGCATAGAGCCTCTATCAGTAATTATTTGAAATGTTTTTAAAATTTCGGAATATATGAGTAAATACATTTAAAAAGCAATGGGCATGAATAAACCAGCTTTTTCATGCAAAAAAATAATGTTCGAAAGTTGTTCGAAATTTCGAATATAATTTCGAAAATTTCCAATTTATAAAATAACAACAATTTTAAGCAAAAAATTTCTAACATTGTATATTTTATGCAAAAAGTGCAAAAATTGTTGGCCTCATCGTGCTTAATAGTATGTTTCCACTGACTTTAAATCATGTAGGTTTAAGTAAATCACTTCAAAGTGTTTCCACCGAGCTTGTGGGTTATTTCTTGTTCGAACTTTCGTATTCAATTTATGTACGTACTTTATAAGGTGGGCGCAGCAGCTGTGATGTAAATTTTATCCACATGAAATTGACATTTAAAATTTATTAAATATTCCTTAATGTCATTTTTTCGCAACTGTCAATCTCCAGGGATGGAGCTTGTAATTTTATAAGCAGCGCAGGGTTGCATAGAAAAATCCAGTTCGAAAAATAGTATTTCGAAATGATTTAAAATAAATAAATAAACTACTTTGAGGTGATTTATCAATTGGCAAAATGTATGGTAAATCATGTATAAATTAACATGATTTGTTCAAATCACCATGAGTTGTCTAAAACACTATAAAAACTCCAACTTAGTTTGGTCAGAAAGTGCGTTTTAGAGCTAAAAAATATGTTAATACTACAAACTTTTTTTTACAAAATTACAAAATTACAAAGTTGGAAGTGTGTGTTCGAAAATATAATTTTATTTCGAAAATTTCAAAAATAGTTAAAAATATGTTTGTTTTAGTAATTTATATTTATAGACAATTGAAGATTTTATTTTTCTTATTTGCCTTATATAAGTTCGAATTTTAAGTATGTTCGAAAACATAATTTTATTTCAAACATTTCAAAAATACTTGAAAATGTATATATTTTAGTATTTAGTATTGATAGACAATCAACAATTTTATTTTAAAATCAAAAAGTTCATTTTCGTAGTTGCTCTAAATATGTATGTTCGAAATTTCCAATTAGATTCTTATTTCAGTGTAATATTACTTTAGGAATGATGTTGTTTTTATTGTTATTGTTGAAAATTAATTTATTTTATTGGTTTTTAACATTCGAATTAAACTTCCAAACTTAAACAATTTTAATTATTCCACAATGGACCCAATTAGGTCTCCGAGTGGAGGTGCGGTATAGCACCACCCTTCCTAACCTAATTATTCCACTCGAATATTTCGAAATAGCTTTACTGTTCCGAAAAACTTTTAAAACATTAAAGATTAACAGCCTTATTTATAAAAATTATTAAGTCTTTATAATCGGTTTTTAAAACAGATTTTCATAAAAATATTTTCTTATTAAGCTTTTATAAAGCTGTAATTTTTTTACATAATCTCACAATTCTAATTAAGTTTTTGTATGTAACAAGCAACCAGTACAAAAAAGCTTTCAGCAAAGTGTAATACGATGTATCAAAATAATTCTCGTATTCTATTGACACCACACACAGTGCAGCAAACATGAAAATGCTGATGATAAAGGTGTGACAGCCTTCGAATACAACATGTTGTTCCGTTCTACTAGTATTTATCAGAATATGTACAAACAAATATGTTTGGTATGAGCCTAAATAAAACCAAACAATGGAACAAAAATAAGCCCGAACAGAAATTAACTAAACGTAAACCAAGTTTTTGTTTTAAAATTTTAGAACTTTCGAAATAAGAAAAAGTGTTAGAATTTTTTGATCGATTATTAACTAACACATACAAGTACATAAATATGTCGATTCTCTACCTGTTGGAAACTAAGTTAACTTTAAACTAACTTTAAGCTAACTATTTCGCAACTACACAGAGAAAACAGTGCCTACTAAATACCTCATAAAATAGAACAAAATTAATAAGAAATCTCTATGGTTTTTTTCAATAAGGAAATCTTATTAATTTCATAGGGAAAACCTTTTTGAAAAAATCAAGAAGAAATCTTGTAGTTTTTATGAGGTTATCTTATTGATTTTTTTCAATAAGGTTTTCTTCTTCTTTTTATGAGGCGACTTCATAAAAAGGGAATTGCATCTTTATTCTCTGTACTTATGTATTTTCATTTAAATTCTATACCATATATATATCTACATATGTATGTATGTAGTATATTGCAGATGCTATTTATTTATACAAACATACATACACATGTTATATTCTTAACTAACTTACTCACCAAGTATTGAACCAGCAAACTTCTACCTGATAGACAAGCACTCTAACCAATATGCTAACAAGCAGCCTGAATAACCATTGAAATTATTGTGCAAAAAATATTATACAAAAATGAAAAAGATCATGAAAAAAGTTGTCTCTATGTATATTTATAGAAACGAAATAACAAGAAACCTAATAAAATCAAGAAGATTTCCTTATTAAAAAAATCAATCAGATGCTTTACACATAATCATATAGGAACCTATTAAAATCAAGAAGAAACCCTTATTGAAAAAATCAATAAGATAGCCTAATAAAATCAAGAAGAAAACTTTTTTAACAAAATCAATAAGGCAACCCAATAAAATCAATAAGAAATCCCTATAGTTTACAATTTATAAGAAAACCTAATAGAATCAAGAAGTTTTTCTCTATGGATTGTTTTTTTTTTTTTTGGTGCCAAAAATAACGGAAATTGAGTAAAAAATGTTGTGAATAATAAGATTTCTTCTTGATTTTATGTGGTTTTCTGCTTGATAAAATTAATAATAATAAGGAATCTCTAAGAAAAAAATCTTCGTTTCTTTCTTCTTAGCCTAAAAACGTTTCATAGAGAAAATCTTATTGATTCTATGAAGCAGTTTTTTCTCTGTGTAGTGCTAAAGTACCATCTACAAAATTGAAATGAGTTTCAAAGTAGCTGAGAGTAAACTTATTGGCTCTCACTGATAACGTACTCAACTTAAGAATTGATTTTGGGTCAGTTCTGGATTACATTGTAGTTAGCTTTAAGTTAGTCTAAGAAAAGTTAACTATAAGTAGATTATTTTTGTAGTCAACTACACATTCTCCCGCAGGATTATTACAATATAGTTAATGATGTAGTATAATTCATCATATCGCATATTACCTTTTAATACAATTGACTTGTAGAGGGGGAAATTGTTTCCTGCCTTTGTTGAGTTGTATGTAAATTGAAAACTTTCGAAATTGTCAGTTACAGTCTTTTTCTGAGAAACTATCTTTTTGACTTATGATTATGTTGCAATAAGGGAGCGATGTATATGTATACTTATTTCAGTTGAAATATTTTGTAAAACAAAACTATAGGTCCTACTCAATAAGGGACCAAATACAAAAGAATAATCAAATACTTTATGAATCGGGTTCTATGCAAAGTTTTAAAAACTTGTTCGCTATATCATTGCCTTTTATTCCGCATAAAAGGAAATTCTAGCGCAAGTACTTTTTATTTCTTCCATAACTCTTCGACAAGACCAACTTTCCCCTTTTGGCTTTGTTGCGCAGGGTAATGGAAGTTTATTTTTGACTTAACAATCAACTTTTCAATATTCCCCTTTAACAATATTTTCGATGAAAACAAAAATAAAATTTTAATATTCATAAAAGCTTAAAAAGAGCTTAAACGCCAGACTTACATTCATATTTACTGACAAGCACAACAACAGACAGACAGCCACAAAGACAACCATCAACTGCACATGTTGACTCAAGTGTTTTTTATGAATACTCGTGTTTATGGTTAAATAGATATGAATAGATTGAATATACAAAAATATTCATAAAAATGTTAAACGACCATAAGACTGACATAACTATACACATGAATTTATGATATGAAACCTTGAAACATATTCTTCTTTGTTTAGATTTCATTATATACGAATTGGTAATTTATATGAAGATATACAAATGTTTAAAGTAAATTTCAACGTGTCATTCAAATTAATAATAAATCGTTTAACAAATTCAGTTCTTCGATAACATATTTTTATTTTTTTTTTGTTCCTGGTAATTTCACATAAATATTTTTATATGAATAATAAGTGAAATAAATTTTCCCACAGACAAATATGTAGTTGTTTTATTTATATTGAAATTTATAAATATAAATTATCTTTGCCATACAGTTGAATATCCGCAGATCACCTAAAATAATATTATTAATGGTTTTCCGCTATTTTGAGCGTGTGTTTATTTTCGTGCAATTTCATTGATGGACTTGAGGCGTTGAAATGTCTTCCATAACAATTTTAATGAATTTTTTATATTTATATTCTCTTATTCAAGAGGTACTACGAGACATAAACTACAGACATGATAAACAAAATTTTTATAAATTTTTAACTTTTAATTTGTTGTTAAAAGAAAAAAACGTTTCAAAGATATTTCAATAGGCCCACTAGGAAATTCAGAGGAAATTTTGAAAAAATGTTTGCATAAATCTATATATAAGTATAAGTTCGTAATTCCACGAAATTCGACTATAGATATTTTTGCCTTCAATATTTATTTTTACAAAATCCCTTTATTGCCTAATACCACGCGAACTGCAATACATATTTTTTTTATAGTTCAAGTAACTAGTGTTGCTGTTCTAACAAAAAATTAGCTTAATAAAAATAAAATTAAGTGTTTACTTAAGTTCATGTTCATAAATAAATATACTCGTATGTTTGTATGTACTTCAACTTCCCATTTGACCTGAGATTCGATAAAAACGAATGCTTACTAAAGCGAAGACATTTCGAAACAAAATTGTTCGATATTTGTTTGCAAATCTAAAAAAATTCGAATGTTCGCTAAAGCTTCGAAAGTCGAACTTCTCTCGATAGTTTTTCGAATGTGTGACGGTAGCCGAGTGGATGTGTGCCAGCTTGTTAGTCTGGAGATACCAAGTTCAAACCATGACAGTACTGTAAGTAAAAAAAAGCAATGTGAGTCCGATCACAGGGGAGATGTGTAAACATCTAGTAATGAAAATTTTTTTAATATTGGCTTATGGTAAATAAAATAAGCTATATAAAGTCTCTACTCTACTCTATTTAAAAATCTATGGAAAACTGCATCTATAGTAGTGGAATTATTAGTTGTGGGGGTTTGTGGAGACTTGCTCATATGCAAGTGGAAAACGTCAAATAAAAATTTTGATAAAGCTTGCGACTGTGGGTTTGCAAAATTTGTATTAAAATCTCCACCCATAATAATTGGCATGAGATGGAGATTGTTACCCAATTGTAGTGCACCAGCTTCATTGTAAAGCAACAGTACGTAATAAAGATATGTTATAATTTAATACAGTGAAACTTCGTTATAACGAAAACTTAATATAACGTAAGTTTTATTGAGTCCCTTGAGAAAACCTCTTTATTGCAAACATTTTCATACAAAAATACACTATAGCTATAACGAACAAATGCTGAGCAAAAAAGGCTTTGTTTGTATAGCGAAATATTCCTTCAAATGCCTCAATATAACGAAATCAGAATAAATCCTAAACAGTAAAGTCCCGTTATAAAAACAGCGAAGTTTAAATGTATTTACAAGCTCAACGAAGTACTCTTACAAAAGCCTCTATACAACAAAATATAAATAAATAGCGAATAAATGGCTATAACGAATTATTTTCGCTTAACTTTGGAATTCGTTATATCGAAGTTTCACTGTATTATAAATTATTTATAAAGACTGCTATATATCTTTTAAACAAATATTTGATATTTAAAACACTCTTTTATTTAAAAGTTGATATTTATTTTATTTATTTTATATTTTTAAACTTTTTAACAAAATTATCCCCACTGGCAACACTATTACACTTCACAAGCAATTTCTATTAAAATTAACATTGCTCCTGAAGATATGCTTTAAAATTCGGTTGAGTATATTTCTATGCAGCTGTTAAAATTCTCTGTACTTCTTGTCCGTATGATTACACTAATACACTCATACATAGCTCACACCGATTTGATAACGCATCGCACATCTTACTCAAAATCTGTGATTGTATTGTGAAAGATTGGAGGTTCCATATTGAAATCCTGCAGGTATTAAAGGTATTAAAAAAAATAAATAAAATAAGTACGTTAAAAAATAAATAAATTAAGAAATAAAATTAATTTTTTAACTTTTTCTGCTGCCTTTTTGCGATATCGTAATTAGTTCGATATTCTCTAACTTTTGATATTGCTAGCGAAACCTCGAAATCGAATTTTTTTGAGACAAAAACTGAGGGATAGGCGAAATTTTTTCGATTTATTTTTGAGTCTCACTCTCGATAGTTTTACACGATAAATGTTCGAGATATATTCAAAATCGATATCAATAACGAAAGTCTTGGTCAATTGGGTTAAAGATTGAAATTGTCTGGGCAAAAATACATAAGTACATACATACAATTATAATTAGAAAATCAGCCCTTTCCCTTTTCGCGGAATTAATTATATTTTTAAGCAATTCCTGCAAAAACTAATAGGGTTGGTTGTTTTTATACGTTACAGGGGAAAAACAAACTTATGATTATGCAAAATATTACCATCAAATTTTATTATTAATTACATAATTTAATATTTTGTAAAAATTGCTTCTACATATTTTTGTAGAAACAGCTTAACTCACAAAATGCTTGTGGTAATCTTGCGAGTTAAACAGTTTCTATAAATATAAGCAATTTCTACGAAATATTAAATTATGTAATAATAAAATTGCGGAAAAATTTAATATATTCCGAGAATTTCAGAGTTTACTCTTAATTTTAGTTATAAATGTATTCTTAAGGATACTGAGAATTTGAATAAAAATTAGTTAATTGTTATTTTATTCATTTACTTGCTTTGCAAAAGTCAGTTTCCTTGGAAATTTTTCAGAATTTCATTTGAATTACATGACACATTATCATTAAATTATGTACAGCTAGAGCAACGTGGCGCCTAAAGCAGCTAAATTATAATAAATATGTATCCTTTGAACTACTGATGACGTAATGGTGTATGAAAAACGAGTGTGAATCCACCATTCAGTTCAGGAATAAATTCAGCCAGGACACTACACACAGACAAATTTCAACTTAAAATCAACTTAAACAATGATTTTGCTTCATATGTGTTTCATGTTAATGTAACATGATTTATAGTAATTATCAAGGAAAATTGTTCTTTTTGAAATAACTTTACTTCACGTTGATTTAACATTTACGTTCAAAATGAAGAATCATGTTGAATCAAAGTTATTTCAAGTTGGAACAACATGAATTTAATTTAATGTGGTAACTGTATTTTATTAATTATTTAACTTACGTGTGGTTGACATAGACATCAGAAAATTTTTTGTATATAAATTGGCTTTCCCGGAAAAGATTTGAACTCGGAACTCATCGCATGATAGTCAACATGCTTACCCCTGCAGCCACAACAACTTTAAATATTCTTAACATTATTTCATTGATCATTTAACATACAATTTATTTGAAAAGTTTTAGTTTTAGTTTAAAAAAAAAACAAAATGCTTTCACTTGAAAAGTTTTAGTTAAAAAAAATACAAAATACTTTGACTTAACTCCAGGATTCGAACCTGCGATCCTCCGACTGCAAGACTAGTACACTTCCTACCAGCCAGCAGCAGTTTGTCGGCTGTTTACAAACATCAAAATAAAAAACAACAACAATACAAAAACAACATACACAACTAAGCACAAAAGTGTATTGCAGCCAGTGTTACCATATATATTTTTTAAAAAACTTCCTAAATCTGAAAAAAAACTTTTTTTTTCCAAAACAAAAACTTTGTTTCTACAAAAGTACCAAAATTTAAAAAAAAAACAGCTTATCGATATTGTTCTGTGAAAAGTAGGCTAACTGACCCTTTAGACACGGTTGCAGTAATAAGGGAGTGAGAAAATATAAGATCGTTTTATTGAATACAAACATCACTTAATATTTTCATTCAATATACTGCAAAAGTTCAATTATGGACATATTTATAAAAAAACTTGAAAAAACTTTATATATTCAAAAAACTTGTTGGCATCTCAAAAAACTTCCAAAAAAAGGGAAAACTTTACGAATGGTAACGCTGATTGCAGCTATGAACAAAGCAAATAAACACCAACACACTCAAACAACATATTATTTCTTGTAAATTTAATGTGATTTGAATGAAGTTGAGTCAAACTTTTTGCATGTTGATTTTACATTGGTATATTTTTCTGTGTGTAACTCGTAGCAAGAATACCAATGCTATTCGTCTATATTTTTTATGTTTTTTACTTTATAACCTCATAGCTCTTAGACAGATTTAAAAAATTATTTTTTCGCCTGAGAGAGTATAGCTTCGATTTGTGCCTTAAAATGTCATATTTTATAAAAAGTGGATTTAGTAGGTTTACACTCTAAGGCGACGATATATACTTCTACTTATGTCATTCTACTTGGGCTCTTAGAATGACATAATTTGTTGCTTAAAAACGTGGTCGGGACAGGCGCCTCAAAACTTAATATTATATTTCAGGTGCTTCTACTTGACCGAAAAAAAAATTAATTAAAAAACTAAATTTAAATTTAAACTTTCGCAATTCTGATAATTGTTATCAAATAGAAAAACTTTGCATTGAATCAAGCAATTTAATAATTAAAACCACTTTTTAAACTTTACTGTTTCCTCACTACATTAGTATGTATAGTACATGCAATTTGACCAAAAAACTCTGCGAAACCCTGCGGGTTGAAAATCCCGAAATACCTAATCCTGTCCCATTTGACATTTCTAGCATTTATTTGATTTAAGGAAAACATAAAAATATATACACGTTTATTCTTTTATTTCAGAAAATTTTCAAATTATACAAAAATGTGAAGTGCATAAATACGGCCATACATATGTATATAAATACTACAGGTAAATAATTCTATAATCTGTTGGCAATATGTATTTGTAAATATTTATTAAATATGTATTTCAAATTGTAAATCATTTAGAAAATTTATAAGAAAACAAAGTAAGATATTAAGTCAAAATAAATAATACTCCGTAGGCTTCATTATAAGAATTATTTTCCACTTTAAATTAGTTTAGTATTTATAAGTTATGTCAACATGCATGCGCCCACATAAATGTGAGGAAATTTTTACCCCAGGGAGTGGCGCTTAAAATATGTATACACGCATTCATTTGTTTTATAAATGTGTACAAAAATAAACTGACATACATAAATGTAAATTTGTTTTACTTTGTGTGATAACAAAAAAATTTTTAAATTCCTTTGAAAAAAATCGTTTTAAAAATAGCAAATAAGCTTAAAGCTGATAATGATGTTTAAAGTATTATTTTGAAAATTGATATCAATTTAACATACTGTTACTATAAAACCTATTTCAATAAATTTGATTAAATATTGCGTCATATACAAGTTTCTATTAATAGACTTTAAAGGTTCTCATAAATTTTATTATAAAAGTTTAATTTCTTGAGCGATTGCTCCTAATATAAATATGTACAGAAAAATTACTTTGATTTTTAAAAACATTTTGCGTACTCGAACACAGCTAATATTAAGGACGATGTGACAATTAATTATGTAATATTAAATACAAAAATTAATGTTTTGATATAAAGAAAAACTAAAAAATTATACTTCATCTATTAAAAACCACATCGAAGAGATGAAATATAATTTTGTATGTAAATATGTACATACATGACTAATAACACTGTACAACAAAATAACATTTTTTGGCTGTCCTTTAGATAAAATTACGCTTACTATATGAATTTCGATACGTTAAATTCAAATCTGCTGTCAGTTTTTCTCTATCACGTAGAGATTTTTTTTATGGGCGTGGCTAATTTTGGCCCCTAAATTAGTCGGCCATACTAATATATTTTACTATAACTCGAAAACTGCTATCTCGATTTTAATAAATAATTAACCAAAAGACGCGCCACAAAATTTTGTTAAAAAATATTTATAATAATTTTTTACCTATTTTTTATGGTTTCGAAGTTATTCAGAATTTAAAAAAGAAAAAAGTTTTTTTTATGCAAAAATCGCGTAATTTTTTTACATGAAAATTACAATAAAAAAATCAGAAACTCAAAAGTTTCATATTTTTTACATTTTTCTTAAAACCACATATCATAGGAATAAAACAAGCTATAAAACGTGAAAATCCAGCAATAAATCTTGATTTTATTCACAATTTAAAGTTCTGTTACCTGCCCGCAATGCCCTTTCAATAGCATTACCAGATGTCAGTGATGGGAAATGAGATTTGCATTTCGGTATCAAAAACAAATTTTTTTTAGTACTTTTTTGATCCCGAGAGTACCAAAAATTATAATATTTCTTATTTAAATTTTATTAACAAAAAATTATAAGAAATTCATTTACAAAAAAAGGAACACATAGGCACAAATATACAAATAGGTGTAGCCTGGATTAGACTTAATACTGTTGGAACATAAAGCTTGCCCCCGTAGTCCATAGCTCGCTAAAGCTAAATTCGACCGCTAAAATGCTGAACAAATAGAAAATTTTAAATTTTTGGCGATGACATAAAGCAATAAAATTTTGGCGAATTACATTTTTAAGCCATTACCTGATTTATCAATACCCGTTTGAAAATTGCATTCGTAGCCGAAAATCGACAAATTGATTTTATGGATTCTTAGCGATAGAGATTTAGCTTTAGCGAGTTACAGAATACGATGGCTGTTGATTTATATTTTGTTTTCATGAAATTTTAGTAAGAGAAAATCCTTTCGACATTTACAGAGGAGTGAGGCATGGATAAGATTCCGTAAGCTATTCTAGATATATCAGGAAACATGTATTCATCTAATGCGTTTTTATATAAGGCAGTGCTCTATATTTGTTATTAATATTTCAAATTATTTATCTTTTCTTTTTTTTTCTTTTCCCTGGGAACATTTTAATTAAAAGTGGTATAATGACATTGGTTTAACAGATAAAATACTTTCAGAGGGAAACTTACTAAACCAAACTAACATTTTATTGTCAAAGTCCACTTTTGCCCTTAGAACTTAATATAAAATTTTTAAAATTTTCTTTAAACTGATTTAAAACAGTTGTTTCAATAGATCAACTTCTGTGCCACATAAAATATCATTGAATGAAATATGGTTTTCGTTGATATTTAATTGTGGTTAAACTTTTCTAAAAGATCTTTACTAATAAAGCTTCGTTCTACTTGTCGAAAAAACAATTTAATTCTTGGCAAAATATATGCATGCGCGAGTCTTCTGACTGCATTTCTAAGTTGCCCGTGAGAGTATCAAATTTTTTAGGGGAGTACTACGGTACTTTTTCATGTCAAATAGTATCAAAAAAAGTACGATCGTACCAACTTTCCCATCACTGCCAGATGTAAATGTGACTGCATTTAATGCATTACACACATTTTTCCATTTTTAGGTACCTGCTTTATATTGTGAATAAAATCAAGATTTATTGCTGGATTTTCACATTTTATAGCTTGTCTTATTCCTATGATATGTGGTTTTAAGAAAAATGTAAAAAATATTAAAGTTTTGAGTTTCTGATTTTTTTATTGCAATTTTCATGTAAAAAAATTACGCGATTTTTGCATAAAAAATACTTTTTTCACTTTTAAATTCTAAATAACTCCGAAACCATAAAAGATATGTAAAAAATTATTATAATTTTTTTTAACAAAATTTTGTTGCGCGTTTTTTGGTTTATTATTTATTAAAATTGAGATAGCGGTTTTCGGGTTATAGTAAAATATATTAGTATGGCCGACTAATTTAGGGGCCAAAATTAGCCACGCCCATAAAAAAAATCTCTACGTGATAGAGAAAAACTGAAAGCAGATTTGAATTTAACGCATCGAAATCCATATAGTCCGCATACTTTTATCGAAAGGCTATTTTGGCTGTTGTACAGTGTAATAGGACCTGTTGGATACTTCTTGAATATAAACATAACTGTTCCGTTCAGTGTAGGCATGAAAATGCTGTTCCAAATTTTTTTTAACCAGCAATAAAAAAACACTAATATCTAATATATATTATTTTTTTCTTTATTGTGAAATTTAACATTTTTTTTATTAAACAATAGAACGAGGCTGTCGTTGAATAATAAAAACTATTTGATTAAATCTATTTAGTGATCTACCTGTAAGAAAAACGAAATATTAAATTAAAAAGATGTTTTCAGATGCTGATTGTGATGATAATGATCGTGTCAACAAAAATAAAATATTTCAATTGAAATGACTTCTATTGTGTTGAATAGAACAAACAACGTACTTGCAACAAAAACTTGGAAACTTTTCATGACAGAGTAATATGTCTGTCGTACGAAGAGTACTATGCACATACTCTAAGTGTGACAACAATTGGGGCGTAAAAAGTCTATAGTGGCTGAAGATAATAATGTTTTCGATGTTGGAGGCATACATACATGCATCCATCCACTACTTGCACAACCGTCTGTTTATGTCGGCTGTTGATTGGTACGAGTGAATAATTTTGTATTTTGTTTTGTGGCTTGCTTGCATATTTTTTTTGTATTGATGGTGGGAAGGGCAGTTTTAAAATTTCTTTTCAAGTCAGAAGTTTTTGATGTGTAAACATCTATACGCTAGGGGGTAAAAATCTTTTTCACAATACAATCACAGATTTTGAGTAAGATGTGCGATGCGTTATCAAATCAGTGTGAGCTATGTATGAGTGTATTAGTGTAATCATACGGACAAGAAGTACAGAGAAACTTAACAGCTGCATAGAAATAGACTCAACCGAATTTTAAAGCATACCTTCAGGAGCAATGTTAATTTTAATAGAAATTGCTTGTGAAGTGTAATAGTGTTGCCAGTGGGGATAATTTTGTTAAAAACTTGAAAAATATAAAATAAATAAAATAAATATGAGCTTTTAAATAAAAGAGCGTTTTAAATATCAAACATTTGCTTAAAAGATATATAGCAGTCTTTATAAATAATTTATAATACAGTGAAACTTCGATATAACGAATTCCAAAGGTAACCGAAAATACTTCGTTATAGCCATTTATTCGCTATAAATATAAAAAGCGTTGATACAACGAAATTTGAAGAAATGCGAAAAAAAAATTCGTCATAACTATAGTTTTCTTTATTCAAATTCTATTTAACATGAGAATGCTAATAAAAGCTTATATTTGCTTATATTTTGTTGTATAGAGGCTTTTGTAAGAGTACTTCGTTGAGCTTGTAAATACATTTAAACTTCGCTGTTTTTATAACGGGACTTTACTATTTAGGATTTATTCTGATTTCGTTATATTGAGGCATTTGAAGGAATATTTCGCTATACAAACAAAGCATTTTTTGCTCAGCATTTGTTCGTTATAGCTGTAGTGTATTTTTGTATGAAAAACTTTGCAATAAAGAGGTTTTCTCAAGGGACTCAATAAAACATATGTACGTTATATTAATTTTTCGTTATAATGAAGTTTCACTGTATTATATTATAACATATCTTTATTACGTACTGTTGCCTTATACTGAAGCTGGTGCACGACAATTGGGTAACAATCTCCATCTCATGCCAATTATTATGGGTGGAGATTTTAATACAAATTTTGCAAACCCACAGTCGCAAGCTTTATCAAAATTTTTATTTCACGTTTTCCACTTGCATATGAGCAGTTCTCCACAAATCCCCACAACTAATAATTCCACTACTATAGATGCAGTTTTCCATAGATTTTTAAATAGAGTAGAGTGAAAACCTTATATAAAGCTTATTTTAGTTACCATAAGCCAATATTAAAAAAAATTCATTATTAGATGTTTACACATCTCCCCTGTGATCGGACTCACATTGCTTTTTTTTATAAAAATGTTTATGGAATTTTACTACGTAACTCTATTTTTTTTTTGACGCTTGTTACACAACTTCCAGTATAAATTTTCTAACCCGTAATAAATCTTCTTATCCCCCTCCCCTGGAGCGTTACATGACATGTGAATAGACCTTAGTTCGTATTTCGTATGCTTAGCAAAAACATTGGTATTGAATTCTTTTAAGTATAAAAAAAGTCGAGTTTCAGCTACCTTGAGTATCTAACGACTATGCCCTGTTGGCAGAGTGACCAAATCTAAGAAAAAACATGCAGCTAAATCGCTAAAAATAATACAAACTTGTAAAAAAAAACAAAGCAGAAACCATAGAAAAAATGTTTCTTGAAAACTGTCAACAAAAAATTACTACGAATTACCGAAACTCTTTATATCATTTAATTTTTCTACCTTTCTGTTCAGAAAGATTTTATTTTCGGGAAATTTTGTTAATTCAGCGAATATCGAGAACAGGACTGAATAATGCTGGTTAAACATCTGGCATTTCTTTTGCTGCGACTTTGTAGTGTCATTTTCAAAATGATTTGCAATGCCGTTTACATTATATTTTTAGCTTGTCAACGCAATGTCACACAACTCCATATGAATATCGGAAATGACAAACGTTGCCACTAGTATACACTATTGCTATGCCACAAAATGCCATAGTGTGTACTCAGCATTAGTTATAATAAATATTGTTGAAAGTTTTCGGGCTAAAAGTAGTTGAATATAATGTTGCTGTTCTTGTCGTCAATACTGCATTAGTTGTCTAACATCTTGTCTTCAATACGACTTTATTTACAACCAGTGTATAGATTCACTAACTTTTTTAACGATAATCGCATCGTTAAAATAATTATAACGAAATAATTATATCGCACCACAGTAGTGCGATTCATTAGCTTTTAACGATCCGACAATCGTAATTTGTTTCTATATATTTTGTCGCTTGCCATAACAATTGTGTGATTCGGTAACTTCTTTTTAACGACAGTACGCAACTGATATTTTCTGTTGATTTTGGTCTATAAAATTAACAGCACATAAACTATTGTCGCTTAAATAACAACACAGCTGACATTAATTTATAGCGAATATCGTTAAAAATGTTACTGAATAGCAAATTCGATAAATTTTCTTTATAATTATTTTAACGATGTGCTTATCTTATAAAAATAAGCTAGTGAATCGCACTACTGGGGGCAAATTACGGCATTCGATATCGAAAAAAATTTCATACAATTTTAATTGCGTTTGTATGGATATTTCGATGGATATTGAATGCCGTAATTTGCTTCCAGTTTAAGACACTTTCGTTACTTTGTCTTCAATAAATCCTGATAGGCAACAGAGAATGCCAAAAGCATCGTTTAAGGTACTTTTTGAGTATTGTCCTTCAAACAACTATGAATAGGTACAAAAACACGGATTTATTTTAAACCGAATAATGATAACTATAAACATCATACACATGATTATAAAAATACTCGGACTTTTCATCGGTTATACATGCGTATAAGCAGGTCTATTTTATTTACAGACAGGGCTATTTTATTTACATAGATAGATAAATTTTTCATTCCATTTTATATACACATATGTATGTACATATACGAATGATAAATAAATATCCCGAGTACCGTGCATATATTTTTTTTGTCCGATTAAATATCCATAGTCAGAGTAAAAACATACTCTGAATGTAAGTATGAGAGATGCGCTTGATACGCATGTGCCTTTTAATTTTTAAATGTATCGCTTTCGGTTTTCTACATAAACGATGTAAATATGCTCTGGTGTGTTGGAATCGGCTATAGTCCTAGTTACTTGAGAGCGAATATGTAAGCGTTTGCGCTACACTTATGATTATACGCAGTTATTAAAATTAAGATGATTTACTTATTTATATATTTTTTTGAGTACTCATTGTCATTGTCTGATATACAAAAAACTATATTTTGCTCTACATCAAACATGTTATTTATCAATTTCATCGCCAACTACCTTCGATAAAATGTTGTTGTGAAAAAAACCATTTTAATCTTTAGCAAATCTCTGTAATTTAAATAAATTTTCAGATTTTCCTCTTAATTATGCAAGCTCCTATATTTTATATTTACAAATAGGAAAAAGTTTACAAAAGATCTACATATAAAAATTGTTTTAAGAAATAAATAAATAAAAACTTAATAATAACTTCACTTGCACTGTGTGTGCGCAGTTGTCATTTAATCGAATTTAATTAAATTGAGTATGACATATTGCAAACAAGTTTATTGTGTTTGTTGTTCGTTGTAAAGTGTTTGAAAAATTATAAATTTTATTCAAACATAAAATATCAGAAACCAAACTTTTTAATCTACATGTTATCACATTTGCAGTGATTATAAAATCAAGTCGATTTTGCATACATATTAAAAGCAATTTTATTTTGTTGGGATTTGTAGGACTTTGGTATTTTTATACGACCTACATAAAAAAAAGAATATATGCACAGATATGTATGTATGTATAAATATAAAAACTGAATTTAATGCATTTAAATTTGCATATTGCATGTAATAGCAGGAGTTGCATAACGCTGGCACTATATATTAACTGGCATATTCATTAAAAAAAAATATTTCAGGTTTATTAAGCACTTATTTGACATATTTCTATGGGAAATTTGTCGAATAAACCTGAAATATTTTTTATGAATTATATCGTACAACTTTTAACATTGAATTAAGCGAATAATTTTTTATATTATTGCGATTATATTCTATATGCTTTTTTCACAAGGAAAGAAAAAGCTTTTAGCAAACAAAGAATATGTGACAGCGCATAGAGAAAGGGACCTAAGGGTAAAAAATCAATTTTCACCTTTTTTTGATGTGGACAACATCTGAGCATCGAATGAGACCGATCCCATGCCCCTCCCAGAGACATGCGCGTTTTATGAAATTGAAGTCGACGATTCTAAGGTTATGTGAAAAAAATTTCGTACTAACAGAGTGATATTCACGATTTAAAAGAATTATAAATGAGTATTTATTATAATTCACAATTAATAATTTCAGAAAATAAACCTGTGCCTCGTTTCTGTAAGGAATGTGAGAACTTTTCGAGTCGAAAAAATTGTTATCATCCTGTGAAACACAGGGTGAGTAAGAAAAAAACTGTATTTGTTGATATGTTTTGTAAGTTTATATAAGTTTTTATGTGAGTAACCCTGTGTAAAATAGGACAACCAATAGGACAACTTCTCACAAGTTACAGAAATGGGGTACTGGATTCGAAAAAACGCGAGCAAAATTGATATCAAACTCATGGAAACAGCGCGCTAGGTAGAAAACAGTAAAAACCAACTACACAAAACAAGAGGTAGGGACGACCTACGCGCGTTTTCAAGGTTGACCAAAACGTTCCTGACGTCATGAGATGTGTCGCTTTCAAATGAGACCAGTACACCAAAGATACACGTATTTAAATCTTTCAAATGGCTCTCCTGAACAAAACCGGTTTTTACCCTTAGGTCCCTTTCTATTTTGCGCGTCACATATGCAGAATTATAATAACGGTAAATAATAATAAGAAAAGTTAATGAAATTTTTATTAGATATAATTTTTGTGTGGCTTATCACTTCGTCTGTATTTTTTATACCCTTTACCACAAAATGGAAAAGGGTATACATACATATGTATATAGGTTTGTTATTCCGTGTGTAATTTCCACAATATTAATAAGCGACACATAAAGTATATACATATATTCTGGATCCTTATGCATAGGGAAGACGAATAAGCGATGTCCGTCTGTCCGTACATGAAATCGGTTTTCCGAAGTTCCCAGAAAAGCTAGAGACTTCGCTCTTAGACTGGTATGTCAGAAATCGAGCAGACGGTTACAGAGCTGGAAAGCTTAAACTTTATTTTGCCATATAAAAGTAACTACCGAAAACTAATTTAAACTTTTTTATACTTTTTTTTAATAAATTAACTTATTTTATACTTCAGTACGAATAAAATTGGTATTTCAAATTAAAAAATAATAAAAAAAATTAAAAAGACGTTTCCAGGGTTGGAAAACTTTAACTTTTTTTGTTAAATAAAAGTAACTAACTAAAACAAATTTTTTCTTTTTCTCTATAAATGAAACATATCATATAGTCTTAAAAAAAAGAAATTGGTGTATGAGGTCAGATAAATAAATAAATTCAGTAAAGAGCGACTTTGACTCGCGCACGAAGGGTTCCGTACGTTGGGCTTTCAACTTTTTTTTTAATAGTGTTTTTTTACGTTTTTTCAACTGAAATAATTTTTTTTTTGTTTATTTTTCGCTCTTTTCTCGTTTGGTGATTTTTTTAATTTTGCCATTTTTTTTTCATTTTGGCGATTTTTTTCATTTTGGCGATTTTTTTCATTTTGGCGATTTTTTCATTTTGGCGATTTTTTTTCATTTTGGAGATTTTTTCATTTTGGCGATTTTTCCGGTTTTTCGCGATTTATTTTCGATTTAGAAATTTTTTTTAATTTGGTGCTTTCTTTTTGTTTTGGCGATTTGTTTTTTGATTTTGGCGATTTTTTTCGGTTTGGCGATTTTATAATTTTGAGATTTTTTTGTTTTACCGTTTTTGAAAATTTCAAGAAGTTTGCTCTTACGGTTTCCAAGATACAGCAAGTTATCAAAATTACATAGTCGAAATTACATTAACTGATGGTACACCCTTTAATTAAAATTTTTTAAATTTTAGTGTTAATTGTAGTAGTCTGTATAAAAATACACTAACTTTACAAATTTCAACTGTATATACATACAATTGTATGTATATTACATGGGATTTTAAAATTTTTCGTTGCTCGTTTTGGCACACCCTTTAATTTCCAACTCTCATGTATTTGTTGTTGTAGCGGCCAAGGTTCTACACACTGTGTCCAAATTTCAGGTCCGTAGATCATACGGTTCTCGAGAAAATACCCTGTGACGGACAGATGGACAGATGGACAGACGGACAGACGGACAGCGTAGCGAAAACAATAGGGTTTCTTTTCACCTTTGGTGTACGAAACCCTAAAAAGGATGATTCCAGGGTTGTGAAACTTATACTTTTTGGAAAGAAAAATTTGGTGCAGAAAATTATAAAAATAAAAACCACAACTCCAAAGCTGGAAACTGTTAAACTTTTTTCAGGATATTAAAATAACGAAATAAAACAATTTTTTTCAATTTCCTTTTTTTCTTTTTTCACTTAACATTGGTATAAGGAATCAAAAAAAAAATCTAAAACGATGATTCCAGGGTTGGGAAACATACACTTTTTGTGATATCTAATGAGATTTTTTCTTTTTCTTTATAAATTATATACATTTTACATTTTGGAAAGAAAAATTTGGTGCAGAAAATTATAACGATAAAAACCATAGCTCCAGAGCTGGAAACCTTTAACTTTTTTTCTGGATATTAAAGTAATAAGAAAAACAATTTTTTTTTTAATTTTCTTTTTTCTTTGTTCACTTATTATACTTTCAAAATTTTTTAAGTACTACTATATTAATATATGAAGAAGAAGAAAAAATCTAAAATTATGATTCCAGGGTTGGAAAATTATTATTTTTTATATAAAAGTAACTAGGTATTATTATTTTTTTCTTTTTGTTAAACCGTAAGAGATACAGATCTGAAATTTGGAGAGAGTATGTAGAACCTTGGCCGCTACAACAAGAAATACATGAGAGTGTAAAATTAAAGGGTGTTCCAAAACGAGCGACGAAAAATGTTAATTGTATGTATAAATTTTTAAAATTAGTGTATTTTTGAACAGACTATAACAATTAACACTAAAATATAAAAAATTTAAATTAAAGGGTGTTCCATCAGTTATTGTAATTTTGACTTTTTAATTTTGACAACTTGCTGTATATTGGAAACCGTAAGAGCCAAACTCTTGAAATTTTCTAAGACGGTAAAACTAAAAAAAAAAGAAGAGAGGTGTCTTAGGACACCTGGTTATAGCAATTGCTACTTAGCTATATAATAATATGTTTACACTTATGTGTTTAACGTCCTATTCATCTTTAAGAGCTTAAACACAATAATTTTTTGATGTTTTATCATACATTGACTTGTTTTGTTAAGCATCTCAGTTAACAAGTTTTAAAATTAAACTCACCGATAAACACGTAAATGAAGTATGTTCAGTGCGTTTTTGATAGCTCTGGCAACTTTGTGTTGTTATTAAATAGTGGCACGTTAAAAAAATTATTTGGAACACAATAATTGCTTAAAAAATATTACATTACTTACAAAAACATTTGTTGCTTAAAAATAATAAAGCAAACAAAAAGCATAGTTGTTCGAAATTTCTTACAAACACAATAATTTATTCACAAAACGTCAACCTTAAACATCTCAAATATAATGTGAACGAGTGTGTTTAGTTCTTAGAAAACTTGTCTTAAAAATTTTTAAAAACATAAGTGTGAACATAGTATAAAACAAACTTACGTCCCTTTTCACAATATATGGTTAAGAGTTAACTTGAACTTTAACTACAAGTTCTTCATACACAACTTGCCGTTAAAGTCTCTGTTATCTTTTAACCATACATTGTGAAAATATTATATGATGATGTCAAATTCGCAGCAAATATTTTAAAACGTTTCCATTTATTTCCCATTATTATATTTTCTAGCGGCGCACGATTAAATTAATATATTGTTTTCGGCCGGTGGCGGCTGTTAGCCGGCTTACAGTCGATCGGCTGTGTTCTCTGGTTTGTGATCAGGACAAAAACAATACAAAATCAAATTCAGCAATGTTTCTCATTGTTTTTGTTTTTTTTTCACTCATTTCAAAGAACGAAGCAAAACAAATTCAAACAATTTGTTTCGTTTATTTTCGTACGCTGCTTTTAAGTACAAAGAAATCAAAACAAAAATAAATTTATAACTGTAATAGTGTCGATTAATTTTGTTACGAAAATTATTTTCTAACCCCTGTATCTCGCCATAAATAACAATAGCTATAAAAACCAATGTTAAAATATCGCCAAACTGAAAAAAAAATCGCCTAAAACCAAAGAAAAAAGTCGCCAAAACGAAGAAAAGCGCTAAATTAAAAAAAAAATCTAAAACTTAATAAAACGCGAAAAACCGGAAAAATCTCCAAAATGCAGAAAAAATCGCCAAAATGAAAAAAATTGCCAAAAACCGAATAAATCGCCAAAACGAGAAAAAAGCGACAAAACTAAAAAAAATCGTTTAAACTGAAAAAAAACGCCAAAAGTAAAAGACGCGAAATTAAAAAACGCTCAAAACCGAACGGGGACGGAAACCTTCGTGCGCCAGTCACAGTCGCACTTTACTTAATTATTTTTTTATACATGTTAAGTTTTTATTTAAGTATAAGTGAAGTTTTGTGCCATAATGTTTGTTATGCTATCAGCACAGTTGTGTTTTAAATTGATGGTGTTTCGTTGACAGCTTGTTACTAGTTCTTATTAATTTTTAGTAAATAGAGATAAAAATAAAATTTATCGCTAAGGAACAGTCCTTACTATAAGATTAATTAAAGGACATGTTACGTTTCATTTCCCAGAAAGCGTTTCTTTGTGCTAAACAAATTTAAAAAAAATTCCTAAAGAATAATTCTTTTTGATATTGTATGACGTGACGTCGTTTTTGACAACTGGAATAAGGGCGAATGTAAAATATTTCTTAAATACAGATCGTAGAATGAAATATTGAACTCATTGCTAATATAGAACAAAAAATATTTAATCGAAAAATACCGAGAGGTCACTTACTAAGAATTGCACTAGAGCAAAAAATTATAAATTTTTTCACAAAACAAATATGTATGTAAATGTTTATGTATGTATGTATCTCTATACTACATATACGCACTTTGGTGAAGGGTGTATAAGATTCGGCACAGCTGAATATAGCACTCTTATTTGTTTTTAAAGTTGGTTTAATTTTTTTTAAGTTTTGTTTTGTAATGTGAAAGAGGAAAAGATGTCTTATAGGCCGGTTTTACATCGGTGTGCCAAATGCCACACAAGCGTAAAAAAGCGTAACCACTAATTACTAATGCAAAACTGTTTGATTCAGACATGTTTTTATTAAGTTAAATAGTTGCATACATAACTAGTAGACAATTTTATAGAATCCAACGTGATTGGAAACTGTTTAAATCAATAAATACATGTCTGAATCAAACAGTTTTTCATTAGTAATTAGTTGGTTGCGCTTTTTTTGGGAAAATGACACACAAGAAATGCCAGATGTAAACTCAGCCATAGATTTTTGTCTTCCAATTCAACTTTTTTTCATACAGAAAAAATAATTATAATTATTTCAATTATTGATGCTACCTCACTGTGGGGCTAAATGACAAATGGACATACATAAATTAATAAAAAGTACTAAAGTATTTAATATAATAATTAAAATACAGTTGATATAATCCAGCGGATAAAAACATGATGTTATTAAATGATATTCATCTGTCTTGTGTTCGGCTTAGAGCAACAGTGCCAACTTCTTTACACGAATATGTATGTATGTTCACTGTATATATAGAGGATTAATGTACGAAAAACAGAAAAAAAAATTAAATTTTAATAACTCGGAAAACACACTTGTACGCAAAGTTTGGACATTTCTTAATTAAAAATATACATTCCCCTGGTCACTTGACAAAATAAACAAAAAATAAAATGAAATTGCATACCAAAGCGTGCGTGAGATTATATCAAAAAATAAAGTACATTTTTTAAATTGTCAGTCTAATATTTAGCACAAACAGAACCCATGCATTTGTACTGCGAGTGTTTAAAAATAAAAGAAAACTTGAAAATATATATATTTTTTTCGTTTGAAAAACATGAAGCACTTGCCTACCGTCAGTAATTTGAATTAGCTTTGGTAAAAAAAAACAAGTATGTACATGTGTACATAAATACATACATGGTATATACGAGGGCGGTTCGGAAACTTCTTAGCCTAGCACAAAAAGCGCGGTATAAACAGAAAAAAATTAAGTGTTTTGGAAACTTCCATCTCTGCTATGAACACGTTAAATTTTGTTTCGATCTGACAACTCCTTCATATAGAAACAGGTGTTCACAAAAGACCCATCCGCGATTTTTTAACAGTGGAAAAATCAGAAATGCGTGGTGTCATTAAATATTTACATAAAAAAGGTTTATCGGGACAAGAAATTCATAATGATATGGTGAATGTGTTGGGTGAAAGTGCTCCTTCATATGCAACAGTAAAAAATTGGGTTGCTGAATTTAAGCGTGGTCGTACAAGCATTGAAGATGAATCACGTAGTGGACGTCCAAAAACAGCAACAACAACAGAAATTGTAGCCAAAGTGCATGATATGGTATTAAATGATCGACGAATAAAAGTGCGTGAAATAGCTAATATCATGGGCATCTCAAATGATCGAGTCCATTTAATTTTGCATGAAGAACTACAGATGAAAAAGCTTTCTGCAAGATGGGTGCCGCATTTGTTAACAGTCGACCAAAAACGCATAAGAATGAACATTTCTCAAGCTTGTTTGGATCGTTTTAAGCGAAATAAAATGGATTTTAAGCGTCGTTTCATAACTGTTGATGAGACATGGATCCACCACTATACTCCAGAGACAAAAGAACAATCCAAACAATGGACTGAAGCTGGAGGAAGTGCTCCAAAGAAGTCAAAAACAATTCAATCGGCTGGTAAGGTTATGGCAACGGTTTTTTTGGACTTCAAAGGTATTTTATTGATTGACTATCTGCAAAAGGGTAAAACAATTAATTCAGAGTACTATTGCAACCTTTTGGATCAATTAAATGTACAAATTCGAGAAAAACGTCCTGGCTTACAACACAAAAAAATAATTTTTCATCAAGACAACGCACCAGCGCACAAGAGTGTTTTGACAATGGCTAAAATCAACGAATTAAAGTACGAGTTGCTTGACCACCCACCTTATTCTCCTGATTTGGCTCCCAGTGACTTTTACATGTTCACAAATCTAAAAAAATTCCTTGCTGGCAAGCGTTTTACCTCAAATGAAGATGCAATTACAGTTGTAAACCACTATTTTGAAGACCTTGAGGAAAACTATTTTAATCAAGGGATAGAATTGCTAGAAAAGCGTTGGACTAAGTGTATTGAAGTTTCAGGAGATTATATTGAAAAATAAAAATATTTTTAAAAAACTAACTATTCTCTTTCATTGATAGACTAAGAAGTTTCCGAACCGCCCTCGTATATGTACTTACATATCTAGTTCTATCATGCTGATTTTTCTTAGATGCCCACATACTTTGTTACATGTCATGCGTTAATATAAATTGTATTTGTTTAAGCAAAAATAGTTCAATTGTGTTGTTTATCTAAAAAATTGTTTTTTGTTTTGCAAAAACTACTACATTTTAATTTTAAATGCCAATAATTTATTTATTCTTAAAGTAGGTGGCGCGTTACTCTAAAATGTTTTTATTTATATTTTCTTTCTTTTGGTTGTATTTTTATTTTATTGAATGTAAAAAGATTTAGTTTGTAGGTTTTCCTTCCTAAAGTTCAAGGCTTTCCATTGAAGTTTAAATTAAAATTTATGATTGTTGGCGATGCACAGTGGCGTGAATTAAAAAAAAAGTGGTAAAAAGTCCGCAACTTTTGAACTAGTTAACCGATTTCGATAAAACCAACTGTTTTGTAAAGTAGAAGTGTTGAAATTTTTAGAAAGCATATTTTGAGGCACCCTGTTGTAAGACAGGGTAGCTCCAAACAGCTTCAAAGTGGGAAAGTGCGGGTATCGAAATTCTTTCGGAGCTTGTAACTTTTGTAAATAGGGACCGATTTCAATAATTTTTTCAGCGGGACAATCTACGTTAAGAAACAAAAATAAAACATCCTAAGAGTAACATTTTATCTCTTTCAGTTTCCAAGTTATTTGACTTGAAAAATTTATTTTTTAATTTTTGGCCCTGACTTTTTTTATTCGTTAGTACATAACTTCTTTATTACTTGGCAAAAATCAGTATGTTTCAATGTTTTTGAAAGAAAACTTCATTACAATTCATATAAAAAAAAATTTTTTTTGATATCTCAAAAATTGTAGCAAGGAATAATTTCGCAATTTGGATTTTTAAAAATTATGAAAAAATTTGGTATATTTTGTGGAAAAAGTATTCTTAATTTTTTTGGAATATTTTAAAAAATTATTAAGTATTTGATAAAAACTTTGATTGTTTCTGAGAAAGGAGACATTGAGAAAGGCTGTGAAATAAATTTTGGAGATTGTTGTTGGTGCACCCTACATTCAGCATTGGTCGAAAACTAGCAATTTTTTTTCAAAAAATCCGATTTTCGGATGTGGCAAAAAAATTGCACGGTCGTTTTTGTAAATTTTTTGGTTTTTTATTATAAATAAATTTGTTGTAAGTAACCTGTAAGAAACTCTTGACATCCTACACATAAATGTAGGCAGGAGAGGAAATTTTCTAAAAATTCTAAAATTTTTCTAACACAATTTTTCCCAATAAGAAAAAAGTATTTTAAAATTATAAATTGGGAATCATTTTAATTTTTATCAATAGTATACATTTAGCTTTGCAAACTGAAAAAAAATTATTCTCCTACCTTCAATACTTTTTGAAATATTCGATATCCAATTTTGATTAAAAATTTTAATTTTCTACATTTTTTATTTTTGTCTAAATTATTGATCTTATTTTCTTTACTGCAAATGTTTCTTAATTTTTTCTATGTTATTACAATAGTAGATATAATTGTCTATTCAACGGTATATAATATGTATTCCTTTGCCATTATATCAGTCTTAAAATGTATACACAAATATAACACCTCAGGTAACAATTTACGTGTTTTATCTGATACTCAAACAAACCCACATTTTTTATGAACTCTTGAAGTATATTTATATACCTACAAGGACAAATAGATTGAGTTATTTATTTATTTAAAAAAATTGGTAGTTAATTTAACATTAGAACATTAAATTACGAACAATTTTTTATGTATCTCCTTTTTAAACGCATATAAATTGCCTAAGTTTTGAATATAATTTCACAGAGAATTCCAGAGACTTATGTATCAAGAGATATATGTACAATGTACATATGTATGTATGAGTATGAAAACTTACAACTAAATTTCTCGTTTTGATTCTGATAATTGTATTAAAAATATATTTAATAAGTTCAGTTTCATTTTCTTTATTACTCGTATCTAAGTACATGGATACATACATATGTTGTTTTTAATTTATATTTGGGTTTTACTTCAAGAATTTGCTTTAAAATAATCTGAGACATCATGGCCTAGCAAGCTATTAATTTCCTCTGCTTCGGGATCGTCCTTCTCGATTTCAATACTTATTTTTGGCAACCATTTCATTCTTATGCCTTGTTGGACTGGATCTGAAAACAATAGCAAATGATGCATTAAATCATTATTTTGAGAAACTCTAGAGCATTTAAGTGTATTGAGAAGTCGATATTGCTTAACATCTCTATTTCTAGCTTCCTGTGCTTCTTCGGTTAGTTCCCCCAGAAAAGAATGTTGTTTTCTATTATTTCTTTTGTATGTACTAGCACTTTATGTACGGTTGGAGTTATTGATTTCCATGGATATAATTAATTTATTAGAATCAGAGTGTCTTTTGCATATTTTTCAAGCTTGTCCTTATTAATTAACTTTTTGCTATTTATGACGGCCAGTATTATTTTGAAACGTCTTATGAGATTAAAGCTAATACCAGTTATAGAAGATGTGGTTTCAGGGTCATCAAAAAATCGCCTGGCAGTGTTGCCATTATTGGAGTTTCCATAGCCATATAAAGGTTTTGTCAATGATTAAGCCACGTTTCATAAACTCATCTTGAATTCTTTTCTTTTCTTCCAACCGTATCTGTTTTAAAGCAGAATTATTCGCAACTGGAACGTTGTGAAGTTCTGGTACACTGCGATATTTATTGTCGTAAGATAGATGTAAAATGTACTCCATGAATCGAATCCGAGCATGAAGTGGTGATATTCCAAGCTTAAGGGCATCTTCATTAGTTGGAGTATAATTCTCAATGTCCTTAAAATCGGAATTTTTCTTTCGGCATATATTACAAATCAAATAAGATTTTGTATCGGTTATTGCATTCGCAACTTTTCCTTCTATCATTGTTAAATAAGGTCTAAAAGATACTGTTATTACTCGTCCTAATGTATGAACGTCAATGGGTTCCATATTAGAAATTTCATGTTTTATGCCATCAACCAGATTTTGAGTTGTTTCTTTGTTTTCCTTGATGTATTCAAAACGTATTGGTCGGCATAAAAACTTTGAGCCTGTAGTAGTATTTACCCACACATCTTTAAATGCATTTTTACTTGTTGAAGGCATTTCATTATGTAGTCGAAGCCTTAATGGTACTAACGATGCCATTAAAACTTTGGAAGAGTCATTATCGTATTCACTGGGCTGTCTATATTCTGAAAATCCAGATGATCCATCACATCCCCATTTGTATATTAGTGTTAGTTCAGAATTATTACATGTATCTAAGTCTCTTTCGTCAAAAGTAGCGATGAGTCTTGATGGTGTATTATGAAGAAGGTCTGACAAACTAATGACTGCACTTCGGCTATCCACTGTTATCGGATGTGGCAAAATTTCCGATTTTCTTTTTAACAACAATGTACTTGATGGCAAAGGCCCACTTTTTTCTTTAAGCACCTTCCTTAAGATATCGTATTTATTTCTTGAAAGGCCCAAATTAAGAATGAGTGCTAGTGCATCTTCCACCGTAAAATGTTTACTATATTTTGGCGTTGGAATGCTTTCCACCATCCGTCTTAATCTTTTTGGAGACGCAACTGGTAGGACATCTACGATTTTGCCTGCTTCTTTAAGTTGAGTCTTCGCTAAAATCAATTTGAATGAATCTTTGATTTCATTTTCCGAATACGTATTTATCAAGTCTTCTTGTTTAATGCTTTTGCTCCTGCGTTGAACGTTATCGTAATCTTTATTTGGCCGACCAAACTTCTTTGGGTATATTTCCGTAGATAGTCCCATATCTAACCAATCCTGATTTTTATTCTGAAATTTAGAAATTGATTTATTGCATTCACGTATCTTCTTTTCATATAATTTAAAAAAATTTTCAAGTTTTTTCGATAAATCGGTGTTTACAGATAAACCATATGTAGTAGATATTATGTACATCATTTGGTCTACCTTGTCCAACCGATTACTACCATCAGTGAGGTTTTCCCACACTAATTTGTAGAGCGATTTATTTTTAATTGTTATCTCCATGATAGCTATAACTGAAATAATGACATTAAATGCATCGCAGCTTAAATATATAGCTATTTTACAAGCTACGAATACAAAACCGATACAAATATCAGGTAAAACCATACCCATATTGGAGATGTGCGCGCAGGTACCTTTGTCCTTGTGGGTATATAAATATACTATGTGTATATAAATTCTTATATTTTATTGTATTTAAGTAAAGAAAGTATTTAATAACAGCTTCAAGAGTTCATAAAAAATGTGGGTTTGTTTGAGTATCAGATAAAACACGTAAATTGTTACCTGAGGTGTTATATTTGTGTATACATTTTAAGACTGATATAATGGCAAAGGAATACATATTATATACCGTTGAATAGACAATTATATCTACTATTGTAATAACATAGAAAAAATTAAGAAACATTTGCAGTAAAGAAAATAAGATCAATAATTTAGACAAAAATAAAAAATGTAGAAAATTAAAATTTTTAATCAAAATTGGATATCGAATATTTCAAAAAGTATTGAAGGTAGGAGAATAATTTTTTTTCAGTTTGCAAAGCTAAATGTATACTATTGATAAAAATTAAAATGATTCCCAATTTATAATTTTAAAATACTTTTTTCTTATTGGGAAAAATTGTGTTAGAAAAATTTTAGAATTTTTAGAAAATTTCCTCTCCTGCCTACATTTATGTGTAGGATGTCAAGAGTTTCTTACAGGTTACTTACAACAAATTTATTTATAATAAAAAACCAAAAAATTTACAAAAACGACCGTGCAATTTTTTTGCCACATCCGAAAATCGGATTTTTTGAAAAAAAATTGCTAGTTTTCGACCAATGCTGAATGTAGGGTGCACCAACAACAATCTCCAAAATTTATTTCACAGCCTTTCTCAATGTCTCCTTTCTCAGAAACAATCAAAGTTTTTATCAAATACTTAATAATTTTTTAAAATATTCCAAAAAAATTAAGAATACTTTTTCCACAAAATATACCAAATTTTTTCATAATTTTTAAAAATCCAAATTGCGAAATTATTCCTTGCTACAATTTTTGAGATATCAAAAAAAATTTTTTTTTATATGAATTGTAATGAAGTTTTCTTTCAAAAACATTAAAACATACTGATTTTTGCCAAGTAATAAAGAAGTTATGTACTAACGAATAAAAAAAGTCAGGGCCAAAAATTAAAAAATAAATTTTTCAAGTCAAATAACTTGGAAACTGAAAGAGATAAAATGTTACTCTTAGGATGTTTTATTTTTGTTTCTTAACGTAGATTGTCCCGCTGAAAAAATTATTGAAATCGGTCCCTATTTACAAAAGTTACAAGCTCCGAAAGAATTTCGATACCCGCACTTTCCCACTTTGAAGCTGTTTGGAGCTACCCTGTCTTACAACAGGGTGCCTCAAAATATGCTTTCTAAAAATTTCAACACTTCTACTTTACAAAACAGTTGGTTTTATCGAAATCGGTTAACTAGTTCAAAAGTTGCGGACTTTTTACCACTTTTTTTTTAATTCACGCCACTGTGCGATGGTGTTAAATAGAATACATTTTAAATTTTTATTGCATGCATGTACACACCAGAGATCTGTATGATTACGAATCAAACAGCATAATTTTGCATATTCTAAAATGAATATTGAGCTAGCACTCAGCATTAAAAAAAATGAAAGATGCTATTGCATGATTCATATTAATGATACTGTGTGTTAATAAATGCATGCCACTGCTTGCAATATCTATTCGTTCATATGATACAGTAAAGCAATGAATCAGTATAATTGTTTTGAAAACTTCTTAAAATTCCTTCTGACAAATATGGTTTTATGGAATATTGTAAAATAAAATAAATTATAAATTATAATAATACGAGAAAAAATATTAATTAATACGCAATGTTTTATTAGCTTAAGACTTCATCTAGTCAACGTGCTTTTGTGAGTTATTTGATTTTAATATATAAAACAATAAAAAAATAGCAAGAATTTTTATTTACTTTTACTAACGTCACTTAAAAAAAGAGAGTGAGTTAAGGACAGTCAGTTGTTAGAGAGGTAACACTGCCAGCAATATCATTAGTACATTGTAAAATTGAGCTCAGAGCGAAAGTGAATCAACTCATACAGTTCTCTAGTACATACCGCTGAGTTGCTTGAACAATGCCATAAGTAAAAAAATTACATATTTTAGTTAATAATGCACAATTAATCCTTATATCACTGCTCATATTGTGTAAAAATTTCAGACAAATACTTTGTAATAGCCAAGTTTTGAAAGAAAAATGAAATGTTCGTTTTCCTTTTCCATGATTTTTTCATGGGAATTGGTTCGCCATTTTAAATAGTAGTGATTGTTGACTTTGAATTGCCAGAATACGGAAACTTGTGCATCCAAATGGAACTGTGTACGACTTCAGTACATGCATACATTGGCGCAGCTATACATTTTTTCCAGTTACATGCAATTTTTAATAATTAAAGGGGGAGGGGGGCAACGGCAATTCTTGGGGGCCAATGCACCCCCTGAATGGTGTCTATATATGCATATCTAGATTTAATTAAACGTCAATAACTTGCTAGAGAAAGAGTGCTTCAAATAGCCATATTACTGCTCGATATTGGAACTAGAGATGGGAGCGTGTCAAACACGATTCGTAGCACGCACGCGAAAAATTTTCTCAACACGATTCTGCACAACACACATAAAATATTATTAGTATGGTATTGAAAATCAGAAAATTTAATTGATATTTTTCAAGAGTCGCTTTTCAAAATATGGCACCGAGTTTGCTCTGTCAGCTGATACTATCTGCCATCACAGTTGGCAAATTACGGCACTCGTTATCGAATGAAATTACGAAATATTTTAATAAAGTTTTTATGGAAATTTTTTAATTTTTAATCGTAGCGAATGCCGTAATTTGCCACCAGGTGATACTATCGGTTTACGTACAGAACTTTAAGAGGCCCATACAAATATGCTGGTGCTGTGTGTTTGACGATACTGGATTTTCATTCATACATATTTAACATCTAAAATCGTTTCACGTTATTCGTGTTAATTTTGCTCAACACGAAACGACCCGAAAATGCACGAAATCATATTTTTTATCACGAACACTTCCGTGTTGAGTAGCGTGTGTTCGTGTCACGAAAAAAACACGATACGCGCCCATCTCTAATTGGAACTATGTACTCTAAAATCAAAATTGTTTTGTTTTGCTGCATGGGAAAAAGTATGCATAAAAAAATTCAATAAAAATATTTATCGAAAATTAAAATCATTTTCAATTAAAAGATTTTATATATTCGTAATTGCATACATCGCTCCTTTATTGCAACATATACATATGTACATACATATGTACATTGTATGTATCTCCAAAAATGCGTTTTTAGAGTTAATAATGCGTAAAAATTTATGTAAAATTTCATAATTGTGTAAAAATTTCTCTAATACAATAATAAATTCAGTAATTCGCGCACGAAGGGTTCCGTACGTTGGGCTTTGAGCATTTTTTTAAATATGTATAGCGTTTTTTTACGTTTTTGCCGTTTTCTCTGCTGAAATGATTTTTTTTTTCTCGTTTTGGCGATTTTTTTCATTTTGGCGATATTTTTCATTTTGACAATTTTTTTCATTTTGGCGACTATTTTTCATTTTAGCGATTTTATCATTTTGGTGATTTTTTAAAACTGGCGATTTATTTTCGTTTTAGAAATTTTTTTTATTTGGTGCTTTTTTTCGTTTGGAGATTTTTTTTGTTTTTGGCGATTTTTTTCGTGTTTGGCGATTTTATAATCTTTGGATATTTTTGTTTTACCGTTTTTGAAAATTTCAAGAGTTTTGCTCTTATGGTGCCCAAGATACAGCAAGTTGTCGAAATTGCATAGTCAAAATTGCATTAACTGATGGTGCACCCTTTAATTAAATTTTTTTCTGTATAAAAGTACACTAACCTTACAAATTTCAAGTGTATATACATACAATTGTATGTATATTACATGGGATTTTAACAACCTCTAATTTCCAACTCTCATGTATTTGTTGTTGTAGCGGCCAAAAGTCTTCACACTGTTTCCAAATTTCAGGTCCGTAGCTCTTACGGTTCTCGAGAAAATACCCTGTGACTGACGGACGGACAGACAGACGGAGAGCGTAGCGAAAAAAATAGGGCTTCTTTTCACCTTTGGTGTACGAAACCCCAAAAACTAGGGTAATTCGAGACGAAAGAAAAGAAGGAGTAGATATATGTACCTCCTGAATGGCTTTTGGAATTATATAAAAAAATTTATAACTAAAATAATTTACTAAACTGAAAATCTTGCCTCACGTAGTGTGTCTTCCTCATCTAGTGTGTCTTCTTGGAATCTCAGGTTTAATTTAATCTCAAGTTTGAATCAAACAAGCTTAATTAAAAGTAGCTCTTGTAATTTAAAATAAAATTACAGATATTATTATAATATTTTGTAATACGAGGGTTGAAATTTATGCTATGGAACTTGAAAAAAAATCTCAGCGTTTATATAATTCCTAAAGAAATTTATTATTTGACTTATGTATTTTTCAAATTCGTCTACAGACAACGAACAGCAACAGGCAACAACGAAATGCATATCGCTACCTTAATATAGAAAGGCCTTTACTCATTATTTTTTTGAATTCGAAATTTTTGTATATTTCGATAGAAGATCAACTAATGTATCGAAAAATGCAAAACTCTAAATTTCAAACAAATAATGAGTTAGGGCCTTTCTATATTAAGATAACGCGATATAGACATGCTTAACCACCAGCAAATAAATTTTATTTATATAATGCTATTATATTTATTGAAAAGCATAATGGAATTGAATTTTGAGGTCTCGTGAATATTCAAAAATGCCAAAACTAAAAAATAAAAAAATCGGCAAAACGTAAAAATCGAAAAAACCGAAAAATCGCCAAAACTAAAGAAAGCACCAGAACTATAAAAAATCGTTAAAATTAAACTAAATCGCCTAAAATCGAATAAATCGTCATAAGCAAAAAAAAAACGCCAAAAACTAAACAAAATCGAAAAAAGCGAAAAAAAAGTGTACCGGGAAAACTTCATCAGCTAAGATATTCTAATATATGGGCTAAGGTTCGTATATACCCTTCGTATGCGAGTCAAAGGCGCACTTTGCTGAATTTATTTGTTTTTCCTGTATAAGTTGATTCAAGTGAGTTAGCAGGTTTACACCCTAACCCGACAATATGACTTTATTTGTTGGGATAATAAAAAAGCTATTTGAGCAATTTCTAGGTATAGCAAATCAAAAATTGGGTATAAGAACGGAAACTCTGGAGATGAATTTGATTTATACAACGGCTGAAATATAGGGTCTTCCAATAGCTACTTTCGAACTTTTTTCAATTGATAGTGGCCATATTTTTGAAGCTACATCTATGGAATTTGGTATCATTTAGAATTAGATGATATGAAAACTGACTATATGTGGTTTTAAGAGGACGGTACTGCATACCACATAGCTAATAGCACATTGAACATTCTGTATGAGTGATTTAAATCCCTTTTTATCTCAAGTGGAGGATTTGGCGTATGTCAAATGCCGTAGTTCAGTGAGCAGCTGAATAAAAGGAAGGAACTAGTTCTTTTAGTTGTTGTGAACAAAAAAGAACAATCTGCCAAAAGAACGATTGTGGCCAACAGTAATACATAATGGCAACAATAGGCTACTCAAATGAATAAAAACTGTCGATGATATCTCACACGCACTTTAAATTTAAATTTAAAGATCGAAAGCGCTTAATGAAATATCCTACATATGTACTTATATACTCGTATTGCCAGGATTTTATACTCGTATTGCAGAAAAAGCCATTTTTAATGGTTTAAATTAGGGATGTAACGAATTCCGATACCGATATATCGGCGATACTTCTAATTTGCCGATATATCGATATCGGCGATATTTAAATGTCGATACGCCGATACTTCTTTAAATTTTTTAGAGCTGTTTTAAACAAACAATACAATGTTCAACGCCTTTTTTTGTATAACAACTAAGAGAAATAACATATTAAAAGCAGGACATAAAGTCAAAATAGAAAAATTAAATTGTTTCTTTTGTTTTGCTTTGCACCATAATAGTGAAATGTATGTATGTGTTTGTGTTTTTTGAGATTTCTTTCAAAGCGCATTAATAAAAGTGATAGTAATTCTACAACAATTACAACTTAAAATTACAACTGACATCTCAGCCCCTATGTCACCATGTACAAATTTTTGCATACAAAACTATAATTTGCGGAAAAAATCGGCGGCGGCTGAATATAAAAAAAGTCGGCGGCGGATGAAAGGCGGCTTGGACCTTAGGTTGCGTGGTTATTAAAAACGGTTCTTCTTTAGTGTTCTTATTAAAAAATAAACTAGAGCACAGATTTTGTTTATTTTTAACTAAATAGTTGTTGAATATAAAAAAACATACCAATAATGTCAACTTCACAGCACAAAAGTGCTATATGGGAACATTTTGAATTTTCAAATGTGGATAGTTCCAAAGCAATATGTTTGTATTGTGGAGAAAAAGTTTCTCGTGGCATCAATTCAAAAAATTACAATACATCAAATTTGTGGATTCACATGAAAAGACACCATTCAAATTAATTAAATACCGTTTCAGGAACGAAAAGGCATATTCAGGTTCCAAAGTGTTGCAGTGACAACGATACACAGCCTAAGAGGCAAACAACTCTTGCGGAAATAATTGAGAAGACATCTGTTATAGCAATGATGATATTCGGGCAAAAGAAATAACTCGCATTATCGCTGAGGAAATTTGTGTTGATATGCAACCGTTTGATTTAGTGAACCAAGTAGGCTTCCAACGGCTAGTAAAAAAACTAAATCCAAATTACAAAATGGTTTCCCGGGCTCATTTGAGTGAAAAAGTCATACCGGAAATGTATCAGCGAGTAAAATCCAGGGTATTGGAGTTACTAAAAGATCTGCCACATATTGTGATAACCACCGATATATGGACAAGTGGCTGCTCTTCACAATCCAATGATTTTTTTAGCTTGACAGCTCATGGCATCGATATAAACTTTGTGTACAAAAATTACTGCCTTGAGGTCATGCCATTCAATGGAGCTCAGCACTCCGGTACTAATATAGCATCTAATCTAAATAAATCTTTAGAAGATTGGGAAATACAAGGTAGTGTACGAGCAATAGTCACTGACAATGCAGCCAACATGGGTGTCGCTATTAGAGAGATTCAGCTCTCATACGATGTAATGCCAGTGAAGTGTTTAGCGCATTCTTTGCAATTGACAATTAAATCCAGCCTTTTTAAAGACGACAAAATAAATGAAATGATTACCAAATCGCGGTCTATTATAGGACATTTTAGCCATTCCACAAGCAGCACTAAAATTCTAAGAGAAATGCAAAATGCTCACAATATTCCTAATCATGTCCTTATACAGGACATATCTACACGTTGGGATTCAACACTTCAGGCTTTGAGGCGTTTGCTACAGCAAAGGGTTGCTGTACAAGCTTGTTTACCTCGTATAAAATGCAAGGTGGAACTTACAACAGACGAATGGATAATGATGGAAGGGGTGGTGAAAATTTTGGCTTACTTTGAAGAGGCTACAAAATCCATAAGCAAAGCCACTGCTACATTGTCGGACGCTATTCCACTAATTAACAGTCTTCGAACATTATTAGAAAATATAATACATGAATCAAAAGAGGAGAGTGGCCCGGACCAACAATTTGCGACTAACTTAGCATCAGCTTTGAATGCAAGATTTGAGGTTTTAGAGGAAACTGAAACGTATTATTTATCTACAATTCTTGACCCTCGATAAAAGCTCGAATATTTCAAAGACAATCGACTATAATCCTATCGAAAAAACGTCTTATTGAGTTACTTAACATGACTCTCCATTCCGAAAAAGTTGAAGACAGAGTCTTCCATACACCTCGTAAAACGTTTGATAAGTCTAAGAGAACTACTCGCCTTTGGAGCGTTTGTGAAAAAATTATAAGAGAATCCGAGGAGGATGAGCCTCTATCCATCTTAAGCTGTGGTTCTGCTAACGAAGAAGTAGAGAGATACCTTAGATCTCCCAATATTTCTAGAGACGCAGATCCTCTTGATTACTGGCGCAATGACATATCCTACCCAAGTTTTCAAATGACTTCTGTCGCATCTGAGAGACTATTTTCTACTGCAGGTCTGCTTCAAACGGATTTACGAAATCGTCTATCTCCGCAAAATTTGAGAACACTTTGTTTTTTAAACAAAAATCTTATTAATATCAATTTTAAATATTGATCTCTTACAATGTTTTTTTTTTATAAAAAAAATAATTATTTTTTTTTTAATTTTACCATGATCTCAAAAACTGAATTCGTTGTTTTTAAATTCTTATTAAATCAATTTAGATATTGATCCCATTTAAGCTGAGTGCCATACTCTTTATTTTGTAAAATCATAATATGTTCGTATACTTTTTCTTGTTTGAAAATTTGAAGCTTGAAATGAATTGAAAATTTTTATGATTTTAGAAAATAAACAGTATAAAATTAAGTTTGAATTGACTCATTAATAATACTTTACACTGTTACTTTGTGTAAAAAATTGTTTTTTGTTATTACACGTATTACCATGAATTCAAATTCAATTCCATTTTTTTAAGTCATATTAATATCACTTAAATATTGAACCCATCTAAACTGAATATCATCGTTTATTTTGTAAAATCATAAATACTGCAGACATTTTGTTGTTTGAAAATTTGAAGTTTAGAAATTGAAATGTATTGAAAATTTGGATATTTTTAGAAAATAAACAGTATGACATTCAGTTTGAATTGGTCCATTAATAATCGCTTACACTTTTACTAAAAAAAATAATTTGTTTTTTGTTAATTTCAGAATGATTTCAAATATCAATTTATATGTTAATAAACTCTTACACTGTAATTTTATATAATAAAAGAATTGCTCTACTTTTGTTAATTTTAACTTGAGTTCAATTTCAATATACGTATCGGTATCGGAATCGGTATCGGCGATATTTTTTTTTTGAGTATCGGTATCGGTATCGGATCGGCAAAAAGGCGTATCGTTACATCCCTAGTTTAAATTACATGGGACATACTATGTATGTAAGTATGTATGTATGTATTTTATATTAGGTTCACAATAACCCTCGTTAATTGCTGATTCTATCTTAAAGTGTAATTAAAATTTTATTTATGACAGAAGGCAATGTTCTGTTAGTTATTTTTTCTCAGATACATATTTGCATACATGCATTCATATGCACGTGCATACGTAAATGCATTTACAAACGTATTTAAATAAGCATTTGATCAAACATTGCAGCGCACTAATTAAAATTTATTTGTTTTAACTATTTCCATCATTAAATTAAGCCGACCGTTTAAAATTCACATTTAATATTCATGTAAAATTCTATAATTTTACAAATAAGCAACTTGTCTTACACAAAAACCACAATAACGACCACCAGCCGCCATATGACAGGCAACAAATATCTCTCTGTAACATAATTGTCATTAGTGGAAATATGAGCTCATCTTCATCTTCATCATCATCAGCATTATCATCATTATCTTCGTATAAGATATAAAAAAAAACACAAAAACAAAACGACGTAATTACGGTATTATTGGAGTTTTTTTTTCATATTTAAATAATATATAATGAGGTACCTACTCTGCTTTTATTTTTATTTGCAGTAGCAACAGCTCCAGTCAGTTGCAGCATACATACATACGTTTAGTGCAACCTGCAACTGGGATTCTGCGTAACAAACGCCCATACTTACTGTTCTATCCACCCCTTCCATAAGATTTTGTTATGCAAACGAACATTTTTCGCAATCACAATTTAAACAATTTTTTTTTGTACTTAACTATTGAAATGGAGTAATGCAGAACATTTGGGGAGTACGAGGGAAAGAAACGAACATGATATATGATTTTATTTTATATTATGCTTTCTATCCCACATTCGACATTTTGCTTTTAGCAGACAATTGTTATAATAGAACATATACCGCGATATTGTTTGAAGGGTTGTATACCTATTCCATAGGACAAACAGGAAAGCCGGAAATACATATGCTCTAAAAAGAGTACTTAATGCAAATTAAATGTGGACCAAAAGCTTAAATGATATCTCATCACACTAATATATATATTAGTTTTGAATTATATTATCTAGATTCTTTAAAGTTATGAAAAACTGTACAAAGTGCCCTTTAAACTAATATATGGTATAAAGGACAAAATAGACACAGCGCCATGTCCTATATACATATGTATATATGAAGTTTGCTTATACTCAGAGTATGGATATGTACTCGGTCACAATTAATATACGCATGATACTCAGAGTATTTATTCATCACATGCCCCAATATGCATTTGTGTGTATGAAATTGAATGCAAAATGTGCCTTGGTTGTTTCAAAATATTAATCAGATAGTTAGGAGATAAAATTTAAAATATATGTAACTTGTAAACAGCTGATGTTATTCGTAATTTTGTTTCCGTAAAATTTAATATTTTCTAATTAGTAAAGTAATAAATGTATTTCTAGTAAATATTTAGTTAGAAACATTTCTAGCACAGCCGAGAATTATTAAGTCGCACTTTTCATGCCTATCATGCAATTTGTTGAAGCACCGTTGCCACTTTAACGTCTTGAAGTGTATGTAAATAAAATATTTCTATATAAGTATACTCATGTGTAGTCGAAAAAATATGAATAAATATTCCCATGTATGGTCCAACAAATACTCAGAGTATATTTATATATTTCTACACGCAAAGTTTACTTTGAAAAATTTTAACTATATAGCTTCACGCAACTAAAGAATAAACGAAGGAAACGAACGAAAAACAACAACAAAAACCAACTCTACGAGTAGAACAAAGTCTGTACTCACCGACTTTTTTTCTTTCCCTTCTCTCCAACGAGCTCAAAACTTTGCAAATTAATACCTCTTTTACACACGGAGAGTTTACTTTGCAAAGTCTTAATTCAGCCGTGTGAAAGACAGAGGGAGAAATACTATCTCTTTTTGTCTATCTCTCAGCTAAGTTAAGACTTTGCAAGGTAAACTTTCCGTGTATAAAAGGGGTATAAGCTTTGCGCATGGAAAAGGGTCTTACAGTACTTCTGCTGCGTAGTTTAAGTAATGTGTGTGAACATAGTCGTTTGTTATTTATAGTCATACGTATTTAGTTAAGACGTGATGAGTATGTTTTGCGTATGAGTATAACTTTTATTTTTAACTGTACGTATTTATATTTGTTTGACGGCAGATATAAAAATATACTTAAAACTATACTTTTGTCATTCTCTGCTATGCACTTGCTGATTTTTGTTTTCCCTGATGACAACAAAACGTGCAATTTTATTATTCGTAATTTACTAATTTATTATATTAAAGTTATTGAGTAACTTAAACCTTTAATTCTTTTAAATGAGTATGAGAATAATTTTAATTTCAAAGATGAAGTGAAGAGTTTTAACTGCACTGAACGCACAGTGGAGGCAATCGGACATTTGTGGATTTTGGATTTTCTACTCGTAAAGACTCTAAATAGAGAAGGACTGAACATTTATAGAAAATAAAATTTGTGACCACCCTGTTGGTATGCAGACTGACCATCTAGAGAACTTCTACCAATATAGGCTAATTTTTATGAAGTTTATTGCAAAGGAAATAAAATAAAATGTCAAACTATTTAAAACCAGAATTCACAAAAAAATTGTGAAAACGATTCGGAAACCAGAACATAGGCGACAGTTTTTGTGATTTTTTGACTACAGAATATTTTTATTTTTGATGTATAAACATCTATGTAAAAATCTTTTTCACAATACAATCACAGACTTTGAGTAAGATGTGCGATGCGTTATCAAATCGGTGTGAGCTATGTATGAGTGTATTAGTGTAATCATACGCACAAGAAGTACAGAGAAACTTAACAGCTGCATAGAAATAGACTCAACCGAATTTTAAAGCATACCTTCAGGAGCAATGTTAATTTTAATAGAAATTGCTTGTGAAGTGTAATAGTGTTGCCAGTGGGGATAATTTTGTTAAAAAGTTGAAAAATATAAAATAAATAAAATAAATATGAGCTTTTAAATAAAAGAGCGTTCTAAATATCAAACATTTGTTTAAAAGATATATAGCTGTCTTTATAAATAATTTATAATACAGTGAAACTTCGATATAACGAATTCCAAAGGTAACCGAAAATACTTCGTTATAGCCAGCCATTTATTCGCTATAAATATAACCAGCAAAGCGTTGATACAACGAAATTTGAAGAAATGCGAAAAAAAATTCGTCATAACTATAGTTTTCTTTATTCAAATTCTATTTAACATGAGAATGCTAATAAAAGCTTATATTTGCTTATATTTTGTTGTATAGAGGCTTTTGTAAGAGTACTTCGTTGAGCTTGTAAATACATTTAAACTTCGCTGTTTTTATAACGGGACTTTACTATTTAGGATTTATTCTGATTTCGTTATATTGAGGCATTTGAAGGAATATTTCGCTATACAAAGTCTTTTTTGCTCAGCATTTTTTCGTTTTAGCTGTAGTGGATTTTTGTATGAAAAACTTTGCAATAAAGAGGTTTTCTCGAGGGACTCAATAAAACATACGTTATATTAAGTTTTCGTTATAACGAAGTTTCACTGTATTATATTATAACATATCTTTATTACGTACTGTTGCCTTATACTGAAGCTGGTGCACGACAATTGGGTAACAATCTCCATCTCATGCCAATTATTATGGGTGGAGATTTTAATACAAATTTTGCAAACCCACAGTCGCAAGCTTTATCAAAATTTTTATTTCACGTTTTCCACTTGCATATGAGCAGTTCTCCACAAACCCCCACAACTAATAATTCCACTACTATAGATGCAGTTTTCCATAGATTTTTAAATAGAATAGTGTTCAAACCTTATATAGCTTATTTTAGTTACCATAAGCCAATATTAAAAAAAAATTCATTACTAGATGTTTACACATCTCCCCTGTGATCGGACTCACATTGCTTTTTAGGGTTCCGTACACCAAAGGTGAAAAAGGAACCCTATTGTTTTCGCTACGCTGTCCGTCTGTCCGTCTGTCCGTCTGGCCGTCTGTCCGTCTGTCCGTCACAGGGTATTTTCTCGAGAACCGTAAGAGCTACGGACCTGAAATTTGGACAGAGTGTGTAGACCCTTGGCCGCTACAACAAGAAATACATGAGAGTTGGAAATTAAAGGGTGTGCCAAAACGAGCAACGAAAAATGTTTGTATGTATATGCACTTGAAATTTGTAAAGTTAGTGTATTTTTATACAGACTACAACAATTAACACTAAAATTTAAAAAATTTTAATTAGAGGGTGTACCATCAGTTAATGTAATTTTGACTATGTAATTTTGATAACTTGCTGTATCTTGGAAACCGTAAGAGCAAACTTCTTGAAATTTTCAAAAACGGTAAAACAAAAAAATCTCAAAATTATAAAATCGCCAAACCGAAAAAAAATCGCCAAAATCAAAAAAAAATCGCCAAAACGAAAAAAAAAGCACCAAATTAAAAAAAAATTTCTAAATCGAAATAAAATCGCGGAAAACCGGAAAAATCGCCAAAATGAAAAAATCGTCAAAATGAAAAAAATCGCCAAAATGAAAAAATCGCCAAAATTAAAAAAATCGCCAAAATTAAAAAAATTGCCAAAATGAAAAAAAAAAATCGCCAAAAGGAAAAAAATCGCAAAAAAAAAATAACCAAAATGAAAAAAATCGCCAAAATTAAAAAAAATCGCCAAAATTTAAAAAATCGCCAAAACGAGAAAAAAGCGAAAAACAATAAAAAAAATTATTTCAGCTGAAAAAACGTAACAAACACTGTATTAAAAAAAATGCTCAAAGCCCAACGTACGGAACCCTTCGTGCGCGAGTCAAAGTCGCACTTTACTGAATTTATTTATTTTTTATTTTCTTTTTATGGAGATATTTCGATCTAATCCATCAAAGTTTTTCAGTTTTCGCATGCGATATTTTTTTTATTTCTTTTATTTGCTACGCATTTTGTACTGAAATTAAGGGGTTTCTGTATAAAAACGTTCACTGCTGCCAAATCCTTCTTCCTCAGCGAATCAAACCCAGTGAAAAATGAAGACAACGAATCATATTATTAAACTGCATTTACAGTATATCTGAATTGTGTTTTGTGAAATTTTTTAGATTCATTTTCCACTAGTTTTGATTCGCTGAGGAAGAAGATTTTGACCACAGTGGCCATTTCCTTCATAAAACTCGAAATAAGATTTTTTTCACTAGGTAATACTTTTCCCCCAATTTTCTAAAAAAAATTCACACACACAATTCAGATATACTGTAAATGCAGCTTATTAGTATGATTCGTTGTATTCATTTTCCACTAGGTTTGATTCGCTGAGAAAGAAGGGTGCAGTTTCATAATATGATTCGTTGTCTTCATTTTTCACTAGGTTCGATTCGCTGAGAAAGAAGGGTTTGGCCACGGTAAACGTTTTTATGAAGAAACCCATTAATTTCAGTACAAAATGCGTACCAAATAAAAGATTATTAAAAATATCACATGCGATATTTAAAAAAAATTAATTTAACTCGATGCATTTATCTTCACACACATAAATTTCCATACAAAACTTGTTTTGTAAACCAAATTTATTTTTTATGAGTATGGCAGTAAGATACGAGTATATCGTTACCTTAATATAGAAAGGCTCCAACTTATTAATTTTTTTGAAATCGAGATTTTTCCATTTTTATATACTCGTACATTAGATGTTCCTCTATTAAAAAAAATGAGTTAGAGCCTTTCTATGTTAAGCTAACTGTATGTATGTACATAACTACTGAAAAAATATATAAAAATAGTGTTAATTATAAAATAAATAAAATGTAATAAATAACCAGTATCTCTTATTTTTTTCAGTTGATTTTCCATAAATTAAAAGAAAATTTATTCAACTGGCACTTCGTTGGGACACACACATTATATTTTTTATTAATAGTAAATTAATTAATTTAAACAAATTTAAACAAAACGAAATAAGAAACACTTTAAAATAAAACACGACTAACATTATCAAACTCAACGTGCTTGTCCAGCATCTCGGCAACATTTTTGGTGGCAGCAAAAAAAACTACGACAACAACAAGAGGAACATAAATGAAAAAAAAAAAATGATTGGCAACTAAAATAGAGATGAATTCAATAATTATTTTGATAATGTGAATGAACTTTCTGTATGTTTGCAATAAAACGTACACAAACGCAAAAACATCACCAGCCCATACAAAACATATATAAATATATAAGAGTACATAAGTATGTACATACATCTGTATATAATAACAACATCATAAACGACAGCATTATCATCATTATCATCATAGGCCCACTATGGTCGTCGTTGCTATATTCGAACAGTGGCTATAAAAAATCATGCTAACAACCATACAAAAACAACAAAAGCCACAGACAAAAAAATCGACTATCCCTTATAGCTTTACTACATCGTCCATAGTCTTTTGGTGAAACTAAAATATTAAACATCACTAGAGGATTATTGTTCCATTTTAATTACTATTGTGGCACAATTTAAATTTTATATGTTTTTATTGTCTTCTTGAGTTTTCATTGTACTATTCGTTTCATTTGATTGGAATCACTTAAATAACTCTTTTTTTATTATTTACTTTTTAACTCTTTTTTTTTTTTGTTGAACGACCGGTCACTCATAGATTGCTATTGAATTTGTGCCATTTGAAGAATTAAAATAATAATTAAAAGTTTTTTTTTTTAATAATAACAAATAAACTATACTTACAACAGCCCCGATAAATATTCGTTACATATTTTCTTAAGACAAAGCGAAGTTGTGGTCCTAATTAAATCAACTTCATTACAATTGAATTGTAAACTTTAATTTATCAATTGCTGCTGCATTCATTCATTCATTGCACGCCAGGAGAGGGAGTGCAACAGTGCAAGTAGCAGCAGCACAACAGCGAAATGCCATCTTTAAGACAAAAGGTCACCACCTATTTTCGTCAATTAAGTTTTATAGCAGATTCACGAGATGGTCCCAAGAGCCCGCGTAAAACGGATGAAGATGGAAATTTCATAATTAAATATCTAGAGGGGTAAGTGATCATTTATTTTTTTTATTCAAATTTTTCTCATATCCAGTGACTCATTGCTTTTTATTCGTAAATGCATTATTGCACTATGCATATATATTTGATGGCAATGCTCGTTGACTTCAACTGTTTTATGTACTGATGTATGACACGATGATGATCACTTTTGCATTGCATTGGTAATTTTTATACCTGCCGTTTGATAAAGTTTTACTCCAAAGCCACTGCACATGTATGAAGTAAATGTGGTCCATATAATACTACCATATCGCAGAGCAGAATCACATACATACTTCAGCTTTGCATTATAGCGCACTGATACTCACGCCCAACAAACTCCATATTGTTACGTTATGGCCCATTCAGTGATAACTACATACATATATGTATAAATCACTTAGAGCAGATATTCCATTACATTTGGCTTCTCGAACCGTATTTTCTCCGTAACCCTACTTTTAGTTTATTTAAGAATTTTCCCCGTTTTTTATAAATGTATTTTTTTTTATACCTATTTTAGACACGGAAAGTTCCCTTTGCAAAGTCTTAAGGCTCAGTTACCCGATTGTAATGTAAAGTAACTGCAACAGTAGGAAACAGCTGATCGATATTTTTATATGAAAAGTATAAGTACATTACATCTGTGCTAAAGACAGCTTCTGTTTTTATCCCAGCTGAATTAAGACTTTACAAAGTAAACTTACCGTGTCTAAAAGGCGTATGACAAATGATCCGAACGTGCTCGTCCTATGACTTGAGAAAATGGCAGCGTTACCAAAAGTGGGGAGTAGTGTATTTCGTGTAAATGGTTACATATTCACCATTTTCGTGGTGTATCGTCTTGATCACAAAGGATACCAGAGTTGAAGAAAATGGCTCATGAAAAAACTAAAATCAGCTGATTTGAGTACTGTTAAAAAGGAATGAATATTTTTACAAAATGAAGGGCCTAATTTCGTAAAACGCAACGCCAAGCGATGATAAATTTTACATGGGAAAATTTAAACTACAAAAACAAAATACATACAAAATTTGTCAACGCTAAGCCTTGCGTTTTACAAAATTTGGCCCTAAATGAAAGATTTTGTAGTGTTGAACTAAAATAATAAATAAATAAATAAAGTGCGACTTTGACTCGCGCACGAAGGGTTCCGTACGTTGGGCTTTGAGCATTTTTTTAATATGGCGTTTTTTTCAGCTGAAATGATTTTTTTTGTTTTTTTCTCGTTTTTGCCATTTTTTCAGTTTTTGGCGTTTATTTCCACTTTGGCGTTTTTTTTTTATTTTGGCGTTTTTTTTTCATTTTGGCGATTGTACGGGTTTTTGTGATTTATTTTCGATTTAGACATTTATTTTAATTTGTCGATTTTTTTGGTTTTGGCGATTTTTTTTGTTTCTGGCGCTTTTTTTTTTTTTGTTTGGCGATTTTATAATTTTGAGATTTTTTTGTTTAACCGTTTTTGAAAATTTCAAGAGTTTAGCTCTTACGGTTTCCAAGTTGTCAAAATTACATAGTCAAAATTGCATTAACTGATGGAACACCCTTTAATTTTAATTTTTATAAAAATACTCTAACCTTACAAATTTCAATACATACAATTGTATGTATGTATATTACATGGGATTATAACATTTTTCGTTGCTCGTTTTGGAACACCTTTTACACACTATGTCAAAATTTCAACTCCGTAGCTCTTACGGTTCTCGATAAAATAGCCTGTGACAGACGGACAGCGTAGCGAAAACAATAGCGTTACTTTTCACCTTTGGTGTACGGAACCCTAAAAAGTAGTGTGTAAAATATTATTGGTATTAAAAAGGTGATTCAAATTAGCTACCAAATGATTACAGACTTCATTTTAGCCATTTTTATTAAAAAAAATACTCACACTTATTCCAGTTGTCGACATCAACGTCACTTTTAACACAATACCAAAAAAAATTGGTACTTGTTTACACGCTCTCTAGAACAATTTTGTTTTACTGACAGTCTATTTTCATAACTTTTACAACAAGGCACATTTACTATGCCTTGTTTTTTGTTTAATATGCCTTCTTTTACAATTTACCTACAAAAATCACGCAGCGAATGAGAAGAAAAAGTATGAAATGAAAGAAACAGGAAAGCGGATTTGATGACTGTGTGAGCGACACCGTCCATATACAAAATTATCTTCCGTCTCGTGTCACCTCTGTATATCCTCTGTGGTCTTGATCATTAATCAATTTAATTGGAACTAAGTCTAGTATTGTAGCAAACGGCACTGAACACTGACCTATCAAATAGTATAAATATAATGTTAATTGTTCCCTGCAATGAGACCGCGAAGTCACCCTGGAACAGTGATGGCAAAAAATAAATCTATAGTTGTATGTGTGAGAAAAGTTGTCTCATTCGTCTCTGAAGTACACAGAAAAAATCAATATTAGGAACAATTGCAGTTTAGTCAAAAACAAAGGAACCTATGTGATAGAAAATTTAAAAATGAGGAAAAAAGTTGGCGGCAACCAATATTTCCAAGTTATGGGGCTCTGAACTTTTCATAAGAAACTAGGAAGAATCTCCAAAAAAAGTTTTAATTAGCTTATCTGGTATGGCCATTCTAAAAGTCTACCACTATTGAGCTATAAATGCACTTTTGCATCCCAAACATTTCCAATACCTCATCTCATCGATCATACTTTTGCAGAATAACATTTTTCAAAATAAACACAAGGATCACAAAATTCATTAATCTGAAATTTATTTAATTTAATATGCACTAAACTACCGTTAATTTATTTCCCTTAAATTTAGCCGCATGGATCGTATATTCACCAACGGCCCAGAAATCTACAATGGTCAAAATCCTACCGATTTACCGGACTACAAGATTTCCACCTATCCTACCGGACCGAATACTATAACTGCCGCCTGTACGGGGCCCGATGATGGTTTGACAGGCATAAAAAGATCAAAACTCCACTTGAGTGCAAGTTATGCGGATGATATAGACTTCATCGATACAATACAAGAAGCCGACTGCTTTGAGGTGCGCAAAAGCATAAATCCCACCAACAATCGTAATCACAACCGATTCCAGCGATACGGTAGCGGTCGTAGATTAAGTAATGGGGCCAGTACCAGCACAAGCGATCAGAATGCCAATAAAACTAACGGTACTGTTGGAGGAGGTATGCGTTCACGGAAAAACTCCAAGACGGGCATAGCAAATTTGACTAAAGAGGCCAACTTGGGGGTAGGCCAAAGCATTAAATTGCAACAAAAAAATGAAGAAAATTTAAACAAGTCTACGACAATAGTCGTAAGTATGGTAACTACCAAGTCCACTTTAGCCAATCCAGCCACTGCCGTTGAGGTGAAAACAAATGCTGCCAATGACCAAAATAATAAAAATCTCCTAAACACAAAGACTGAAAACAATACGACTAATTCTAAGCTCAAAGAAAATGGTGACTCAAATGCTGAAGTGGGCAGTACAGTTAAGCTGTTGGAAGGCACTACCGAACGATTACTGCTTGAAGCTGTGTCCAATCAATCCTCGCTGGTGGCAGTCGATGATTCTATAGCCGGTGTCAGCAACTGGAAAATGGAGTGTGATGCAGCCTATGGAATTTCCGTGTCTCTATATGAGAATAATATGTTAACTAAAGAGCCCATGGGTAATCCCATAGCTGACTGCTATGGTATGGTGGTAAGAGGTAATGTGGCCGCAATGGCCTTAGCTGATGGTGTTAATTGGGGTGATGGTGCTCGTTTGGCCGCCAGATCAGCGGTCCATGGTTGTTTGGACTATTTAGATCGCGCCATATTTGGTTTGGCTCATGAATGTATGGCCACGTCTACGCAGGAAGTATTTATTAGTCTTTTACGCAGCCTGTGGGAAGGTCATGGTTGTATATTGGAGGTTGGTGGTGCTCTTAGTACCTTAACAATAGCTTTGGTTCTACCACTGGCTCAGCATGGTGGTGCAGATGAAAACGGCTTGGTAGATGGAGAGGAGTGTGAAAAATATGTGGTTTGTGCTTGTAATGTAGGGGACTCCTTGGGCTACGTGTACTCAAAAAAACATGGCGTCCGAGAGTTTACACTGGGTAATTAGTAATGTTTATAAAATTCTTTGAAATGTAAATTTATTTAAATTGTTTTATTGTATTGTAGCTTCTCATGATATTACCTCTATGAGAGATATGCGCGACGCTTTGGGAGCTCTGGGTCCAGCTGATGGCAATAAGCCAGAACTTAGTAATCTTACATTATCCATGACAATTATAGATCGAGGTGATATAGTATTCTTAACTTCGGATGGCGTTAGTGATAATTTTGATCCAGTTGTGGGCAAATTTGCCGAAGCCTGGACTCCTGATGTTAAGCTCATGCCAACAACCACTTCGCCGCCACAACGCAGTGGCAGTGTCCTGGCACCAAAGCGGCAAAACAAAAGTGCCTCTGCAATATATGCCCGTTTGCATGGTTCTTCAAATCCCACAAGCCCTGTGGCGCCTGTGAGACCGCCTAGATCCAAGAAGTCCTCATCGCCAGAAAGTGCCCCAGCTCCTAGTCGTCCAAAATACATGAGATCTCACACGGTCATAGAGCCACGAAGAATTTCTGCAGGTGCTACAAATGTGGGTAATACAGTGTATAATTACAAACCGAAAATACCCAAATCTTTAACTGGTCTACCTTTGGTAACCGGACCACAGAGACACGCTCTCACCTTGCACCGCCTGGAAGATCTATTGAGCTATGGCATAAATGGTACATTCTCACCTTGTTCCTCCGCCCGTCGTCTCTGCCATTTACTTATTGACTTTGTGCGAATGATTACTTCAGCCAGACGCAAAACCCTAGAGCAGAGAGAACTGTTTTATAAATTATCAACTGGACCTGATGGTATTAAGCGCGAAGTAGAGTTGAATCGCATGCAACATAGAGGTGCACGTAAACGTGTCATAGATAGCGCTGCATTTGCGGCATTGCCAGGCAAACTGGACCATGCCACAGTAGTGGCTTATACTGTGGGTAGTGGTAACGCCTTGCGATGCAGAAGCAATCAGCATACACCGCAAATTTCTTTAACAACGGAAAGGCAACTTTCCAATGATGATGCAACTTTAAAATCAAAAGAATTTCAGGAAACAAATTTTTGAATTTAAGTCCCTCCAAGAACAAAGAAAGAAATCGTAACAATAATAATAATGAATCGACTGGATTTGAAATCTGATGTAAAAAATAGTACTATTGCTAAGCGCTTTAATCATTCGAGAGATAGAAAGTGACAGCAGAATCTTGATAACTTTATAATTTCGTAAAAGGTCTTCCTAACACTACCTTTACATGACATCACATGACAAGACGAATTCGCGTAGCACAGCTGATGTTGCTGAAATGGGATCGTATGCCAAAAGTTGTTTCTGTTTACGAAGGATTTTCGGATTCGGAACATTCTTATTATTCTATTTTTGCTATTGAATTAAAGTCGCCTGTAAAGTGAATTTGCTGGCCCTGTCTTTTAATTTATTAGCTGAGTTTTAAAAACTCTTGCTTTTATCGTAACTAATGCTACAATATACTTAGGAACATATAATACATAAACTAAAGGTACTTTATATAAAAAATTAAGATATTTTTATTTAACTTGAACGCCGATATTCGTAAACGTTATGTTGATTTAACGTACAAATTTTGTATGACAAAAACGCGCTAAAGTATGCTTTAACTTTAGTAATTGTTTATGAATATTGGCAGTAATATTTTAATTGGTCACTTTATGTTTAAAATAATCTTATAAAGAATTGCGGTTTACAAACAAACTTACTTTAAATATGCCTCAAACACTTAAGAACGAAAAGACAAGAAAATCAACCTAAAAATATAAACCAAATATTTTACATAAATATATTTAATATTACATACACGCATACATAAAAATAAATAAAATAAAATTCATTATTATGAAGGTAAAATTATTATAGATTATATAACAAAGTGTTATTAAGCATGCTAAAGAAAAATCGTATGGTCTGAAATATGGAGCTGTAGAAATCTTATTACATATATGGATTATGTGCAAATGGAATTTTTTTTATTTTTAAGCATAGATACATAGAAATACATACGTACATATTAAGAAAGATATTGAAATATTTTAATAAATAAAATGTGATTTCATGCTTTTAAAATTACAAAACTTATTATTTGGTGGTTTGTTAAATAAAGGAAGATGATTCGATGTTTGAGTTAATAATGTAGAATTAATCCTCATATTGCTTTGCTATACTTATGGTGTACAAATTTCATACAAATATCTTGTATTCTCAACTCTTTAGTGAAAAATAAAAGAAGAGAGGTGTCTTAGGACACCCGGTTATAGCAATTGCTACTTAGCTATATAATAATATGTTTACACTTATGTGTTTAACGTCCTATTCATCTTTAAAAGCTTAAACACAATAATTTTTTGATGTTTTATCATACATTGACTTGTTATGTTAAGCATCTCAGTTAACAAGTTTTAAAATTAAACTCACCGATAAACACGTAACTGAAGTATGTTCAGTGCGTTTTTGATAGCTCTGGCAACTTTGTGTTGTTATTAAATAGTGGCACGTTAAAAAAATTATTTGGAACACAATAATTGCTTAAAAAATATTACATTACTTACAAAAACATTTGTTGCTTAAAAATAATAAAGCAAACAAAAAGCATAGTTGTTCGAAATTTCTTACAAACACAATAATTTATTCACAAAACGTCAACCTTAAACATCTCAAATATAATGTGAACGAGTGTGTTTAGTTCTTAGAAAACTTGTCTTAAAAATTTTTAAAAACATAAGTGTGAACATAGTATAAAACAAACTTACGTCCCTTTTCACAATATATGGTTAAGAGTTAACTTGAACTTTAACTACAAGTTCTTCATACACAACTTGCCGTTAAAGTCTCTGTTATCTTTTAACCATACATTGTGAAAATATTGTATGATGATGTCAAATTCGCGGCAAATATTTTAAAACGTTTCCATTTATTTCCCATTATTATATTTTCTAGTGGCGCACGATTAAATTAATATATTGTTTGCGGCCGGTGGCGGCTGTTAGCCGACTTACAGTCGATCGGCTGTGTTCTCTGGTTTGTGATCAGGACAAAAACAATACAAAATCAAATTCAGCAATGTTTCTCATTGTTTTTGTTTTTTTTTCACTCATTTCAAAGAACGAAGCAAAACAAATTCAAACAATTTGTTTCGTTTATTTTCGTACGCTGCTTTTAAGTACAAAGAAATCAAAACAAAAATAAATTTATAACTGTAATAGTGTCGATTAATTTTGTTACGAAAATTATTTTCTAACCCCTGTATCTCGCCATAAATAGCAATAGCTATAAAAAAGCATCTCTTTAAATAAAGATTAGATTAAATAATTTCCAATACAATTTTACAATTTCCCAAGTCACGGGTTCATACACAGCAAGTTTAGTTAAGTAACTTTCTATTTCATGGAAAAAGAGGAAAATATGATGGCTCCCCTTTTCATTATCTTCTCCCTCTTTCATAAGCTCAAAAGCTGCTTAAATAAAATTGAAGTGAGTGTGCACACTAAATTACCTCATAACATTAAATTGCAACGTCAAGGCTAGGTCATATCTCTAATTTCTGCAGATGATGATAGTCAGCTACTATCTTCTCCGCTTGTAACGCTGTCTTTTAATTGCAAAACTCAATATTTTAACAAACAAAAATTTAGAGCGCCCATTTGGTTAGCACTAAAACTAACTTATTTATACCCTTCACCAAATATGGTAATATACGTACATATCGCACTTTTTTAGGAGAAGTAACACTCAGGCAGTGAATGCCTACTGCTATTACTAGGTGTTACCTTCTTTAGGAAAGGTATAGTGATAGAGAAGACAAGTGCTGAAGTAAGAGATAGAGGATAACTTCATTCTTTTGCAACTCTGCTTTTTGCACGTTTTTTAATAATGCAGTGTTGCAGCGCCTCTGGTGTTAAATGAGGCGTATTAAATTTTTTTTTAACTGTGTTGCTTAGTAGCCATTTTATTAGTTAGTCCTAGTTTACACAATGCAAGTCTTATTGCTAAGCTGATTAGTTTGTAGGAGAGAGAGAGAGAGAGAGAGAGAGAGACGAGGCGAAAAGAAACGAGTACTCAGCTTCATGTACTGTCAATACGTTTTGCTTTCCCATTCGTAATGTTAAAAAAGCACACATGCATACACAAAACCAAGGATAAATTCAGTATCAGGTGAACTCTTCCCTACAACAATTTTACAACACAAGAAACAACACGTTCTTTGCTATGCTACAAAACCAATCTGTCAGAGGATTTCTAAGCAAATTTTGACATTTTGGCTCAAATTGCTCAATTTGGCATCAACAGCTGATAATCAGCCGGGCGGAAAAGGTCACCTGATATTGAATTCACATTGCACAAAACTATGCATAAAAAATATGAGCTGAAAAATAAGACTTGTGTGGACGCCGATGAAAGTTCAAAGAAGAAAAACTAATAATTTTAGCAATAAGACTTGACTAGTGTGAACTGGGACTTATTTTACTTGATCGATGAACACAACGAAGGAGCGCGCTCTGATGTTACATTAGGATTAGTATCTGCTTGAAGTCGGTATAAATCAGTGACCAGTGACAACTGATACAAAGGGACACTAATACTACTACTTCAGCCAACGCCACCTGGCAAGAGACCATTTAACGAGACCATCTTAAACAAACGGTCAAGTTCGGCGGAGGCAACATCATGGTGTGGGTTTTGTTGTTTTCATAAATAACAGCGCATGTCCAAAAATTTAATTTATTCAGTATAACCAAAAAGAAGTTGTTTTTAAGCTTACATACATATCAAGGCAAATTCATATAAGGTATACTCAGCTGAATTCACTTTGAGAAATTTATACTTTAAATGTAAAAAAAATGTACCGAAAAATGTGTGTTGACATCCAACGTATGTATATTCAAATTACAAGCGGCGAAAATAGTCACCTGATCCCTTTCGACCGCCTAGTATGGATTCGCCTTGCATACATATTTAAAAAAATGTATAAGTTGTGTTGTTGCTTTAAAAAAAAACTTCCATATTTTTCAAAAATTTTTCAGGTCCAATTTTTAAACTGGATCATCAAATTATGTATAATAATTTTTAAGTTCTATTTAAATACGAAATTGTATTTTTCAGTGCATATTTAAATAATATTTAAATGTCCAACTTTGTGTATTTAAATTCTATTTAAGTTCTATGAGCGTACCATATATATCTTTATTAAAAACGTTTGCACTTGATAATGAAAAAATACCATAAGGAACTAACTGTAAGCGATATAGTTAGTTGTGATGACCATTAAGTGCCTATTCACATTATGCCTTTTTAGCCTGCCTTCTTTCGACAATTTTCTTTTAAACCCCCTACGAAAAGTCAAGCACATTTACATTAAGACTTTTTTCTTCATGACTTTTTGACGTTTGTATACACTCTTAGTGCTGAGAGTACGAAAAAACAAAGAGAAATATCAAAAATCCCCTTGAATTTTCATTTCGTGCCTTTTGTTTTACTCCGCATGCTTCTCAACACCTCTCACCTACGAACTGAAAAAGCCTGCCTACACATGCAAGCAGAAAAGGCGCAGTGTAAATTGCGTCTAACAAGTGCGAGTGAGACGCAAAACTCTCGAAGGCCAATAAACAACAGTTTATTTGCATTTAAGAAATAATTGCCAACGACGCGTGATGTTGACACAAAACATACAGAAGTGTCACTAGACGGAAGAGAAGGGTATTTTTCTGTTTGTCTCGTTTTCCCTCAAATTTTGGTATAATAAATAAATATAAAATTACAACGCTTTTAATTCGCTGTGTTAATTGGTAAGTAGTAGTACACTACAGTATCAAATACACTATACCTTTCTCTTTTTTCCACGAATTTAAAAAAACCTGATTAGAGCTTTTTTTACCTGTCACTTCCTTTACTTCTGTGTATTCTGTGATGTTGACTCGCCCAGAGCTGCTTTACGACTGAACTTTTCTGTTTATGTTAAATAGCTGTTCTCTTGGAAAGCTTTCCATAACATTTGGAAATTTTTTAGTGCTGCCGTACTTTCAACGTAATTTAATAAGAACTTCAATTAACCACTGAAAATATTAAATCGTAATTAAATACTATTTAAATTTAAGTAAAAATTAGCTAATTACGTTTTTAAAAAGCATTTAAAATATAACAATTTGACATTATAAACTCGAAATGAAAAATATATAACAAAGGTTGTTGTTATTCATGAAAACTACAAAAATTTTCGTGAATTTTGTTACGAAAAATCTTTACTTTAGTGAACTTTAATTTATGTTCGAATTTCCGGTCCAGGTGGTTATAATTCGCAAGATACATAACCAACTTCAAGAAAAAAATGCACACAATAGTCGTAAGGCAGCTTTGGGTGCAAAAAGCACATGCAACTCTCTAGAACTTTCCATTGTTGTAGACTTGCAGAACCACTTTTTGCGTAGTTGTCCAAAAACAAACGAAAATATGAAGAAAAAGAATTATAAATTTAATAGACCTTGCCTGGGCTGAAGAACAGCTCTTGCGTAGTCGCAATTAAATATTTATTAAGTGCGGTCAGGCTTGTGTTTGTTGTTTGGCTTTTAGAGTGTCGCGGTCTCGCTCTCGCTCTCTTTGGTTGATCTATTTGTCTCAACTAATTATATAATTTTGCGGTTCATAATAGGATTTATTTGTTAACCACGCTGCTGCTTCCTATTGGAAATCTCTGCCTTTAAAGTCAATCACAAAAACATGTACGATTATAGTGTTGGTGAGTAACATCATAGACATATCATTAACATACGCCCATTCACACTGCCCATTTTGGAAGAGTCATACAAATTCACTTTATTAAGTATGTTTTAAATAAATAAATAAAGACACACAAGTTCTCCAACTCCGTACATTTTTAACGAATATTTTTTTCCAACCTTAGCGTCATCACATTTGGCCGTTAAAGTATTCCAGTTATGTATCCCTCCACGTAAGTAGATTTAAGGCTCAGTTACCCGACTGTAATGTAAAGTAACTGCAACGTAGGAATCAGCTGATCGATATTTTTATATGAAAATTAGGTTACGTTACATTACATCTCTATAACCATTTGCATTACTTTTCACATAACAATATCGATCAGCTGTTTCCTACTCTTGCAGTTACTTTACATTACAGTCGGGTAACTGAGCCTTTAATGCGCATAAAAATAAAATTTCCTTTCATGCATATTTCCGGTTTCCCTGATTAAAATTTCCCTAAATTTTGCTAATGGGAAAAGAAAAGCACTGCGCATTTTATATCGCACATTTTTTTATAAAAATGTTTTTTTTTGTAAGAAAATTCAAATGATGCTCCATTTTTAATTATTTTTAATATTTTATTTTTAGTTTTTGTTAAAGTGACTCAAATACATATGTATAATTTTAGATATTATAACGTGCAATTGATTTATGTATATAAAAGTGCTTATGTAAAATTGAAATTCGTCAGCAGCATTTAATCATTTTTTCTATTAATATTAACTATTTTTTATAAATTATGATTTTGTTTTTTTTAACCCCCGACAAAAAAAAAAGGGGTGTTATAAGTTTGTAGTGTGTCTGTCCGTGTCCACGTACAGCCCAAACGGCTGAACCGATTTTGATTTAGTTTTCTCTGTTTAAAAGGTGACTTGATCGAGATGGTTCTTAACCATGTTTGAAGAAAATCGGTCCAGCCGTTTGGAAGATGTCACATCTTTTCTAAATATATCGGGGGTTTTTAAAATTTTTAATTTTTGTTATTGTTAAATTTAAGAGTACAACAATTTTAACATGTATTTCGAAAAAACACTTTATTTATTCATCATTTGCGTTGTAAGTTTCATTATTTTTTTTTTTCTTTCAATTTTATTTAACACTTCAAGGCCTATTTATTATATTACATATTTAATTATCGTTAAATTCTGTGAAACGTTTTTGTATCAAACGTTTGATTAAATTTAAGGTATTGTATCCACTAGCAGTGGAACACAAATTAAAATCGGAACAATCCTCGGGACGATCACATTTCTGACAAACGCCACAATTTGTACAGAGCGCATTGTCGGCACATTTGTCAATGCCAGGACTACAATCCTCATTCAAGCCCCTGAAGCACACATAGCGATCAGCGCAATTCTTGGGATCGAGGTTTTCAATATAACCGCCATGTGTACAGGGTCGCCATATATTTTCCACATTTTTGCCGGCGCATCGAATATTAGGATTGAATTGCATTGTCTGCACCTTGTAAGCACTGCAGCAACACGGCCACCAAAATGTTATTGCCACAGCCATTATCAGGGTAAAATGATAATTAAAGTTGTTATATGCTGCGCTCCGTTTAAGCATTTTTATAAGAAGTTACATACATATGTAAATAAATATGTATGTATGTATGTATGTTTATTTACAAGTATTTATTTTAGAAAGACGTTACTTTTAAAACAATAAACTATCGAATGTGTGTTCTTTGTCTGAATTGCTTCCTTTTATAGCCGAAAATGTTCCTTAAGAAATATTTTAAAAGTGTGTGTCTATATGTATGTAAATAATTTGCATTTATAATTTTATTTATTTTCAATTAATTGTTTATTGATGTGTTAAAGGATTTTTCCTTAAGGCGGATACTTGTAGGTCAGTTTTTTGTTGGTGGCCTTTTGTTTTCGCCACAAACTGAAAGTTACTACTTTTTAATTCAATATTTAAATTAGATGTTAATTTTGCTTTTTTTTCTAACTCCCTTTATTTAAGGCTTAAAATTACTCATTTGGTTTTTCAACGAACCGTGGGTCACCACTGGTGAAATGTAATAAAATATTATGATGCGTGTGAGAGGTATTGAATTTCGTAATTTCAATAATTCGAAACTAAAGCAAGCAATTTCGAATTATTTAAGTCCTCCCAGGTATTCCAATTTCTCTGACGTCAAAAAAGTAACAACTCAAGTTCGACAAATTTCATGCTTTTTCCATAAAACCCAGCTAGCCTTTTCAATCAAAAACGAGTCTATTATGAATCGTATGCTGCTCATATTTTGATCGTGGAAGATGCTTCGCACGGGAGAAACTGTTACCGCAGACGATTCGTGTACAAGAGCCGCAGAAGTTGCTTTTATTAGTCGTAGATGCAATCATTTGAGATTATTATCTTACAACTCTTTTTTGAAGAATATTAAGAATCGTATGAGGCTCTCATATATTATATGTTCACTGTGCCCATAAAAAACTTTCTTGCAAAGTCCGAGCTTTCTTAAGTCATATTTTATTTATAAAGATTTTTAAAATACTTTTTTTTTAATTTTATAATTTCAGTGTGTATTCATTTGTTTCTCATAGTAGTGCGTTTACATTTGAGCAATATCTAGTAAAGGGTGTCTTTTTTAGAGTGTCACAACTTTGAGTTGGCATCACTGCTTTATTTATTTACACTCGGCATTTAACAGCTGATAGTTGCTTTTTTGTTAGTTTGCTTTGAAATTTCATTATGCATCGACTTACACTAGAGCAACGAGTGCAAATTAATGAAATTTTTAATCAAAATAATGGTTATATTCGTCAAACTCATCGTGCGCTTCTTCCATTGTGAGGAGAATCCACAAGCTTTTGTCGAAATACCATTACATCCACAGAATATTGCTGTTTGGTGAGCTTTATGGGATGGCGGTGTCATTGGCCCATGTGTGTTCAAAAACGATGCTGGTCAGAATGTTACGGTATAGGAGCATGATTCGAAATTTTTTCGTACCTCAATTACGTGGCATTAATCTTGCTGATATATGGTTCCAACAGTAAGGGAAGTCACATGCCATACAGCGGACGCTACAATTGATTTATTCAAAGAAACTTTTAATGAAAAAATATTTTCACGTAATGGCCTTATTAATTGGCCACCAAGATTGTGTGATTTAACCCCATTGGATTATTTTCTTTGGTGTTCTATTAAGTCACTTGCCTACGTCGATAAACCACAAAACCTGGAAATCAACATTCGAAGAGTCATCGGCGAAATACGGCCGCAAATGCTGCGAAAAGTTGTGGAAAATTTGTGTTCCATCATAAATCATATTTAAACATTAATTTCATAAAATTTTCTTACGAATATGATTTAAACTTGTGTCACTCTATAAAAAAAAACACCCTTTACTTACGATATTTTGAACAAAATCTAGAAGAACTTAATGATTCAACGAAGGTTTTTTTTTAATTTGTACTAAAAAGTAGGGATGTAACGAATACCAGTTTAGCGAATGCGAATGCGAAAACGAATAATACATTTTAATTTTTGCGAAAGCGAATGCGAATGCGAAAGCGAATGCAAATATTACAATACGTTAAAAATCACTTGAAAATAAATTTATCTAAGAACATTAAGTTGTGTTGTATACATACATAGATGTAGTAGTTGAGTCTTGAATTCAGCAAATATTTATTAATTTATTAGAAATAAAAATTGTTAAACTGAAAGATATATAAAATCATATTAAAATAAGTATAGATAATAGTTAAAAATAAATTTACAAAGTATTGGGCAATCAACCCATTCGTACTTTGGCCCTAAGACCTTGTACTAAGTTCGACATTTCCTGTAAAATGCTTCCAAAATACATATTAAGAAAAATTGGAATGAATTAATCATGAAAATTTTTTCCAGAAGTAGTACTCTGTTCATATGAAATATATCTTCAACATTTTAAGTTTACATGCGAAATAATATGAGTGGCACTTGTTTCGCAAAAATTTTACAACAAAGAAGGAATAGTTAATATTTTTGCATATAAAATTTTTTGAACGAAGTAATGATGTGCTTACCATTTTTCAGACTAGTCTTAAGTAGAAAATATTTTCGCGCAATTCAAACACTGCCTTTTCTTTTTCAAAAACTGGAAAATATTTCCAATATTTTTGTCTTTAGTATTCGCTTTAAATATTCGCATACATTTTAGCGAATGCAAAAGCGAATGCAAATAGCAAAAGTAAGCGAATTATTTGCGAATGCGAAAGCGAATGCGAACATTCGTTACATCCCTACTAAAAAGTAAGTCTCTTTACTTTCGTTGAGTCGTTAATTTTTTACACAAACCTTTAATAAAACCCATTTAAATTGCATTCGTTTGATCATAGGTTTGTGTCTAAAATGAACCACTGAACGAGTTGGACCCAGCTCTACTCTTTACTTTTAAAGGTGTGTGACTTAGCTACATTACAATTGTTTCGTTGTAGTTTATAGGCCATTTACACCTGCACAAAATCTAGCAGATATTAATTAAAATCTTTATGAAAATCTATAACGTTTACACCAACTTATTTTAACATTTATCAAGATATTTTTTATTCAAAACAAAACCCATTGACTGAAAAATTTCCAAAACTACAACCAAATAACTGCAATGTAGCCACTTCACACACTTTTTTAAGCAGACCGTAGCTAATTCACTCACCTTTTGTTGTACAGGGTAGTAAAGAATAAATAAAAACATTATATTTTTATTAGATTTCCTACAAATCTACTGAAAAACTAGATTTCGTTTTGTATGGGAAATCTGGAAAAAAGCAGCTTGATTTAGCTGGAAGTCACAAAAGTACTAAATTTCGAGACAGTGTAAATGCACTATTAGGAAATTTTTCAGTTAAAGGGTCTTGTTTTGGATAAAAAATCTTGATATACTATGTAAAAAAAAACTTGTTGCAAACGGAATAATTTTTCAATAAGATTTTAGTTGAAATCTGCTAGATTTTGTGCAAACAATTTTTTTTTAATTTTTATTAAGCTTAAAAGTACAAACTAAAGATACAACAAATATATGTATTGATATTGAACTTAACAATAAAATCGTGCAACATTTAAACTACTCCTTTGACCTTGAAAAGACATTGTGTAAAACCCTATTATTGCCTTGCAAATTGCTATGAATGCCTTTTGTTAGCCATCACTAGTCACAATTGAAGTAAGATTAACATCTTATTAAAATTTCTAATTTTTAGCATAACATTGTCCTTTAGTCCACCCATCATCAGGTTTCTTGTACAAAAAAAAAAAAACTGACCTACAAGTAAACATTTAAGGAAAATTTTATTAACACTTGATTAAACAAATTATTGGCAAATTAATAGAAGAAACAAAAAATGAAATAATTTACGCAAAAATTAAGAAATTTTGCGCTATAAAAGCATCTGCCACCAACTTTATAAGACACTGCAAACTCAAAGCTTTTCGAAGTCGCACATCATTTGAAAATCCTTAACATTAAATATGATTGCTGCAACAACTCGAAAAAATGCTTACCCCAAATACTATTTCGCTTTGTTACTAGTGGCTATTGTTATGATTTGGTGCCCAAGTTGTTGTGCTAAAATGCTGTCGCGCAATTCGGAGCTGCTTAATCCCAACTTGGCATGTCCTGGTAAAAACGAGGAAAATATTTGGCGTCAATGTCCAAATGGTGGTTACATAGCTGAAAATCCTAATCCTAAAATTTGTGGCGATCGCTATGTGTGCTACGTGGGTCTAAACGAGCGATGCAGTAGTCATGATAGATGTGCGGAAAATGCGGTTTGTACAATGTGTGGCATTTGCCAGAAATGCGATAATGCCGAGAATTGTTCCGAGTTCGAGTTGTGTCCCAATAATTATGGATTCCCAACAATGAAATATTTTAAACGTTTCTTGCAAAATCATTCTACCAAACTAGATAACTTGTAAATTTCGAATTACATACTATAATAAGAAAAAAATGCTTAGAGAAATTGTTGATATTGGGATTAATATAAAAGTTATTATATACTCGCGAGTGTAACATAATTTTTACTTTTACATTTTATTTAAATATATATTAAGCTCAAACTTTAATCTGCTCATTAAATTAAATACATACTAATATAAGGATATTCTCAAACATGACCAATATTTGAGCAAATATAGGCGTAACCAAGAAATACAAGTGTGAAATCGTCATGTGAGAACTTAAGTGTCCAATACGCCATTATAAACTATTCGATATTGGACACTTAAGTTCTCACATGACGAAATGTTAATCAAATTACAGAGCTCACTCACATCTTGTATAAAATTGCGAGTATGTATATAAAATTAAATTAAATAATATAAAAACATTGATGTATTGCATTTTTTAAGTAGACTAAATAATAAATATTTGTCTCAAACAAGCGAGTATATACTATACATAAACTTTAAACACGTTTTCAAGCAAACTACTTTTTTTTAACTTCTTTAAAGTTTTCAATTTACACACAACTTAATGGGCAGAGAAAATTTTATTTTTCTCTCAAGAGTGGAGTTTGCAAATATTTGCATGAAATGTCTATGTTCACGATGTGAACGATATGAGTGAGGATCAATTCTGCATTATCAATTAAAAAATCAGATTGTTTAAAAAATCACAAATAAAGTATTCTTGAACATTTTCTTTTAAATTTACTTGTAGTATGGATACTTATACGTTTTTAACCATTTATTTCCTTTTTATACATATTTAAGCTTGTATGTTTGTTACGTTCCTTGGAAGAAAAAATAGATGCATTCGTAATTACGTCCGTTTGAATTCCTTTAATAAAGTCGTCATTTTTGATCGCAGAGGTCTAAATATTTGCGTGAACATGAACTTTTAACCAGAATCAATCAAAAACTCGATTTAAGGTGACGATATACATACTAATGTTCTGCACAATACCATTTATAAGACCTTTCAAGACATGAGAGATTTTTCAAATGCTTTACTACAGCGAAATATTCTAAAACAAAATCTAAACAACACTGTTGGCAAGACAAACAACTGAAACAATTGTTTTTACTTCATTTAAATTTTCTTTTAAGCGAAATTAATTAAATATTGGTAATCTTTTTAATTTCTTTATTATATATTTATACTTCTTTTAACAAGCATTTTATATGGTATTTTTTTATTTTTTAGTAATTTATCCGGATTTATAAATGCAAGTACGATTGTATTTGTTCAAGCACAGCTTTCCGTAAAAAACACACTCCACTAAGCTTCACATTTTCAATTTTTAATTGAACTTGTTTCATAAATAAGAAAAATATAAAGAATATACTAAATAACAAACGTTTGAATTAGAGTGTAAGGACAGCAATGCGAATATAATTAATTTTAATAAAACGAGCAAAAAATACAATTATTGCGGTTAAGATATCGAAGATGGAAATTAAAAAAACCTAGCATTCTATCATTATTGATAAATAAACTATTTTTTACAATATCGCCTCAGACCTTCTAAAGCGAAATAAATAAAAAAAAGAGAATTTGTTTATCATTTTAGTTCTGTCGGCGTTTAAGATTTTTTTATATTTAAGAGTTCAGTAAATAGTTTTTGATTTGCATACATTATTTTTTAACTACATACATGCATATGTACGTATGTATGTATGTATGTATGTATGTGTCTCCAGAAGAGCGGGGAACTTAACACATTTTACATATCCTCATTGCCAGGGGCTTTGTAAGACCGATGGGTGGTGCTGGAGTGCTTGTCTTAATCCTATTTTAACTTCAGATTTGCAATGAAATAAATTACGGTGAGTTGTCAAATATATGTATATAGCTAAATCAAGATAGGAAGGGAGGTGATTTTAAATGAGTCATTTGGTTATTACTGATCGGCACAGCCATTACGACGAGGAAGCTGTTTTGGCTGCTGCTTGACGTTTCTTAACACCCCAATTATAAACACGGGCCATATTTACCTCGGTGGTGGTAATTTGATCTCTAAAATTAAAGAAATATTCATTATATAGCACAATTTTATTTACTCACAAGTGCACATGCTCATGCTCACCTTAAGAAATCTTGATCATGCTCTACAGTTTTCAAATTTGACACAGCTGAAGTCATATTCTGTTTCAACAATACCTCAGCTTCATCGAGTGGATATTCCAACATAACACTAGCACCCAACCACAAGCAAACAGTTTTGGTTGGTGGGACCATAGTCTTAATGAACACTTGGTCGCTTAGCAAGAATTGTGTTTCACGCTCTTCAGTCTCTTTACGTAGCACATCAATCATTTCAAGAGATCTTTGCAAATCTGGTATTTGAGATTTCAATTTACGTTTACGGGCCTCCAAGTTATAAGCCATAAATCTGTATTTACTGTGTTGTTCGTCTAAACATTGTAACACCTTTTCACAATTGCCTTCATTTTCCGGCTGGTCCATATATTTATCAATTTCTTCCTGAAGAGCATAATAAATATACATAGATCAGATAATTAATAATCTTGCATTTTGTTCAGATGGATGATTAATGATATTATATGTAGTTAACACCCTGTTTTTCATATTCTAATTTGTTGTTGTTTCAAGTGACATCGATTTGTTAGGTTATGCATGCAAATTAATATTCTATTAAAACTCACCAGAAATACAGCTTCGGGTATGCCGGCAAAGGATTTCTGATTTTCCGGTAATTTAGGCATTTCCACGGTATCCATGATTCCAGTCATTATGTTTAGTGTGTGTCTTAATTGGAAATTTATCAAAAATACTCACAGCAGTTGTCGTTGAATAAATGGAATGAACTTCTTTTTGTTGACAATTGACATTCACAGGAGTTGGAGACCGTACTGTTTCAGATGGTACTCAACAGGGATTGCTAACATGCCATTTTACTATTCCGTGGGACACTATTCCCTGAAGAAACACAAGAGCTGCCATTATAGGCTAATGTATTAATAGTGGAATACACAAACATATCGTCGTTTGGTTAATGGTTTGCTACAAACATAACATATTTTAAAGATACAGTGCCGCAAACCAATAACCAATCAGCGAACACATGGGACCATAATTCTGACGTATCCTCTGTGATACATATGCTTAATTCACAACAATCTTTATCGCGTATTTGTGTATCAAACACACTTTTTGTTTTTTAATTGTGAACACCATCTGTGTAGTGTATTAAAGTATTTTGTATTATTAATGAAAAAAGAAGAACAAGCTACACACAAATTCTCTCAGACAGCCTCTCTCTGAATACGACATTTTAAAAACATATGAAATAAAAGTGTAATGGTATATATAATTTTTATATGAAAATTTCATACAACAAATGTTACACTCTTGTATTTAATATGATAATACAATTGAAACAGAGAAACTTTTCATCCTTTCAGAATTCTGAGCAAGGACGTGACTAGAGATGCTAAACGGGAAATCCCGAGCCCGGAAATCCCGGGATTTTCGGGACTATGCAAATCCCGGAGCCCGGGATTTTTTAATTTTAAGGCCCGGGATTTTCGGGATTATCTGAATCCCGGTTTTTTTGCATAAATAATGTTTTTGACTGTCATCTTCTGTATTAAAAATTATTATAAATTCCCTTTTATAAAAATTCATTTCGAATAAATATTTTAGTAGATAATATTATATTGTATATATCGATGGCTTAATATACAAAAGGCCTAACTAAATTTTTTTCAAAATAGCGTTTTTAATGTTTTCTGGGCGGCAACGTATAATTGCATCCGCCTTGATGATCTTAGTACGTTACAGTTCAAAATCAAGGACTTATGGCAACTTAAAAAACTATTTCTGGATGTAAATGCTTTTTTTTTCTTCAGTTTTTTGCTTCTCCTGTAAAATATCAAAAATTCGAGTTAGGCCTTTTTTATATTAAGCCATCGATATGCACATAATATATCTTATGGCGTTTTATTTTCTGGGAAAAATTTTTACATACATTGCACTTTTCAATGAAAATTTACAATGAAATGTCCGTATGTACCTTTTAAATATGAAAACAAATAATTGTAAAATTAAAAAATTATTTTTAATATAAAGACGCACTTTTGTGCACAATGTTTTCGGGATTTTGTAAGTCCCGAAAATCCCGGGGTCCCGGTTCGGGATTTCGAGACTCCATCACTAAATCCCGAAGCCCGGGATTTCAAAAAACCTGTCCCGATTAGCATCTCTAGACGTGACATTACATAAACATATACCACCGCACACAAACTAGACGAACTAATTTTATTATAAATGGGAAATCAATAAAAAATCAACTATGTTTCGTTCGAAATCTTGTATATGCTAGATTTCACGCAAGGTTTGAAGAATTATTTTGCAATGTAGTGCAAATAAAAAGTTTTTACGGCCCACACGTGAATGTATATATAGCAATAAAATTTTATATTCGGGTGGTTATCGGTTTGCGGCAGTAATAATTTATTATTAATTCACTGTGCGGCAAACCAGTAACCACCTTGCGATATGTATATATTTCCAAAGTTATTGCACTTGTAGACCACCAGTAACATAAGCATATAATCCATTGTTGCCATTTTAACATTTCTACTGCTAAATCTATCATTTTAATTAGATGAAAAGCATTAAACTTTTAAAAAATTTTACTAAATGCTTTTCTGGCAGAATTTGGTTAGGGTAAACATTTCCAGATGGTTTGTAGTAGCAGCATTGAAACAATGAAATACGGATATTATCTAGCTAATCCCTAACGACCGTGACACACTATCATACAAAGTGGTGCGATCTACAAAAAAGTACAACCCTGGTATGATGGATTTTATGAAAATTTTCAAAAGTCAATAACAATTCATTACAACAGGCTTGTATTATTTTTCATAAATCGCACGACTCTGTATGATAGTGTTTCACGGCCTTAAATAATCAGTTCCAATGCATTGTCAATTAAAAAAATATTTTTTTTAGTGAATTAGTCAAAATAATAGCTCGGTATTGTTAGCGCGTTAAAAAATGTTGTGTTAAATGCGATAATGTTCAAAATAACCTACAATTACTTATTAACTATTTCATTTTTGGTATATACTTACATTTTGATCAAAGCTATTTCAATATTTTTTTTAAATTTATATATACCAAAATACAGCCGAATTATTTTACCAATTTTGCATTCCCTCATTATTTCTGGCAGCACTGATATAATACTGCAATAATTTTAAGTTCCGAACCCATGCTATGAAGAGATATTGGCATCTCTGTCATGGTGTTGATACTTCGCTGTGATTGCTCATAATTAAAAAGTTGACAGAAAATACAGTTTTAGCGCATTTTGAAATAAATTAAATATCTTTGGCAGCACATAAAATTTATCTCTTGAATAAAAACTCCCAGTTTCAAATATTGTACAACATTCTCCAAAATGTCGGATTCTGATGAAATTTATAGCGATTCTGAAGAGTCTCATAAAGGTGAGGAAGACAGTTTTGCCAGCGGTAGTGATGGTGCCAAGAAAAGTGGAAGCGGTAGTCCAACCTACGATTTGACCATAGAAGATTCCGATGCCACAAATGATAGTGATGAATCAATAGGAAAGCGAAAAAATAAAGGAGCTGCCAAAAAGAAACGTATAGCGGTTATTGATACGGATACGGAGAGCGAAGACGAAGTAGAAAAACGTGCATTGTCTCCACGCACTCGCATGAGTATTACTGGCATAAGGCCTGATGATTTGACAGACGATTCAAGTGAAATTGAATACAGCGATGAAGACTTGACTCAAAATATTCGTAAAAGGGATAGAACCCTTCATGGTGACAAATCAAAGGCCAAATTAAGTAACGTACCTGAATTAAGCGATTCCACCATAAGTGATGTAACATCAGATAGATCGCAGACAGAAAATGATGTGGAAGGGGGCGAGTCCAGTTCCCGAAGATCTCTCCTAGAGCAATCTGCTAATGAAAAATCGGAGCAATCTTCGATTTCCATGGTATCAGCAAAATCGGAAATCAATGAAAGTTCCTCTTCTACAGAACACAAAGAAATTGCCTCTCCGGTTAAAACTATTAACAATGATTTCAGCATAGTTAATTCCCCAGCTCTTAATGCCCGCTACAGCACACATTTCGAAAGTGCCATTCAAAATAAGTTATCTTCCACTGTTTATCGTGCTTCCGAATTGGAGTCGTCCGTCGAGAGTGATCTACAAATAATTGAAAGCAAAGAGATGCTAATTGAAATATCTAGTTCGGAGTCTGATGACAACAAAGAAAATGAGTTATGTCACAAATCAACACCCAAGTTTAATATCTTAGCCGGTGGTAATCTAATGCAACCAAAAATATCCCGTCATTTACAAAATTTTAACAATTGTACAACCCCGAACATCAGCTTGAAATATATTTCGCAGGAGTACTACGATAAAGAAATTATGAAACTCGAAGATCTTCGAGCTGAATTACTCAATGCTGAAAAGCTTTTAGAGAAGATCTCAAAATCTCTACCCGATGGTGGCCGTCAATTATCGTTGCGTGTTGATCATTTGCGCACTGATTGCTCTATTAAAGAAAAATATATCGCTTCTTTGCGCATTGAAGATACTTCAGCTAAAAGTCCTCCAATCATGGTAGAGGATAAAGATTTGCCTTCACCAAAACTACAGGAATTGCAGCAGCAACGTAAGGCCATTTTTAATAATAATGCACCTGCTTGGGATGAACTATCGGCTGCGGTTAATCAAATACAACCCAAGTACACCGGCAAACAAGGTTTGGCTACATTTAACAATGAAAAGGTCCTTACAGTCGAACGCTTAAAGGTAATAAATATGAAAACGAAAACATCATTTACTATATTTAAAAGTTTCAAAATTAAAATTGTTTATGATGACACATATAGAACGGATATCTGAATCAAATGTTACAATATCTTAAAACTGCCCAGGAGGAGCTAAAGCAAGAGTTAATTTGTTTTATGCTCTTCAGTAGTTGAAGATAGTGTACATTATTTGATTAAAATTCTATCACAACGCTGAATAAGTATAACTTCGCATATAATAGAAATTCAATAAAAAAAACTCAAAAACTCATCACGATTCCATTCTAATTTAGGATTTGCATGGCTCTTTGGAAAACTGTCCCACTGAAAATATATTGGCTGATGATCCTAAGGGTCTTAAAGTAACGTTAATGGAGCATCAAAAACATGCTTTGGCCTGGATGAATTGGCGTGAAAAACAAAAACCTAGAGGTGGCATATTGGCCGATGACATGGGTTTGGGTAAAACGTTAACCATGATTTCTCTAGTGTTGGCATGTAAAAATAGCGATGAAGAACATAAAGAGCAGGAAAGTGATAGTGGTACAGAAGAGGAAGATGATAATCCTACAGCTGGCTGGTCCACAAAAGGTCGTAGGGATTGTAAGTCATATTGGTATTAAAGAATGGCGTATAATCCAATGAACTATTTTCAATTTCGTAACAAAATGTTTTAGTTTCAATACATAATTTAATTGTCCATTATTGTGAAACAAGTTTATACAGCTACAGCAAACTGTTTTTGTAAAAACTTGAACACAAAATTATGTATTTATTTCAATAATTTAGCACTCTGCTTCTTTATTGTGCCTTTTTATTATTTATTTATTCATCATTAATATAAATTTTTGAATTTGAATTGAATAAAAATTGTCATCATTGAAATGAAAATCGATCATCACACAAGTTAGAAACTAATTTACATTACAATAACTATGTTATTTTACATGTTTTTAATACAATAATACAAAATCTAGACTATCCAGGCAATACTTTGGTAGTTTGTCCCGCCAGTTTATTACGCCAATGGGAAGGTGAAGCTGAATCAAAAGTTTCTCGCCATCGCCTAACCGTTTGTGTTCATCATGGTAATAATCGCGATACAAAACCCAAGCATTTACGAACCTACGATCTGGTAGTTACAACTTATAACATTGTGTCCAGAGAACAAAAGACTTGCGGAGCCTTATTTGGTATTAAATGGGATAGAATAATACTTGATGAAGCTCATGTGGTGCGTAATCACAAGTCCCAGGCCTCCATAGCTGTGTGTAAGCTTAGAGGTAAATATCGTTGGGCTCTTACAGGCACACCTATACAAAACAAAGAAATGGACGTTTATGCTCTACTCAAATTTTTACGATGTTCTCCCTTTGACGATTTTTCTCATTGGAAAAAGTGGATAGACAAAAGTGCAGGTGGCCAACAAAGACTAAATACCATAATGAAAACACTTATGCTGAGACGAACAAAAATTCAGCTGCAGGAAAGAGGTGAATTGCAATGTTTGCCCCAAAAGAGCATAGAATTAATTGAGGTGGAATTGGATAAAGATGAAATGAATGTATATCAAAAAATTATGATCTTTTCGCGTACACTTTTTGCCCAGTTTCTATTTCAACGTGCCGAACGCAATACAGAATATATGTATACACAGCAAAGTTCAAGGCCGACCTATATGCAAACAAAAGATCCTAATGGCGCCTACTACAAAATGCATAAGCAATTCACGAAAATACATCAGGGATCAAAAGAAATTAAATCACATGAAATTTTAGTTCTGCTACTGAGATTAAGACAAATATGCTGTCATCCCGGATTAATTGATGCGGTGAGTAAACAGTTTATATGTTTAATATTTATTTAAAAAAAATGACGCCTTAAAGATAACTTTAAACCAAATGCCCAAACTTTTAATATGTACATATAAATAAAATTCCGTGAGAAATTTTCCCCGGGGAACAATTTCAAACAATTGCAAGTAATAGGGAAAACAAAAAAAATCTAATTGTAAATGGGAGAAATTTCTCGCGGAATTTTATTCATGATAGCCCTGATTATGTATTGTATACTATACTAAACAAAAGATTTACGCGGAATATAGGGCATTTTATATACAGGACTTAAAAAGTTTACGTTATAAGCGAAAATTATCAATAACCGAAGATTTTGGTAAGCGTACTAATTTACAAATGTATATGTGAAATACTAGGATTTTCTCGCGACATTGTTCGCATCCAGAAAGAAACTCAAATTGTAAGGCTACAAACAACCAAACATCTATTATTAGGAAGTGATTAATGAAAAACTCTTGAGTTCGGAGAAGTGGTTAGTTTTACATAATAAACATTGTTCATTGTGTATACATACAGTTGAAGAAATATATGCTATAAATAAATTCAGTAAATTGCGACTTTGATTAGAGCACGAAGGCTTCCGTACGGCGCTCGTTTCAATTTGGCGATTTTTTCGGTTTTTTGGCAATTATTTAGTACTGACGCTTTTGGTTTTGGCGATTTCTTTTTTAGGTTTTTGGCAATTTTCTTGTTTTTTTTTTAACCGACTTCAAAAAAAGAAGGAGGTTAACAATTCGTCACTATTTTTTTTAGGTATGTAGGTCCATAACTCGGTGCATTTTAGACCGATTGTAAAAATTTTTTTGTTGTCTGAGAGGGTATAGCTTCCCATTGGTCCCATTTGAAAAAAGTGGGCGGGGTCACGCCCACAATTTTTTAAATTTGATTTATTGATCTTCTACTTATTTGATTGCTGCGAAACCTAGCAAACATCTTTGGTTCTTGTAATTAGAAAATTCTTGAGTTGAAAAAATGGGCGGGGCTACGCACATTAAAATGTATTTTAACATTACACGTGGTTCTACTTAACCGATTTTTACGAAACTTAGCACGCACCTTGAGCTCTAAAATAGACACAATCTTCTTTTAAAAAAATGGGCGGGGTTACGCCCATTAAAATTTTATATTATATTTCACAGGGTTCTATTTCACCGATTTTTACGAAACTTGGCATACACCCTAAGCTTTAATAAAGGCACAAAATTGCGTTAAAAAAAGTGGGCGGGGCACGCCTATTTAATTTTAGTATAATATTTCATGTGCTTGTATTTAACCAATATTGACGAAACTTGGCACACACCTTGAACTCTGAAAAATACACAATCTTTAAAAAAAAGGGGCGTAGCCACGCCCCATAAATTTAAAACTTAATTTCACGTGCTTTTACTTTATCGATCTGTACGAAACTTGGCATACACCTTGAACTCTTAAAAATACACAATCTTGATTTAAAAAAGTAGGCGTAGCCACGCCCCATTAAATTTATTACTATATATCACGTGTTTTTACTTAATCGATTTTTACAAAACTGGACCATATTTCTAAATAAGCACTAAAAAGCTACAAATAAAACTTTTAAAAAAAAAATTAAACCGACTTCAAAAATAAGCACTAAAAAGCTACAAATAATATAGATCTAGTTAAATAAAAGATTTTTATATATGTTACCTACAGTGCCGTTTGAAGTTGGTGCCAGGAATACAATACTGGTACTAAACACATAGGAACATGACCGGTAAAAAACTGCAAGTAATTTTTATGTACATATGTATGTGCTTAGTTACCAATGTTGCTGGCACCAGCTTCAAACGGCACTGTAGGTAACATATATAAAAATCTTTTATTTAACTAGATCTATATTATTTGTAGCTTTTTAGTGCTTATTTTTGAAGTCGGTTTAATTTTTTTTTAAAAAGTTTTATACAATACATATGTACATATTTCAAGTTTTAGCGATTTTTTTAGTTTTAACGCTTTTTTCGGTTTTTGGCTTTTTTTTTGTTTGGATTTTTTTTTCAGTTTTTGGCGATTTTTTCGGTTTTTGGTGATTTAAATTAGTTTCAGCAATTTTTTTTTGTTCTGGCGATTTTCGTTTGGCGATATTATTATTAGATTTTTCACGATTTTTTCGTTATGGTAATTTTTTTATTTTGGGATTTTTTAGTTTTAGCGTTTTTGAAAATTTTAAGAATTACCCCCTTATGCAAAAACGGTTGTTAAACTTAAAGTTGGTTTAACAAATGAATTTTGAATGGCAAAACCGGTTTTAAAGCATGCTTTAACTTTAACAATCGTTTTTGCATAAGGCCATCAGGCTCTTACGATACAGCAAGTCGTCAAAATTACATAGTGAAAATAACATTAAATGGTGACAATCTGTGTTCTTTACGTTGCACTGTTTCTTTTTACATATTTGAAACAAACAATTTCATTCCACACAGATGTTAGAAGATGAAGATGCCCAACATATCGATACGGAAAGTGATGTTTCTCAGCCGGAAATTGATCTCTTGGATCAACTAAATAAACTAGCCATTACCGGGAAAGATGACAGCAATCCCATGTTAAGTCATAGTACAAATAGCGATGAAGCTGAGCGCTCTATGCGCCCCGAGGAACAAGTCATGGCTAAAGCTTCTTCTCGTGTGCTGCAACGTACTAATCCAGTATTCGATTTTAAAAGACCCTCATCTAAAATGCTCAAAGTACTGGAAACACTTAAAAGTAGTGTCATCAACTCTGGCGACAAAGCAATTGTTGTCTCCCAATGGACCAGTGTCTTAAATATACTCAAAACACACATCGAAGGGCAAGGTGTTGCTACACTGTCATTAGATGGCAGTGTGCCCGTGAAAAATCGCCAAGATATTATCTCTGAATTTAATAGTGCCAAAAGTAACAAACGCATACTTTTGCTCTCACTGACTGCCGGTGGTGTGGGTCTGAATTTAGTGGGTGCCAATCACTTATTACTCATTGATTTGCATTGGAATCCTCAGTTGGAGGCCCAAGCACAGGATCGCATCTATCGTGTGGGTCAGAAAAAGGATGTCGTTATTCACAAATTTATGTGCAAAGACACTGTGGAGGAGCGCATTAAAGCTTTACAAGAACATAAATTGCAACTGGCGAATGGCATTTTGACTGGCGCCCGTTCAACAGAGGGTAGCAAACTAACAATGGAAGATTTGAAGGGGCTCTTTGGGATTTAATTATTTAATTTTTTATCTCTGCTGTTTCCATTCCATGTTTTTTTTTTAATATTTAATTGTTTGCTTGTATTTGTATTTTTAATAACGAAGATTTATATTCAAAAGGTTTTTTAAAGTAACGTCTTCACTGCTGAAATTACAATAAAAAAATTTATTTCTTAATCGGTAACATTGTAAAATTAAGATTAGAATTAACGAAAAGCACATTTTGTCGCTCTCGTGTAAAATTGCAGATACATACAACTTTTTGAATATAAACCTACGATATGTCTTACCATTTAAACAAATTAAATAAACTTTTTTTATACGTACAGAAATATTTTCACACAAATAAAGTTCGAATGTCTTTTTGTTGTTCGTTCCATAATACACCTTTTGTTTGTATATTCAAACTCTCATTGTTAACAAAAATAATTTAAAAAAAAATATATACAAGTATATTCGATATAATCAAATCAACTGTATTATGGTTGAAACAACAAACACGAGGGTTGTTTTCCGATTTGTTCAACCGTTTTTTTTTTCTTAAATTCCCAGATTTGGTTTTAAGACTTTTATTCTAGTTTTGTTCTTTAAGTTGAAATTGAACAAATAAAAAGTTACGGACTTGTGGAATCGTGAAGAATTTTATGTAAGTAATTTTTATATTAAGTTTATTTAAATTAAGTAATATTTTCTTGTTCTCAATAATAACATCTGACCCATAACTAACTACATACATGAGTAGTTTCTATTGAAAAATCGGTATTTCTAAAGGTAATGCTAAAATAAACTCCAATCAAACTATGATTTGATCTTTAAGTAATTATTTTTCAGTTGAGTTCTTGGACAAAAATCTTTGTGGCAGCTTCTGGTCCTTTTGTAAATAAACATCTCCATAATTGGCGGTTCTTATTGTATGTGGCGGGTTAAATTCTTCGCCCCTGACACTTCAAAATTGGTTACATCTCAATAAAGCACATGAAGCCAGTTTCTTAAAAACTTCATTTTCTGTGAGTTTACGACGACAGCTTTCGGTGAATTTCTCATATTTATTTCGTATAAAACACAAATGGAAAGTTGCAACTCCGGAACTTTCCGCCCTCGAAAATGTATTCCCTCAAGGGGATCTCTTAGGAGATTACGGATGTGATAATACCGGAAACCCTAGTCGGGGCAAAATGTCTTTTTCCTCTTTGGCTTACTTTTGGCTTTTTCACCATAGAACTTATGTGTTGCTACCCAATCTGAGGAATAACAGAGCGACGGATGTATGTAGCTTTCTATATGGGCTTGCAGGTGCGGTGAACCCTTTCGGGGTGGAACTTCGGGGTTTAACCAGTGGATTAAAACTGGTACCACGGGTGGCGGTGGCCCGAAAGCAGAGCTGGGGGTCTACTCTGTATTTCGAAACGAAAGAAAATTCTTTCGAATTTGTATGTTACATACTGCAATTCGAAAACACTTGCTTTCGTTTCGAATTACAGAGTAGACGGAGTTGGATGGGTGTAATGCAGTAACCCGCAAGCCATAGCACAATTGTGCTGATGAAAATCACATACATGCTTATGCTCTTTCATTTAGTCGTCCCTGAGCAAGCGACGAATGATGTTGTGCACGCATGTATTAATTTTTTTCTGGTTTTTTGTTTAGTTTTTTTTAACACACGGAACGAAATTTAAGTTCAAATTTAATAAATTTCTATAGCAAAAAAAAATAAATAATTATGTAAGCTAAGAAATATTTTGTGATAAAAAATGCTTTTAGCAATAAGCAATGCATTTTATGCTATGAAACACTTACGGCCGTATTATTCACTTTTGATAAAACTAGCTTGAAAACTAGTTTTCGTGAAAACTAGTTTTCGTGGAAAAAATCTGAAATTCATTCAAAGCTAGTTTTAAAAAAAAGTTGGTATTATTCTCATATGAAAACAAAACTGGTTTCAGTTTTCAAACGCATTGCTAGTTTTGTGATTAAAACTAGTTTTGTGCAATATTTTGCATCGAAACACATGCTATCGCAGGCAGTGTTTACATTTTGAGTGCTTAAAATCATTGCGGAAAACAAAATATTGTTTTAAATATTACTCGTGAGTTCGATTTGAATAAATATTGATTGTAATATGTGTTTAATGTTATTTATTTTGTTTTTAGTTCTATTTTAGCTACTAAAGCCTGGTACGGAGTTCATACGGAATTTCAGGTTCTCATACAAACTGTATGTAAAAAAAATTACGGAAATTCAGGTTGGTAAATTTGATAACGAAATTTCCATTTGCTAGTACGGACTTTCTAAAGAAAAATACACAAATTTTTTTTAAATTTATTGTCTATCTTGTGGATTTATAAATATAAGTGGAGAGTTTTTTCAGTCAACTGATACAAAAATTAATGTTCAAACAATTGTTTGGTGACGGAATTTTTGACATTTCTAATTTTCATCAAATTTTAATTAATTTTTATTGTTTTTGTGTGTTTCAAATTCATTGTGGTTTATAAATATGGAGCGTAATTCGAAGAAGCACACCAGAAATCGCAGCAGAATCAAAACTCTCTGCTCAGTGGTGAGAGAACGGCATCTGTGGAAGCACGAATTATTTCTACTTAATAGCGAGCACTTAAATATAGAAACTTACCGCCCTGCATTCATTTCATTCGAAATCGCTGACGAAAGGCCACATCGTCCCATTCATCAACTTCTGCATGGGTTCGTAGTGTATATGGTCGACGAGGGAGAATGTCTTCATATTCTTCGTCAGAGTTGAAACTGGTATCATCGTCGTTATCTGTTAAGAATTCGGCCATCCCCATTTCTTGCAGTGCTGCTCGGCGTGCCATTTTTTCAAATTAATAATGTGAAACAGAGGCTAAACTAGTTTTATCTACCCCAAAGCCAGCTTTTTCTGGTTTTGACGAAAACTAGTTTTCAATAAAACTAGTTTTCAAAATCCGAGTTTTATCGCTCAAAACTACAATGAATAATACCAAATTTCTCAAAACTAATTTTTTAATTGCCTATAAAACTAGTTTTCACGTTAAACTAGTTTTCAAACTTGTCAATAATACGGCCGTTAAAAATAATAGGGAAGATAGTTTAAAAAGGCATTTTAATAGCTTTCACAGCGCTGCGAATAAATTTAATTTCGAATTTGTAGACTACATTGTTGAATGGACTATTATTTTTTACCTTTTACTTAAGTTTTTATTAAATTGCTTATTTACAAAAAATATTCAAACAATGAATAACCACAGCATGTATCTTAAATTACAAAACTGTTTTCTTCAAGTGTAAATATATTTTACTCTCATTTTTCTCACCACTACAAACATATTTTATTTTGCGGGACACTGGTGTAATGTGTCGACATGGTCTTTTAATGAAAGATAGATTTCGTCTAACCCCAGGGAGTTTAATAGATGATGTTCACCAATTGAAGTAGGTACTGAATTGTGTCCAAATCGGGCATTCGTCTGGCTCCAATATGAATGGTAACGCTGTGCCGGTAATTGTTGAGGAATTGTCTTGGAGAACTCTTTCTGGGTTTGAGCAACCACATCTACTCACGCAGAATGTTACGTGGAGGCTGTTGTTGCTACCAAAAACGCTGGGAGAATAGTCTTGGCTTCCCAGTGTTAAAGCAATGCTAGTAATTGCAGTGACGCGGTCAGCGAGACACTATTTATTCTAGAACCTGCTTTGATAATCCTTTAGCAGCAAGAGTTTAGATAGCTCTAAGTACCTCAGCAAGGTACTTGTTCATAGTGCAGGGATAACTATGTTCAAAGATTGCAACCTATGTACATATCGATGGCTTAATATAAAAAGGGCGTATCTTAATATTTTTCGAAATCCCGTTTTTAACGTATAATTGCACCCTCCTTGAAGATCTTAGTACGCTACAGATAAAAATCAAGGAGTTATGGCCATATAAAATATTATTCCAGCATGTAAATGCTTTAGTTTTTCTCCAGTTTTTTGCTTCTATAAAATATAGAAAATTTGAGTTCCGGCTTTCTTATATTAAACCATCGATATGTGTTCTTGATAAGCCACATGGTGCTTTCTAGGGGTGCATGGGGGCGATGGTTGGACGCTCACTTCACCCGGTGCTTAGACCACCGTCTAGGTAGATGCTCACGTTAATCTGAAACACATCGGTCCAAAATGTATAATTTTTATATCTCTCCTTAGGAATCTAGAAAATCGATCTGTCAATAATTTTTGGTTTCATATAGCAACGCGTTTTTTTCGCCAAATTTCGATATCGATATTTATCGAATTATTTAACAGAGATACGCAGTGTTCGTTAGTTTCAGGTGGAGTGGATAGTTCTTATGCTTAGCAGTAGAACAATCAACTCGAGTATGGGAGTTAGAAACCTAAGGAAAATAATGACCATATGTACGCCACAGGGAGGAGTTCTATCACCTCTATTGTAGCTGCTGAAGAACGTGATTCTTAGGTGTTATGACAGTAGTGGCCCGAAGATAAATGCTTATGCGGTCAACTTCGTTTTACTGGTAACTGGAAAAATTTCTTCACACTACCAGTGAAGTCATGCAGCCGTAGTTGTCTGAGATATACTCCTAGGCCAGCAGCACAAGGACTATGGTCAACCCAGATAAAACTGAGCTAGTCCTTTTTACCAGGAGATACAAAATAGAAAATTTTTTTAGGGATGAGGCTACTAGAGGCAGCCAAATACTTGGATGTTTTCCTAGATAAAAAGCTTTATTGAAAAAGGAATACACATGGAAGGCTAAAAAAGCGCTAAATGCCAGTTTAGTTATTTTCTACTGTTGTGTGCTATGGCGGGAGGCATTGAGGAAGGAGAGTCAGTAACTTACTTGCTAAGGTACAGACGTGCGTCTCGTTGGGCATCACTGATACCCAGAGGAACACACCACTGGCTGCTTTGGACGTGAGAATGGCAGGTATAAGTCTCAAGCTCCTAGAGGCAGGTTTGGTGATGACAGGCCACACAGGAATCTTCAAACTCTCTAAAAATTAGGGTTTTTTGCATTTCATAATGAAACAAAATATCGTGCACGGTGATACATATTTCTAGTGGAGAAAATGAATTTTTGTTAAATGTCCTCCAAGTTGAAAAATTATAAAAAATTTATTTTTTAATATTTTAATTTATTTTTTTAAAATCCTCTTATTCCAAACAGACAGGGAAGAACATTTATGGGCTGTTCCACGATGTCGATAGAAAACGTTCGATCGGTAACTTGTATTGAAAACAACCACAAAATAAGAAAATAAGTTTTTGTTTTCAATATCAGTTTGACTGCCATGTCGCACGTTTTAGTACGACACAAAAAATGACGTTGACTGCCACGTCGCACGTTTTGGTACGAGAGGGGTTGTTGCATGATATATATATATATATATATATATATATTTATATCATGGGTTGTTGTATAGATTGTATACATAGATAGCTGCAAGTTAATTTCTTTGTAGTTTTTCGAGCAGATAATCGATTTGCGCGCATTTCTGGAAAAAAATCATTGCCCTATGATGATTTTCGTGGGTTACACAAGGAAAACAATATGAGATTAATATTTTAGTACTTTTTCAGTATTTTGTTCTAATTAATAATTATTATTTTGGGTATATAAACGTACAATTCCAATTATTAATTATTATTTTGGGTATATAATCGTACAATTTTGTCCGACAATGACTTTTACGACTGCTATCTAGACGTTGACTAACATGTCGTACAAACATATGACATACAAAAGCTGCCATAAAAGCAAAAATAAACAATACAATAGATCGAGGATGCCACAGATATTATTGTATAACACTATTTCTAACAAAAAAGTGCTAGGCAGTTTGTGCATATTTTTATCAAAACTGCGTGCCAGTCAATGTGATATACATACATACTCGTAAGTAGACGATCGAACGTTTTCTGTCGACATCGTTGGACAAGCCGTTAGTAAAGGAGCAATAATTTCGAAATCAGCTTCCTTCCAGATGTTTTGTTTTATTTGAAAGAAATCGTTGTTAATATCAGGCTGGACATAAAATCTGTATGGGAGTGGCAGGCAGTTCCCACATTTTTATCCTTAGATGAGCTATGAGCTAGTCGTAAGTTCAATTTTATTCAAATCTGCATATTTTGACAGTTTCATAAAACACAATTGCAAATGCATCTAATTTAAAATTTCATAAATTTCTTGATACATCCTCGTTTCATCATAAGCATCAGTGCATTTAAAGGCAAATAATATTCCTTTTTCACACGTCCAACAATAACACTTTATTCCTACGCATTGTTGCTGTACTGTTGTACTGCTATTGATACTTTCTTCTGTGTGCCTGTGTTGTATTCTTAAATTTTCATTTGCCTTTCGAATTCACAAGGCAAGAAGGAGTAAGAAAAGAAGTAAGTTTCTTTAGTTTTGTTTCGTTGTAAATTTTGCTGGCATGCCCGATAATGTATGTGGCAAGTGTTGCGAAGTCTTTTTTTATTTTCTTTTTTTTTATTTTGGCTAAAACTAATTTTGTATTCAATGCAGAGCAGCCACTTTTAATCAAATCAATTTTACAAAAGCATAGTTTTATGATATACAATTTTCTTTTTGTTACTCGCACTATTGTTGCAGTATTTTTAGTTTTCTGTAACAATTTGCTATTATTCTCTATTTGCCCTATAAAGACAAAAGAAGTACATACATATGTATGTATGTATGTGTGTATATGCCAAAAACAGACACACAAAATTTTGAGTAAGCTGCACAAATATATTTCGTTTCTGCTTTAACACACATTTTATGAAATAGTTATGCAACGAACGGAAACGGAAATGATGAAATGAAATGCTAGGTTAAATTTTCTTTATTACTGCAAGAGAAAATTTTCAATGCAAGTGCATGCTTAAGCGTCAGTGTCATTTAACAATACAATGGTGGCAAAGAAAACATTTGTTTTTTGCTTCGATATACGAGTGTAAGTTAGAAAAGTCTTAACAAAAAAAAAAAAAATATTAAATCTATTGAAAAAATATGTGAAATTCTATAAAAATCGGTGAATATCTAAAATTAGGAAAAATAAATTTAGTAAATTGCGAGTTTGACTCGCACACGAAGGTTTCTACGGACACTACATATAGGCATTTCCACAGGAATGTCAACTTTTTGTAGCGTGCAACACCAAACAAATATGCTTGTTTTTTTTTTTAATTTTAAGAAAAATTTAGTCACATTGTTCTGAAATACAAGCTTAATTGCTTGCTTGTGGCACACGACAAAAAAGTGGACTTTCTCTTGGAATTTCCCATATGTAATACCACACGAAATTTAGCCTGTATAATTTAATATGTTATCTGATGTAGACATTGTTTAAACAATTTTAAGTACAGAGTAAATTTTTTTTCGGTGTTTGGTGAATTTTTTAAGTTTTTGCGCTTTTTCTTAATTTTGACGCTTTTTTCCTTTTTTTTAGTATTTTCGGTTTTTGGCGTTTTTTTTTCGTTTTGGAGATTTTTATGGTTTTTGGCGTTTTTTATGGTTTTTGGCGATTTATTTAAGTTTTATCGATATTTTAGTTTTGGCGCTTTTTTTGTTTTTGCAATTTTTTTTTCGGTTTTTGGCGATTTGTTCGTTTTGGCGCTTTTTTTGTTTTTGGCATTTTTTAGTTTTAGCGTTTTTGCAAATTTCAAGAGTTTGCCTCTTACGGTTTTCATGGCGAAAAGAGTCAGAATAGACCTCAAAACGTCGCAATATGATGAAAACTTGATTTTCGAAAATAGAATGAAATCACTAACTTCCTATAGCGGGAAGTTAAAAGTTATTGATCGTAAACCTTAGTTTTCAACTAATATGGAGACGATGAATCAAAACAATTCACGTTTTCTATTTCCATTGAAAAATGTGTATTTGAGAAAGTTTCGTTAAATTAAATTCTGAAGAGTTTCGTAACGTCATATCACACTGGCCAATTCTTTAGCATCCTCTAGCATGAAAATGTTTTCCCTCAAAATAGTTTATTTTTTCCCAAAATTGCCTTTCAATAGAAATGCTTCCCATAAAATAGGGGAAATTTATGGTCCAAAGACGGGCACTGCGCCACTGAAAGGATCTCACACGATTCGAAAACAGCCACTTAACCACAAGCCAAGTTTTTTTTAACTGCCAGACAACTTTCCAGACCGCTTTCGTAAGTAGGTCCTTCTGCTTTTTCATTTTCATTTTCAACATTTATTCAAGAGGATTCTTATTTAATAGTTTAAGCTTTTTGTATTGCTGTTGCTCAAAAAAAAAAAAAACAGGACACTGAAAACGTTCCGTTTTGTTTTTGTTCGTTTGTTTCGATCTCGTATTATTTAAGTATTTTGTTTTAATTAAAATTTAAGTGTTTTTAACAACTTTTCTTTTGTAATAGCCATTTGCTTTGCTTTTTATAATTTATTTGTTTTTTTTAGGTATATGGGACCTTTGAGGAAGAATGTTTAGTTTTCTTTAATAAATGATTTAAATTGATAAAAAAAAGAAAAAGTGAAAGACATCTGCAAGTGTTAAATTTCTTAATGAAATTAGATTTTTACACCGTTTGGGCAAGATATCAAAAATTGCTTATTGTTGTATTTGGAAACGATAGAAAATTCGTTCGAATTTGTAGGTTATTAAAACATTACAATTCGAAACCATTTGCTTTTGTTTCGAATTACAGAGTAGACCCAGGCTTGACAATAGTTCAAAATAATGTAAATTATATAGAATTATAAAGCAACTAATCACCAAAACAGTGAAAAGGGACTTCTTACAGCAGTGCTCAGCTTATAAAATCAACTCGAAAGCTATTTCGATTTTTTGTTATAGGGCATTTACATCTGCACAAAATCAAGCAGATTTAGATTAAAATCCTTATGAAAATCTTAACCGTTTACACCAATTTATTTTGACATTCATCAAAATTTGTTTATCCAAAACAAAACCCATTAACTGAAAAATTTCTAAGACTACAACCAAACAACTGCAATGTAGCCAATTCATACACCTTTTTAAGCAAACCGTAGCTAATTCACTCATCTTTTTTGTAAATATGTTGTACAGGGTAGCTAAAAATAAATAAAAACATTAGATTTTGATTAGATTTCTTACAAATCTACTGAAAAAATGGATTTTTTTTTAAAGCAGCAAGATTTAGCTCGAAATCTCGTAAGCACTAGATTTCCAGACAATGTAAATGGCCTATAAAAAGTTTTATTTTAGCACCCAGATATTTTAGAAAATCTAGTTTTCTATAGTTTTTAATTTTAATCTTAGATTTTATAGCAAATTTATATTATATAGTAAATTTCGATTAAAATTTTTATCAAAATCTGTAGCAAGTTTACACCAAGATTTGTTTAACATTTGACAAGATTTCGTATCCAGAACAAAAACCATTAACTAATATTTTTCGTAAACTACAAACAATTATAATATAGCTAATTCACACACCTTTTTAAGTATGTCGGTTTATTTTTAGCACAATCTTGAATAAGACCATAGTTGTATCATAGTTGTAGTTCTACAAGATTTTAAGAAGATTTTTATTTTATATAGTAGCTCTACTCAAAATCTACTAGATTTTGCTTGAAATCTCGTATGTACTAGATCTAGCTCAAATGTAAGCGCAGTATTACAGAACTTCTAAATTTTCTTAAGGTTATTGAAAAAATCAATTTAATTTTCTCTGAGGAAAATTTACTACTTCCGAAATTTCGAGTAAAATCTAGTAAATTTCCTATGTAAAACAAAATTTACATAGTCACTAAATGTTGTTGAAATCTACTAAAAATCTTGTATATCTTACTGCTGCCAGTATAGTGCGCATCACTTAAGAAGGTGTGTGAATTAGCTACATTTCAGTTGTTTGGTTCTAGTGTGGGAAAAAATTTCAGTCAATGGTTTTTGTTTTGGATATGAAAGCTTTGATAAATATTCAGTAAAGTGCGACTTTGTTCCGTACGAACACTAGATATGTAATACTATACGAACTTTGGCATTTTTTTTTTGTTTTTCGGATTTTTGGGGTTATTTTGGCTCTGGCGTTTTTTTAGTTTCGACGTTTTTTTAGTTTTGGCGTTTTTTAGTTTTGGCGTTTACTTTTAGCTTGGCGTTTTTTGCGTTTTTTCGGTTTTGGCGATTTTTTTTAGTTTTAGAGATTTTTTTTATTTTTGGCGCTTTTTTCGTTTTAGCGAATTTTTCGGTTTTTGGTGTTTTTTTATTTTGGCGATTTTTTTGGTTTTTGGCGACTTATTTTAGCTGTAGAGATTTTATTTAGTTTGGCGTTTTTTTTCGTTTTGGCGATTTTTTTAGGTTTGGGATTTTTTAGTTTTAGCATTTTTTTTAAATTTCACGCGTTTGTCTCTTACGGTTTCCAAGATACAGCAAGTTGTCAAAATTACATAGTCAAAATTACGTTAACTGATAGAACACCCTTTAATTTAGATTTGCTTCAATTTTAGTGTTAATTGTTGTAGTCTGTATAAAAATACAGTAACTTAGCAAATTTCAAGTGTCTATATATAATTATGTGTATGTATGTATGTATATTACACAGGATTTTAAAATTTTTCGTTTGGAACACCCTTTAATTTTTAACTGTCATATATTTGTTGTTCTAGCGGCTGAAGTTCTACACATTCTTTCAAAATTTCAGGACCATAGCTCTTACGGTTGTCGAGAAAACCGTCTGTGACGGACAAACGGATAGTATAGCGAAAATACATAATAGGGTTCCTTTTCATCTTTGGTGTACGGAACCCTAAAAACTGTTTGATAAAGATTTCAGTTAAGTTTTATTATTATTCTTCGAACTTCAATTGTTTCTATATTTATGATTTTGTTGGGCTAAAAAGTTCGTATCGCTTTGTAAGCCAAATTACATGTGATAATTATTAATGTATGTGACACCACAGTTAATTGTAAATATTCTGACAAACACTAAGAATAACGGAACAACTAGCTGTTTTCGAAGGCCACTACACCTTCATCAGCAGCGTTCTTTGTATTTGGTCCACTGTGTGTGGTGTCAGTTGATGTAGATTTCTGCTTTATATACTCAGCCATTATTGCAAATGGAATATGTGAATTGTTTTGATTCATCGTATCACAATTTGCTGAAAGCTTTTTGTAATAAAAGGTCACTTTCACCATCTCTAAGTTTACAACAGTCTTGCCATTGTCGTTTGTTATTTACTAATTATGCACCTGTTAGTTAATTTGCTTATTTTTGTTGTAGTTACTTAAAACAAATTTTTTTCAGATTGAATTCGACCAGCTTTCGTGCCGATGTAAATGTCCTATTAAGGAATTTGATTGATCTAAAATTTGTTTTGACTTCACGCTTTTCTTTTGGCGAATTAAAAAATAAATAAATTGCAAATTTTCCAAACAATATTTTTTTACCTGGAAAATATTGCCAGGCAGCTCTATTGATTGGTCTGCAAACTTTTATTTGGAATCCATGTAAGACTGGTACTCGCTATCCTACATAGTCAAACGAGTTTTGAGATCTAATGGGCTGATTGCCCGTTAGAAATTTTCATAAGCTCCATTAGATCAGGGTTGCATTTTTTGAAAAATCTTTTGATGGTATAAAAACCAAAAATTCTCGCATGTATAAAAATATTACACCAAACATTATTTCTGCCTGCTGCATACAACTGTCCATACATAACTTCCTACTGTTAATACATACATATGTGCATTAGGGATATAACTTTTTAAACATTTTTAAAATATCAAAATTGGCATAGTACAGTCCGATAGAGCATAAAAAACGTATATTTATTTTTTCGCTAAAAAGTTCACGCACCAACCGCGATGGAGTTTTGAAAAATTTTAATTAATAATATGTTTGTTTAAAAAATAAAAAAAATAAAAAAATTAAAAATACCATATAAAATTATGAATATGCAATATGGCAATAAGAAGGCCTCGAAATAATTTTGGATTATGTAAAATAATATTTTTGTTAGTTCAAGTCCGTGTTCCAAATTTTGTATACAGCGGTTTAGAAAAACCAATTAATGTGTGACCTTTTTTGAGAAAAATTACAAAAGATTATGATTTTCGTGGTTACTATAGGACATGGTTGACCTCATGGTACTATGCCAAAAAATTGGTTATACCCCTAAGGTACATATTTGTGCATATATATGTATATTATGTATATATGTATGTAGGTGTAATGATTCTTGGCCAAAACGTGTCTCTGTTGATCACTTTTAAATATTAAAAATACATACGCTTACAAGTGATTATTTGCGATTCGACGGCCATAGTCTTGTCTGTCTGTCTGTAACATTAAAAATTTTTTACAACTTGTAGACACAATATTATTAATTTAACATACATGTGTACGAGTATTTCCTTATATTCATCTCGTTTTCTTTGTAATTTTAATTCTTTTTACGAGTATTACATATTTTTTATTGTTGTTTTATAGTTTCTATTTATTATTGCATAAAATTATTCATAACATCGGGTTGTGTGCAATGCAAATTTTTTTTTATATATTTTTCTTCACATGTTCAGACATTTTTTGTTTTATTTGCCTGTATTTTTTTTATATTTGCTTATCTATTTTCTTTTTAAGCGTTAAGTGACAATTTTAACTACAAAGTCGTAAAATGAATTTTATATTTTTTCTAGCTCTCTATCATTTGCATAAAAACACATCAATAAAAATGTGAAATTTTTTCATAGCAAAATATTTGTTTTAAACTGAAAGCTCTTGGAAGTTTTCCTTAATAGTTTTTTTTTAGAAGAATTGTTGATGATTATGCTTAAAGCATGCGATTAAATCAATTCTATATAAATAATTACAAGGAAATATGTACATACGTGTGAATGTAGAGACAGTGGTGGCCTTATAATTAGCAACAACATTACAGTGTGTATTTAGGTTAATATATTTTAATAAAAACTCAACATATTCACCCACTACATTGGCAATAAGAACAGGATATACACAGAAAAAAGTAGAAACAAGAATCAATTAAAAAACCCCAACATGAAATTAAAAAATTAATTAATTTTCAACTAATCAAAGGCATACGGTTGCATTACATTTTTCAAAACGCTTTTGTATTGAGTTTGATCCATGATATCCTGAAATTGCCCAATTGGTGAAACACCACGCCAAGAAAAAACACCACATGGCATAATAGAACTGCGGCCGTATTTAACCGTTTTCACAGTGTACCTGTAGTCCAAAGCTTTGTTTGGAAAACGTCTCACAAAAGTTTTGTCATCAGATTGAAACAAGTTAAACTTGGATTTATCATTCCAGTGAACTTTATTTCACTAATATGGAGGCTTATTTAGCCTTTCCTTAGCAAACTACAACCGCTTCTTAATATTCGACTCTAAGACTGTTTTTATTCCAATGCACTCAAGAAGTCAAGAATCTTGGAAACGCCTGCTTACTGTCCATATCGATATTTTTCCATTTATTTACTGTCAAGCCTAAGTCCTACAAAAAATTCTTTCTGGTGTGGTGTACAGTAGTCTGGAAATCTCTTTCGTACCCCCATTGCTGGAGCAAATTACTTGTTTTTAATCATTTGACAAACTAGAACGTATCAAGTTTGTTAGAATTTAAGGTATAACTTTTCGATAACAACTTTGGTCGCATACTTAATCAATCATTAATCATGATACATATGTTTATACTCAAGGTAAAGAGTGTTTTTTTAGAGTGTCACAACTTTGAGTTGGCATCACTGCTTTATTTGAGCACCCATTTAACAGCTGATAGTTGCTTTTTGTTTACTTTGCTGTGAAATTTCATTATGAGTAACGCGTGCCAACTGTTGCAATTTTGAAAATTTGAAAAAATTTAGAAATTTTATTTTCCGAGGAAGCCCATTTCGGGTTGAATGGGTACGTAAATAAGCAGAATTGTTGCATTTGAAGTGAGGGAAATCCACAAGCTTTTGTCGAAACAACCATTAGATCCACTGAAAATTACCGTTTCGTGCGCTTTATGGGGCTGGCGGAGTCATTGGCCCATATGTCTTCAAAAACGATGATGGTCTGATTGTTACTGTCAATGGTGACATGATTCGAAATTTTTTCGTACCTCAATTACGTGGCATTAATCTTGCTGGTATGTGGTTCCAATAAAACGGAGCCACATGCCACACACAGCGGGCGCTACAATTGATTTACTCAAAGAAACTTTTGATGAAAAAATAATTTCACTTAATGGCAGAAATCATATTTAAACATTATTTTCATAAAATTTTGTTTCCAACATTGATATTAGAAATATATTTCTTTGTTTTATTGTGATTTAAATTTGTGTCACTCTGTAAAAACACCCTTTACTAAAGAAAAGTAACAGAGCGGTTTTATTTTCTTAGCATATCGTTTCTAATTATGTGCCCACCACTGTGTATAATGTGTTAAATGATCATTTAAGTGTTTTCTTCTTGTAACTAATAAACACTTTAATTTGAAATTCTATTAATTCTTAATAAAAGTTATATCTAAAATGTAGGGAGTATAATATAATTGAATAAGGTTTTACTATCTTATATCTTTATATCTTATATCTTTATATCTTATATCTTTTACTATCTTTATATCAAACAAAGTGTGTGTGAGAGGTATAATTTAAATTTTTTATTCGTTAAAAGGCCTATCGATTCCATTATAGAATGGGCACACATCCGAAATATCCAGCTCACATGATTTCCATGTGTGATGACCAGGTACCCAAACCGCTCGTTCAGAATGTTCAATGTGCCATGAACATATTAAGACCATATGGCTTTGGTATTCATACTCGTATCATCCAATTCTAGCCAAAAGAAGTTGGTAATCAGCGTCGACCTTTAGCGGTCGTGACCGTAAATTGGGCGAAGGATAAATTTGTTTTATAATTTTCACGTTTTGTTATACCCTTCACCAAAAATAGTCTGTCATTTCGGGTGTAATTTCCACAATATTAATATGCGACACATAAAGTATATATCGCACACTAAATCATAAAGAGTCACAACTCAAAATTATAAAAGTGCTTTTTCTTTTTTTAAATAACCAGTTAATTGACGAAATCTATAACGACCTCAACAATTTCTTTTGCAATACAGCCTTCTTGAAGAATATAACCCCCTGTTTGTGTAAGACGTTTGAGTTAAAAATCTTGGCGTTTCTGTAATAGATTAAAGAAAAGTTGTACAAGTTTCCCTTAATCTATTACAAAAACGCCAAGATTTCTAACTCAAACGTCTTACACAAACAGGGGGTAAAATACCGTTATGCTTGTTCTTATGTCACATACTTGCGTCGTACAGTATCAACAGTTGTTTGCAACTACTCAGCATCTAAAATTTTTTGAGTTGTGACTCTTTATGATTTAGTGTGCGATATATTCTGGGTCAATATGAATAGGACTGTCCGTCCGTCTGCCCGTACGTGAAATCGGGTTTCCGAAGCTCCCAGAAAAGCTAGAGACTTCGGTCTTGAATAAGTTTGTCGGAAATTGTCTGCAACAGATTGGTATTAAGAATCAATAAAATCGGAAAAATGAAAAATGACTTCAATGCAAACATCTGATAGAACATTTTCGAAAAAAATGTATGCGATATAAAATTAAATTTTATGTATGTGTTAAGTTTTGTAAAAATCGGTACAGTAGAACCACTTAAAACAAAATATTAAATTTTAATGGGCGTGATTCCGCCCGTTTTTTTAAATGGAAGATTGTGTCTATTTTTGAGTTCAAAGTGTGTGGTGAGTTTCGGAAAAATCGGTTAAGAAGAACCGTTCGAAATATTATAATAAATTTAAGTGGGCGTAACCCCTTCCATTTTCTCAACTTTCAAATTGTGTAACCAAAGGTGTTTCATAGGTTTCGCAGCAATCAAATAAGTAGAATAAAAAAAATTAAATTTAAAAAGTTTGTGGGCGTGTTTCCGTTTACTTTTTTACAATCGGACCAATGGGAAGCTATAATCTCTCAGAAAAAAAATCCTTACAATCGGTCTAAAATCTACCGAGTTATGAAGTAACACCCAAAAAAAAAAATGGGGCGAATTGATAACCTCTTCCTTTTTTTGAAGTCGGTTAAAAAGAAAAAGATCCTGTGTTATATTTTTATCATTATAATTTAAAATTAATTATCTATGAACACTCATAATTGCTTTTAAATTTTATCTTTAGAAATCTAGGCAAGTTATGCAATAATTATGAAATTCACTAAAATATTAAAATCTTCTTTCAAGTTTAAGGTTCAATTTTCACTTCAAATGAAAAAGATACGAAAGAAAAACTTTTATATATTTCGTAATAAAATGCAATCGTTAAACAACAAGTACGTATTTGTTATAAGGTAAATCGTAAAATTCCTGTAAATAGTCCTCATATGTATTTCAATAGTGGGTTGTTCTTTAGCTCCACCCTAGAAATTGTCTTCCTTATTGCTTTGCATACGAGTATGTGTATAGCACATGCAAAAGCATGCATACACATAATTTTCTTTACAACATAACTTTTTGCAATGTTTCCATTTCCTGCTTCCGGTGCTGAAATGTACATACATACTCACTCTCGCTCACACTTGCAAAACAAAAACTATTTGAAAATTGTCAGAAAAAGAAGCGATGGAAATTGCAACACATAAATGTGGTCGTTAACTCCCATCAATGTGAAGCGCATATACACAAAAGCAATTTAAAGTAAAATGGTAAAAAAAAATTAAATCATATAAAAAACCAAATTGAAATGTTGCAAGTGAATATGTTGAACAAGCCAGTTTGATGTAACCAAAACATCTTGTTACATGCAGCATTTGCTGGGCGAAAGTGTTTGGGGAAAACCTTGTAACAACTTTCCTATCAAACTCCACTCAAATGCAATTTAGTCGTGTTCAAAGGAAGTATGAATTAGAGTTTCGTAGAGACAAAATTTTAGTTAGTCTTAAAGGAATAAATGTTTGATAAACTCTAAAATACAGGCATATGAGTTTTCTGCCTCTTTGCTGTTGTATCGTAGATACTTTCCACAAGCTACAGAAGCGCAAGTAATGTTCGCATTTTATATTGTAATGATGTCTAATTTAAACTTTTCTCCCTAATACATTAATTAATTAACATTTTAATTTCTAGCATATTAAGTAATTAAAACTCTAATTAATAGAATTAAAAAAAATTATATGTTGCTGCATCTAGACGTGCTTAATCAACAGAAAACTAATTCCTACAATATCTCTAAAAGCACAGATAATAAATTTTTTAAATTCGTATTAATTTTGACACCCATTAAATAAAAATAAAATTAAAATATCTATTAATTTAGGTTTATTACAGGTTTATTTGACAAATATCCCATAGAAATATGTCAAATAAGCCCTTAATAAACCTAAAATATTTTTTATAAATACGGCAGCTAATGCATAGATAAATAATAATTATATCTTAAGCATTTTCTTGCAGATTTTCAGATTGGTTTGATTTTAAGTATATGTATAGTCCTATTTCTGTGGTTTTTAATAGGCAAGTTTTAAATTCAAGATAAGCTGTTATTTGAACAAAAATTACCCATAACTACTTTCTGCTATAACTTCATAAAATATAATCTAACTTCTCCCATGTGTAGTTCTATATTATAATGGTTTCATTATATAAATTTTAGCTTAAATCGTTTTAAGCACTTTTGATTTTTGGTAGAGATACTTACATACATACAGATGCATATATGTATGTGCTTACTATATATACATATCGTCGGCTTAGAGTGTAATTCTGCTAACTCACTTCCAGCAAATTTGCCAGCTTTAAAAATAAAATTACAATTGCTGAAAATTTGAACAAACATACATAACATACATAAGCTGAAAATATCTAAACATAAATCCATTACAGTTCTATTTAATTAATTTTCCCGGATATAGTTCTGCGCATTTAAAATTTTCAATTTATTCTATGTTTTTACGCATTTCCAATTAAATAAAACTTGGCATCACTGCCAAAAATCAGCTGACTTTGCACGATTAAAAAAAGTGTCAAGCAGTCGCAGAGAACAATCAGGGTTGTTTTTGTTGTCCGACCTTAGATTATTTTTTTTATATTGTTTTTACACCTAAAGATAAGTCCTGGACACTCCAAGTTTGATAAATTCAGGTTTTAAACAAAATGTTGTCTAATAAATTTCTTCCAAATAAAATAAACCTCCTGTTGAAATAAGTGTATTTGTTGCTGCATTATTTTCTGCTTTTTATGTTCGTATGAAAAACTCGGAATTTTAAAATGGAAATTATTTAATACTTTGTAAATGAATATTTTAAAATTATGGAACTATGGAACCTTGGAAATCAAATTATTTTACATAAAAATGCACAAATATATTATATGCTAAACCTTTTCTTTTTATTGGCAGATGGATGTCAGTCATATCGTCTATTTTCTTTTCCCAGAAGTCAATTAAAATATTTTCTCTGTTTCGATCAAAAAATTCCTTTCCTCTACCATTTTTTTTTATTATTGTTGCAGCTGCATCAATTTTTAAGTTGAAAAGTTTCAACCGGTATCTATTTTTATTCACTGGCATAAACATTATCAGCTGCTTCCGGTCATTTTAACTTGGTAGCACTGAGTTTAGCACAGCGAAAACGAGGTTGCATTTTACAAAATCATTTTGTATGGTAAAACCAGGTGTTTAACGTTAACGTTAATCGTGAAAAAAAGTATAGGGTGTTTTTTTTAGAGTGTCACAACTTTGAGTTGGCATCACTGCTTTATTTGAGCAGCTGATAATTGCTTTGAAATTTCATTATGAATCGATTTACACCAGAGCAACGCGTGTGACAACAGTTTGAATATTTTGAAAAAATTAAAAAAATTTATTCTTCGATGAAGCCCATTTCTGGTTGAATGGGTATGTAAATAAGCAGAATTGACGCATTTGGAGTGAGGAGAATCCACAAGCTTGTGCCGAAACACCATTACATCCACAGAAAATTACTCTTTGGTATGCTTTATGGGCTGGCGGATTCATTGGCCCATATGTCTTCAAAAACGATGATGGTCAGAATGTTACTATCAATGGTGAACGGTGTAGGAACATGATTCGATATTTTTTCGTATCTCAATTACGTGGCATTAATCTTGCTGATATTTAGTTCCAAAAGGACGGAGCTACATGCCACACAGCGGGCGCTACAATTGATTTACTCAAAGAAACTTTTGAATCGTGTGATTTAACCCCATTGGATTATATTCTTTGGGGTTATGTTAAGTCACTTGTCTAGATCGATAAACCGCAAACAATTGAACACCTGGAAATCAACATTCGGCGAAATACGGCCGCAAATGCTGCGAAAACTTGTTAAAAATATATTTCTTTGTTTTATTATGATTTAAACTTGTGTCACTCTACAAAAAAACACCCTTTATTTGCGTACTTTTTTTCAAGTTTTGTCTCATATTTTAAAATGATATATTGGATAGGAAAGCTCAGGAATAATATTAAAGCATTTAATGATTTTTTACGTCGTTCATTAATTCGATTCATAAGTTTAGATTCCTTTTATTATATCTGTAGAAAAGCAGTTAATTGTTTTTCTAAACTTTTTACCAGGAATTGCAAGACACTTTCTAATTATTCATTAAAGAGCCATTATCTTTTTCCGAGCAAGAAAACCAAAGATGTATTTAGCGACGAACATATACAAACAAGCTTACACAAGTAGTTATAATTTGGAGTATATAATTTGATTACTTAAGATTCTATTCAGCCTTATCATGAACTACACATGTGAAAATTTCCGAATAAAACTTTTCGTTAACAAGGATTTTAATTTCGTATCATCAATTACATTATAATTAAAAACATACATACGAGTATTTCATCTTTTTCCGACAGACAAATCTTTGTGAATAATTTTCTTCATAAATTGTCAAAATATTTCGCAACCGTATGATGTTTTTTGAAACAAACTGTTCACACGTTCGGAAGTTTCCATGTGGAATTTTATTTATGATTGTTAAGAAATTAAAAAGTTCTGAAATGTAAAATACTTTTTATATAAATTAATTAAGGAATATTCGCCAATTATTCGAATAACTTTTTCTTCTAAATTGAAAATTTTGGTTCGTTCGAACAAAATTAAAAAAAAAAATTGTGCGAATATTCGAATAATTTTTATTCGATTGACAACACTAATACCTACTACTCAGAGTCATAATATACAGTAGCGATAATTACACTGAGATAATTTGTTCTACTTTTCCAAAGTTTTAATTTTGTTCATTAACTGAAATTTAAGTCATAACTTTTGCTTAATTTTATGAATTACAATTACTTTTTGAATACAAGTTCTAAAAATTTTATAGTTTCTTTGTTGCTGGTTACTAGTTAGCATAAAGCAGCAAAAACTTTTGTGGTTATTATTTCTTAGAATTATTAACGATTATGCGAGTATTTCTTCTAACTCTATTCATTATTGTCTGCTGGCAAAAATGTGCTTTTGTTATTATTAAATTGCAAATAAAAGCGAGAAATAAATATAAAACGACTGCATATGTACATATGAGACCAATAAAACCTACAAAAGATTATACCTACTCGCAACGGAAATTATTTTACACAACAAACATGAATATTATACATATGTATGTATGTACATACATACATCCCTACAAGCAAAGTAATACGAAAATGATTCGAAATCGTATTGCTTGGAAGAAAAATATTATTGCGGCAACAATCATATTCATATTGCGGAAGTTTCCCCCTTCGGGAGAAGTTGTGCGGCCAGGGCGATACTTCGAAGCAATACGAATGCAATACTTCTAGAAGATAAAACTGAACTATTTATGATATTGCCAGATTATCTTTAGGAAGATAAATTATTTATAACGATAGATTATCTCCCAAAATACAATTTTACAATTTTGCTAAATTATCTGAAGAAAAATATATATGTATATGTACATAAAACTACCATTAATTTAAATTTAAAGCAATTTTTTATGGTCAACTAAATTCAATTTATCATCACAGGAGTCATCATATGTTTAGCATAAAAAAGAATTTCTTAAGCTAATGTTTTGAAAATTTTCTGATTGTTTTTATTTTAAATTAAATATTTTTTTCTATCTTCTAGTTAAAAACATATTGACATTATAAATTTATTGCGTATGTGATGAAACACCAGGCTGAACAAAAAGCAACATTTTAATAACACAAAATACCTTGTTAAAGGAAAAAATAAATAGTCAATACATTTTGAACTGTTCATTCAAAAAGTTTCACTAACGCTACAGTTACACGACCAAGATTTGCATTCAAGTTTTTCACACATACTGGTTGTCAAAAGTAATTTAAATTGAAAGCTGTGACGTAGGCTGCACGCAATTTTCAAGCAAATTTATTTTCAATATGCCGTTGATAAGAAAACAGCTTAAACACACATTTTCATGGCTTCTATTTAGGTCTATAAACCGCAACACATCATTACATTTTTTACATATTTTTGTTCCTAATAATATTTATTTAAAGTTAATTAAAGTTTTTAGGAGGAACACAACATTATGTGTAATAAAAGAACATAAAAATACTATGCCGGCAGAATATTTGAAAACAAAAACGAAAAGTGTGCTCATTGAAATTGGTGTCAGTTGTTTTTTGCCTATAAATTTGAATACACAATTGGAAAGAAAATTTGAAGTCAAAGTCCCATCAAATTCTAAAAGTGTGATTGTATTAGTGAAAAAGTGTGAATGTATTGAAATTTGAAAGGCAAAACTTGATCGTGTAACCCTCAAGTAAAATGAAAATATTTTAATATCAAAAAAGTATTGATTTGATGATTTTCTTCTAAATGATAAAAATAAGATATTGTATTTATATCTTCTGGGCAATATATCTTCCAAATGTTTGTAGGGATGCATACATATGTACGTATGTATGAATATGTATCTGCAGCAACTTCGATTTTTATCCATTAAACTAACAAAAACTTCAAACAGTTGCAAAAATCTGCAACTGAAGTTTGATTAAGAGATACTTTTAGGCAAATGCAGCGGTATGCTTGTATCTATATATATATGTACATACATACATATGTATGTATGTACATATTAGAGATCGACCGAAGGCGTTTTTTTTTTGCCGAAGCCGAAGTCGAAGCCGAACTTCGGCTAAAATCCTAAACTTCGGCCAAAACCGAAGCCGAAGCCGAATGTTTTAAATTTTAAAAATGATACTTACTTTTTGTACGAATTAAGAAAAAAGTTTGCTTTTTTGAGATCACTGAAATAGTTGTAATATCTATTGGATACATAACAAGAAAAATAAAAACTATTTTGCAATTTCTAGATTGCTTTTTCATATGATCACTCACAAGAACGTCCAAGTAAAAGAAAATAGAAATCAACAGGGTTGTATTTCAAAGCAAGCCTTTCAAAACGTTAAACACAATAGAAACTAGTTAATTATTATTTTTCGAACTGTATTTGTTTCTAAATTCTTATGAATTGAATTAGGCTACTGTTCGTAACGCTTTTTAAGCCAAATTACATGTGATAATTATTAATGAACAAATAACATCAAAGCTAGTTGTAAATATTCTAACAACAACACATAGTTGAACGGAACAGCCAGCCGAAACTGTCGGCGAGCAATGACTAAACATAATTTTATTTTTCAAGCTTGGAATGAAAAATATTCGGCTTCGGCTAATCGGCCGATTTTTGCCATAGGCCGAATGTTGGCCGATTACCAATTTTTGGCCGAAGGCCGAAGCCGAAGCCGAAGCCGATTAATCGGTCGAACTCTAGTACATATCTTTTGTGCAACAGAAGAAGTTGTTTGAAACATTTTCTATCATTGCATCTCGTTTCTGTTGCTAGAATGCGCTTGTAATTATTTTTATTACATAATCAACGTTCTCTTCTCCGTAAAAAGATAAGTACAGGCGAAATATTTATGTATATAAAATTATAATAATGATGTTATATAATGTTTTCTCAACATCTACATGAAAAAAAAACAAATTCTATATTTTTGTTTAACCAATGACAATCCAGCAACGCCCTCTCTCTAAATTGATTCTTCTTTTTTTTCTACTTCTTGCAAGTTGGTAAGAACAGCAACTGCAATATACTCTTATTCTATATAATATGTTTATAATATAGTTAAAGTTATCTTTATATTTTCTGCATACATGCACATTTCGATATACATATGTATGTGTATGTACTACAGCTTCCCAGTACATATATGTATGTATGTATGTATGGCTGTGTATAATATACTATATATTATAAACCATCCCATTTTTATTTGCTGTGTATTTTTACTACATACTTAATATCTTTGAGTATTAGATATTTAGTAAATAAAATTTGGATACATAAGGAACTATTTTTATTCATTTTCTACTCCATAATAAGTAGATAATAAAACTTGTGTAGAAGTTTATTTTGACAAAATTTTCTATAAGAGTATTCAAATGTCATTTGCACTAATGTTTAATAGTGTTTTCACATTGGAATGGTTTTAATAAAAGTTGGTTTTAACGTTAAAACCAACTGTTAAAACCTGGTTTTGTTAAAACCAGCTTAAAACTTTTTTGAATCGGTTTTAAGTAGGCTTTATGAATTGCAAACTTGTTTTCGCTGTACTAAATTTAGTGCTACCAAGTAAAAATTACCACAAGCAGCTGATAATGTTTATGACAGTCATGCTATAAACACAATCATGTCCACCGACCATCGACTACAAGATGTCAAAAATAGAATACATGCGTGCTTATGAGAATAATTCTTTTAGCCGCTACACGACTACCGACTACACGACTACTTTTGTAGCCCGTAGCCAACTTAGGCTAATTTCTATTTTTCTTGGCTACGAAAAACAGATTAGTGCTGCCAATACAATAAATGCATGAAATGGTGGTTTTAAAAACTCAATACATTAAATATCGCTAATAAAAACGCGAAAAACTATTATAGTGGCACCATTGAAAAATAATAATCATTTCATTTGTTTCATTTATATTTATTTTTTGGTTTTTTTATTGAAATTGGTAAGTATATAATAGTCATTTTTACTGTTTATATGTATTTATTATATTGTTTAATGTAATGATGTTTAATGTAATGATGTTTATTTTTTGTAGTTAGTGGTCGGTAGTCGTTAAAAGAATTAAGTAGTTGGCGACTTGGCTATTTTGGTAGCCAGCTACTTTTGTAGTCGGTAGTCGATGCTCGGTAGCCTTTGATTGTGTTTATAGCATTAAGCTTAAAGGTGCAATCAGACGTGCCATAACCATAACCATAGAAAACAGCCGTTCGAAACAAACTAATGGCCAACAATGTATTTGATTATAGGTTACTCGCCATAACGCCATATCCATTGCCATAGAAACCAATCGAATTTTTGTTTGGTTATGGCTATGGCATTATGGTTATAGCACGTCTAATTGCACCTTAAATTAGACATGTCATAACCATAACCATACAAAACAGCTGATCGAACCCAAGTTAGGTTAGGTTAGGTTAGCAGGCTGCTAGTAAGGAAGGGTAATAATTAGAGTCCAGCTCACTTTTTTTTTTTTTATTAAAGAGAAGTAACACTCAGGCAATTAATGCCTACTACTATTACTAGGTGTTACCTTCTTTAGGAAAGGGATAGTGATAGAGAAGACAGGTGGTGAAGGGAGAGATAGAGGAAAGCTTCATTCTTTTACAACTCTGCTTTTTTGCACGTTTTTGATAATGCAGGGTTGCAGCGACATCTGGTGTCAAATGAGGCTTATTAAATTTTTGAAGCTGTGTTTTGTAGCCATTTTATTGATTATTTTACTTCGCCGATGATTTTGCTACACAACGAAGGAGGGCGCTCCGATGTTACATTAGGACTAGTATCTTCTGAAGTCGGTATAGTTAAGTGACCAGTGACTATGCCTTCATCACTTGAACTTTCCTACAACAACTGATACAAAGGGACACTAATGCACATCAGAAAAATGCGTGGTGTTGTTATTCAATGACTGTTGGATGCAGGGATTGAACCCAGGACCTTCGATTTTGTAGTCAACGTGCTAACTACTTCAGCCAACGCCACCCGCAATATAATACAATGATGCCTTTGTGCTACCTGTGAAATGAAGAGAATATAGTGAGAGAGGGTGATAGGGAAGGGATAGTGATAGAGAAAACATGGGGTGAATGCATGAATCAGGCGTATTAAATTGTGAAGCTGTGCTTAGTAGCCATTTATTGGTTATTTTATTAAGCCGATGATTCTGGTACACAATACCGAAGAAGGAGGGCGCTCTTGATATGTTATATTAGGATTAGCATCTGCTGAAGCCGGTGTCGTTTAGTGACCAGTGTCTCTATTAGAGATTTGCGCATGTTGTGCTTTTTTAGTGACACGAACACGCACGTGTTGAGCAAAATTGACACGAAAAACACGAAACGATTTTAGATGTAAAATATGTATGAATGAATTTCCAGTAGAGGAAACATTTTATATATTGTATCGTCAAACACACAATACCAGCATATTTGTTGATATTGTATGGATAATATCAGCTGGCAGTGCCAACTTGGCGACTTTTGAAAAAAAAATCAATTAAATTTTCTGATTTTCAAATACCATACCAATAATATTTCGTGCGTGTTGTACAGAATCGTGTTGACAAAGTTTATCGCGTGCGTGTTTCGTACGCGTTGAGCGACTTCATTGGAATTCGTGTTTGTGTCGTGTTGGAAAAATTCGACACGCGCTCATCTCTAGTCTCTATGTCTTCATGACTAGAACTTTTCCTACAACAACTGATACAAAGGGACACTAATGCTTAACAGAAAAATGCGAGGTATTGTTATTTTTAATGAATGTCGGATACCGGGCTCGAACCCAGGACCTTCTGCTTTGTAGTCAACGTCCTAAATACTTCAGCCAACGCTAACCTCTCATCAAACCAAACTAATATGGACAACACTGTAGTTGATTATAGGTGACTGGCCATAACGCCATAGCCGTAACCATATAAACCAACTAAATTTTGGTTTTGGTTATGGCTATGACAATATGGTATGACACGTCTAATTTAAGCTTTAATAAAAATAAATACTGTATGAAACATTTTCCACTTACAAATGGCCACAATAATCAAAAAAAATTGCGGAGAAAAATAATCTTTTGGACGGAAAATAACGAAAGTATTTCCATTGACCTCTTGGAAATTAAAATAGACGATATGATTGACATTTATATATCTGCAGATAAAAGAGGTTTAACTTATAAATATGATCTCAAAGCACTTCTTCACTTTGTATAAGTAGTTCAATAGGCTCCATGAAAAATCGCCCAAAACCAAATCGCCCAAAAATGAAAATGAAAAATCGCCCAAAATTTCAAAATGAAAAATCACCCAAAAAAAATGAAAAATCGCCCCAAATTTTCAATATGAAAAATCACCCAAAAAAAAAAATTAAATATCACCCAAAATTAAAAAACGCCAAAAAAAAAATTAAAATTATAGTAATTTCCCGGCCGGGCTTAAGGATTTTCTCCACCATGGTGTATCACGGCGCTGCCTAAAATGTTGTCTGCTTTGCAAAGTCTTCCTGCGTAAAAACGTTTTCTTGCACTTGGGCTTAAGGATTTTCTCCACCATTGTGTATCCCGACACGGCGCTGCCTAAAATATTTTCTGCCTTACAAAGTTTTCCTGCGTAAGAACGTTTTCTTGCACTACCGGCCTTGGGCCGGGCTTAAGGATTTTCTCCACCATGGTGTATCCCGACACGGCGCTGCCTAAAATGTTTTCTGCCTTGCAAAGTCTTCCTGCGTAAAAACGTTTTCTTGCACTTGGGCTTAAGGATTTTCTCCACCATTGTGTATCCCGACACGGCGCTGCCTAAAATGTTTTCTGCCTTGCAAAGTGTTCCTGCGTAAGAACGTTTTCTTGCACTGCCGGCCTTTGGCCGGGCTTAAGGATTTTCTCCACCATGGTGTATCCCGACACGGCGCTGCCTAAAATGTTGTCTGCTTTGCAAAGTCTTCCTGCGTAAAAACGTTTTCTTGCACTTGGGCTTAAGGATTTTCTCCACCATTGTGTATCCCGACACGGCGCTGCCTAAAATATTTTCTGCCTTACAAAGTTTTCCTGCGTAAGAACGTTTTCTTGCACTACCGGCCTTCGGCCGGGCTTAAGGATTTTCTCCACCATGGTGTATCCCGACACGGTGCTGCCTAAAATGTTTTCTGCCTTGCAAAGTCTTCCTGCGTAAAAACGTTTTCTTGCACTTGGGCTTAAGGATTTTCTCCACCATTGTGTATCCCGACACGGCGCTGCCTAAAATATTTTCTGCCTTGCAAAGTTTTCCTGCGTAAGAACGTTTTCTTGCATTACCGGCCTTCGGCCGTACTTAAGGATTTTCTCCACCATGGTGTATCCCGACACGGCGCTGATTAATAAAGATTTTCTGCTTTGCCAAGTTTTTTTGTTTAATAACATTTTCCTGCACTGCCGCCCTTAAGAATTTTCTCCACCATGGTATTTGGGTGTATTTTTTCCTTTAATTTTTAAATGTTTGAACAATTTTGGGCGATTTTGAATATGAATAATTACTTAAAATTTGTATAAAAAATCTTTTTTGGCGATTTTTCATTTTTATTTTTGGGCGATTTGGTTTTGGGCGATTTTTCATGGAGCCTGTTCAATAACTTTAAAATGTTCATTTACAAAATATAAAATAATTTCCATATTAGAGCGCATTGTAAAAAATTTCTGAGTTCTTCATGCAAACGAAAACAGCTGCTATACAGTTTGGCAAATAAGTGTTATAAAAAGCAGAAAAAAATACAGCAACAAATACATGTATTTCTTTAGGAAATTTTTTTTATTTCGAAAAAATTTATTAGACACACTGTTGTTTAACCATTTATCACCTCTTGTTAACGATATATTACAAACCATTAAATCCATATAAAAAACTATTAATTAAATGTAATTATTAATTTTATTTCAATAACTTTGGTACAATATCTTGTTTCAAACCGTAAAATGAATTTTTAATAAAAAATTATATCTGCTACAGCAGAAGAGATTTAAAGTAACCCCACGATTTATTAAATCAATGTTGCCGTAGTGCAATTTTTTTTTAACTTTATATTAACGGCGGCTTACTTCATTAAATTTTGTGAATGTCCAAGTCAATTATTGTATATATATTGTGAGTGAAATCAGTTTTAGGGTTTCGTGCACCAAAGGTGAAAAGAAACCCTATTGGGCCTGAAATTTGGACACAGTGTGTAGACCTTTAGCCGCTATAACAACAAATACATGAGAGTTGGAAATTAAAGGGTGTTCCAAAACGAGCAACGAAAAATGTTAAAATCCTATGCAATATATATACAATTGTATGTATATACACTTCTCGCCAAAACGAGAATAAAGTGAAAAATAAACAAACAAAAATTATTTTAGCTGAAAAAACGTCAAGAACTAAAAAAATGCCCAACGTACGGAACCCTTCGTGCGCGAGTCAAAGTCGCACTTTACTGAAGCTATTTAATTTGAAACTCTTATTGCAAACATATTTTACATTCCTCACATTCAATATTCGGCACAAAAAATAAAATTAAAAAAAAATCCTAGAATCCTATGCTACGAGCTCTTAAAATATTTTAAATACAATTAGTTTAACGATGTTGAACTATAAAAGTTTAAAACCAGAATTTTATAAATTTGCAGTGTGAACGCAAAATCAGCTGTTTATGGTTTTAGCGTTAAAATGAGGGTTTAACTTTATATCTAAAATCACTAATAGTTATTTATGTACATATCGCTCATTTACTCAAACAATGTCATAACTAAAAAAGCCAGTTTGCCAGAAAAAGAGTTTAAAGTTTTCAATTTACACACACAACTTAATGGAAAAAGAAAATTTTGTTTTGCTTTAATGATTTCAGTAAACAAGATATTTGTATAAAGTTTTTTATATGAATATTGATTCTGCATCATTAGCTAAAAAACTAAATTTGCTTTAAACACATTCACCACAGCAAGCTACCGACTGCAAAATTTCATGAATAGATTAGACATGTTTATATGAGAATGAATATTTTGATGGCAACAATGCTGCAGCTTGTTGTCCATGCTACATTTGTCGTTGTAGTTAAATTAAATTAATTTCTATTTTTGACGGTTACAAATTAAAAACAGTGTTGACAATATAGCAAAATATATAAATCAAATTAGTGCCAAGAAATATTTTTTATTGCAAAATAAAAAGGAAAGTTACAAAAATTTAATGTTAATAATAGATATTTTTACAAAGCGAAAAAAAACGATAATTCGCGAAAATTCGCAAAATTTTAAATAAGCCACAATCTTCATTAAAAATCGCTAATACTGTAAAGAATGCAAAAAATGCGTTAAAAATAGTGAAAATTACAAAAATTCGCATAAACAGCAGCGAGATAATAACAATGTCTAATTTTTTTTAAAAATCGGCAAAGCTGTTAGGAGGCTCAAGTCATGCAAAAAGTTTGCAATAATTCGCTAGAAGTTGCAAAATCGGAAGCAAGCCCTAAAGTTTATTAGAAACCACGAAAACCATTAAAAATATAAAAAGTTTGGAAAAAATCGCTAGTTAGCGTAAAATTGCTAAATGTATTAAAGAAATTACCCAACCTGTAAATGGTAAAATTCGCAAAAAAAAATTAAGGAAATAAACTGATTTGTTATTATATTTTTTATATTTATTATATTTATTATATTTATATTTTCTATTTATAGTATATTTTATTTGAAGGCGGCTGCACTGATATTTATGTATATGTGACAGCGCATAGAGAAAGGGTCCTTAGGGTAAAAAAAAATCAATTTAATTTTCCCTTTTTTTTTTGATGTGGACATCTGAGCATCGAATAAGACCGATCCCATGCCCCAAAAGTGTTCCCTCCCAGAGATATGTGCGCTTTATGAAATTGAAGTCGACGATTCAAAGGTTATGTGAAAAAATTTTCGTACTAACAGAGTGATATTCACGATTTAAAATAATTGTAAATGAGTATTTATTATAATTCACAATTAATAATTTCAGAAAATAAACATGGATTCGAAAAAACGCTAGCAAAATTGATATCAAACTCATGGAAACAGCGCGCTAGGTAGAAAACAGTAAAAACCAACTACACAAAACAAGAAGTAGGGACGACCTACGCGCGTTTTCAAGGTTGACCAACACGTTCCTGACGTCATGAGATGTGTCGCTTTCAAATGAGACCAATACCAACACGCTCAGTGATGGTACACCAAAGATACACGTATTTAAATCTTTAAAATGGCTCTCCTGAACAAAAGCGGTTTTTACCATTAGGTCCCTTTCTATTTTGCGCGTCACATATGTATTTATAATTCAATATAATTTCTTATATTGCTGCTGCTGTTTTCAAAATAATTAAGTAGCTTGCTACCAGCTAACATTTATTGCCAGCAACACTTGTAGTGGTGTAGCCATGTGGCCTGCTGTGGTCAATGTGTTTAATGCATTATGACGTTGTTTGAGTAAATGAGCGATGTGTATGAATTTTAAAATCATCTTTCAAAATCAATTAATTTTTTTTTCAGCTTCTAAGCAATTATTGCTGAAGTTTGTTGGTAGGGTTAAAAGAATATTATTAAGTCTTTTTGTTGTTTTCTTTAATTTTTCCAAATAATTTAAAAAGTTTTCAAAATTGATTGACTTCTTAAATCACTTCATGTGATTTCTTGCGTAAGTTTCATTGATTTGTATGTATGTTCATCTTCTTTAAGTCATTTTGATTACTTGCATCATAGTAGTATCGGGAAAAGACGACTGTGCAACTCCAGCACACTTTTCTTACAGAAAAGCCAATTGTGCCAACACAGCAACGCTATTTTCTCATAGAAAAGTCGACTGTCGACTATCACAGAACAATTTTCTTTTAGCAAAGGTAACTGTGCCACCAGAGCACAGAAAATTCATTAGCACACTTTACAAAAAAGTCTGCTATCCCACCACAGCACACTTGTCTTAAAGAAAATTTAACCATGCGACCACAACTCAATTTTCTGGTAAAAAATGCGTCAGGACAATTTTCTTATAGAAAAGTCGAGGCCACGTTAACAAGCACATTTGTTGAGTTCGGGGCTCAGAAAACCCGAGGATTGTTGAAAAGCGTATTCATCCGCAACTTGTGAATATACGGTGCAGTTGTTTGCATGGCAGGGTTATTGGATATCAGCTGTTCTAAAGTGATGATAAAGCTATTGTTACGGTGAGTGAATTGCGCTATCTAACGACGATTAATGGTTTTGTATGGCAGGACTTGAAAGATATTGATTTCGATGTTTATTTTCACACAAGTAACGATACCAAAGCTTTCTTTTTGTGAAAATAAAAAGCGACTTAACATTAGTCCAACATTTTTGTTCCGATAGCCTTGTCGCTTCGTCTTTTTGCCTTCTAACTTGATTTTTTTTAATTTTTAGTTTTAAATCTTGCAATTCTTTCTTCTTTTCATTGTTTAAAGGAAGCGTTCTTATATATTGACGCCAGCTCTTACACATAATCGTACGCCGTAAGATTGATCATAAAAATAAGTTTTATTACAAGCTAAATGATGCCAACAAACAATAACAATAGCAGAAACAATATAAACAAAACAAATGCTCATTGATATATGATACTATAAAAGGACGCTTAACTGGACAGTTGAGTTAATAATGGTCAAGACTGCAATTTGTTCAAAATACTCTCAAGTATAAATACCCTATCGGGAACTAAGTTAAGTTTAAAGTAACATTAAGCTAACTATTTCGCAACTAGTGCTGACTGACACTTGGATTATCTTGCAATGGAAACAACTAACTATTTTAACATTGCGATGTTCTAGGCGGTAGTCAATTGTCTCAGTCTGCACTACTTTTCAACTAACTTAAAGCTGATTTTCTTTAAGTCACCTGGTAGTCAGTAAACTTACAAAAAATGTTGCTGGTGCTCGAACTATGTATCATCACACACTGTATAGTCAACGCGCGCTGCTACCCAGCTAAGGTACCAATAATAACAGCAAAATGTTAATATAAAATTTAAATGGCTGTTAAAGTAGCTGAGAGTAAATTTGTTGGCTCTCACCAAATCCGATTACGTACTCAACTTATGAATTCATTTTGGATTAGTTCTGGATGACTTTGTAGTTAGTTTTAAGTAAGTCTAAGAAAAGTTAACTATAAGTTGATTATTTTTGTAGTCAACCATACCCCTGGAAAAATATTGGACTACGTGGTCCAATCTAGATGAAACAAACTAGTTACACAATGGTCCCATGTATTGCAGCCATGGATCATGCTGTACGATATGTGTTGGTGTTTAAACGTTTATGATCGTTCTTCTTAGGCACTTACAAATTGTATTCGAGTAGTCTATAACTATTCCATATGGGGTAGTTTTGTGGGTGGTCCGATGTAATGCAAATTTGGACCATGTGGTCTATACTTAGGACATCGCAATGTTAAATCGATCATGGATAAAAATCCATATATTTGGACTAGTTTTGTAATAGTCCTGGTCTTTTATGGACTAGTCCTTATATGTATGTATGTATGTACTACCCGCGTTATTTGCAGGGACATTCTCCGACAGGGTATGTACATATACATGTATGCATGTATATAAAACTTACACTATATGAATGTATGTGTGTAGGATTTTCGAGTAGGTGTGTTTTGTATGTGTTGTATGTCTGATATTGTTTGTATTTATGAGTTAAACCATAAACTAAATAGGATTCTATCTGACCATGGCTGGTACTCTTAGGTATCTTAAATGCACTGTGCATGTACATTCATCCATATATATATGTAGGTATGTATGTTTGTGTGTGCTTTATAACAAATTGCTTTTTAACTATATGAGAATTTTACACAGAGCTATAAAAATTGTTTTAAAATGTTTTTTATTTTAAGGTGTGTGAGATGAAGTCGTTCGAATGGTTTTCTAGCGTAAAATATAAAAGATATTTAATTTGTATAGTAAATTTATATTTAAAATGAGGAACTTGCGATATAGTCTATAGCAGTTTGATAACACATGAAAATGCCTAGGGAAAATTTGATCCATCAACGAACAAGGCGAAAAATAAAGCAAATCTTATAGAGAACTAATGCCATAAATTTTAGAAAATGCCGAGAAATTCGACTTAGTACTGCTGTAGGCAATTGCGAAAGTTTCAGAATGTATTCGCAATAGTATCAATTATTTGAGAAATAAGGCAAATTTAGCTTATTACTTATGACTTTATTTCAGTGAGCCGACAAAAATCGGTGTATATTGTGCCGATAATCTGATCCAGGCTTAACAGGCGCGTAACATTGTAAGGCCTCAAAAGATTTTTATTGCAGAATATACTTTAAAAAAATGTATATAAGAGGTACAGTTATATCTCGATAGTGCGGACACCCTAAATGTAGAACATTTCGGTGTTACTGGAGTGTTCGGATTATAAATGTTAAATTGAATTGATTTTTACTATAGATACGAGGGTCGGTATGAGACTTTTTGGAGAAATATTATTAAAAGTTATTTTACTTTTCAACATAGTGTCCTTTGAGTTATATACACTTAGTCCAACGTTTCTCCAATATTTTTATCCCTTCCGAAAAATATGATTTGTCGAGGTCATCAAAATAGGAATTTTTTTTGTGAGATGATTCGTCGTTATTTTTCCCACCGAGCCCTATCTTCAAATTTGTAAACAATAAATAGTCACTCGGGTCTAAATCTGGATAATAGGGAGGATGAGGAAGCAATTCGTAGGCCAATTCATAGATTTTTGCCATGTAAACTGCACATGCTTTTGTGGTCGACTGTGAACAAACGCTGCACCCATCTTGCAGAAAGCTTTTCCATACCCAAGTGATCATTAAAATTTAAACCACTGCGCCATGTGAGATGCCTTTGACTTCCACAATCTTTCTCACTTACAATCTTCGAAGCGCTAAAATCAGATCGTGAATTTTTTCAATTGCGTCAGATGTAGAGTCCTCCAATGGGTGTCCAGAACGTTCTTAAACCACATTTTTATTATTGAATTTGATAGTGAAGAGTCCCCATATTATTTATCCAGGTTAGCCTTGGTTTCAGTGATGGTTTTTTCCGCCAAAAATAATGCTTAATGAGCACACAAAATTCACTTTTTTCCATTTTCTTCTCAAAACGCGCGGTAGTCTGCTATCAACAGCAGCCAAACACAAACTAAATGACGCAGCTTGTTCAAATTTAGACATGAGTCTACATCAACCAGGCGATTGGAGACCATTCTTTATGTCCAACCTATAGAAATTCGTATTAGATACGAAGCAGATCTTGCTACAAAACGTCTACAAGTGATAGCGGAATGGATCGGACAAGACAAGATACCACAGCATCAGAACATATGGACGTCACTGAACGGATACGACCAGACTTTGGAAATGTCCGGCCGGGTATGTAAGACTAGTGTTATAACTGAATGCGATACATTAATACCAGAAAGACACTCCTGGATCAATCGAACCCTAGAACAAACACCCGTGAGAGTTTGCTGCTACATGGATGGCTCGAAGTTAGGGGAAAGAATGGACTTAGGTTTCTTCATAGAAGATCCGGAGAGCGAGATTTACTTCCGCTTACCTGACCATAATACAGTCTTCCAAGCGAATGGTCGTGCGATCACTGAGGTTTTAAAATGGATCAGTGCGAATATTAGGCCCACAGAGGTCAATATATTTACCGTAGCAAGTCGGCATTTAGGGCAATTACAACCCAATATGATAAACGATTACGCCGTGCATGGCAACATTGCTCTGGTATGGGTGCCGTCCCACTGCTGCGTAACCGGAAATTAACGTGCAAATGAACTGGCGAAAAAGGTCAGAAAGTTACGGACAGTAACTCTAATTAATGCAAAGTCTTTCAAGGCAGCGAATATTGAGTTACAGGACACGATGGATTTGTGATACTGTGCGGGGCGACCCGGCGAAGATAACAGAAGGCGACTGTTGAAACTAAACAAGCCCGAGCTAAGAAAGTTGAACGGCATTTTATTAGGGCACTCGAATCTACGAGGGCATTTGTACCGGATTGGATCCATGAATGATAATGCATGCAGGGCATGCATGGAGGACATGGATACAATGGAGCACTTACTTTGTTATTGTCCAGCTTTCGCATAGGCGAGATTTTTGGTATGACACCTTACCGAAAATCACCCACCTTGGAGGTATTGACCAGTTCGAGGGACTATGTGAACGATACTGAGCTCTTTTAAAGGTGGGGTTCGTTTGTTAATTTATATGAGAGCACACAACAGGCCTGTACTGGCTTATGTGTATCTCCCCGGACATGAGCGTAATGGCTTCTCCTTTCAACCTAACCTAACCTAACCTAACCTAGACAGGAGTCAACTGACAGTTGCTTGTTGATAGGAGCAGTGTTGTCGTTTAAGAGGAGGGAAATTCAAAAAGATAGTGATGACATACCCTCTTATACTCTTTCTAATTACGTGACCTGCCTTGAATTTTTCGATCCACACCATACTTTGAAGTAAAATCATTCTTCACAATTATAGTGTTTTCACAATGACTGACATGGTTTTAGTAAATGTTGGTTTTAACATTAAAACCAACTGTTAAAAGGTGGTTTTACCATACAAAATTATTTATTTAAAACCAACTTAAAATATTGAATTGGTTTTAAGTAGATTTTATGAATTGCAACCTTGTTTTCGCTGTAATAAATACAGTGCTGCCAAGTTAAAATGACCGGAAGCAGCTGATAATGTTAGTAAAAACAAAAATCAATTGAAACATTTTTACCAAGGCGAATTCATACTACGTGGTCGCAAGGGATGAGATGACTATTTTCACCGCTTGCAATTTGAATATACATTTCTTTGACATTTAAAGTAAAAATTTCTCAAAGCGAATTCAGCTGAGTATACCTTAGTAATATGAATTTGCCTTGATTTTTACTGAAAACTTGAAAGTTATTTTTTGCAAAATCATCCTTTTTTAGTTAGGCCTATGACGCAATAAAGGAGCGACATGTACACATACATATGGCCAAACACTTTACACTTACAAGATATGGCATGCGTGTGTCTATTTCCTTAGAAATATAGCCGAAGAACTTCAAAAGCTTCTGAGTAATTAAAACACGCAAAAAAAAATTAACTTAAACTTAATGGAATTGCAGTGCGTTTGTTTTATGTAACAAACGAAAATGCATTCAAATGAAAACCAAATGATGTCATGCTCACATATTCATACTATTTAGAAGTTTAACTGCAGACATACATATTCTAATTTTATAGCTTGTATCTAAACTTTTCTACATAATAGTTTGTGAAGGAACATGCAACATCTTCATCGTCATCATCATCATGATCATCGCCATCGTCATCGTCAATTTCGCCAGCATCATGCGTGTGTCCTCGCACTAAAAGTAGTAAAATTTAGAAAATTTTCATTACGCGTAAGTCGTAAAAAATCATGTCGCAAAATTTTATGACAGTATTTTTATTTTCCTTTTTGCTTGAATAATAAGTGAAGAATGAAATTAAGTAAAAAAATATGCTGCAGCTGCTTAAACCCCTTTCTTTATTTATTTATGAGCATCTTTTCCTTGCAAAAATCTTTATTTGTAAAATAGAATAGAAATAGTTCAAAAGAAACAAACAGCCTTCACGGCGAGGAGATATGTGTGTTGTTGGATAGAATCTTTCTATTAAAAAAATATATTAAATATCAAAAATATGTATATTTCTGTACTTTTTTAATATAAATTAGGTACCCCAAATTGTTAGTGTTTCATAAACCCAGACAGTATAAATAAAATAATTATCTTTTTTTACAAAAGAAAAATCTACAGCTCATTCACTTGAACAACGTCATACTCAACAAGTAATAGTGCTATATTCAGCTGTGCCGAATCTTATATACCCTTCACCAAAGTGCGTATATGTAGTACAGAGATACATACATAAGCACATACATACATATTTGTTTTGTGAAAAAATTGATGCTCTGGTACAATTTTTAGTAAGTGACCTCTCGGTATTTTTCGATTAAATATTTTTTTTTCGATATTAGCAATGAGTTGAATATTTCATTTTACGATCTGTATTTAAGAAATATTTTAGATTCACCCTTATTCCAGTTGTAAAAAACGACCTCACGTCATACAATATCAAAAGAATTATTCCTTAAGAATTTTTTCAAGTTTGTTCAGCACAAAGGAACGGTTTCAGGGAAATGAAACGGTTAGGACTGTTCTTTAGCGATAAATTTTATTCTTATCTCTATTTACTAAAAATTGCTGAGAGCAAAACAAGCAACATAGCGCAAACCTTTATTTATACTCAAATAAAAATTGAACATGTATAAAAAAATTCAGTAAAGTGCGACTTTGACTCGCGCACGAAAAGTTCCGTACGTTCGAATTTGAGCGTTTTTTTAATATGGCGTTTTTTCGGTTTAAACGATTTTTTTTAGTTTTGTCGCTTTTTTCACGTTTTGGGGATTTTTTTCGGTTTTTGGCGTTTGTTTTCATTTTGGAGATTTTTTTTCATTCTGGCGATTTTTTTCTTTTTGGCGATTTTTCCGTTTTTTGCGATTTATTTAGTATTAAAATTTTTGTTAAATTTGGCGCTTTTTTTCGTTTTGGCGTTTTTTTTTTTTGGTTTTTGGCGATTTTTTAATTTTAGGATTTTTTAGTTTTACCGTTTTAGAAAATTTCAAGAGTTTGACTCTTACGGTTTCCAAAATACAGCAAGTTGTCAAAATTAAATAGACAAATTACATTAACTGATAGAACACCCTTTAATTTAATTTTTTAATTTTAGTGTTAAATGTTATTGTCTGTATAAAAATATACTAACTTTACAAATTTCAATTGTATGTATATTACATGGGATTTTAACATTTTTCTTTGTTCGTTTTGGAACACCCTTTAATTTTTAACTCTCATGTATTTCCTGTTGTAGCGGCCAAAGTTATAGATACTCTGTCCAAATTTCAGGTCCGTAGTTCTTACAAAAAGAAAAAAATTATTTGACCTAGCTACTTTTATATACAAAAAAAAAATTAATTTTCCAACCCTGCAATCATAATTTTAGATTTCTTCTTCTTCTTCATATATTGATCTAGTAGATCTAAAAAAAATGTATAAAGTATCTAAAATGAACAAAGGAAAAAGGAAATTAAAAAAAATTGTTTTGTTTAGTTGCTTTGATATCCAGAAAAAAAGTTAAAAGTTTCCAGCTCGGGAGCAGTGGTTTTTATTTTTATAATTTTCTACAGCAAATTTTTCTATCCAAAACGTAAAATATATACATATAATTTATAAAGAAAAAGATAAAAATTAATTAGACTTACTTACTTTGATATATCACAAAAAGAGCAAGTTTCCCAACCCTGGAATCATCCTTTTTTATTTTACTTACACCAATCTATTTCTTTTAAGAATATAATATATGTTTAATTTATAGAAAAAAAGGAAAAATTAGTTTTATTAAGTTAATTTTATATAACAAAAAAAGTTAAAGTTTTCCAACCCTGGAAACGTCTTTTTAATTTTTTTTTTAAATTTGAAATATCAATTTTATTCATACTGAAGTATAAAAGAACTTTATTTATTAAAAAAAAATAAAAATTTCATTTTCGGTAGTTACTTTTATATGGCCAAATAAAGTTTAAGTTTTCCAGCTCTGCAGCCGTCTGCTCGATTTTGCTGATTTGCATCAAACCCACGACCACTTGACTGACAAGATAGCATCGTTGCCACTCAACCACAGGGAAGGGATACAAAAAGTTAGAGAAATGGTGGGCAAAGCATATAAATAGAACTTAAAGTAGACTAGCGTGAAACAAAAAATTTTATCCCCAAAACTGTGTGTTATTAAAAAAGCCATGGACTTATTGAACCGTCTAATAGTTTAAAATTTTAGTATTGAGTTTCGGACAAAAATTTTGATTTCAGCTGAAATTTGTATAAGTGGTAAAATTTCGTTGATTCAAAAATTTATATTGAAAACAAAAACAAATTTTTTAAATTTATTGCTTTCGCCCAAGTAGATGGACATACATGTGGTGGCGCAGAAAATGCTGCATTTTCCCAGCAAGTCTAAATTTGTTTTTTTTTTGTCTAATTCAAAAAAATAATAAAAACATTTTCTATATTTATTATTTGATTAGGTTAAAGTTCCTATCGCTTTGTAAACCAAATTACATGTGATAATTATTAATGAACAAATAATATCAAAGTTAATTGTAAATATTCTGATGATGACGTAGTAGAACGGAACAACTAGCTGTTTTCGAAGGTCGCAACCTTCATAATAGCCAATAGTTTATGATATGTTTTTTTTTTTTAAATTAAATATGTCTTAAAAAATATTTTGCTGCGTTTTATAAAACTCTAACTTTTAATTAGGGCCTGTGTTGCAATTCCAAAATATTTACTATTTTCCTTTGATACCTTTAGCACCATTACGTAGAATATAAAACAAAATTTCACAGAATTTCCTTAATACTGATATTAAGTTCAAGTTGTAAAAAACTTCAAATCGAGAAAATTAAATGCTTCTTCTTTTTAAAAGAAACAGTGCGTATAAAGGTTTAAGTTGTTGTCGCTGTTGTTTTACAAAATAAAAGAAATTACGGAAGAAAAATAAATTGTATTTTCTTGGCGAACATTTTTGCTGTTGATGCAGTTCAGTTCCCAAATAATATTTTTACGATTTTTAAATGCATGTTTTTCTTGATAAATTCGAGTATTTACCGTGTAGCTGTTGTGACTTCTTTCAATTGCACAGTGGTGCGTAATCATAATATTTTAGGAAAACACATACTTATATGTAAATATATAAATCAGTAAGTTTTAAGCACAACAACAGATGAGCAGTTGGATTTATGTATATCAGTGTTGCCGGAAGCAAATTTATTTTTACACAGAAAAAACTTCAAAATTATTTAAAATTTTAGAAACTACATTCCTTTGCAAAATATATTGCCGCGGTGGTAACATACGGCTATATATTCCAATATTTTGTTAGTTTAAATTTAAATTCTTTCCAATGAACCGTTAGAAAATGGAAGAATAAAAACATAAAAATAAAAATGTTTATGAAGATAAATTGAAATTTAACTAGCAGAGACAAGAACCAAAATGTCTAACATAGCTTTATAAGCACATAACAGGGCACTGTTAGCTATTTAACAGTAGTTGTTAAATTGATTAGGGTTTCAAATCCTTGGAACTGTATTTATATAAATAATTTTTTTGTTTGAAAAAATTTCTGTAAAATGTAGTTTATGAAATTATAAAAGTAAGAAAGTGGAAACATGTCTGGTAGAGCCAATAAATTAAATTTAAGAAAACATAATTTCCTTGAGAAGATTAGTGTTCATTTTGTTATAACATGGAAGAGCATGCCTACTACACCATATATAGGTGTGGTTCTCTTAAGGGTCCTAAATGTGACTCAAGCGGTCAAGTTTCTCAAATAATTTTGGAAATTGAAATAATCGATTTTGAAAAATTATTTTTTTTGTGAAATTTCTTGAGAAGAGAAATTTATCTATATCAAACCTGTTCCAAGAATTTGGACTCTTAATGCATTTAGCGACTACTGTTAGATATCTAACAGTGCTCTGTTATATGCTTAAAATGCTATGTTAGAAATTTTGGTTCTTGTCTCTGCTAGTTAAATTCGAATTTATCTTTCGTGCATTTATAATTAACGCGCAATATCATATCGTGTCAATTTTGTTCCACATGATACGACCCGAACACGCACTAAAATAGATTTTCTGTCACGAACACTTCGTGTTGAGTCATAAGTGTTTGTGTTACGAAAAAAACACGACACGCGCCCATCTCTAATTTGAACATTATTATTTTTAATTTCTTCAATATCTCTTTTTTACAAATTTTATTGAAATGTCACACCCATTTCGTAATAGATTTTCTTTAATGGTTTTCATTATTTGAGAAAAACCCATATGGGACCTTCTCCGAGAAAAGGGACCTAGAGTGTGTGAAAATGAAGTTTTGAGAAAAAGGCATTTAAAAAATAAAATTTTAATGTTTTTCTCATTTTTATCGATTTTGACACACCCGTTTTGTGGCACACTAGGTCCCTTTTCTCGGAGAAAGTCACATATACAGTGGAGTTCTAAGAATGTAGCAATTTAAAAGCATTAATTTTTCCAAAACTAAGAACACTGTCCCAATGATTGGATGATTTTGTGCTTTAAAAGCAGTTGGTGCTTAACAATAAGTAAGATTTTTTTTAACGTTGTTTCTATAAATCTGTCGTTTAAATATCCGCAGTTTCCAAAAAGTCTATCATAAATCAGTTCAGCTTGGCTATCAAAAGTTGTACTCCCTATAAAACACATTGTCATTTATATCAGTCGGCCGTTATTTTAGATTTTAAACACCAGTGTGCACTATTTTACAGGGCTTATATGCCCAGTGTGCTTAAACTTGACTACATTTTCTTAAGTCTTGTGTATTAAATTTAATAATAACTTTTTGTTTTGCTAAATTATATTGTTTATATACATAGTTAATTTTTATATATTTTTTTTATGTGGATGAACATAATTTTTTTATTTTTAGTTTCATTTTTAAGCACTTGAAAATAAATTCTTAAGTTTTATTTGAGATTTTGGCGGATGAAAAAAAAGGTACGAAGAAATACATAAATGTGAATTTTAATTGAGACTTTAAGTTAAAAACGTTCTAAGCTTTTGTATTAACATAGACGAGATATTAAGTAATGTATACAGTGGGCGCTAAGATATTTGCAATTAACATGTCATATTTTCCGCAAGCTTTTTTTTAAGATACAAAACTTGGAATTTTTTGATTATTGTTCGTGTTTCGACAGTTATATATCGCATAAATCATTTTGTAGCTGACAATCTCGTTTGAACTGACATGAATTGCCTAAGGTACTGTCACACTTGAGCAAAGACTTGACCAAATAAGCATAACTACTAAATACTGATGAAAAACAGTTTTCAATAATATTGCAATAATAAACACGTGTATAAATCAGAAAGATTTTCTATATTTATGATTTGAACAGGCTAAGGTTAGTATCGCTTTGCAAGCCAAATTACATGTGATAGTTATTAATGAAAATATAACACCAAAGTTAATTGTAAATGTTCTGACAAACATGTAGTAGAACGGAACAACTAGCTGTCTTCGAAGGCCACTACACCTTCATCATCAGCGTTCTTTTTGTATTTGGTCCACTGTTTGTGGTGTCAGTTGATGTAGATTTCTGCTTTGTATACTCAGCCATCATTGCAAATGAAATATGTGAATTGTTTTGATTCATCGTATTAAATTTTGCTGATAGCTTTTTTTTTGTAATGAAAGCTCAATTTTACCATCTCTAAATTTACAACAGTTTTGTGATTGTCGTTTGTTCTTTACTAAATTATGCACATGTTAAAAAGATTTTCATTAGTATTTCTGTGGCAAAAAGGAAAAAGTGCTTAAGTCGAGATAAGCTGATTTTAAGTTAATGGTACCTCCGTAATCTGCATATTTGAAAGTATCCCCTGGTCAAAATCTCAATTAATTTGCATTTCTTTGCAGGAAGTTATAGCACTATGACTTGCGACTTACCATTTTTAGACTTCTAATGTCATTTGGAATAATATCTTAATTAAGGTTGTAATTTGGTATATTTCATCTTATATCTATTACTTATAGGGTGTAGAACGATGTTTGCTTGAAAAAATAAAGTTTAACAGAAAATTTTCGAATTTATCTGAATAAGAAATAAATTTCTGAAAATCGACTTGAACGTTTAAAAGTGCTCTCCTGCAAAACTATAAAATATGACTTAAGCACTTTTTCCTTATTGCTTACGCTAATTGGGGCAAATGTGTGCCATAATTACCAAAAAAGCTTAAGCGACATTAGTTTCGAAATTCAATTTTTTTTGGACGAAAATCGATTATTTACGATTGTAAATAAAAAAATTTTCGTCAAAAAACGAAGTAGAAAAAACATGTATTTTAAGCCTTTTTCGAGGGTATGCCTTGATATGTATAAAAATTTGTCTGCAAGAAAAATATATCATGTGAACGTAAATGCAAATTTAAAGAATAAAATTTGATAATTGCCGCAAAAAAAGTGTAATCATCTAAACTGGCTGGGTGGAGAGGGGAGGGGAGGGGTTTGCTCCTTATTCACAAAGATAATCACTTGCCACTTTTTACAATTATTTTTGTGCATTCTCTAACAGAAAGCTTTTGTAAATTATAATTAAAGTTTAGCTTTTGTCCAAATAAAAGCCTTTAGCATTTTAGCTCTGCTTCAGCCATAAAATCCTGCTAAAACAATATGCAATTCTTCTTGAGCAAAATCTAATTCGTTAAATTAAAACTATATTAATGCAAAATACCAGTTTATTTTACATATAAAATAAAACTTTACTTACTCGTAATTCTTAAATAAAGAAAACAATAATAAACTATGCATTTATTTCATAGAAATAAGAAAACAGGAAAAAAGTATTCCTGGTCATAAAAAAACTAATATTTCTTATTTCAAATTTTAAATAAAATCCTGAAAAGCAAAACTTTTTAATAACAAAAATATCCAAAATAAAATTAAAAATATAAAAAAGAGAACCAACAGACCTTATTACACACACTTGCAGCAGCACAACTGAAGAAAGAAAGAAAAGAAAAAATTAAAAGAAACCATAAAACCAAATCAAGGAAAACAGCAGCAGAGTAGAAAAGAAAAGAAGCAAAATGTAAAAAGAGCAACTATATTGAAAGAAAAAAAAAAAATAATAATTTCCCATATAAATTGTAGAAATTTGCGTAAATTTGTGCAGTTTTTATGACCCTTTTGCGAAATAATACTTCTTTTGTTTTTAATGATTTTTGGCAAAAATGCTCATCGAACAAATACATGTTTACATGATGCGTATTATGTACATATGTAAGTATGAATGTGTATGTACGTCTATAAATGTGCATGGCTGATTGTTTCAAAGGAACGCAGGGGCCACATCGGCACAGAAACACACAACCCAGAGCACCGATGATGATGAGCATGATGAAATGATGCATTCCAGTGAAAAGTCGTAAAACGTAACCGCAATAAAAACAAATGCATATCTATGAATGTAAGTAAGTATGTACGAGTATGTATGATGTACGATATGTATATGCATATCCACAGATCACAAACTACTGATAAATACGAAATGTAGCAGAGCAGCACTCGCAGAAGAAGTTTTACACACACACACACACATTCACACACACATAGTCTAATATAAATCGATGTGTAAAGTAAGACCCGGGCATAGAAAGGACTAAAAATTGTTGAAAGTTTTTTTTTGACATACATACATACACTTGCACTCAACGTCATTCAATCAAACTCACTGCCAACCCAACAGCAAAAGCTGCTGTTCGTTGTTGTAAAAGAGGTTCTTAGTATACACCCAGTTGGCCATGTCTTTCAACCATCTTGCAAGAAGTATGTACGACAATGTTAAAGCGTGGAGATCCTGTTGGCGACAACGACGGATCATTGAGGCAATTTTCCAAAAAAAGTTCCGCTAAGTTCAAGCATGACAACAAGAGCGCTACTTTTGCGCATATATTCCTTGCCTCTCTATATCACTCACAGGGGAATCTATAGAAGATCACGGGTGTGGCAATCCTTGGGCACCAGCTGGAGTAATGTGGCTTTTTCCATTCACGTACCTTTGGTGCTTTACCCATGGAAGTTATGTGTTACTATCCAATCTCGGTTGTACTCATGTGTAGGAATGCCCTAGATATGTTATGTGCTGGCAAGAGAGTACATATATTTTTGATCCGAGGATATATGGGGATTGAGGGAAACGAAATGGCTGATATACTGGCCAAAAGGGGAATCCAATTACCGGTGGAGGAAACAGTGTATATCCGGAAACCAATTCAACTCTAAGTTGAAGTAAGAAGCAGAGGAAATTTGGCGTGCGACAAAAACTTGCAAAACTTTTAAAATAATGTGGAGCTCCTATAATCCTAGATCGACTTTCCTATAATCCTAGATTCCTTTTATCACTACTAACCACAAGCAACTGCTAGTGTGGGTATTAACTGAACAGGGTAATTGAGACAGTAGAACATCTACTGTGCCACTGTCCAGCTCTAAGCCGCGCTAGGTATGACTGTCTTGATTATCACACTTGTCTTGAACTTGTATCAGGAGTGGAAATGTGTAGACTACTAAGGTTTGTTAAATCTGTGTGGGAGTTATTCGATACAGGCACCACGAACTATGCTGCCATACTTACAGATTTCTTGTCGTTTGCTGGTATCGCTAAAGATCATCCCTGGTCTATGCGAGGTCCTTGACCACCCAGACTAACCTAATCTAACTTGACAAGAGAGCAACGGATGTGCACATATTTATAAAAGGAAACACGTCTCTTATGTCAATCAGATGCAGCATTACCTGGAACTTCTCTGGGTTCAAAAGACGATAGAGGTGGAGCCTTTCGAGGTGGAGCTTCGAGGTATGACCAGATGCCTGTCTCTGGTACCACGACTGCCTGTTCCCCGAAAGCAAGGCTGCTCTAGGAGTTTGGGTGTGTGGAGCGGTCGTCAGGAGCCTTTGCTAAAAGGTCGCTTTCGTCCTACCCCACGGGGTTAAAAGAATGATATTGAGCGGTGTGGAGTAGGAATTGGCTCTGAGTGGTTGAGCTGTGCCGGCAATAGTGAGGAATACTCCTGGAATTCTCACTTGTTGCTACAAAAATCGCTGGGAGAATAGTCTTGGCTTTCTAGTGTTAGATCAATGCTAGTGCTTGGTTTGACGCGGTCAGCCAGACTCTATTCTAGGTGATGTTGCCATACAACAGATAGTACTGTTTTGACAAAGTCAGTACGGCAAGGAGTTTAGATAGCTCTAAGTACCTCAGCAAGGTACTTGACGTAGTACAGGAATAACTACTATGATCGATGATTGCTCGTTGAGTGCGGCATATTGATGCATTCTAAGGGTGCAAGGGGGCGATGGTGAGCGTCCAACGTACACCCGGTACACCCGTAAAGGCAGGTGCTCACGATAATCTGAAACACATCTGTCCTTGTAGAACAGAAAATCTCTATAAGATTCTCGTTAATGAAACTTGAAGCTTGCGTCCACCAACTAGTGGCAGTTGTTCTTTTACCCAGCCTTTGAGAACGATATCACTTAGATTGTCTTAAAAGAAATTGTAATCGATAAATATCGTGCATGGCAAATGTTAATAAAGTAGTCGTTGATGAAAGTGTCCTATGCGACAAGTTGGCCAACTGGGCATGTGTACACACATACACTCACTCACATACATACAAGTCCTAGTTGTAGAAATTTTATATACAAAAAGTTTTAAAAACTAGTTTCGTATTGACTAAAAACTATCTCTAGATATCTAGGATTAGCTTTTATTGTTTTAACTCAAAATTGTTTTTATTGTTATTGCGTTTGAATGCTAAAACTGTTAAAAGATAAGGAATGATTCATATGAAGGTGCATTTCAGGTTCTATGCAAAATTATGCTTGTTTCACAAAATAGTAATCCATAAAGGGTACCCTAAAGTTCGCACAAGATTTTGTATAAATTGCAAAGCCTTGAGACAAATAACATGACATGTTGTCGACTTCTTGCAAAATCTTATTAACAACATCTGAATGACCACAAAGAAGAGAAGCATGTTAACTGCCCTTTACCGAACTCACTGTATCTAATTGTGTGATATCGAATTCTCAATTTATTTTTATGAAAATTATTATAAGTATTTCAAGTTTACAGACAGTTTCTTGCTGATTACAATAGTACAGGTAGCAAATTTACTGACTCAATACAACATATTACTTTCCACTATAATATTGTGATTTAGGTCAAAGTAATACATGTTTGATTAAAAAAATTGTTCATGACATGTTTTCCACGGTTAAAGATTTTCTTTTGTGGTAGGACTGACTTTATAAAAAAGAGACAAAGAGGACAGAAGAAGGCTGAAGGGTTTATGGTACTCAAAGTTACTTCAAGTATTAAAATTTTTTTTTCAAACGTTGAAAAGAAACAATCAAGAAAAGTGTCTGTATGCAAGCACACGAGCAACTTTTAAAAGGTAGCTGAAGTAAGTAGCTTTAAGGAAAAGGTAAACGTTTAAAACCTCACTAGGCTAGGTCAGGTTAGGAAGGATAGTGTTGCAACACACCTCCACTCGAAAACCCTATTGGGTCCATTGTGATTTCCATCTATTAGTACCTGTTTAAAAATATTTAGGCCCCACTGTACCCACAAAAAACCGTATTGTCTGCTATTAAGCCACTGTATTCCCATGATGACATTCTATCTCTATTTCTATCTATCTCTATCTCTATATCTATCTCTATCTCTATCTCTATCTCTATCTCTATCTCTATCTCTATCTCTATCTCTATCTCTATCTCTATCTCTATCTCTATCTCTATCTCTATCTCTATCTCTATCTCTATCTCTATCTCTATCTCTATCTCTATCTCTATCTCTATCTCTATCTCTATCTCTATCTCTATCTCTATCTCTATCTCTATCTCTATCTCTATCTCTATATCTATCTCTATCTCTATCTCTATCTCTATCTCTATCTCTATCTCTATCTCTATCTCTATCTCTATCTCTATCTCTATCTCTATCTCTATCTCTATCTCTATCTCTATCTCTATCTCTATCTCTATCTCTATCTCTATCTCTATCTCTATCTCTATCTCTATCTCTATCTCTATCTTTATCTCTATCTCTATCTCTATCTCTATCTCTATCTCTATCTCTATCTCTATCTCTATCTCTATCTCTATCTCTATCTCTATCTCTATCTCTATCTCTATCTCTATCTCTATCTCTATCTCTATCTCTATCTCTATCTCTATCTCTATCTCTATCTCTATCTCTATCTCTATATCTATCTCTATCTCTATCTCTATCTCTATCTCTATCTCTATCTCTATCTCTATCTCTATCTCTATCTCTATCTCTATCTCTATCTCTATCTCTATCTCTATCTCTATCTCTATCTCTATCTCTATCTCTATCTCTATCTCTGTCTCTATCTCTATCTCTATCTCTATCTCTATCTCTATCTCTATCTCTATCTCTATCTCTATCTCTATCTCTATCTCTATCTCTATCTCTATCTCTATCTCTATCTCTATCTCTATCTCCATCTCTGTCTCTATCTCTCTCTACATTTATATCCGTCTCTGTCTCTATGTCTATCTATCTCTATCCTTTATTTTGCACTTTGCGATATCATTAATGCGCTCATGGAAATGTCTGCTCAGCCTATGGCAGATAGTTTACTCAATGGTTTCTGGTTCCTTTTCATCCTCGCACAGCCTGCAGAAATCTGGAGTGTCAGTTTCCTAAATGCTCATCCTTGTTCTGACTGAGCAGGGACCACTCAAGGCTCGCATCACCTTCCTATTAATATCCATTAGCAGTTTGCATCTTCCTAAGCCATAGTCCTTGAGACAGGACAATCTTCCCTACTTCCCCATGAACGGTTGATTCTTTCCACTATCCAGTTACTGACTCCCCTGTGTTAATGACCCATCGGTAATTTAAGTGATCTATCACACATTCCCTCATCTAATACCAACCCTTTTCTTACCAGCTCATCGGCAATTTAATTTCACTCAACACTGCTGTGGCTGATAAGCAAGTTGAGGACTCTCTTACATTCACTAATTAATTTCGATTTGACGTTGTGTGCCATCAGCGCACCGCCTGACTGTCGACGTAAATGTTATCTCCTCGCCTTCAGCTATATTCCTGGTCACCAGCTCCTTGTGCTTGAGGATCGCCAAGATCTCAGCTTGGAAAACTCTGCATTCATACGATAGTCTGAAAGAACTACGAATGTTTGTTCACAAGATATAGATACTACTCCCCTCATATGACCTACTAGATTCGACTCAAGACTTCCTATTCGGAATTACCAGTGAGGGTGTTCTACTAAAATCAATTTCAACGAACTTATAGTTCGTGAGTCTAGGGGTTATAGAAATCCGCTTACTAAAACTGATCTCATCTAGGATTGATCCCATTAATCCTATGCTGTTAATCCTGTCTTTACCAAACCTGCTTCAACGAGTCTAAGGAGACTTCTAATCGCCGTTCTCACCAAAAATTTTTTTATAGGAATCATGTGAAGAATGACTACCAATGCAGCTTGAGATGCGCTACTCTGGGTACCTAAAACCTCACTAACTATGAAGGGAGTAGTTAAAAACCTCTTTTAAGAAAACATATATACAAATAATATTTAAATGATGAGTGAGAGCGTTTGTGAAGGTCCAGGAACATTGACTTGATGTGTTGGGTGGAAACTTCGGAAAATGTTTAACTTCCTGCTTTAAAAAATATGGGTTTATTTTAATTTTCGTAAGTCTAGTTTTCAATGGATATACACGTTTTGAGGTCTTGGGAATAATGTTATTACTATTTTTACGATGATGTCCGTATGAATGTGTGTGTATATACGTTTATTGGTCAGAGTGTGTGTATGTATGTAAGTCTTTCATGACTTCAGAATGACTTGACCGATCGGAACCAATTTTACGTCCACTCCAGTCTTAACCCACCGGCCCACCCTTTACAAATTTCTAGCTACACCAATAATGGTTGTCATATAATATTTTAATATGAGACATATCAGATTCAACTCATTTCGTGGCTAAGTATATCGCACTTGTTCCTCTAAAGGTGGTTCAGTTCAAAATTTTTCACTTTTTGCAAGAAAAAGATATACGAGTACAGTGGTCATATCTGCCAACCGTAAGAACCTTAAATGAATTAATGTTTAAAATTTTTAATTCCAAGAATAATTTTCTTATTCAAGATTTTTATTCCGTTTCATTAGAAATTAGGTATTTTATTATTATTAATTAATGTTTTTTTTCGTAAGAAGACAGGAAAAATTAAATTAGACTGGTTGAGGAAATGCTGTATGCTCTGTGTCACCAAGCACCTGATCAGCACACATGTCTATCTACTTGGACGGAGATCAGTTATTAGCATGTATTTGTCAATGAAATATAATACGAGAATTTGTATTTTATTGCATACGCAGCTTAAAGTCAATAAATTAATTTTTCAATTTAATTTAATTTAATTTAATTTTTACTTATTGAATATTACGTTAGTGCTAAATAATTTCTTGCCACCCACGTAGTGGTTACGCTTCTTTTTTTAATATTATTTAAATTAATGCATTTTAATTTCACAGAAAACAAAATAAAAATGTTCGTGCATAAAAATTGTATGTAAGTAAAAACACATAAAACCGGCAATATCATTTAGATACCCTTCTGGTTTCGGTAAAAATACTTTTTTCTTTGTTGGCTTAAGAATACTTACAGAACCACACATATACATACACATATACGCCCATACACTAAGGACAATAAAAAGGATGCATCTTAACAGCACACAAAAAAGTAAGACTGTATCAATATTTAAATTGTAACTACTTATAGTTTGACTCTTAGACCACTTAGCTTTGTTTGAGAAGTTAAAAGTTAAATGTATTTATTTTTTTTACTGAAATTAACTAGTGTGTAGTGTGTGTGTGAAGATAAATTCGAGTTTAATTAGCAGAGATACAAACCAAAAATTTCTAACATAGCATTTTAAGCACATAACAGAGCACTGTTAGATATTTAACAGTAGTCGCTAAATGGATTAGAATTTCAAATTCTTGGAACTGGAAAGAGATATAAAAATATTTAATTTTTTTGTTTTGGAAAAATTGCTCTTAAGGATGATGGAAATATGCCTGATAGAGCCAATTAATTAGATTTAAGAAAACATAATTTCTTTGAAAATATTGGTGGTAATTTTGGTAAAATATGGAAGAGCACACGCACTACACTATATAGCTATGGTATTCTTAAGGGTCCTAAATATGACCCAGTTGGTAACGATTCTGAAATAATTTTAAAAAATATGATTTTCTAGTGAAATTTCTTGAGAAGATTAGTGGTAATTTTGATCAAATATGGAAGAGCACACGCACTACACTATATAGCTATGGTATTCTTAAGGGTCCTTAATGTGACCCATTGCTCACGTTTCTGAAATAATTTTGAAAAATATGATTTTTTAGTGAAATTTCTTAAGAAGATTAGTGATCATTTTGGTAAAATATTGAAAAGCACACGTACTGCACTATATTGGTGTGATAGTCTTAAGGGTCCTAAATGTGACCCAATTGGTCACGTTTCTGAAATAATTTTGGCAATTGGAATAATCGATTTTGAAAAATATGATGTTTTAGTGAAATTTCTTAAGAAGATTAGTGATCATTTTGGTAAAATATTGAAAAGCACACGTACTGCACTATATTGGTGCGATAGTATTAAGAGTCCTAAGTGTGACCCAATTGGTCACGTTTCTGAAATAGTTTTGGAAATTGAAAAAATCGATTTTGAAAAATATGATTTTTTTAGTGAAATTTCTTAAGAAGATTAGTGATCATGTTGGTGAAATATGGAAGATCACACTTACTGCACTATATAGGTGTGATAGTTTTAAGGGTCCTAAATATGACCCTATTGGTCACGCTTCTGAAATAATTTTGGAAATTTAATAATCGATTTTGAAAAATATGATGTTTTAGTGAAATTTCTTAAGAAGATTAGTGATCATTTTGGTAAAATATTGAAAAGCACACGTACTGCACTATATTGGTGTGATAGTCTTAAGGGTCCTAAATGTGACCCAATTGGTCACGTTTCTGAAATAATTTTGGCAATTGGAATAATCGATTTTGAAAAATATGCTTTTTTAGTGAAATTTCTTAAGAAGATTAGTGAGCGTTTTGAAAAAATATGAAAGATGCACTATATAGGTGCGGTAGTCTTAAGGGTCCTAAATGTGACCCGATTGGTCACGTTTCTGAAATAGTTTTGGAAATTGAAGAAATCGATTTTGAAAAATATGATTTTTTTAGTGAAATTTCTTAAGAAGATTAGTGAGTAGAACACAATTACTTCACTATATATGTGTGGTAGTCTTAAGTGTCCCAAATGTGATTCAATTGGTCACGTTTCTGAAATAATTTTAATTTCTGAATAATTTAATATTTATTTAAAACTTTAAACTACGAGTATTTCTGTTGTGACACAAAATTTTGATTCAAGTGCTATCCAAAAAATGTTCTTCATTAAAATAGAATTAAACCGACTGAAATGAGAAGAGTGTGATCTGGCACAGTTGAATGCCGATAATGTGTCCTAGATTAAGTACTATTGATATCATTTCAAAACTAATTTTCTGTATTGTAGATCGATATATATTAAAGATACGAGTATTTGTTAAACTTTTAAAATTAATTTTACTTAAATTTTGCGTAAAGTTCTTTTTTGTTTTTCAACTACTCTAATAAAAATGCCGGCTATTTAATAAGTTTCACTCACCACTATACCAAGAATTTATTAAGAGAAACATACGTTATGGCATCCTTTTGTAAACTTTCGTATACAAATAACTATTGAAATGTATTTTATCTTGTATCTTTTTTACTTGCATCTTGTATTCTCAATTGTATTATTTCGAAACTCATACGAGCACTAAACGAACTACAACAATTTCTTTGAACAAAAGAAATAAACATGTCTTGAATATTTACTTAGTTTTAAGCAAACTTTTCGAAATAGTTTTTGTGTTTAATAATAAACACAACATTATTGTTTTATTATATTATTTTTCGCCAAGAAATACATTCATATGTTTGTATGCACATCCATATTGAAATGAAAGTTTTGCGGTTGTTTGGTTTCAACTTGAATTAAACAAAACATGGAAATATTTAAATTTGTTGGGAAAAAGGTGGCCAAAATGAGAAGCAATAAAAAATAAAAAGTTTTTCCTCTTGGAAACAAAAGAAAATTTTGTGCAATTGCAACACTTTAAGTTTCTTAAATAAATTAAAATATTTTGTTGTTAAACACCTTAAGGAAATTATGAATAAGTCACAACTCATACGTAAACATTTTCAGGCACAATTTAACTGCAGGCACTTAAAATTATGAAATTTATATAATAATGAGTGGAATTGTTATCACACTCGAAAAAATTAGCAAGTTAAATAAAAGGTTAAGTGCTTTTTAAATATATAACTTGCTTGTCCAGCACGTTTAAAAACTTAAATGGATTTTTTTTTTGTTTTAGCAATTTTTGTAAAAGTTTCCAGACAAGTAAATGATTTTTGAATATGACAGCCATTGATATAATGATTTTATTGATTTTCCATAGCAAATATATATTTACTTATTACATAGGCATAGGCATATATCCTTTTTCATAATAATTTTATAATACACTTCTGTTGTGTAGACAGTGCTGGACTTAGGCCTAGGTCCGGGCCTAGGGTGGCTGTATGATGTAATCGTGCTCACGATTATAAAAATATTCTGATTATTAATCGACTACACATGCGTATATACAGGGATATTTCATTTACACACACATATATCATGTTTCGAACGTGTCGAACAGCCACAAACACACCCACACCCACACATGTTCTATTCCATTTTGTATAAATAAATGTATGAATACAGTGGTGAATAATGAATAAACGAGTATTATGCGTATATTTTTTTTGTGCGACAAAATATCCATACTTTAAGTATAAGCATACTTCGATTATAAGTATGAAAGAGAGTCAATGCGCTTGATACGCATGTGCCTTTTTGTGTTTAGTTGTATAGCATTTTAGTTTTTCGCATAAACGAAATAGAGATACTTTTGTAAGTTGGATTCGGTTTGCGCTACAATTATGATTATACGCAATTACTAAAATTAAGACTATTCATTTATGTATATCTTTTGAGTACTCATTATCTTTCTCTGATAATTTTATGTGAATTAGAAAACGTATATATGTATATTGTTATCTAAACTCTAAAAAGTCTTAACTGCACTTATATTTTTTTTTGCAGGAGAAGCGAACAACTTTAAAAATTTAACACTATTTATTTCTTAGTAGCCAAATTTTAGAAATCAGTGTTAGAAAAAGCAATGGGAATGTGACCAAATAAAAATAAAAAAGAAGAAAAAATAGTAATTTTTTTCTAATGGTACTTAGTTTTCCCCTTAAAACTACATATTTAGTCACGCTATCTTTCTTGCTTTATATTAATATTGTTTTGAATATAAAGTATGCGAAATTAATTATAACCCAGTGAAAAAAATTGGAAGTAATTATTCAGGAACTACGTTTTCTGTAATTCCAAAATATCAATATGAGTGCATTTTTTTTACTTTTCAGGAGTCGATTATTAACAACATCCATATCATTAATTAAAAAGCCATTTCACTTATGCCAAATTGGGAATCATTTGTAGTTTTCACAACTACTTAAGATATGATTAGATTAGATTAGATTATATTTTTTTTATAAAAAATATATTGTTTTAAAAGATATTCAGGAAGAGAAAAAAATAACGTACGAAAAGTTCGATTTACATGTCTTCGGATTCACTGAATATGGGTAAAAAAAAGAACTTCTTGCAATCACAACGCTATGCAAAAATCATTAGAAATTATCCAAATTTGCACTACTTCCGGATCACAAGTTCAGGATCCTATTCACTTGCTTGAAAGCTCTTTTTTCACTGGAAACTACAGGCAAATCCCGGTGTAACGAACGATTTAATGTCAGGCCCTTAAGTGTTATTTTAATTATTATTACTACAGACATGATGCAATACAATAAAATAAATGAAGGCAATTTGTTTTCAAATGATCTACCAAATACAAACTAATGGTATCACATTTTTTTCTTTGCATTTACATTGCTCCTGTAGATTTTGTTTAATATTTTTTTGCCGTTCGTTATACAGAGCACAACTTTTATCAAAATATTCGCTATATAGAGCAGAACTAAATGTTAGAAATATCTTCCTAGCAAGTTTTTGTTTTTTATTTTGCGATTTTTTCCGTATCATTCGCTATATCCAATATAAAATTAAGATAGTAATCGCTATATAAGGTTATTAATGTAAAAAATTTGGACGTTAGTTGTATCGGATTTTCGTTAAAGCGAGATTCGTTATACCGGGATTTGCCTGTATATGTTAAAAAAAAATTAGCAAAAAATTTATTTTATTAAAGAAAAAACTTTAACAAGAAATTATGTAAAAAACCGTGTTCAGTAGTGCGATTCACTAACTTTTTTTTAACGATAATCGCATCGTTAAAGCAATTATAACGAAAATTTATCGAATTTGCTATTCAGTAACATTTTTAACGATATTCGCTGTAGGTTAATGTCAGCTGTGTCGTTATTTAAGCGACAATAATTTATGTGCTGTTAACTTTATCGACAAAAATCAACACAAAATATCAGCTGGGTACAATCGTTAAGAAAAAGTTACAGAATCTCACAATCGTTCTTGCAAGCGACAAAATGTATAGACAAAAATTACGATTGTCGGATCGTTAAAAGTTACTGAATCGCACCACAGAAAAGAATATTTATTTGAAAGTAACACGGATGCCACATTTGTTAATTTTTTTTTTAGATAAAAGTGTTACTGTTTCTTGGTTTACGAATTCGTTGGCAATGTAGTTACTGCCTTTTGAATTCTGTTAATAAAATCGTTGTTTTTTTAAGTATCCCTGTGAAATGTTGAGGATAGATGTATTTTTATTATTTAGATAGGTCGCGAAAAAATTAAGAGCAGAGATTACCTATGTGGGAGGAAGAATAATGATTCGAATTTAGTAGCATTTATTTCAGCACATAATTATTCTATTTGAAAAATTATAATTTAAAAAATTGTTTTTCCAAAGAAGAGGAAATACATTTTCATGTAGAGAGGTGCGGTATACGGATTGCTTAAGATATGCAGTTTCTTAGGAGAATTTTCTCAGCATTTTGTGTAGATTACGTTTATTGGGAATTTAAAACCATTGTCTTCTTTTAACACCTCATAACTTTGTTCCTCTCAGTGGTAAAATTATGAAAAATATTGCCAAGTTGTTTCCAAGTTTTGGTCTCAGTAATTTCGATGGACGAAATTTTTTATAGAAACTTGGATTTTTTTACATTTACATATGTATGTTTTTTGAGAATATCACTTTACACAGATATCAATATAAAATAAAGATTGGGCAAAATTACACCAACATCTTTTATTAAGTAACTAATACATGAATTATAATTTTCGATTTTTCATAAAAAAAATTCCATACTTGCAGTTTTAAAAAATCGTCAATTTTAAGGAAAAAATCGTCAAATCGTCATTTTGCTTTTTGCGGCACCAAAAATCATCAAAATGACGATAAATCGTCAAATCTGGCAGCCGTGGGTGCAGATAAGATTTTAGTTGGCATCACTGTTGCCAATTTAGTATATTTAAAATAATCATGCAAATACATATTTCACTCATGCTATAAACACAATCAAAGGCTACCGACCATCGACTACCGACTACAAAAGTAGCTGGCTACAAAAATAGCCAAGTCGCCAGCTACTTAATTCTTTTAACGACTACCGACCACTAACTACAAAAAATAAACATCTGTTTTGACATATGTATTAAAGTTAACCAAAACAAACTTGATTTTTTAACTATTGAACTAAATTGAACTAAACATTTACATTAAACAATATAATAAATACATATAAACAGTAAAAATGACTATTATATACTTACCAATTTCAATAAAAAAACCAAAAAATAAATATAAATGAAACAAATGAACCGATGATTATTATTTTTCAATGGTGCCACTATAATAGTTTTTCGCGTTTTTAATAGCGATATTTAATGTATTGCGTTTTTAAAACCACCATTTCATGCATTTATTGTATTGGCAGCACTAATCTGTTTTTTGTAGCTAAGAAAAATAGAAATTAGCCTAAGTTGGCTACGGGCTACAAAAGTAGCCGTATAGTCGGTAGTCGTGTAGCGGCTAAAAGAATTATTCTCATAAGCACGCATGTATTCTATTTTTGACATCTTGTAGTCGATGGTCGGTGGACTTGATTGTGTTTACAGCATCACTCTGCATGGTTTTTTATTGGAAAATTCACGTGTAGTAAAACTTTTTTGAATCGGAGTAGATATATCACTTATTTCGGAAGCATGTAACGCCATAGCCTTTAGGAAAGCAAAGTCCAAAACTTAAGCTCACTTTGATTTAAGCACTTGAAATTTTTATGTACTTATATATATATGTATGTGTGCATATTTTTTGCCAATATTTTTAATTTATAGCCCACTGTGGCCATTATGAGGAATATAAATTGTTCTATTAACCGTCAATATATTGAAAATATTTTTTGCTCTATCGTAAGAACTAATTTTTTTTTTTGGAGTGCATGTTTCAAATAACTATATTAACTTGATATAACTAATTTAATTTTATTTGGGGTAGGTCGTTCATTGATGTTTGTATATTTCATATACATATGTACATATTTATATGTATATATGTACATATATCTACTATGTATGCATGTAGCATTTTATATAAATAAACATGTTTATCTGCTATTGACAAAACACACATCTACTTAAAATTTCGTGGTCACCGAATGTATCGACCACAACGACAATAAATTATAACCAAAGTTTAGCTAAAGGCTAAAAATACACAAATAACGCAATAGCAAACAGTTTTTGTGTGTGAGAATGAATGTCTTCCTGCATGTACTCGTAGTTGGGTTTATCATTTCCAAATTTATTTGTGTAAGAAAAGACAATGTTCCAAGGAGAGAACAATAAGTAAACATTAAGAAAGTAAAGGTTATTCAAAAAAGAGGGGTTAATTTTCTTGGTTTACCTACAACCCATCACATCTATTAAGTTTCCTTCAAAATATCAAAAATGCTGTACCATTTTAATGTTAATAATATTTTTGTAAATTATAGTGTTTTCACACTGCAAGTTAAAACCTGGTTTTAACGTTAAAACCATAAACAGCTGATTTTGCATTCACACTGCAAGTTTGTTAAATTCAGGTTTTAACTCACAGACTGTCTAATAACTTTGCTCCTGCGGAAATGCGTGTGTTTGTTGTTGTATTTTTTTTTGCTTTTTATAACACTTATTTGACAAACTGTACAACTGTTTTTCTTTGTATGAAAAACTAAGAAGCTTTACAATGCGCTCTAAAATGGAAATTATTTTATATTTTGTAAATTAATATTTTAAAATTATGGAACTAGTAATACAAAGTGAAGAAGTGCTTGGAAATCAAGTTATTGTATATAAAAAATGCACAAATAAATCACAAAATACAACTTTTTATCGGCGGATCGATATGTCATATCGTTTATTTTCACTTTCCAGAGGTCAATGAAAATATTTTTGTTGTTTTCCTTCCAAAAAACTTATTTTTCCATAATTGTTTACTTATTGTTGCTGCTGCATCCATTTTCAAGTGGAAAATCTTTTAAGCGACATCTCTTGTTATTCACTGGCATAAACATTATCAGCTGCTGCCGATCATTTTAACTTGGCAGCACCGAATTTACCACAGCGAAAACAGGGCTGCATTTCATAAAACCAAAATAAAACCAATTCAGAAATGGTTTTAAGTTGGATTTAACAAAAACAATTTATATGGTAAAACCAGGTTTTAACAGTTGGTTTTAACATTAAAACCAACTTTTATTAAAACCAAGTCAGTGTGAAAACACTATTATTACATCTCCTTTTGGAATCTTCCTTTTATTGAAGCGTTCACACATACTTGTGTACATACCACTGGCATTTGGGTTAAATATTTGCCCAAGTTCCTTCCTGCTACTTATTTATTTAAACGAGATTTATACGATAAACGATTAACGTTTATGACATTTTCCAATATGAGTACATGAGCGAGAATTGTCTGTTTGGTGGCCAAAGATTAAAATAAATTTATCGAATTTATTTGATTTTCTTACCTTAAATGTGCTAAACATTCATTCCATTAACATTAAAGTTCTCGTATAATAAAGCAAAAATGGAAAAGCAAATTTAAGGAAAAATACTCGTACTTTGGTTTATTGCTATTATGCATTTAAGTACTTTTTGGATGATAAGAAACTGTAATCGAAATTGAATTAAATTAATAAAACGTGAGCAACGTGAACACATGGCAGTTTTAATAGATTGAAAAATAACAAATAAAAATTGAATTGAATGAAAACGTTGATTCACTTCATTACTTCGCATGGATTAAAAGATTCCAAGCTACAATGGCTGAATGTATTATTTAACTATTTTCTTAATCAAATTTTAGGCAGCAAAATTTTATAAGAGTTTTTTTTAAAAAAAATTTTTATGAGTTAAAAATATGTTTTTTATTTCTATGAAATATTCAAATCTTACAATAATTAGCAGAAATTTAAAACTTTCCTTCAACAAAACTAAAGGTACGCTTACACTTAAGGCAAACATTTTAACGAAAAAGCGTAACTTACTAAATAATGAAAAAACCTTTTGATTGAGTTTAAGATTAAGTTAAAGATTAAGGTCCAATAATTGAGTTCTCAATTATATGTCATTTAGCTAATTGCCACTTAAAAATTTAAGTTGCACTTAAATGAAATTTATATTTTTCAGTGGTGAATTAAAGTTCCTATTAAATCACATTGAAAGTACGGCAGCATTACAAAATTTCCCAGTATTATGTAAAGCTTTTCAAACAGCAGCTGTTAATCATAAATAAGAAAGTAAGGTTATCAAAATGCAGAAAACTAAAATTGCATAAAAACAAATTTTATGAAACAACAGAGCTTTAGAACGCATTTTTCTATTAATTGATATATTGTATATGTTATATATTTATGAAAATTAAACGAAATTCGTTTTAATACGCCACATGATGTTCATGTAAATGCTTTCAATAAACACACACAAGCACAATAACATATGATATACTCGTAAAACTTAAGTAGCATTTAAATGTAAAATGTTGGGCATTTAAGTTTCATTTAAACATCTCTCTACTTTGTACTGAAAAAATGGTTTGGGTACTTAAATGGCAGTTGAAGATAAATGACACTTAATTGAGAACTCAATTATTGGGCCTAATATTAAAATGATTAAGTTAAAGATTTTCATACATAACTACTGGAGAATGCAATAGAACGCCACATTATTGGAAGCTTTTTAACTTAACAAGCGCATATCTGAATCAAAAGATTTTTCATTAGTATTTAGTGGTTGCGCTGTTTTGTTCAAATGTTTGCACAAGTGTGAACGTACCTAAACAGAACGAGAAATTCTTACAAAGTATTTTTGAAATATTACGGCTACTGTACCCTCTTGCAACCAACTGATGACAATGCAACTGATAACATCGCCAGGACAAGCTCTTGTCTTCTTTCTCTTCATTTTCATCATTCATCATCAAAATCTTGCAAATCTTTTATTTAAGTTTTATTATCATGCTGCAAACCTTAAGATTAAATTTAAAGCCAACACTACTAAAAGTTTTCAACTTAAGAACCTCAAGGTAAATGCAAAAGCAGCAGTAGTTAAACAAAAAAAAGAAAAAAAAATCTAAGACCCTTTAATATAATTATGCGAATTCCTTGTACAGATAACCTTCCGTTTCGAAAGCGTTTGGCGGGGGGAAGAAACTAAAACACGTCATATGCACGTTAAAATACAAATGCAACGATGATCGTAAAATTACTGAAATGAAGGAAAAATACTTGCACAAAAATAAAAGATTAAAAAAAAATGCCAACCAAGGATATTTTTTACGATGCTACAGTCTGGCAAGCATTATTTGAAAAGAAAAATAAGGAAAAGAAAAGTGCACTGTGGGCCAGAGGTGTACTATTAGCGTAAATTGTTCCTCGTTGTAAAACTTCAGCTGTAAATATTGCGACACAAGAAACCATTGCTAAAGCTGCTTTTACACGGTATATATTTTTGACATGTCAAATTTCAAAGCATTGAAATATTACATGCGTAAATGTCAGGTGACTCGTTCTAGTTTTATCTGACAAGGCATATGAGTGAAATCAGCTGTTTTGGCATAACAACAGCGTTTTTGTGGCGGGAAAACTTTATAGAAAGAGTGTATGTCAGATGTAACCATACATGCGTTGAAAAGTAAAAATTATAATAGTGATTTTGACAGACATACCAAATTACATATGTATGTATAAGTATAAGACAAATCGAATGTAAAACACAAGCCGTGGGAAGACAGCTTAAAACAGCGGTGTTTTTTGTTTTGTTTATAACACCAAAACAATTAAAAATCCCATGCTGGACGGAAGCGTCGCCTCGAAAACTGCCGCCAGATATAAAAATTATGTACATCTGAGAATGTTCAATAAAAATATGCTAAAATTTACATGCAATGTATTGTGGTGGAGCTAAGTAAATAGGTTATAGAGATGAGGATAGAGGGAGTAGTGTCTGTGGACATTGGATTTAAACTTTCCCACGTTGAAAGTGGCAGGAAAGACTTCCGCATGTAGTTTATACCACACACGAACAGTACGGCTAAAAAAGGAATTATCTCTGTAATACGCAGTGCGATTTACTGGCCAATCGACTACAAAAGGATGTGCTCTGAATGAAGCACATATTGTGCGTAACAATGTGCGGGTTTCAGGAATAAGCTCCCTAATTTCATTGTAGTAACGATAGAACAAGGAAATGCACCCGACATTGCGTCGATGCTCCAATGCAGTTGGATACCCTACGGTCACCGATGGGCTTCTTCGCCCTATTCTATACGCGGTCGAGCAGGCCCAAAATAGAATTTCAAGCGCCGGCCCTTACATGAGAGTTGTATTCCTTTTTCGGTCGCATAAGTGGTATAAATACACAGAAAAAATATTCCTGCAATAAACAACTTTAATTGAAAATAAAACCAAAAATCAATTAAAAGTGTATTTAAGTCAATTAAACTTTTCTTTAAAAATAATTTATTCCTGCAATAAACAACTTTAATTGAAAATTAATCCAAAAATTAATTAAAAATGTCATTGTAGTTAATTAAAATTTTAAGCAAAAGTGTAATTGACTTGAATACATTTTTAATTGAATTTTAGTTTTATTTTCAGTTAAAGTTGTTTATTGCAGGAATATTTTATTTTTAAACAAACGTTTAATTGACTTAAATACACTTTTAATTGATTTTAGGTTTTATTTTATTGCAGGAATATATTTTTCTGTGTAGTAAGGAGATCACATGGAGTGAAGTATCGCTTGCACCGCTTCAAAAAATCCTGGGCACTTGAATGCTTCTTTTAAGACTTGAAAAATGTGTTCAGTTCATTGAACCTCACACTGAATTTTCATGCCAAGAACATCAAGAGCTTCCGATTGCTATGAGTAATCATACAATATTGGGTGTTAGGAGCGTTAAAATCGACCCTATCCGCATGAGCCCATTCATAAATTTTTGGTTAATCGTAGTTCAAAGTGTCATTTATAATTTGTCGGATATCCTCAACCTCCCGCATGTTTGGTCTATTGCTGAATGAGAAATAATGGCAGATGCTGCTGTCGACCGCGAAAGAATAGATAGGATTGAAAGTTTGACTGAAAGGTCATCTAAAAATATAAGGAATAAAGTTGGTGAAAGAACGGTACCTTGCGGTATTCCGAAATTTATCGTGAACTCGTTTGATGAGATCCATTACAACTCTTATAGTGCGATCCCTGAGGAAACTCGATAAGAACCAAGAGAAGTTGTCACCGACATCAAGGAAAATATATTTTGACAAAAGTGCATCACATCACACTCCATCAAACGCCTTAGAGATATCTAGAGCCACTGGCCGAAATGGTAGATTTGTATTACACAATTTCTCCGAGAGAATGGCATGTAGGTCTCCCGTAGAGCGGCCTCTACAAAAGAAGCCACACTACCGGTCGCTAAGCTGTTGGACTCCAGATACCTTACAAGATGGAAATTCTCTTTTTTTTAGGGATTGGCGTAACATTAGCAACCTTCCAACACAATGGGAACTAACCAGCAGGGTACAGTGTGCTGAAGAGGCTAGCTAATGGGCGTGCTAGCGTTGCGGAGCACTGCTTCAAGAACAGTGCTGGAATGCCATCCGGCCCGGGAGACTTGATTATGTTGAGTTCCGATAAAACCATTTGTACTGCCCTAGTTCGAAAGAGTCATCATAGTAGTGGATACTTTGTCTCGCACAGGCAGAAGTTGATTGCTTTCCCTCAAGTAGGAATTACTTTGCAAATATTTCAGCTAGTAGGTTAGCTTTATCAGCCGGGTCAGTGTATATTAGGGCATCCTTTCAATTGCAATTATATTAATTTACCTAAATTTAAATAAATTCAGTAAAGAGCGACTTTGATTCGCACAGGAAGGGTTTCGTACGGATACTACATATGTAATACTATACGAACCTTATGCTATATAATCTAATATCTTGAATGAATGAATTAAGTCAAACGGGAAGTACATGACAGTGCGACCATAATAGATCTATTGTATCCCCAACTAACATCTTACCTGATGAGGAAGACGAAATAAAAAAAAATTATTAAATTACCTTAATGAAGTTGCGGAAATATGTAAAGTTAAGAAAAATCGTAATCGGTCTATTTTCTATAAAATAAATTGTAAATTTTGTATTTTGCAATCACTACTGCAAGGTAAATCAAAAAGTGATGTTCACAATTGATGGGAAATTTTTAAAGTTGGGCTACTTTGTTTTATAGAAGCTTTGAAATTTTAAAAATTTACATTGTCTCTGGGAAAAGTATTTCAGTTTCAATGTCTTAGGCTTCATACTTGATAATTTCAATTCAAAATATTTTACCCTTTCAAACACAAAAAAAAAAAAAATATGTATAATATTTTTTTACTCACCTTTGATCCATAGTGCTTACTTCTTCACTTCCCATTTACAGTAAGTATGGCAATGCTTGATTGTTGTTAACGTCATAGTGTTAACGGCTCAAAATACATACTCGAGGAAAAAGTCACGGCATAATAACTAACAAAAATGAACTTTATATGAGTTACGATTTTACGACTGTGTTTTTTTCGCAAAAAAAAAAAAATTAAAAAAAAAACTTGAAGTAATAAAAAGCAAGACTTTCGAATGAGTAGTAAAGACAAAACAAAAGGTGGCGGTTGCACCACTGCCTTAAGGAGAGGCATTAAAAAGGAAGTGCAAGCATTCAAACTAAATCGATGCCAATTGTTCTTAGAGCCAAACTACTGCTGCACACTGCTACCAGTTTAAAGTTATTCGTCACAATCTATTTATTATTATTCTTTTAGATTTGTCCTTTTGGTTTCTTGTGAACGAATAAAATAAATATCCCTTATATTGCGTATTAGAGAGTGAAACAGTTATGTTTTTGGTTTTCTTTCTTCAAACAAAATGTTTTTTCTATAACTTGTTTTTGCAGTAAGAAGAGTTAAAAGTTGACTCAGAGCCAACTTAAATATACGAGTATGTGTGGCGTTGGCTGAAATAGTTAGCACGCATAAGCGGAGGTCCTGGGTTCAAGCACGGTCTCTGACAGTCATTAAAAATAACAATGCCATGCATATTTCCGATAACCATATTAGTGTACCTTTGTATCAGTTGCTGTAGGAAAGCTCAAGTGATGAAGGCATAGATACTGCTCACTGAACTACAACGGCAGCGGATACTAATCCTAATGTAATATCAGAGCGCCCTCCTTGGTCGGTATTGTGTAGCAGAATCATCGGCGAAGTAAAAATAACCAATAAAATGGCTACTAAACACAGCTTTGAAAATGTAATACGACTCATTGACACCAGAGGCGCTGCAATACTGCAAAAAGCAGAGTTGTAAAACAATGAAGATTTCCTCAATCTCTTCGTTCACCACTTGTCTTATCTATCACTATCCCTTTCCTAAAAAAATTAACGGCTAGTAATAGAAGTAGGCATTCATTGCCTGAGTGTTACTTAAAAAAATTGATATCGATCGAACAATTCTAAGCAAATACTTCATATAAATCATGTAACAGATTATTATATTAATCTTTTGGAGCTATTTAAGGAGTTCTTTTGTTACTGATAAGGGTAGACTTTGTATACACAAACGATTTTTCCGTTTTGAAATTTGTATGGAAACAAATTTTCGTTATTTTTCATACAAATTTGCAGCGACATTTTTTTTTACAAAATATGCCTATTAATAAATATTTATGTATGTAATCTGGCATTAGAAGCTTCTTCAAGCTTCTTTTTTTAGTCCATGGTATAAAAAACTACCAGCAAGTTGCTTAGAAATGATATGACACAATGATGGTGACATAAAAAATTTATGAAAAATTCATTCATTAGCAAAAAATTCCAAAAAAAGGTAATCGGGTTTGGAACTAAGCATTATTGGGGGAAGCTCTTCCCTACTGGATTACCAACAACGACCCTTTTCACAATGTACAATTAAGGACTTTAACGGCAAGTTTTGTACATGGAACTTGCAGTTAAAGTTCATGTTAACTTTTAATCACACATTGTGAAAGTGGACGTTAATCATCAACTTCTACATCCTTTTTTTTAATTTTATGTAATTTGATTTGTAAGCGAGTAATGAAATCGGAAAAGTAAGTGATTATATGGCAAGTAGTTCTGATGGTAATGTCTAATTTTTTGCAGGGATATTTGTATAGGATTAGCGTGGAAATCACTCAAAATAATCAGTGTTTTTCACATAAACTTTCCACTCAAGTCGACCGTCTGTGTTATATGAACAGGGGATAAGTACATATACTACTGAATATAAAATATGTAGATTTGTATTAATTGTTGATTTGGTTCAAGCACTCTTATACTTCCTAAAACTCGTCCATCCTTAACGGCCTCTTGGTCATCAAGCGCTTCTATGTACTATTACCTCAAACTCCGGTGGTTGTCCCTACTCAATACAGCTAGTAATGTGAGAATAGATTAATCCAGCTCTACTGTAAAGAGGCTGCTTAATAGAGCATTCAGCACTTTACCAATGTTACCATCTTGATGTCAAATTTCTATACGGACACAGAAAAGGCTTATTTTCATTTTCAGTAACCAAATTCATTGAATCGGTAAATATTTTGTATGAATGCGAACCTACAAAATAATTTTATAAAGTCTGATAACAGTTTTATAAACATTTAAATTTAACAGAGTTCGACTGTTATATAAGTGTGTTGGTGCTTATCTTCATTGTCGATAAGTACACTGAAAGATAAACACTTCGTAGCGGGAATGAAACCATTACGTTGAACACCTTTCATTAATACAATGACAAATTTCATTAATAAAATGAATCATTATATTATATTGGTGCAAATTTCATTAATGGAATGAAACCTTTCTAATGATTAATATTTCACATTTCGTTGTATCATTAATGTTACGAAATAATTCTTATTCGACTAATGAAAATCTTACATAAATGTTTTTATAAAGAATTAAAAAAAAAATATTTTAAATTGATTAACTGCCTGTCTGACGATGTCGACAAGAAATTTTCTTTCGTTTTTGTTTTCAATATAAATAAGCGAAAGAAAATTTCTTGTCGACATCGTGAGCCAGGCCGTAAGTGACATTAATGAAGATCACAGTATCAAACGACAATTGTGTCGTATTCAACGTGGTGTTGTGCTCTTGTTGTTTATTTCGATTGATCGTATTTTATACATATAAAAACCGAAAAAGAGCCGATAAACTTCGTGGCTCGTTTCTGCTCTATACAGTTTTTTTTTTTTTGGAATAAACAATTTACTGGAACAATAAAAAATATTATTTGAAACTAAATTTTGATTCAAACAAACATTTGTTTGAAAATTTTTTGGGAATACGTTATGCAATGTATGTATATGTATATTGGAACATAAATCTTCTCTAAACAATTTTAATACAAATGTTACTTTACTTTGATTGTGTGACTTAAAATTTTTCACTCTATACAGTTTTTTTTTGCTTGAAACAAAATTGGAAAAAAACTATTTACTGGAACAGTAGAAAGTATTTATAAAATATGGCTCTCAAGCAAAAAAGTTTGGCAACCACTGTTATACCAATTTTATACTTTGTGTTGCTAAACGTCTATTAAATTATACTTTCATCATCCTGGAGGCATAAATAGAACGCGAAAAATATCATGCACGTAGTTTTTTTTTTTAACAAAAATATTGTATGTCAACTGCAGAGGAATTTTTAACACAAACCTGAAAATTAATCTTTATCGATTATGTTTTATAAATAGAGTCATAAATAGTATGGTTCCGGTACAAAAAATCTTCGTAAGAACGAATCCAAAGTGGAAAAGTGACGAAAAAACCCGAAAAATTTATATTTGATGAAAAAATACACACATATCTCTGAAATTTACTGAAATAAAATATATATCTTTGGAAAGGTCTTAGTCTCTTCTTTCTAAATCCGTTAATAAATTTAAAATTGGTTGATACTCAACTAAGTTAGAAGTTGATAAGTGCATACGGATACGAAAATACGTGCCTTTACCCGTAACTCAAGATTTTGGTGGTTTTTTGAAAATTTCAAATGCAGATTATTGTTATGCTCCTCAATGCCTACCAGAAAAGGAGTACCACGTCCCAGGTATTTCGATTTCATTAATTTTTGTCACACTGTGTAATTTTTGCTGTGAAGCTAATGGTATATGCATGTCTTCACAAATTTAATACTTACTTACCTCTTACAACTTTCTCATATTTTACCAAGTTTTAATTTAATTCAAATACTGTTTCATTTTTAAATTTAAAACCAGTTCACATTTATTTTTTAAAGGGATTTTTTCTTGCAAATTTTATTTGACATCTTTCGATTTTATTTAATATTATCTTAGGGTTTGTTGGTTTTCTCAATACACATTTAATAAATTATTTAATTGAATTTATATAAGTTTAACATTGAGCTTATTTTTTTTACAAATAAACATATCTACATATTTAGATTATTTAAAGCTACAAATAACAAACATTTATTACACATTTTAAAGACAAATATTGTTTAATTGTTATATATAATTATTATATTTTTTTATCATTTATATGCTTAATGCAGTTCTATGACATTCAAAATGTATGTTGATGTTAACTTATTTATTTTATTTTATTTTATTAGTATTTTATATGTATTTACATAAATTTTTTATAAAATTATTCTACATTTTAGTTCAAATGTTTAATTTGAAATAGGAATTAAAATAACAGCCGAAATTAAACTCTAAACAAAATATTCACAAATTCACAGTTTATTCCTCTAGATCAGCAAAGTTTTGGGGTACATTTGTATTACATGCCCGGTATTAACGGGAGTCTATTGATAAGTGGATTTTGTGGAGGTAGGAAATTAAAGGGGCTCAATGCAATATTTCGAAATTTTCACTTTTTGCAAGAAAACGATATACAGCGGACATACATACATATGTATCTCCTGTACAAAATCTTTCATCATTTAGTCTAATCTTTTGACAAAACAAAATATAGTAGTACATAAGTAAATAGTCTTAATTTTAGTAACCGCGTATACTCGTAACTGCAGCGCAAACATATTTTCTCTCAAGCAATTATGAATATAGTCGATTCCACCATACAAAAGCATCGCTACTTTGTTTATACGAAAAACTAAAACACTTTGCAACTAAAAACTAAAAAGGCACATGCGTTTCAAGAACATTGACTCTCTCTCATACTTATGGTCTGAGTATGCTTATACTCATGCTATGAATATTGAATGTGACAAAAAAATATAGTCATGATACTCGGGATATTTAATCATAATTCGCCACCGTATACATACATTTGTGTATATCAAACGGAATGGAAAATGAGTGGCTGTTTGAAAATATGCTTTATGCGTGTGTAAATAAAATAGCCTTGTATATGCGCATGTCTAGCCGATTAATAGTCAGAATATTCTTATACTCAGGCGTATGATTTAAGTTATAATTGTTTGTGCTGTGTAATTTAAAAAATTTCTATAAATATAGTTGTTGGATGTTTGCAGTTATACGTGTTTGATTTAAAATTAATGCTTGTGTTTGCATATGAGAGTGTTTTTTTATTTTTACCTGTACGCTTTCATAGTTATTTGACAGCCAATACTCAAAGAGTACTTAAAATAGTACTTATGTCATTCTCTGATATATATGTATATACCAAAACACAATATTTTTTGCCTCTACTGGGAATTTGTAAGTCTTGAAGAAATCACAATTATGAAGCTGTATATTTTTTCTGTGTGATTCTGAGTTTTCGTCTGCTTTCAACAGCTAAACGTGAAAACCCATCTTTAATATATTTATTGTTTATTTTATTTTTTATAAAATAGCAATTTTAAGTGTCTCGATTATGGATGGCCAGTAAACTTTCGTAACGTTGCCATTTGTTTGAATAATATTACAGATGACAAGTGACAACTAACAGCTGTTGATTTCAATTGCCATATTGGCAACCAGAAATTTTTTGTTGCTGCATAGTGTTCAAAGCGAAAATCTGATGAAATTAAAAAAAAAAGCAAAATTAAATCCACTACTCCTTATTTAAAAAAACGAAAGAAAATATGCTTTAAACAAAAAAAAGCAAATTATTAGCTTAAAATTATTTCCAGCGATAGTTCCAGGCGGTAGTTCTAAAACATTTGCCTCCAAACACACATATTCTGATATTTGCATTTAAGGTAAACAGCTTTGAAAGCTCTTAAATTTACATTGTTTCTTTGCAAAGTAAGAGCAAGCATTGTTGTCGCTGAGATCTGATTGGCTGTTATGCTCTTGTCGGTGTGAAAGCACAAAAGCTCCTTTGTAAAAGTTTGCACAAGCCATATTGTACGTAGCTGTTCTAAAGGATTTGAATTATGAACTGAGTGCTTTGCATGCTATATTTTGCACCTTCTTCTCTTCATCGAAAAATAATTTCACTGAAATTATCATCATTCGGATTAGTAATTTTTTAAGCTTTTTAATTTAACAGCTTTTTCAGCAGTGGTATTTCTTATATTTTGTAGCTTTTACTCATTGTTTTCAGTTGTCTATCTATCATAATCGTATTTGCGATAACTTTTTTGTAACTGGAGAAAGTTGTCATGTATAATTTTAAATTTTAGTTGCGTTGCCACTTAACGCGGCAACTGAAGTTTGGTTGCCTTAATTAATCTAGCCATGAGGGTTAGCTATTGTGATCAGACTAGAATTAAGACAATTTCAAAGACAGCCTAATGTATGAAACATTGCAATAACAAGCATATGTTGGAAATATGCACGCCAAATTTTGCAACTAATGAACTTTTTTGGCAATCTATTTCAAACACTGTATGGATAATTCCACTTTTAAACTTTAAAACGAAGCAAAATTTAAAATGAATAAAAATTAGAGCAATCTACTTTGAATTTAAGTAAGAAATTTGTGTAATAGCCTTGCCATTTATAACAAATGGCCTTTGTTAGTTACCACCAGCCACAAGTTCAGTAAAATTAACATCTTATTAAAATTTCTAATTATTGGCACATCCGTCCACCCATAAGATTTATAACAGAAAAAAAATAATTAAAAAAAAAAAAACAGTGACCTAAAGGATAACATTTAAGGACAATATTATTAACACTTGAATAAACATATTGTATACATATGTATTGCTAATGAATTAAAGAGAAAGTAAAAAGAAAAATATGACACGCTTCGCTATAAAAGCATCTATCATAAAGTTAAAAAGACACTTCTAATCCAAATCGTTTCGAAGTCACATACATTCTTGGGAAAACAAGCGCATCAAATATGTTGGCAACATCCTCCTCACAATCTCCTAAATATCACTTCACTTTATTAGTGCTGGCTTTATTTTCGATGTGGTGGCATTGCTGCTCTGCCTCTGTGCGCAATTCCCATCATCTTAATCCCAATATGGAATGCCCCGGTAGAAATGTGCAACAAAGCTGGCGGCCTTGCGAACATGGTGGTTATATTGCTGAAAATCCCAATGCAAACATTTGTGGTGATCGCTATGTGTGCTATAAGGGTGTGAACGAGCGTTGCAGTCGTCAAGATAAATGTGCGGATAATGCTATTTGCACTATGTGCGGTATTTGCCAGAAATGCGATAATCCCCATAACTGTTCCGAGTTCGAGCTATGCCCTCAATATTTATGGAGTTCTAACAATGAATTATTTTAAACCCTGTTTTAGGAAAGTTATAAAAGAATGATGTTGAAAATAGTGAGAGTTGAAATTTTTTAGCTTGGCCATTAAATTATATAAATATTTTATAAACACATGATTGTTCATTAAGTTAAGTTATATGTTTTAAGAAAAATTAGCTTTGTACAAATATTTATTAAAATGTCATTGGGAAATGTTTACTTGGTGTTTATTTTTACAAAATTCAATTGCTTTGCAAATAAACAATATTTTTGGTTAATCTAACCCATTTAAATTGTAAAGTTTATAGTGCTGGTAAATTATTATTGGAGTTTAAATTAACAAAATATGTGATGGTCAACCTGGATTGGATATCTTAGGCAAGCTGTTGTTGTGATTTAGATGTACAAACTATATTTCTTGTTCAACTAACTCTTTTGAAATAGTTACTGAATTATTAGTGCAAATTGTTATTGTATTTAGTACAAAGGAATGGGGTGAAAATAACCAAGTTAAATTGTTAGGTGCCTGTTCAAGCGATAATATTTTATTTAACACTTATCTTTTCGCTAAAATAGCGAACTATTTACTATTTTATTGGTTAATTTAACAAATATGAACAAAACCAAAAATGATAACACAGGTTAATCTGACTAAGATCAATTGTTAGTGTTGCTATAAATAAAATTAGTTTTTTCCAAGTAAATGAAGAAACTTTCTATTGGCTTCACCTAACGAACTTTGGTAGTTAATTTGCTGCGATTAGTCTTATAAGATGAAATACAATATAATTTACTATTTTCTTGGTTAATCTAATAGATATATATAGTTGACAAAAGTAAAATGAAGGTAACCAATTAAAGTTGTTCATTTTACTGTAAATAACACCTGCGATTCGCTAAAACTTTTTTCACTGAAGTTGTTAATGTATTTTGAAATGTTCTTTCTGCTAAATAATGAACCTTATCGAGAATAGAAGATTGACATTTTGTTCACGTGAAACTTTGGTATTTTGTATGGAATAAAACAAAGTTTCACTTGTACAAACTGTTCAAAACAATTTTAAGCTATCATTAATTTAAGATTTTGTATTGCAAGCACTATATTTGCTCATTGTCTCCAACGAAAATGGAAAATAATTAAGTAGCTGGCTACATCGCGATAATTCCAGTTAGCGGCATTTAAAGTCGCGTGTTCGTGTAGCCTGCTGTGGTGAATGTGTTTTATGCTTCAGTTTTCATAAGTTATTGTCGCATGGAAATTAAGCCCGCTCTTTGTTTTTTTTTTAACAAATGTACTTCTGACAAGCTGGAAGCCTTAAACACATTCACCACTGCAAACTATCGACTTCAATACGTCCAGGGGGCAAATCACGGCATTCGTTACGACTCGTAATTTAAAAATATTTCAATAGAGTTTATATGGAAATATTTTTAAATTACGTGAAGTATCGAATGCCCTGATTTGCCCCAGGATAAAATACACTTGTTTACATGACAATGACGATATTGACGACAGCAAGGCAATACCGCGCCACGTTGTTGTCCATGCTGATTTTGTCCTTGTAGTCCAATTAAACTAATTTCTATTTTTGTTGGCGACAATGAGTAAATATAATGCTGCCAATATAATACAGAATGTGGAATGAATTATAGTTTAAGTTAACAGGCTGCTGGTAAGGAAGGGTGAAATTTAGAGTCCAGCTCAGTTAGGTCCAATACAATAATCCCTTTGTGCTACCTGTGAGTTGTTGAGAAAATAGTGAGGTAGGGTGAAAGGAAAGGGATAGTGATAGAGAAGACAGATGGCAAAGGAAGAGATAGAGCAAAGCTTCATTCTTTTACAACTCTCCTTTTTCACACGTTTTAATAATGCAGTGTTGCAGCGCCTCTGGTGTCAATAAGCCGTATTAAATATTGAGGTTGTGTTTAATAGCCATTTTATTGGTTATTTTACTTCGCCGATGATTCTGCTACACAATACCGACGAAAGAAGGCGCTCAGGTGTTACATTAGTGTCTGTGTCTTCATCACTAGAACTTTTCCTACAACAACTGAAACAAAGGGACACTAATGCACATCTAAAAAAAAAATTGCGCGGTGTTGTTATTTAATGACTGTCGGCGACCATTAATTCATATTATTTAACGGAAAGAGCGTTCCAAAATTTATGTTAAGAAATAAATTGTTTAATTTTTATACTTTTACGTTATGCAAGTAGATTTAAAAGAATAAATTTATTTATATAAATGTGAAATATTTGAAGGTGGCAGCACAGAAATACATATCGCTCATTTACTTTAACAACGTCATAACTCAAAAAATGAAATTTTCGAGTTAATGATGCAGAATTAAGCCTCATATTGGTCTTCATGTTGTTTTCAAATTTCATAAAAATATCTTGTTTACCCAATACTTGAAAGCAAAAATAAATTTTCTTTTTCCATTAAGTTGTGTGTGCAAATTGAAAACTTTAAATCTTAAACTAGTTTTTCAAGTTATGACGTTGTTTGAGTATATGAGCGATATACTCAATATCAGGTGCTTATGATGCTGCTGCCGTCGCCAAAATAATTATGTAGCTGGCGACAAGGCGACAAATGCAGCTAGCGAAATTTGAAGTCGTGTCTTCATGTAGCCTGTTGTGGTCAATGTGTTTAATGCATAATATATGTATGTACATAGAAGCATACATATCGTGCCATAACCGCCAAAAAGCTTAAATTAGACATGCCATAGCCATAACTAAACCAACAATTCAATTGGTTTCTATGGTAATGGCTATGGCATTACGGCGAGTCACCTATAACCAAATACAGTGTTCACCATAAGTTAGGTTCGAACAACAACTGTTTTCTATGGTACTAGTTGTGGCACGTCTGATTGAACCTTAATAAGGGACATTGTTTCCGAGATTAATTTTTTTTACGAAAATCGATTACTTACGATCGATATGTAAGTGCATTAGAAGTTTTTGGCTCAGTTAATAGAGTCCATACTTGCGTTACCCCTAATAGCATAGTTTTTTTTAAATTTTTATTTCTTTATTCTATAAAAGACTTTCGTACATTTTGTAAATGTATTTTGCGAAAGAATTTCGCGCTGCGAAATAACGAAATATTTCGTAAAATTTGCGAAATGTTCCGCACATATTATTTATGTTTTTTTTTTCAGGAAAGCAAAATTTAAAATTATACTTACAACTTTCACGTGCAAAACTTGGGGCTTGGCCATAGAAGGAGGTGTAAATATACAGGGTGTCCGCCGGGAAGGTATACTACTTTGTTTTGCCGCCATTTTTATAAACATTAGTCTTGACAGTTCATATTTGGCAGTCGTAAGGTAGACACGTGGCAAATTTATTATGGAAAAATATTCGATAAACTAAAGTGTTTTAATTGTTAAAACATTTTATCAAAATCAATCATCGATTACTGTGATGATGAGAAAGTTACGGGAAATTTTTGGGAGAGACAACGTGCCAACAAAACGCACTATTTATGGTGTAGTGAATGATTTCGAAGAAAGATGTTCTGTAGGTGATAGACCCAAGCATGGACCTGGAAACGCTTGAGCATCTCAAACAAAATGTTCGTGATGAAATTAATGAAATACCGCGCGAAATGTGTGAGAATGTAATGAAAAATGTGCTCAAAAGGGCTCGCATTTGTGAGGCTGACAGAGGCTGACATTTATCTGATATTGTATTCCATACACAAAAAAGAAAACATTTATCAATATAAGACACATTCTCTTTCATTTAATCAAAAATTATAAACAAACAAAGTAGTATGTATACCTTCCCGACGGACACCCTGTATATGAAAAGAAGAGATATTCTAATCTTTCTATTAGCGCTTGTTTATTAATTTTTTTTTAAATCATTTAATTATTAATAACAATTACAATCAATCACAAATATATTTAAAAAAAAATTTTTTTGGTTGTTTAGGACAACTTCCGATTGCATTCTTTTTTTTTTATATATATACTCAAAAGTAAATATTTTTAATTTTAAATATTTTATAAATTTTTTTACAATCTACATTTTTGACTAAATTTTACACATTTATTTTATAGAATATTTGTGTTTCAAATTTGGGCAATTGACTTTTTATGTATTTTTTGCGCCTCTAAGTCTATAACAAAATATTGGAAACAGGGAAAAAGGGAAAGGTGTTCTAAGCGAACAAATGGCATTACTGCATTAAAAGGATGAACAATTTCATTCATACAATGAAGAATTATTAATGAGGCTACTTCATTAGCTGAATGAATGCTTTTTCTCTTAGTGTAGTGTGACAATATATAAAAAGAGTTTTTCTTGGTATGTATATATATATATATATATATATATATATATATATATATATATATATATATATATATATATATATATATATATATATATATATATATATATATATATAGCTCATTTAATCAAAGAATGCCATAAATATAAAAAAAACAAATAATTAATCCTTATATCGTTCTTCATATTGTGTAAAAGTTTTATACAAATATCTTGTTTACTCGTAAATTGAAAATTGCAAACTTAAAACGCGTTTTCGGGCCAACTGGTTTTTTAGAGTTATGACGTTCTTTAAGTAAATGAGCGATATATGCACATATGTACTTCAAAAGAAAATCTTTCTGTCAGCTATAAATTTTTTCAATGAATTCTGTCATTAACAACAAGCTTATAGCAGGCAACAAACAAACAAGCTTTAAGCAAGCTTGTGAAGTAAGCACATTAACTGAAACTGTATACCAAAATTTTATTGATAATTTGATCTCGATAACGACCCAATGCTAACACATTGACAATTGCTCACAGTATCGAACTAGGACTCTTCATTCGTTCGTTCTTCAAACGTTCTACTTGTCGCACACTTAAGCTGGATTCACCCATTGTTTCGGAACAAAATTTTTGTCCGGGCAAAATTTTTTTTATATGAAGTTTGACGTTTCTCTTTTTGAGAGAGAGAGAGAAGAAGAGAAAAATTTTGTTCGGAACATTTTCTACTTGAATTGGTTTAATTTTAATTTTTGTCCGGACAAAATCGAACTGAGCTGCCAACTGTTTTAATTTTTTTTAGCCAAAGTTGAACTGAGCTGCCACATCATGTTATATAAATAATAAAAGCACAGAGTATACTTGTATTTATTACAATAGAAATAAAGAAAAATTAAGAAAAACATATCCATATGTATGGAGTTGAAGGAATCCATTGCAGTAAACAATTAAAAAGATGTGTGTGAAACAACAAATTGTAATCATTTGCCGCTGTGCTGCCACCTGTAAAATTATATATATATATATATATATATAAAATTTCATATGGTAGCTTTGATTTTCCAGACAAAATGTTCGAAATGGATGAATCGTCTTGCAAAAAACTCTCAGTAAAAAAAAATGTCTCCAGACAAAAATTTTCTTCCGAAACAATGGGTGAATTCACCTTTACATTCAAAACAAAACAAATTTTTATATTTTGTTGTTGTTTCAAATGTAAGTGTGCGAAAAGTCGAACACTGTCGATATCGTGGGATTGGCCCTAATTTCCGCTATTTCACTTAGCTCAGTGATCATTTGTTCAACTGTGTTTCTTCCGCAATGTTCAATGAGAATACAGAATTGATACAGAACTGAGGTTGTGTTTATGGTGTAACATTATTCATAAACGTCTTGCGTAAACACATAGCAAAGTGTAACTATTAGAGATGGGCGCGTGTGAAATGAACAAGCACGCTTGTGACAGAAATCGGATTTCGTGCATGTTCCGGTCGTATCGTGTCAAGCAAAATTGACACCATAAAACACGAAACGATTTTAAGTGTAAAATATGCAAAACGGCGTAAGTAATAAAAATATAATTTTACAGGAGAAGCAAAAAAACGAAAAAAAACTAAACATACTTGTAGTTACGTGCTTTGCCTTTTGTTAATAAAAGAGTCATTTTTGATCGCAGAAGTGAAAAATTTTATCAAGACATGTATTCACAATAAACAATCAAAAACTCGATTTTGAATTTTTTGAATTTTAGTTGCGCCTTATTGTATTTTAGCTAAAGATATGGGTGTAAAGGACAATTTATAAGTCCAATTTAAAGAAAAAAAAAATTCTTATATAAAACATTCATTTGTTGTTGCCAAACCAACAACCAATGAATTTATTTAATTCGCATTAATTTTGGCACACGTTAAATAAAAAAATTATAAAATATTGAAATAGAAAAACTTTCTTTTAACAAGTGTCACACTAGTTATGCCTTCATTTTCAATCTGTTTCTCCCTGACGACATTTTTGATGTTGAAATAACTTTGGCGTTAAATTGAAGAAATACTTGTTCATTTTCAAGATAATATTTAGTTAAAAAAAAAGAAAATTAAATAATAATAATTGCATTCATAAAATTTGTCCAATTTTTATTAATTTTTGCTATTATTTTTTTTTATAAATTTGCTTTTTTAATTGAGATCTTACATACATAAAATATATAATTATAATAAATTTAAATTTTATTTATTTTTAAGTTTGTACTTTTTAACAAAAAACAAAACGTACTACATAATGACTTTAAAATGTATTTTTTTTAGTTTTTTATTGCAACTACTTTTTTTTTTTACTTTCTACCATTATATATGTAAATGTTATGTTTAAAATTAATTATGTATGCAAATTTTCATTACGAATAATTTAATTTTTTTTTGTTTGTTATTTATTTATAATTATATTTATAATAGTTTGTAGCAATTAATAATAAAATAATTTCTTTAAGTGGCTGTAACCATATTTGGCTTAATTTTCTATTCCTATGATATATGCTTTTTTTATTAAGTTTGCACAGTAGTAAATAATTTATACAAAATACATACATACATGTGTACATATGTATGTATATATTTAAAGGACCCGTTCATATGCTCATCCAAACACGCACTAATAAATTAATCATCCCTGCAAAGAAATTAAAAGAAAATTCAAAATATTAATAAAATCATGAATTGTGTTTTATGTAAATAGAGACGCATTAGGTCTCTAAGGCCGAGGCCACGCAATGAGCGGCTAAAAATTAAAACATGGAATACTACTGAAGTGGCCACGCAATGAGCGGCATTTCTGAGCGGCTAAGCGGTGCCGCTCAGGAATAGAACTTGTTCTAATTTTTAGTTGATCTCTGAGCGGCGAAGTATAAACATGGGTATAAAATGCTATTATTGAGGATCTCAGAGTGAGGACGATATTATATTGGTAAACAATGCGCCTATCAGCAGCAGTACTGAAGAACTAAAATTGATTAATAATAATATGCCCAGCACTAGCAATACATCTACTGATTGTTTCACTCCAGTCCCATTAAGAAAAAAAAAAAGGAAGAGGAGCTCAAACTCGCCGCTCTGCCGCTCATTGCGTGGCCTCGGCCTAAGGAAAATTTAATTTTTTTTTAATATTTTATTAATTTTTCTTTATAGACGCAAACATTCCAAAACATTAACAAAAACTGTACCAATTTGCAAAATGCTTATGTATGCAGTTTAAATCTAATGCCGAGTACACACTATGGCATTTTGTGACATCACAATAGTGAGTACTAGTGGCAACGTTTGTCATTTCCGTTTTTTTTTTCGTTGTGTGGCATTGCTTTCCATATGAAAAACATAATGTGTACCGTGTTGCACACACTTTGAAAATTACACCACAAAATGACAACACAAGAAATGCCAGCTATGTACTCGGCATAAATATCTAAATATTTACATATTTATATTGTACGTATGTACGTAAATAAAAATTGTGTATATTTTACACATTTTGTCATATAAAAAAGCTAATTTGAAATAATTTACAGCCCAAAACAAAAAAGCATAAACATTTTGAGTTTCTTTTTCGTTATTGTTTTAAATGTTGACAGCACAAAAATTCGTTATCGCAACGCACAATTAAAATCAACAATTTGTTGTATTGTACGTACTAATGTCCTGCACAAGACCATTTATAAGACCTTTCAAGACATGAGAGATTTTTCGAATGCTTTGCTACAGCGAAATATTCTAAAACAAACGCTAAACAATACTGTTGGCAAGATATTTGTTTGAATTGTTTGTCTTGCCAACAGTGTTGTTTAGCGTTTGTTTTAGAGTATTTCGCTGTAGGAAAGCATTCGAAAAATCTCTCATGTCTTGAAAGGTCTTATAAATGGTCTTGTGCAGGACTTTAGTACGTACGCACACATCACTTATGTATGAGCAACATATGCTTCCACATTATAAATATCGTAATAAAAATAAGAAATAAAAAGCAAAATTGTACAAAATACCACAACACCGAGCATCACAATTACTCGCATAGACACACTTGAAAACATAACGAGGTTTATTGAAACAAACGCAATGTCAGCGACAGGCGACAGCAAGATAAGTTTAGAATTAAACACACAAGCTGTACTGGAAATCAAGAGTGCCCATTGTGGCCATTTGCTTTCTTGCAAATCCAGGTTAGTGACACAGAAAATGTTCTACATATCCTCTTCATCGATATCCTGGCAGTTGCGTTCAATGTTTAACCTTTCTGCCTGCATGCCTACCTATGAGACAATATCCGGTTAGAACGGACACTAGAATAAAGACTTCTTTCCTATTTCTTAAAATCAAAGGAGCTATATTTTCCCTATTTAGATGACTCCATAACTGCCTGGTGATAACGCAATCATTTCTCAAGTGATATTCACTTTCAATCAAGCCGCAAGTTCTTTTTTAGCAAGGATATCTGCCTGAAAAATACTACAGTGATCCGGAGGTCGCTTTGCAATACAAAGATCTAAAGTCCCGCAAAAAAACTCCATAACCCACACCTTCTTATGCTTTGGAGTCGTCCGTATAAACACTTTTTCTTCTGCCTGTAATACCATTGCTCCACAATTCTTTAGATGGTAGCCAAGTTTTATAAAGACGGTTGTGTAGTAGAGCAGGGGAAGTTTGGTCAATCCTTGAGTATTCTACAGTGGCCGGTAGCATTCCTGTTCCACAGTGAGGTACAATGAGGACCGATTGCGAAGGTTATTGATATTACCTTTCCTACTATGTCCAATGGTGGTACGTGCAGGAGCATCCCCAATGCATCCGTAGGGCTAGTGCGAAGACCACTCGTTATATACAAGGATGCAAGTATTTGAGCCTTGTGTAACATATCGCTCATTTACATCAATAGTGTCTCATTTTTTGAGCTAATATATATATATAGCTTCCCGTCGTTCCTACGAGGAGCATAAAGCATCTGTTTTTTGAGGTTTCATTAATCAATTAGTTTCAGATAAGCATAAGTGATTGGCCTACTGTATCCTATTCTGATGGTGGAGCTGCCATCTAAGCCAATAGACTGCCTGAGTAAGTAACACATTTATATAGCGAACCGCTTATTATAAGAACAGACGCCCGCTTGCAGCCGCTCCAACTAGGAGAACAGATGCTGCAATCGCCTCTCACGACTCGCCGATGCTTGAAGGTTGTCAAGAACATCGCGCAGGTGCCACGACGAGGAGGTTCGTGAGTCGACTTGAAGTACAATTAATAAGGATCACTCTGGGTTCACCAAATTGAACCGATCAGTAGTTTTGCCTTATCATTGTACCCCCTGACCCTGAGCTAATAATGCAGAATAATGAGGCATTTCGTATTTTATCTTGTGTAAAATTTTTATATAAATAGCAAAACAGGATTTTTTGAGTTGTGACACTATTGAAGTAAATTAGCGATGTGTGGATACGAATTTTTCGCCAGGGACGGCCACCACGCGATGTTCCCATACATGAGAATTCGGAGTACTATTGCAGTATAGATCCAGTGATCCAGTATAAATAGAGTGAAATTGTTGCTTTCTTCACTCCTTCTATAATATTAATTTTGAAACTCAGCTTAGAGTCAAGAATAATCCTGAGATATTTTGCATTGTTGAATACTTTCACTCTTAATAACACGGAAATAGTGTTATTAAGCGTGATAGGTTGGAAAACATGTATCTTATAATTTCTGGAGAAGAGAACTAGTTCCATTTTAGTAGGATTAACGGCAAGACCTCGTTTCACCGCCCATCTTATTAAATATGAATACATATCTTACCTGATGTAGACTTAGAAAAGAAAATTAAGTGCTCGGTAAACTTTCTTCCGGTTTCTGGCTATTTTTTTTTTTTTTTTGATTATTTTTAGCTTTGGCGATTTTTTCGTTTTTTGCGTTTTTTTAGTTTTTTATGATTCTTTTTTCTGTTTTTGGCGATTTATTTTAGTTTTAGCGATTTGTTTAGTAATGACGTTTTTTTTTGCGATTTTCTGATTTTCCTTAAACCGGAAATTTGAGTTATGCTGTGTTGGAGTAAAGAAGCGTTATTTATGATCAATGTGCTCGGCTCATTCAGATACATTTTTAAGTTGCGTAATTTTTAATTATAAAAATCGAAATTGTTTCATGATTGCTAAAAAACATTAGGGCCGATGTAAAGAGCAAGTAAAATAAATCATTTTGAAAGTAGCTCTTTAAAGATGCAGATACTTAAGTCTGATAAGGCCGAGTCACAAAGAGTCCGTCATACGTTATACGTCTTCTTTTTCAACTGACAGTTAAGATTTCTTTCTGACAGCTAAGAGCTCTGTCACATTCAGTACGTCTCCATCAACGCAAGCTATAAAAGTTGGGCAAATTCTAACATTTAGCGTACGTTGACTAGTTTAACAGCTATTAGTTGTTTTTCTTATATTCTTTCATTTAGGCCCAAATTCACAGTCTACAGTTAACTAACGCCCTTGGTTTAACTAACGATTTTTCTTATAAATTTCATTGGTTAAACCACCTTCATTAGTTAACTAAGGACTGTGAATTTGAGCCTTAGGTTTGCAACAATAAAATAAAACAATAGAAATAAATAAAATAAATAAAAATAAAAATAAATAAATGCGCATATGATCCAGCTAAACCCCTCAATAATCAATTTCAATGTATTTTTAACAAAAAATATTTTACTTAATAAGTAAAATAATAGTTTGCGATTATTAGTGCGTTTAAAAATTTTAAACTTAAATTTTAACAATTCCCATAAAAACACTAATTAAAAATAACTCAAGTTTAATTCATGAAATGGAGAAGAAACCTATTGAAGCTGCTTAAATGTTTCCGTCAACAAAGTATTCATTGTGTCCACTTCCTCAGTCGTTGCATATATATCAGTTGCAAAAGGTGATGTATAACGTGTAAAGAATTCTATGTGACTCGGCCTAAAACTTCAAAACACAGGTGTGAAAAAAATCGCTACACTTCGTATTAGGGATCAGTTGACTTGGTGGTCGAAAATTACTGAATATGGGATGTGCAATATTCTGTCTAGAGATCGGGCAACACCACAGGACAAAGCTCCTAATGACCCTGTGGCTGAGTGGTAGTGATGCTACCTCTCAGGCCAGAGGTCGTGGGTTCGGTTCCCGCCATATGCCCTAGGTGTTTTCTGCAGACAAGCTAATCGCTTCGCGGGTTATATTTGTTTATAAAAAAAAAATTAAGGGAAATTGTATAACTCTTTTGTCAAAAGCGCTAGCGATTTTATTTAAAATTCGCCTAAAATTCTATAAATTTTTGTCAATCACGTGCATACATACATACGAGTTCATATGTACATATACATTTATTTTGCTGAAATTTGTGTTTTCATACTTGAAGTAGCACCATAAAACTCTTCTGCTCTTTACTCGTGTGTTTATGTATTTCTTTTCTTTTCTTTTTTGTTTGTGCACTGATTTGACGTTTTATCGAAGTGTGTTGTTGTTTGTTTATTGTGCAGTTTCCTTGTACAATTTTGTAAATATATGTTTAAATTTTTGGTTGACAAACTATTTCTTACTCAACCTAAAGATTCTTGCTTTTGTATGCCACACAACAAAAATGTCTTTCGTAATAGAGATCCGTGAAGTAATTTTCTCAAATTCAAAAGAATTTCTAGAAATCGTCAGCATTAAAAGTCTTATTTGCTAGAAAACGATGAAACTTTATATCACTTCTCCATCATTTAAATTCGTTTTGGTTCTTTAAAAAAGATTGATGGTTTTTATTTGCAGTCTCTTAACACTTTGATTTTTTTTTCTTCTTGTAATTTTATATGATTTAAAGTATTCAAGGTTTAATAAAATTTGATTTATAAGCACTTGAGAGAAATTAAAATGTCACATTGTTAAAAGGCAGCAGAAGTATTTCTAATAATTTTTTTGCGTCTTTTGGATAATAGTTAGTAATAATAATAGGCAATAAATCATTTGGAATCATATTTAAAAAAAAATGTTGTCAGTAGATTGAGTTGCATTAAAATGACGTTTCGTATAGGAAGCTCCTAATCTATTGTAATTCATTCCTACAAAGGCCGGAGTCAGGGAAGTAGGACTTCTCTGATACAATTAAGATTCAGAAAGTGCCAATTGCCAAGATATCTAAACCATCCACACATACTCTGACATTTGCATTTTAGGTAAACAGCTTTAGGTTAGGTTAGGTTAGGAAGGGTGGTGCTATACCGCACCTTCACTCGGAGACCTAATTGGGTCCATTGTGATTCCCTTCTATTTCCCATCACTAGTAATATTTACCCTCCCATTTGTAGCCACAAGTGACCCTATTTTCCATCATTAAGTCACCGAATTCCCATGATGAAGCCCCTGATGTACTCTAGTTTACATTTCCCGACCTCAGTAATGCTTTCATGGAAACGTCTGCTCAGCCTTCTAAGCCTATGACGTTCCAGCTTCGGGCAGTGACAGATAATATGTTCAGTGGTTTCTGGTTCCTCTTCATCCCCCACATCCTACAAAAATCTGAGGTGCCAGTTTCCCAAATGCTGGTTCTCTGACCGAGCAGTGACCTGTCAACGCTCCTATCATGTCCAGTACCAGTTTGGATCTTCCCGAGTCAAGTTTTGGCCAAAAACCCCTCGAGACTCTACAACAGTTTTGAAAGCTCTTAAATTTGTTCTTGTTTCTTTGCAATGTAAGAGCAAGCATTGTTGTCGCCGAGATATGATTGGATGTTGTGCTCTCATCGTTGTGAAAGCACAAAAGCTCTTTTGTAAAAGTTTGTACATTGTGTATATGGTTTGGACGTAGCTGATCTGAAGTTTAGATTCTAACCGCAGTATTCATAAAAAATGTTTTAGGTTTATTACAGGTTTATTTGACAAATTTCCCATAGAAATACGTCAAATAAGCGCTTAATAAACCTAAAATATTTTTTATGAATACGACAGTAAAACTATGCCATTTTATGTTTACCAAATAACAGGGAAGATATTTGAGCGAACCTTTCACTTTTAAGCTATACCTGCTGAGCCTATCACATCGAAAATACAGCTATTCCGGCAGTCTTATGATGCCAAATGGAGGTGCAGTGCAAGTATTTTTCAACTCTCCTCTTGTTATAATATAAAAACTCAATCAATATCTGAGCTGCCCAAAGTAGCACCAGATTGCCGAGCATCAATCGGCTTCTAATTAAAATTAATACACATACGCGAATACATCTCGTGTTTCTCTCGGTGACCAGCTGTGATCTATAAAATCCCTAAAGGAATTACGTCCAAACACACATACTCTGGTATTTGCATTTGAGGTAAGCAGCTTTGAAAGCTCTTGTTTTTTTTGCTGTCGCCGAGATCTGAATGGCTGTTGTGCTCTAGTTAGTGTAAAAGCACAAGAGTTTTTAGCACATTGTGCATATGGCTTGGAAGTAAAGCTTAAATTAGACGTACCATAGTAATAATGCCATGACCCATAATCAAACCAAAATTCAATTGGTTTCTATGGCAATGACTATGGCGTTATGGCGAGTCACCTATAATCAAATATAGTGTTGCCCATAAGTTTGGTTTGAACAGCTGTTTTATATGGTTATAGTTATGGCACGTCTGATTGTTCTAAAGCGCTGCTGGCTAGCGAGAGAAATGTATTCGTGTATGTGTATTCTTTTTTGTATAATAAGCCGATTAAAGTTCGACACTCTGCTGGCACTTTGGCCGGCTATGCTGTAAAGCAATGCACGCCTACTGCGCATCAGAATAGTCTTTAAAACTTTCGTATTTTGTTTAATGTTAAACCGTGTAATTGACAGAAAGTTGTAGTGTGCTTGCCTATAATCTTGAAAAAATCTTAACAACTTTCCCTTATAACTTAGTTAGCTCAGATTGCAAAAATGATTAGTTAAAATCATTTGATGATATCACGCTTATATGCATATGTACATATAAACATCTATTTTTTTTTGTCTCGGAAATCCCCCATAAAGTTTTGAAAATAACCTTCCTTAATACTTTTTTTATTGTCCGATAAGTTAAATATTTTTATGCTTCTATAAGTTTGCTGTAGGAGTAAATCTGATTTATGGCTAAAAAATATTATAAATAATAAACAAAGCACTTGGTGCTAAAAATTAATATTTTTACTCGGACTAACAGATCTAACGCAGCGATATGAAGCTATAGATTTATAAGTGTTTTCTTTTCAGAATATCTACATACATAGATATGTAAATTGCATGTTAGTTAAACTAACATACAGACATACATTGCGTTTTAATGTAATTTAACAATTGCATTTTACAACTTACTTTTCACATCACTTACAAAAAATAAAAAAATAAAAAAAATTAGCATTAATTTAAAAGCTTTAATCTTTTGTAATTGTTCTGTGGGCAACATTGTAGCCTAAAGTTTTTATTCGTCTAAGCACTAAAAGTTAATTAAAATAAACATAAAAATATTAATTGCTTTTCGACTGCCTGATGATGTAAGAAAGTGTTTTTTTTATAAACAAATGTATACAGCATATACATAGAATAATGAATTTTTTTTATTATTATTTATTTGTTAAATAAATATAAATCATACTTTAAGTCCTTCAAATGGACATTTAAGACCGTTCGGGATAGGCATTCAATGTAGCATTTCAAGATCGAAAACATAAGCAAACGTAAGTTACTGCAAAAAATAAAATATTATGGAATAACAAGAAACAAATAACAATTAGCAAAATTGGCAAATTTTAGATTTCATTAGAAAAAGTCTTTCAACAAATTGCGATACTATGACCAAAAAGAATTCACGTATCCCATATACATACCTACAGTGACCAATGTTTACATATACAAGGCTGAAGTTTGTATTGGCTGGCACTAACAGAGTAGACTAAATATTTAACGCTGACAATAACCCCACAATAAAAATCCTGCTGCAGTTAGATCTGAAGACCAGAGAGGGAGGCTACCGTAATCTTAAGTTTCTTGAAATAATTTTATTTGAAAATTTTCTATGTGAATAACGTTGCTATAACAGGTCAAGGATACATGTGAACTTACCCCATTTTGTTGAAATTATACAGAACTAAAAAGAATTCACTTTCGGTGCAGTTCGAGAAAGAAATATTTCTGTAACATTTTTAAATAACAAGCTCCAGTGAACGTTGCAAAAAAAAAGTGACTCGAGCTGAGTGTAATTCTCTATCGAGAGGAATTTTGGAATTGGAATCACTACACTTTGTCGTTTAAATCAAAATAAGCCTCGTCTGATATAAAGATGTGGTTAAACATGGTTTTTTCTTTTTCCAACATTGACAGCATCCTTTAGCAGCATCCTTTCTAAACAGATACACAAGTCTGCGAGGCTTAATTTGCTTGTAATTTAAAATTTATAGGTAAACAAATTCAAATCGTTGTCCAAATTTGTCGGCAGGGACTATCGAGTGATACCCATTAATAACAATTAAATTTCTTATTGAAACACTTGGTTGGGGTGACCTGTATGGCAGCAGCAATTATTTCTTGTGTCCTAACTGTTGGATTTCTATTGTTACAATTGTCTTTGAGCAACTGTGTCATGTTCGGCGAAAAATTTTATCCATTTGCTTAGCCACGATTCGAAAGTGCGCTGAAACTCGCTTTGGAAATAAATTATTAAGGCGAGTGCGTGATAGTGATGACGTGTTTTGTCATACAAATTTCGCAGTTTTACTAAATTTACATAAGGAAACTTTATTCTAAACTATAGATTTTGGTCAAATTTGCGGCATCTTTAAAAATCTGCGAATACATAACTAAAATCGATTAAGATTTTTAATTTTTCAAAACGATTTTTAAAAAATTTTCGTAAACGATTTCTCTCGAACGAATCACCCGAGCTTAGTTAAGTTGGCAGCAACCGACTTGTCTTTTTGAGGATAGATTTTAAACTTGATCGGCTAAGTAGTTTCAACTTTGTTAAAAGAAACGGCTTGGTCAGTTTCTTACGAGATATAAGTGAGCTCAACATCTTTCTAATGCGGGAAATTCGCTTTCCATATGTTGACCCGTGCTTAAGCTAAGAGATGCTTTTGTTTACACGCACACAAACAAAAACAGATATACATAAACCTCACACACACACAGAGTGGACCTCCATACGTCAGGAGGCGCGTACCGCGATATCTTCTAGAGCTAACTACAGACTACTTTAAGAACAGAGAGCTTTTATATAGAATACAGATGCTGGAAGAAAGTCATATGCGGTATCATTACGAGTTCAGCAAGGTTTGGTGTTGGGCCCAATTCTATGCAACGTCATGTATGATGGTCATCAAACATGGGTCGTTTCTGCCTTCCACATAGTGTCGACAGATGCAGCCTTGGTGATCGCAGAAATGACGCCACTGCGGCTGATAGAGTATATGGAAAAGGAGAAGCATATTGAACAAAAAATTGGGCTACCGCACGCCAACCAGTTGATGTGCAGTGCAATGTAAAGATGGCAACACAACATGACAACTTCTACAAAATAAAGATGAACCGATTAACTCTTCCCTCGAATAGCACATTGCGTAGAAAGGAAGCACGGACAGGTGAACTTGCACCTAACCTAGTTGTTAACCATATACGGATGCTATAGAGCATACCTTTTCACGTATGGATACGACGACAGAGATTAGGTGACTAGAATCTGTGGATATAAGGGAACGCGGGGAACATATTTTCTTTGATTTCCCGCGAAAGAGTCATCCGATCGCAGATCACGTCCGACAATCTTATTCACTTGGAACTATGTGTGTGTCTTCCCATAAGAAGTCTTCTTAGATAATATCAGAAAAAGAGAGTTCTAGTCTATTGGATCGCTGAATAACCACCACGAAGTAATCCTTAGCAGTGATCCCAGAGGTACAAATGGTTGGAAAAAGTACGTTTTTTTCTTGCACGTTTTTTAATAATGCAGTGTTGCAGCGCCTCTGGTGTCAATGAGGCGTATTACATTTTCGAAACTGTGCTTTGTAGCCATTTTATTGGTTATTTTTACTTCACCGGTGATTCTGCTAGACAATAGCGATGAATGAAGGCACTCTGATGTTACATTAGGATTAGTATCCGCTGAAGCCGGTGTAGGTCAGTGACCAGTGTCTATGCCTTCATCACTTGAACTTTTCCTACAACAACTGATACAAAGGGACACTAATGCACAACAGAAAAATGCGTAGTGTTGTTATTTAATGACTGTCGGAGACTGGGCTCCAACCCAGGATCTTCGGTTTTCTAGTCAACGTGCTAACTACTTCAGCCAAGTATTGCCAAGCCAAAAAGTAAGAAGATTTCATAGCATTAGCTTAAAAAAACACACTCACACTCACACACCCATACGAATATCATCGCTTTTTTGTTTTTGTTTCCAATATTATTCGAATTTATCGTTCGCATTTACAGAAACGGGGGGAGATTCGACTCCCAGGACTTCAAAACGTCGAAATATAATAAAAACATTCGGGTAAAATCAGTAACTTCCCGTAGCGGGTAGGTAAAAAGTTATTATATTTAATTTTGATAGCGCGTTGCATTAGGCATCTTGTACACATTTGCATTTTAATCACACGTTGTGCTCAACGATTTTATATAATATGCTGCGATTCTAACTCTTCTCCGTCTGACTCTTTTCATACGTTTTGTTCAAATTATTCAAATAATTAATATTAAGCGGGTACCTTATTCATGTGTGATTTAATCCTAAAAAGTAATTTTCAACTCTAGTTTAAAGTACACATTAGCATCCATACACATTTTTTGTCGGCTTAAAATTATTTCAATAATTTTTTTCTTTTAAAATAAAAGCTTCATTAAACTTTTTAACTTTATATTAATGAACTAAAGTTCTCAGAAATTATGTTATTTGTATTGATTTCATTTATAATTATTACTTTTTTGTTAAAAGTATATTGTACAAGTTTGATTTGCTTTCTTTGAAAATCTATAAATCAACAGCAGCCACGTTAAAACACTACATATTTCAAACGAAAACCTCAAATTAAGCGCCAATTTTAACAAGCCGTACGAATGAATGAACATTGACGTATTAGAGGAGACTTGAGGCTACAACAGTATCACAATAAAAATGAATAACAAAAACAAAAGCCATAATAATCCTTAAGTGATAAAAGTTATGGAAAAAAATATTCTTCCCCAAAGCCGAAATTGAATAACTTCAAACCAAGAAAAATAATGCACAATAACATTTTCGAAAAGAGATTATATGCCACAGATGATGCCATTTTAATGGTAATCACTTGAAGATAAAACAAAGACAGCAACAACAACAACTAACATACGAAGAAGAAGAAGAAGAATCGAATCTGCTGAATTTAACTGTTTGGGGAGGGGAAGGAAATGTTTTCACGTTCAACAAAAGTAACAGAAACCGTAAAAAAAGAAGAGGAAATAAGTATGTATGTAAGTATATGACGACAAGACATTTATGATTATTATTTTGTATATGGACTTTTATTGTCTTTTTTCCCTTTTGCTAGAAAAAAAAAGAAAACTTTCTGTTGTTCTGTTTTTTATACTACTATGTAGTTGTAAAATGCAGAATGAGAATGATAAATAGTCAGCCATTGCAATTTGAGTTTGTGAAGGGGAAGAGAGAGCTTTAAGAAAAATGCAATTAACCGCTTGTAAGAGAGTACTACTCGTAATATGCAACACAAGCTACTCTTTGGTTGCAACTTGCAAGTATAGCCAAGTGCTCATATTTAAAAAATAAAAATAAAGTTTACTCGAAAATTTGCTACACAAAGTCGTACTTGGTTGGTAATGGATTATTCTAATTGGTCAGTTACAGGTTTTCAGTTTTGATTGTTTTTCTCGTCTCAATAAAGAAGCCTGCCTTATGGTCTTGTTATGCCTAAGTAGACAAATCGAGATTCCATTTTTACTTTTGTACGTTTTTTTACATAAAGTAAACATAACCTCTTTTTAACCGACTTCAAAAAAAAGAAGGAGGTTAACAATTCGTCTCAATTTTTTTTTTTTTTTAGGTGTGTAGGTTGATAACTCGGTGCATTTTGGATCGATTGTAAAAATTCTTTTGTTGTCTGAGAGGATATAGCTTCCCATTGGTCCCATTTGAAAAAAGTGGGTGGAGTCACGCCCACAATTTTTTAAATTTGATTTAATGATCTTCTACTCATTGGATTGCTGCGAAACCTAGCTAACATCTTTTGTTCTTGTAATTACAAAATTTTTAAGTTGAAAAAATGGGCGGGGCTACGCCCATTAAAATGTATTATAACATTACACGTGGTTCTACTTAACTGATTTTTACAAAACTTAGCACACACCTTGAACCTTAAAATGGACAAAGTTTTCTTCAAAAAAATGGGCGGGGTTACGCCCATTAAAATTTTATATTATATTTCACAGGGCTCTATTTCACCGATTCTTACGAAACTTGGCACACACCCTAAGCTTTAATAAAGGCACAAAATTGCGTTCAAAAAAGTGGGCGGGGCACGTCTATTAAATTTTAGTATAATATTTCATGTGCTTGTACTTAACCAATATTTATAAAACTTGGCACACACCTTAAACTCTTAAAAATACATAATCTTGTTTTAAAAAAAGGGGCGTAGCCACGCCCCTTAAAATTTACTACTTAATTTCACGTGCTTTTACTTTATCGATCTGTACGAAACTTGGCACACACCTTGAACTCTTATAAATACACAATCTTGTTTTAAAAAAGTAGGCGTAGCCACGCCCCATAAAATTTAATACTATATTTCAGGTGTTTTTACTTAATCGATTTTTACGAAGCTGGACCATAACTCTGCTCTAAGAAGATACTTACAAATAAAACTTTTTTGAATTGACCAGACCTCAAAAGTATGCACTACAAAGGTAAAAATAAAACTTAAAAAAAAAAAAATTTAACCGAATTCAAAAATAAGCACTAAAAAGCTACAAATAATATAGATCTCGTTAAATAAAAGATTTTTATATATGTTACCTATAGTTGTTGTTGGATTTTTTCTGCTTTTAATAACACTTATTTGACAAACTGTACAACAACTGCTTTTGTTTTCATGAAAAACTCACAATGCGCTCTAAAATGGAAATTATTTTATATTTCTTAAATAAATATTTTAAAATTATGGAACTAGTAATACAAAGTGAAGAAGTGCTTGAAAATCAAGTTATTGTATATAAAATATGCAGAAATACATCACAAAATAAAACTTTTTTATAGGCGCCTCGTTGTCAGTCATATCGTCTATTTTCGCTTCCCAGAGGTCTATGAAAATATTTTAGATTTTTTCCTCAAAAAAACTCTTTTTTTCAATAATTTTTTTTATTATTGTTGCTGCTGCATCTATTTTTAAGTTGAAAATCTTTCACATGACATCTTTTGTTATTCACTGGCATAAACATTATCAGCTGCTTCCGGTCATTTTAACTTGGCAGCACTGAATCTAGCACAGCGAAAACAAGGTTGAATTTCATAAAACTAACTTAAAACGAATTCAAAAATGGTTTTGAGTTGGTTTTAACAAAAACAATTTGTATTGTAAAACCAGGTTTTAATAGTAGGTTTTGACGTTAAAACCAACTTTTGTTAAAACCATGTCAGTGTGAAAACACTATGAAACTGCCGATTGTTAGCCTGGTCTCAAAAACAGTAGCTGTATTCCCATACTTTTTGGTTAAAGATCGGTATATCGGAGCAAGCCTGGAAAGTAATTGTCTGTAATACACATTAATTCCAAAAAGTACGGTGACAATAAAAATAAAAAGTACCTCTGAGCTCACATTTTCATCTTTTGAAAGCTTGTAATAATTCTTAAGGAAAAATCTCACATTTTGACAAAAAATATATATATGGTCATGCAATATTTTAGCTTGGAATTGAGAATTTAAAATTGTACCAACAACTTTCAAAAATTTTTCTTTTTGACTTTAATTGTACCAAAATATTTTTTAATTGAAATTATTTTTGCTTATTTTTGTTTAAAATTATTGTCGGTAGCCTTTGTTCTGGCTACCGAATCGTTTTCACAGATTTACTTGCGAGTTAGGATATTAAAGCATATGCTAAACCAGTTTAAGTTGAAATTTAGAATATATAAATTAACAGTATGTTCTCTAGCATCCGAATTTAGAAGAAAATTAATTTGAGAGAGTACGACTTCACATTTTTTGATTTTTTCGTTGCGTTTTACTTTTGCAACTCTGTCCTAAGTTACACCTGCACAAAATCTAGAAGATTTTAATTAAAATCTTTATGAAAATCTATACCGTTTACACCAAGTATTTTTTTTTGATATTTATAAAGAATTTTTTATCCAAAACAAAATCCATTAACTGAAAAATTTTAAAAACTATAACCAAAAAATTCTAATGTAGCCAATTCACACACCTTTTCAAGCAAGCCGTAGCTAATTTCATAATCTTCTATGTAAATATTATGTGCAGGGTAGTGAAAATAAAATAAAAATATTAGATTTTATGTACATTTCCTGCAAATCTACATACAAACTAGATTTTGTTTTGTATGGAAAATCTCGTGCAAAGCAGCTAGATTTAGCTTGAAATCTCGTAAGTACTAGATTTTGAGATAATGTAAATGCCCTATCACGAAATTGAGTTTTTCACTAATTACAACTTTGAAATCCCTGCTTGGAATTGCTATTTTTCAAACAGTTGTTTATTTCGTGCAAGAAGAAGAATAAATATCTCTTTCTCTCTCTCAAAACGGCTTTCATTCTTCAAACTTATAGTATGGGAAGAGTTTTTCAGTTTTTGGTGTAATTGGGAGAAAGCGGGATCCCAATGTACAACTACAGTCTGTATTTCCAAACGAAAAAAAAATGCTTTCAAATTTGTTTTTCATTACCATTTTGTTTCGTTTCGAATTATAGAGTAGATCCCATGATCATTCCGCTTATATAATCCTTACCAGCAGAGATGTTTTGAGACATGCAAATGCATCATATCAGCAGTACCATCGACATTTTTTTGGATGGTCTGATCACTTTTATGGCTCTTGATTCCAAGGTGGTGAAGTCGAATTGTGTGTTATAAGGCATTAAATTTATGACTGCTTTCAATGGAATGAAATATATGATGAATGTGAAGGAGTGGTAAGATGATTAAAATTTTTGTTTGCTGGAATTGGTAATGAAATGCTGTACTCTGAAGACACTCATGTAGCTCACGTTCGTCATTTGTAGAATGTTCACCATTCTTTGGTTCTCTTTATAGTAAATCTGTTTGCACTCCGGCACACAGGGTGATGGAACGAATATGATCTAGATTTTGCTTATGATGAGCCACAAGAAACTGAAACTAACCGAGTCGTAGGCACGATTCTTGGAAGATCTCAAAAGCCATAATAACCATAAAAATCTTAGTATTCGAGTACATAGCTTAAATGGTCTTCTGAACACTACAATGGGCTAAGACATTAAATAAATTTGGCAACCATGGTAATGAAGTTTGGTTAAATGGGAATGGAGATATGTAAGTATTACCTGATGTACATTAAGAATTTTTTCATAAAATTTCATGAATTTTGTTGCGCGAAACTTTTTCTATTTGCTAATTCCAGCGCTATAAAAGAGAGTGTTGTATAAAAAAGGACGTCAAATGAATATCTGATGCATTTCTGGCAACTTTTTTGATATAAGTTGCTCCTCCAGATCTCCTATTGACAAATAAAAATTTTCATGCAACTAATTTCATGAAAAGAATGCTTAATGTAAATCAGGTATATGTAGACATATGACACTTACTGACACTAGAACTTGAACGCTGAAGCATTTAACACATTCACCACTGCAAGCTATCGACTGCGAAATGTCAAGGATAGAATATACATGTTTATATGAGAATGATTATATTGACGACACAAGGCAATACCGAGGCAGGCTGTGGTCCATGCTGATGTCGTTATAGTCCAATTAAACTAATTTCTATTTTTGTTGGCGACAATGACCAAGTATAGTGATGCCAATATAAAACAAAATGTCGAAATGAATGATTTATTCATATTATTTAACAGAAAAGACAATTCAAAATTTATGTTAAGAAATAAATTGATAAATTTTTATATTTCTACGGGATATAAGTACATTTTAAAAGAGTGAATTTATTTTTATAAATGTGAATTATTTGAACCAGCTGCTGATGATGCTGCTGCCAAAATAATTAAGCAGCTGGCTACAAGGCGACAAATGCAGCTAGAGGCATTTGAAGTCGTGTCTTCCTGTCGCTTGCTGTGGTGAATGTGTTTAATGCATGGAAATGAAGGTATATCGACCTTCGAAAGCAACATACTTCACCTTTATCTTCGTTTTTAACAGAATGATTACTATTGCCTTCCTAAAAAGATTATCACATGCAATTTTTCTTCCTCAAAATAAGAAATTTTTGCCTAATTAATCAATCAAAATGTCTCTAGGACTGCTTAGGAATCATTACGCTACACAATCGTACGACTTTTGAGAAGACACAACCCTGGTATAATTGTCACGGGTGTGATAATATTATTAATGAATATAAATGTAAATCTGGCAACCTTTATTATAAGTAACCATAAGAGTAGTTTGTAAGTAACCTTAATTAGTTAAGACCCAGAGTAATCACCAATTTGCAATGCATAGATTGTTAAGAAATAATTATTAGAGCGAACGCCATATTTGAAAAAATAATAAAATACAGAATTGAAAAGAAAAACTTAATAATAATAATAAAAAGCACTTTTATTATTACAATAATGGCATTTGTGAAAATTTTCAAAAGACAATAAGAACTCATTAAATTAGAAAATTTAATACGCATAATTAACACCAGAGGCGCTGCATCACTGCATTATTAAAAACGTAAAAAAAAAGAAAAAATTTAGAGTTGTAAAAGAATGAAGATCTCCTCTATCGCTTCCTTCACCACCTGTCGGCTATATCACTATTCCTCTTCTAAAGAAGGTAACACCTATTAATAGTTGTTGCCTGAAATTATACAAAAAATTTTTTTTTGAGAGATTTTGTTTGAAATTTTATTTGCATGGCTTATGAAGTGAGCAAATATATATTATGTATTGCACACGATTTCGATTTTTCTTACACTAATATGAGATACCCCTTAATGGGTTACTTGCAAAGTAACCTGAAGCAAAAGTTGTTGCTTTTAAACATCATCTTATTGCTGTTGATTTTAAAATTTAAATATACATCAAGCTTCTTAGGTGAATAATAAAACTTTAGTGTTTTTTTTTTTTTTTTTTTTTTTTTTTTGTTTCCCCAAACAAAATAAGACAGTTGAGCAAAAATTTTACCCTCATGATAGATGTACAAGATGAAAAATACAAACTACTCAACAACATTGATATGACTGCGAGTATCATCGTAATCCATAAAACCTCTTCTAAATTGTATGCGATATTAATGATCGTATAATTCCCTTTTGAGAACTGTGTACGATGTTGTTGTTGTTGGCGCTGTTTATTTGTATTCAAAGTGATCAAATATTAAAGATAATGCTCACTCGTATATGATTATGTAAGATAAGATTATTATAGCCAGTTTTTGTTTTTTTATTTTGACTTTTTATTAAGCAAAGGAAACAAAGATGCTTTCAAATTTAAGATGTTTCTTTCCATAAGGAACAGTATTAAGTTTATGATGGCAAAATAAATAGACAGACAAAGTGATAAAAGTTGTACAACATTGGAAGTAGGGTAATAATTTTTAATTGACAGCCTGTGGCAATTGTTACATTTTGTATGTACATACATATGTATGTATGTATGAATGTAAATTTTCAAAGTTTTCAAAAAAAATAAGCCACTATTTGATGTGTTTCGTGTGGAAATACATTTCTTGTGAAAATCCGATTTTTGATCCGACATTGCAGCACAGACAGATTGATACTTTCCATATCAAATTTGCCCAAAAATAATTCACGAAATCTATGGCACTGCCACAACACCGCCAGCTTATGCATTTACATTTAGAAATAATGGTATATACGTTTCCATTTACATTCCTATTTCACTACATGCGTATCTTAATCGAATACGAAATCGTTGAAATGTCTGCGTAGAGATCCGGTTTATTGGCACATAGGTACTTTTCATTTCAGCACGTTCCAAAGGAAAGTTCCACGGTCTTTATAGTCAAACCTTATTCCATTTCATACATTTAAATTGTGCATGTCGTGTCCATTATTGGGCATTCACTGTTTGACTATCAGGACTATTTATCACTACACGACAAACAGTAATGTGAAATTAAAACTGTGGTCATAAGTCCACATTTTCTAATTTTCTCGACCCATTTAGATACAACAGATTACTATAAAGAGTAGAAGTCTTAAACTCGCTCGAAAGAGCGTAAAACTTGGCAACCGCAGGCAGGGAATTTTGAATTTTATAAACGCTAACCTATTTTACAGACTCTGCACGGTGACTTATTTTTAAAAGATCAGAATAAAACATGCTTATAAAAGTATTATACTATCTCTTGTAAATTGTGCTTTTTTAAGCCTGATAGGACGTGCTAACTGTCAAACGAACTGTCATACTGCGCTCACTTTTTTCGGGAAAATCATCGTGAATACAGTGAAGGTGAACACAACGCTGCCAAATTATCTAGATTTATTTTCAAAATCAGTCAGAATTTTGCCAATTATTCAAAAGCTATGGCAATATCAGAAAGAGAAAGAAAGTCAAAAATTGAGAGAATAAGAGGAAAGTCCGCAGAGAAAATAAAATAGATTCTAGCTTTATACCGTTCCGCACTGCGGTTTTTTACCTCAAAATCGTATGAAAAACCGCACCGCAATAAATTATCGTTACATTGTGTTCAGACTCTCAGAAATTTTCGTTTATTTTGCTGATTAAGCACCTTATGTCTATAATATAGCCTCTATACGCATTTCGTGTCGGGATACTTCAACCATGCATTTTTGAACATAAGCTAAAAAATTCAGTAAAGTGCAATTTTGAATCGCACACGAAGGGTTCCGTACGGACACTACATATCGTTACCTTAATATATAAATGGCCTAACTCATTATTTTCATGAAATGGAGTTTTTTTTTGTATATTTCGTTACAAGAACATATATTATATCGAAAAAATGCAAAAATTTCGATTACAAAAATATAATAAGTTAGGGCCACTCTATATTTAGGTAACGATATGTAATATTATACGAACTTTAGCCTATGCAATCGAATATGTTACCTGATGTCCAATTTTTTTTTTTAACATTTTTAAGTACCCGGTGAACATTTTTTCGGTTTTAGAGGATTTTTTTTTTTACTTGTAACACTTTTTCTTAGTTTTGGCGCTTTTTTCGTTTTAGGGATTTTTTCGGTTTTTGCCGTTTTTTTATTTGTAGAGATGTTTTTTTGTTTTGGTGCTTTTTTTCGTTTTGGCGATTTTTTCGTTTGGAGATGTTTTAGTTTAGGGATTTTTTAGCATTAGAACAGTGCTGTCAGAAATAAAACTATAGTCTTATGAGTGAGAAAACTTGTCGTAAGTCGTCTCTGAAGTACATAATAGTAATTAATAATAATAAAACAGCTCAAAAGAAATTAAAAAGGAGTCTGTGTGATAAAAAAATTATAAAAAATTAAAAAATAAGAACAAAAAATTATATAAAAAATTTCGCGGTGACCCATATTTTCCGATGGGGCTCTGGACTTTTCATAGGAAACTCCAAAAAAAAATTTTTTTAATTACCCTGCAGAAAATTTGGTGACAATTGAACAAAGCGTATTCATGTAGTGTATGGAGTAGTGTATGGTGAAAAGAAGACATATCGTATAAATGGGTACATATTCAACTTTTTGGAAGAACTCCTAAAAACTCGAACTTCAAGAAATTCTGAGTATGCATGTTTTTAGAGGACCACTTGGACATGAATCTATAACCAATATTATCCGCCATCATTGACTCCAAAAAAAGTGCGTATCTTTCAGAAAATGCCAAATTAAAAACTTTGCAATCGGCCCTGTTCTGTAAACCGAATCCGAGTAAATTTCTCGTTTTCAAAAAATTAATAATGGTCCTGCAGACGTGTTGAAAATCATACACAATAATTTTCTTTCCAATATGATATTTGGGAACCTATGTATATAATAAAAAAATTAAAAAAAAAATCGAATAGAATATTTCTATGGTGAGTTAGTTGTCTAAAATCGTGCAGTTTCAAATCGTTCGGTTTACAGAACAGGGTCGAATATCTAGTTCAAATTCAGAAATATATTCATGGGAAATAATAAAGGAGGAGGAGGAGGAGGAGCAGCTTGTCAATAAATTTGCATTACATTTTTCCTTCTCGGTTGTCTCATTTATTGCAAAAGTCCTTTCCAAATGCATTATAGCTAACAGAGCTCTGTTAGGACACTAACACATAGATTTGGATAGTACATTTCAGTTTTTTGATTGTATTTTTGAAAACAATTCAGTTGATGGGTTTTGTTTTGGATAAAAAAATAAATGTCAAAAGAAGTTGGTGTAAACGGTATAGATTTTCACAAAGATTTTAAGCAAAATATGCTAGATTTTGTGCTGATGTAAATGCCTTATAAGAGATGGAACATTTCAAAAGCGGGATGTCTGGTCGGGTTACCTACCCGTAACTGAATTCCGTAGCACCATAAAGGTTTCAAAAGTATATTAAAATTTTACCAACTAGACTGAGGATTTAATTTCAACCAATCAGCCAATGTATGTATCTGTGTTAATTTAAGTTTCATTTGTGTTAGCTTAGACTAAGCGTTAGAGTCATGTTTCCATGTAAGCCGTCGATCAAGGTATTTCACTTGTTCATCCATAGTTCAATAAGGCAATATTACAAATATTATATATTATATGTATTACGAATATTTTTTTTGTTTAGTTTGTCTATATAAGAAAGGCTCCTCAAGGACATGTATTATGTACTACGAATATTTTTTTTGTTTGGTATATATGTATATATAAGAAGAAAGACTTCGCTGGGACATCTGTTCAATATGAAGATTAAACAATGAATCAATATAAATAGACTGCCAAGTCACTCTGGAACAATTCCCGTAACTATACTTAGATATTAACCTAAGCTTAACTGGTACGTATTTATACTTTTCAAAAATATGAGTGCCCCTATGATCGGGTAGGTAGTGTGCAAGCCTGGCAGGCCGTAGGTTGATAGTTAGAAAAAAAATTTTTATTGAAAAATAAAAATAAAAGAAGTTCAAGTTTGCTTTGCTGCAGTTCCATAAATGTCGGTATGATATTTACTATATATAATTTATATTCAACACGGAATAGGTCCCTATAAGATAGTTAAGTGATAAGTGACAAGGTGCATACAAAGTATCAATTAACCTCAACCTAGGCCATCCCCATGGAAAAGTGATTGGTCCACTTTATAGGAAGTGTTAGAACTCGGACTGGTCCCTATTACTTGGGGATCGGTCACGTGGCTAGTCTTGTGTCAGTTCCATTTCCTGCAGGGTAGCTGATCTGAAAGAAACTTGAAAAATAAGAAGAAGAAAATTATAAAAAAAAATTGGTTTCGACCCATATATCCCGAGTTATTGGTCTTTAAAGTTTTAGATGGAAAATGCAGTTTAGTGAAGCTGCTCCAAAAAAAAGATCAAAATGTATTTTTAATACATATTCACTTCTTTCCTTGAAAGTTTTGTAAGATACAACACATTGTCGCGAATCGCATTGGTGGTCACAGAATATTTTTCGCATACCAGTTTTTTTCTTTCACTGTACCTATAAAGAATTGAAAACACCCGCTGCACATGTGCTATCGTCGCTGTCTCATGTCGCACACTTACATTCAAAACAAAAACAAATTTTAATATTTTGTTGTTGTTTCAAATGTAAGTGTGCAACATGTCGAACGTTGTCGCTATCGTGGGTCAGGTCTTAGGGTACAATTAGACGTGCCATAATGCCATAGCCATAATGCCATAGCCATAACCAAACCAAAATTCAATTGGTTTCTATTGTAATGGCGTTATGGCGAGTAACCTATAATCAAATACAGTGTTTCTCACTAGTTTGGTTCGAAAGGCTGTTTTCTATGGCTATGATTATGGCACGCCTGATTGCAACTTTAAGAATATGTGCGATTTTAGCTAGCACAATGGTGCTATGAGTTTGCCTCTTACGGTTTCCAAGATACATCAAGTTGTCAAAATTATATTAACTGATCGAATATTCTTAAATTTTAATTTTTTAAATTTTAGTGTTAATTGTTGTAGTCTGCATAAAAATATACAAACTTTGAAAATTTCAAGTGTCTATATAAATAAAGGGTGTTTTTTATTGAGGTATAGAACTTTAAGTTGGCATCACTTTTTTAACTGGCGGCCATTTTGTCAGCTGTCAAGTGATTAATATTTAGTTTGGTTTGCCATTTCATCATGAACAGGTTGACAAAAGAACAACGCTTGCAAATCATGCAAATTTATTTCGAAAATAATGGTTCAGTTCACGAAGTTTACCGCAAGCTCCGTCCATTTTATGGTCGACATAATCGTCCATCAGAGCAATTAATTCGGTTAACCATGGATCGTTTTCGCACTACGTTTACTCTATGTGATAATACGCATCCGCAGAGACGTCGAACAGTGCGCACCGAAGAAACAATTGCCGCTGTAGAGCAAAGTGCTGAAGAGGACCCGAATGAATCGATTCGCCACCGTGCACAGCAATTGGAGCTTTGTCCATCAACTTTATGGAAGATTTTGAAGATTTTGAATGTGGATGAGTTGTTGTTCCAACAAGACGGCGCTACATGCCGCACAGCGCACGTCACAATCGATTTATTGAAGGAAACATTCGATGAGCGCATAATTTCGCGGAATGGACCTGTCAATTGGCCACCAAGATCGTGTGATTTGACACCATTGGATTATTTTCTTTGGGGATATGTGAAGTCGCTCGTCTACGCCAACAAACCAGAAACGTTAGGGGACTTGGAAGCCAACATTCGTGGCGTTATTGCCAACATACGGCCCCATATGCTCGAAAAAGTGGTTGAAAATTGGACCTGTAGAATTGGCTTTATTCGAGCCAGCCGCGGCGGCCACATGCCCGAAATCATATTTAAACATTAATGGCATAAAACTATCCTTCCAATAAAGCCAAATTGATGGACATTAAAACGATTTTCTTGTGTTTTATTTCAGTTCGAAGTTCTATACCTCTAAAAAAAACACCCTATATTATTGTCTGTATAATAGAACATTCCTTAAGTTTTAACTATAATATATTTGTTGTTGCAGCGGCCAAAGTTTTACATATTTCATAGATCTTACGGTTCTCGAGAAAATAGCCTGTGATGGACAAACTGACACACGGACATAGTAGCGAATTCTAAAAAATCTAAAATATCGTGAAAAAAGTCAACTATGAGAAATTATAAAAATGCATGCTTGAATTAAATTTATAACTTTTGCCATTAAAATGTTATTATAAATCGTTAAGAATTGCCAATAAAAAATTTTCATTTTTTTTTATATTTTTATGATTTTTATGGTATTTCTGCAAATAATTATACATATCAGTATTAATTTGTAGCTTTGTGCCTTTTTAATTGCAGTAGAATTATATATGTATATATATATATATATATATATATTTTCAATTAAAATCAACATAGGCACGCACATTGAAACAAAATTTAATTTAGCAACAAACTATAAATTTTTTATGCTTTAAGCTGAATTTCGTATCCTTTCTCTGAAGGACTTTTGGACATTGAGCATGTTTGCTGTTTTAAAGTCTTTGCAATAGTTAGTATTGCTCATAACGATTAAATTAATTTTGGGCCATAAACTTAAATTCAATGCACCTGAGGAACTGCTGTACATTACTTTTTTTTTCTCCAATACTCATTATTCTTAGCTGCTTTTAGAAGCAAGATGTAACAAAACCTTAAGTATAGGAGTACTATATGCTCTTCCAACTTGTGCGTCTGCCAAATACACTCAAACTCACTCACATATGTTTAATGAAATGTGTTGCACTAATAAAATTGAAACTGCAAATGAAAATAAAGCTTAAGCTTATAAGACGCATGAACAGTTAAAATACTTAACAAAAAATAAAAAGTAACATTCAAAATGTTGAAGGATGAAAAAAGAACGAATTGTGAAATAAGCACAGAAGACCTAAAAGTACCATGAAATACTTAAAAAAAAAATTACAATCGGTCGGACAGGTGATTAAATAAAACAAGTTTGAATGAAATCAAATATAATTTTTATGGTTTAAATAAATAAATGAATGAAAAGAACAAAAACAAAAAGAAAATTGCGAATATTTAAATAAAAAGAAAATTAATAAGAAGTCAACACCAGTGCCTTGAGTGTATACAAAAGTTGTCTTTAAATATTTAAACTTTGGCGGGATTATTAATTTTGTTTTAAGCGAGATATGCTTAAATTATCAATTGATATACTGAAACATATATACATCTAAGCAATACTTCCATTTAAAATAAGTCCTCAAAAGAAATGAATTAGCTTAGAATCTTGCTATTCGGAAGTTGTACTAACTCATAGGCAAGTGGTTCTATATTTTCGCACCTATTAACCAGACCCACAGCCAAGTTCACAAATAAAATATTTTTGAATCTGATACTGCCCTTTGAATCACTGAAAATACTAAAATGGTTTTTTTTTTCTTTGCAACAAAAAATATTAATAGACAATTTTTAATAAAGAAATTTTATGAAATTATAAAATTTCACAAAATTGTGAAATCGCGCTATTGAAAGACTTTATTTAATTAACTGAAATTTGTTTTCATTGTGTATATAAAACCAAATTTTGATTAAACTTTTGCATTAGTTCAATGAAAAGTTTTCATATGAAAAACAAAAATTTTTACGTACAATTACCATTAAACTATTGCATGTAATAAATTTTTTTTTATCATTTAAACTTTTTATTTATTTATCGTTAGCTGAAATGCAAAATCACGTAACTGCACTTTTTGAAATTTTATCGGAGAGAGAAAATGCTAAACAAAATCATTCAATTGGCTGAAGTAGAGTTTCTTTATTTTCATTTTTAAATCAGCTGATTGTTCTGATAAAGTTTAAAAAATTTATAAGGACATGTTTTGCGATGTAATACCCAAAAATTAATTAAAAATCAGATTTTTAATATTTTGTTAGTTGCGTGGGGTTTTACATTTCAGCTGACGATACGTGTCTATATGTTGACAAACAATTCTTAAATTCCTGCTATAAAAAATAGGAAGTTACGGAATTCACCCTAATATTCGAAAATTGAGTTTTCATTATGACGCGTCATTTTTAGGTCATTTACGATGATGTCCGCATATATTTATTTAGATTTCCTGAATTTTCTTAAGTAAAATTTTCAAGAAGTTTTTTTTTTTAAATAAATTTTAAGGACACCCACCGCTCGAACTAAAAATCTATTCAGCTCTTAAGATCTTTAGCAAATTGGATTAAAATCGATTTATTCTTTTATTCTGGAAAAAAACGCTTTATTTTAATAATTCCAAAGCTTCTTGTCCAATCGATTTTAAGGCTTCATATATATTTTTGGACTTGAAAAATGTTGGCAAATGCCGTAAATCGGATCTAAATGCTCCAAAAATCTATGAAGTTTCCAGCGGGAAGTTCTTTTTTTTAAAGAGAATTAACACTCAGGTAATGAGTGCCTGCTTTTATTAATAGGTCTTACCTTTTTTAGGAAAGGCATAGTGGTAGAAAAGAGAGATAGAGAGAGAGAGAAAGGCTTCATTCTTTTACAACTCTGCGTTTTGCAATTTTGTTTTTATTAATGCAGTGGTGCAGCGCCTCTGGTGTCAATAAGACGTATTAAATTTATGACACTGTGCTTAGTAGCCATTTTATTGGTTATTTTACTTTGCCGATGATTCTGCTACACAATACCGACGAAGGAGGGATTAGTATCCTCTGAAGCCGGTGTAGTTTAGCGACCAGTGTCTCTATGTCTTCATGACTGGAACTTTCCTACAACATTTGATACAAAGGGACACTAATGGACATCAGAAAAATGCGTGGTGTTGTTATTTAATGGCTGTCGGAGACCGGGCTCGAACCCAGGACCTTCAGTTTTGTAGTCAATGTGCCAAGTGCTTCAGTCAACGCCATCCTCACCTTTAATCTTTTCTCATTTTATAAAACAAAAAATCGAATGAAGAACATTTAATGAATCCTTTTCGTTGCTTAGTTTCCATCATTGGATTGCAAAAGTGTCTCGTTACCTTCATACGAAGTGCAAGACCCGAAAACTTGCATCCCTTCTTTATTGAGGGTGTGCAGTATAGTGAACATATCGAGCCATAACCGCTAAAATAGCTTAAGCGACACATTTTTTGGACTTCGTTTTGTGATGAAAATTGATTTTGGTCAAAAAGTGAAGTTCGAAAATTATGTGTCTTAGGCTTTTTTTTTGGCGGTTATGGCATGTACATATTTGTAAATCGCAAGCAAACCTTTTTCGGTAGTCGAAAACTACCTTGGGATTAATGAACATGTTATTTCTTAAAAAGTTCCTATTAGAATATAAAAATTCATAAAACTTCTGTCTTAAGCAAATTTTTTCCTAAATTTAAATCTTACTTTTTAAAGGTTTTGTTTTACAAAACTGACACTACAAATTTTGTATGTAAATTGTGTTTGTTAAAGGTTTTGTAAACCAAAATTATCATATATGAATACGGGGTTTAGTTTCTGACGGAAGCATTTATTTAGGACGATGCCGAAACGATACCTAAGGCCGGGCTTACATCGGTGTGCCAAATGCCATACAAGTGTAAAAAAAGCGTAACCAACTAATTACTAATGAAAAACTTTTTGATTCAGACATGTATTTATTAACTTAAATAGTTCAATACATAACTAATAGACAATTTTATAGAATCCAACATGATTGGAAACTGTTTAAATCAATAAATTGATATCTGAATCAAACAGTTTTTCATAAGTAATTAGTTGGTTACGCTTTTTTGGGCAAATGACACACAAGAAATGTCAGCTGTAAACTCAGCCTAAGTCCTAAACCGAAGACGAAATTTACCAATTAAATTCACAACAGGAAACCACTTTGATACTTTTGACGTGAATTGTTTTATAAAACAGAGAAAATGATTCATTTGTTGAAATTTTTAATCATAAAAAGCAAGAAATCATCATTAAAAAAAGAATGGTGCACCGGTTGATGCTTGAATTTCATTTCTGGAAGTTTTCTCTCATTTCTACAAGCTTATTTTTTTAGGCCAGTAAGAGCAAAGGAAAAGTAGCTTGAAAAATTTCCCAATATGAATTCCAGACACTTTGTGCACAAGTTTAGGCACAACTTAATACCTAAAAAAAATCCAAATTAAGTTTTAAAAAAACGCCGTTGTCTGACAACTTGGCCTAGGATAAATTCCGGGAAAATAAATCGCATACATCGATTATTGCCCGGTTAACAAATTTTAGCCACTATTGAAGTCTAATATCTTCTTATTCGGCCAGACACTTTTATGTATGTATGTGACTTTTGTTGGTTATCCATCTGCATAAGCTTTTATGTGAAAATTTTAAATTTTGGTTAATGCTTTTTTTGCTTACGCCGTAAACTGGGGCGCAGGTGTATAAATAAGTAAGTCAATAATAAGAAACATCAATGTACAATGTAACAGAAAGTAAGGTGTACAATAAAATAAGCATGTTTTAGATAAACATATATACTATGTATATGAAGTTCATCGATAAAATGGAGACTGAAATTATGAAATCAAATTGACTAAAATTGCAACTTCGTCCACTTTATCTAAAATATGCTTATTTTATTGTACACCTTACTCTCTGTCACATTGTACATTGCTGTTTCTTATTATTGACTTACATCCGTTACATACGTGTGTAAATAAGGAGCGAACTCATTCCGAAATAAAAATAAGCATTTGCTTAATTTTGTAAAACATGAAAGCATAATAATGAATTTTATGATAACTTCACTGATCTTGAATTTAAGGTGTCTTTTACTTCTTCTCACCCTATCAATAAAAGATGTCAACGAAACTTGTGTAGACATACATATGTGTATGTACGAGTATGTATACACAAATTAATTTTAAAATGCTGCTTACAATTAAACAAATAAATAAATAATTCCAAATAATGTCCAGGAAATATTTATCCGGCTGAACGACAGCTGTATTTTTTTTTGTAAACGAGTTAATTAAAAAAAAACATTTATTTTAAAGGAAAATAACGCATATTTAAAGGCAAAATGAGGTTGATAGTTAAAGTCATCGCAAGGTATAAATCGGGTGCCAGACACGTCAATATCTACCCTCTAGTCAGCCTAGAACCATATGTCTCTATGTCAACACTCTTTTCTATAGCGACAACTGCACTAGTTGAAATGTCGACAACTTTCCTTTTATGCGCGAGCAGAGATACGTTAGAGATAACAGTTCTAGTGTATTTCTGGTGACGTTGTCAATGAATGCGTCAATAGTTTGGTTTTCTTTTTTATTATGCTATGCAATAATTTTAAAAACTTATGTATGTATGTATGTAAATATTTAAGTTTGTTGCCCCAACCCTTATTAAATTATAGACGAGAGTCACTAAAATCTATTAGCGAGTCTTTAGTTCAGATGTCTCCATGTGGTCGTAGGAGAATAGTGCTAAGGTCTATTGGTAGATTTTCAATGACAACCCTATGTTATATGTCAATAGGCGATTACATTGGCTGGGGTACACCTAGTGAGTAGTACTATTTACAATGTCATCAATTTTACTATCGACATCGAGCGAGAAAATATCGATATTGTAGATTAGAGCCCCTAGAATTTACTAGTGAATCTTTGGTGCCAATGTCTCCATATGGTCCCAAAAGAACTACTTAGTCAGTATTGCTACAGTCTAGTGGTGGATTTTCAATGACAAGCTAATGTTAAATGTCAATAGGTGATTACATTGACTGGGGTACACCTGGTCAGTAGTACTACTGACAATGTCACTAGTAAATCACTACAATTTCACTATTAGCATTTCCTGCAGGGTAGCTAATATAGTTGTGTATGTGGTTGTGTGCGTTTTCTTACAAAATATAGTCACACATGTATTGACATTGAAGCATTGACGTTTCACAACCTTCGATTAAGAGTACATTCCACTCCTAGACCCAACTCAATAAGATTAAATGGAGAAATTTTAACGGCTTTTATGCAAAAGAGATAACGGTTGCAATTTGCTTTTGAAGTTATTAAAATGAACTTTTCACCGAAATGAAATACGAGAATTAGTACTTTATGTCATACACATCTATTAACTTTCCATATGTAATTGTTTATTTGAAGTATAACTATTCATTTCTGCTGCCATTTTCATTCATGTTTGTTCAGGTTTTATTCTTATATGTACTTATATTCACATTTAGCAAGAAAACTGTAGTCAGTGGTGATAGTTCATATTCTTACATCATTTTTATCTCACCTTCGCCAAAGAAATACTGTTGTATTTCTCTTTGTGATACGAGAGTGTATGAATAAACAGTTTATTGCCTTTGCTGAGAATTTGTAAATTCTAAATTAACCCTTTTTAGAGGAAAAAGTGTGCTATGTGTAAAAGTTTAATGTAAGTACGAATACTTTATTGAGCCACTGTATCTTTTCGATTAGCAAACGCTACAACTAAATGCGATGACTGTGAAAATGTAAGTATAACATAAATTTATTTGCAGTATTTTACTTAAATTAATTTTGAATTAAAATATCTTTTAGACATTTTTGTTTGTGTTGTTGATAAAGCACTGTTTATCTTTAATATAGACTATATATGTACCCTTAATTATGAAAGTGGTCTAAGTCATATATTTCTTTCGTCGAGATATTTAGTAGATTACATTTAAACAAATCGAAAAATATTTTTATATTATGCAACATTTTAATTTAGAGTTGTATTAGTTTCGATTAATATAAATTTATTTAACATTTATTAAAGTTTTATTGAAGATTTTTTAAGATTTATTTAACATTTTGAAGGAAAAATGCACATGACTTAGACCACTTTCATAATTAATGGCACATATGTATGCAATTCTTGCCTGCGTAACAACTCTTCGGGAAAAATCAACCTGAAATTTCTTTACATGAACTAAAAAATTCAATAAAGTGCGATTTAGAATCGCACACGAACGTTTCCGTACGGACACTATTTATGTGCACTTAATTATAAAAGTGATCTAAGTCATATATTACTTTATGCGAGATATTTAGTAAATTATATTTGAACTAATCAAAATATATTTTTATATTATGCAACATTTTAATTTAGAGTTGTACTAGCCTCGATTAATATAAAGTTATTTAACATTTGTTAAATATTTATTGAATTTTTTTTAAGATTAATTTAATATTCCGAATGTACGTATGTGACTTAGGCCACTTTCATAATTAAGGGCACAAATGTAATACTATACGAGCTTGAGGCTATATAAACAAATGTCTTACCTGATGTTACATTAAAAAAATTTTTTCGGGGTTTTGCAGTTTTAGCGAAATTTTTAGTCTTCGCGTCTTTTTTCATTATGGCGATTTTTGGCGATTTTTTTACTGTTTCTTAGTTTTAGCGATTTTTTAGCGTTAAAGTTTTTTTGTTTCAGCAATTTTTTTCGCTTTGACGATTTTTTTTAGCTTTTTGGCGACTTTAATACGTTTGGTGATTTTTTTGCATTGGAGCGATTTATTTTGCTTTTGGTTATACTTTTCATTTAACTGTTTTTTTATTTTGGACAGGATTATCATTCAGGGCAATTATGAATAAAATCCGGGTAAAATTATTCCCTTTTCCAATTACAATTTTTTGTTTTCCCTTTTACACTGATTGACAAAAATGAACTTTTGATTTGTCACATGAACTTTTTTCGTTTTTTACTTTATTTTGACTTCCTAATATGGAAAACAGAGGCAGAAAAAATTTTACACCCATAGTTTTTTTTTTGACAGAAATTTTATATTTCTTAAAATATACTGATACTTTACATAGAATTATACTTGATAATATGTTTTTTAAAACTAAAAGCTATGATTTTCTGGAGTATTTGACCTGAGGCTGGTATCTTGCAAGTGTTCAACAATAATCTGTCACCAATCGAGGACTCCATTTGTCCTGGTATGGTTTTTCCATGTTGTAAATATCCTGATGGAACCTTTCGCCGTGCTCGTCGGTAACGGCTCCTAGCTTCTCAGGAAAGAATCGAGGTGGGAGTGTAGAAATTGTGTTTTGAGTGACATATTAAAATCGAATGCGTGACACGTGGAAAGTAGTTCTCCTATCAGATCTGTGTAGTTACTTGCTTTGTGGCTGCCCAAAAAAACTTTGAGCGACATTTTTTAAAACTTTTCCAAGCAGATTTCTGTAACAAACTTAAATTTTCTGCGAATATGTTATCCTTTAACAATTATTTGATCTGAGGTTCGACGAAAATTCCTTACTTTATTTTTGCGTCACTAACTTTAGGAAACTTTTCTCTCAAGTACGTAAAACCTGAGCCGTTGCAATCCATGGCTTTGACAAAATTTTGTATCAAACCTAGTTTAATATGTAGTGGTGGTAAAAGTACACTGGTGGGCTCGACGAAAGGAAGGTGTAAAACATTTTCTTTCTCAAAATATTACACTTTTTTAAATGAAAACTTGATGCAATTAAACCGTACGTACAGTAGTGTTAACGGAAAATAAGGTAAAATCCTAAGTGTGTGTCACAACAAATCTGTGCGTGACAGAAACAAATTAGTTTATGTTTTGCAATGAGGGTATATACATACATATGTAGTAAAGTAAGAATTAGCATGCAGAATCCGTGTGGCAAAAACCTTGTTGATCAGTGTTATTTGCTATTAGTTGGAATTGTTCCCTGGGAAAAATTTCACGCGGAATTTTATTCATGATTGCCCTGCTTATTTTTTCATTTATTATACTCTCATTATTGATGTAAAAATTCATTCTTGATCATGTGTCATTACGAGTAATCATGCGGCTAAGTACCTAAATAAGCATTGCTATATCTGGTATACATACATATGTACATGATGGTAGTCCATGCATGCATTTTAAAGCATAAAAAAAATTACTCGTAAATCAAGAGATGCTACTGAGTCTTCACACGAAAACCCATACGTTCATCAACTCCCTCCCTCCCTCCCACCCTCCCTCCCTCCCTCCCTCCAACCATCCCTCTCTCACATATAATTTTTAGTAAAATCTATGATTATATACAAAAAAAAAAACATGTATTACAGCTTTCTTACAGAATTGCAATGGCCAAATGCATTTGTAACTACATATGTACATATTTATATTATTTGTATAAATTTCAAATAATTGCTATACATGCATGCATTTGTATGTATGTATGTGTGTATGAGTATGTATGTATGTATGTGTATACAACATATAAGATATGGATAACAAAATAAAATTTAAAGCCAGCAGACGTAATAAACAAATTAATTTATAAAGATGGCTAATTAAATGTAAAACATTTCAATGCAAACAAAATAATAAAAGTAATTATAAAAGAAAAAAAAGAGAGATAAAGTATGAGTGTTAGTAATACTCACACGTGCAAAACACCAGTGGCTGCGGCCGCTGCTATAGCAGCTGCTGATGTTGTTGTCTCAAACTTATTTTGATATTGTTACGTGGCTGCGGCGGCAGCTGCCGCTGCTGCTGCTGCTGCTATTACTCCAGGGGCCGGTGTTGTTGTTGTCGGAGTTGGTGTCGAGGTAGCCGTTACAGATTCACCACCTATGCTACTACCCGGTCGACTTAATTTGGATGGACTCGGTGACCTTCGAATGCTGAGGTGTAGTGGTTGCTCGGGTATTGCTGCTACATGCGGTGGTGGTATTACGGCAGCAAAATGTGGATTGGGCAGTTCGGTCCAAATGGCTCGACTAAATTGTATAGATGGATAAGCCCAATATGCCGGCGGTAATAATCTTTGATAATAATTGTAGGTTTGTGTGAGCTGATTTAAGTGTTCTGCATCTGCATTTAAGCCTGTTTAAAAGGTTTCAGGCAGGTTGAAGTGAAAAATAGATATATTAGTTTGCTTTGTTATATAAATGATTGCATATTTACATAGTTTTATAATGTAACTATATGTATGTATACATATATGTAAATAATTTAACAATAAAAAATTGTTTCAGAACTGAAAACACTATTAGAAACTATCTAAATATATTTCTCTCCTTCATACTAATGAATGTAAAATTAATCCTAAAACGCATTTAACGTTTAGACCAAAGCTTTGCTATTATATATCGTGATATAGCAGCCAAAAAAGCTTAAGCGACACCCTGATAATTTTCGTACTTGGTTTGTTGACCAAAACCGATCATTTGCTATCGTAATTAATCTATTTTCGGCAAATAAAAAGAGGTCCAAACAATGTGTCGGTTAAGCTTTTTATATTTATTCAAGTAGGTGTACTAAAATTTTATAAAATCATTTCTTTGTAGACAATTTTAACTTGTTATATTTCTGTTTAAGGGCATGTTTCGAAAATTTATCACGCGGAGACGACTTAGATTGATGTTTGCGTGTATTTTATATGGCGATTCACCAATTCCAACCCCATTTTATAACAAAGTTAAAACATAAACTTTTTAAACGCCCCCATACACGTACATATGTACATATATTTTGTTTGTTTTCTCTGACGAAATCAAAATCTAAAATTATTGTATGGGTAAAGCGGAACTGTGCCAGGAAGAAATTACATGTGACAGAAGAAAATTTTAGATGTGTGTGAAGATAAATTCGAATTTAAGTAGCAGAGACAGAAACCAAAATTTTAAGCACATAACAGAGCACTGTTAGTTATTTAACAGTACTCGCTAAATAGATTAGGATTCCAAATCCTAGGAATTGGTACGAGATAGATATTTTTTTCTATATATATGATTTCAAGAGGCTAAAAAGTTCGTATCGCTTTGTAAGCCAAATTACATGTAATAATTATTAATGAACAAATAACACTAAAGTTAATTGTAAATTAATTAGTAGAACGGAACAACTAGCTATTTTCGAAGGTCACAAAACCTTCATCATCAGCGTTCTTTTGTTTTTGTTCCACAGTGTGTGGTGTCAGTTGATGTAGATTTCTGCTTTATATACTCAGCCATCATTGCAAATGGAATATGTGAATTGTTTTGATTCATCTTACTTCAATTTGCTGAAAGCTTTTTTCTAATGAATCCCAATTTTAACATCTCTAAATTTACAACAGTCTTGCCATTGACGTTTGTTCTTTGACCAATTATGCACATGTTAGTTAATTTGCTTATTTTTTGTTCTACTTAAGACAAACTTTTTTGGTTTGTTTGCTCATTAATAATTATCACATGTAATTTGGCTTACAAAGCGATACGAATTTTAGCCTGTTCAAATCATAAATATAGAAATAAATGAAGTTCGAATAATAATGAAGATAATATTTTTTGTTTATTGGACAATTTACCTTTAGAGCAATTTTATGAAATTATAAAAGTAGGATGGTGGAAAATGTCTGGTAGAGCCAATAAGTTAGATTTAAGAAAACATACTTTCCTTGAGAAGTTCAGTGGTCATTTTGGTAAAATATGGGAAAGCGCACTTACTACACTATACAAGTGTGAATACATCCCAAGTAAACCTTTTTTACTTGAAGTTATTTTATCAAGTAGTTGATTTAGGAAAAAAAAGGAAATATGTGGAATGAAATCATTTTAGTGTTGTTACTTACGAGTACTTAAGTTGATATGTAATTTGGTAAAAAACTTAGGCCCAAATTCACAGTCATTAGTTAACTAATAGCAATAGTTTAATCAATAATATATGTTTACCATTAGTTAAACCGCCAAATGTCATTTAGGTGAACAAATAGTTAGACAACAGCTGATTCATTGTAAACGTTATTATTATTGTTGTTTTGTGAAAAATTTTAGACATATTTCACACATACGTCGTCGAGCATCTTCTTTGAATTTTTCTGTAACACATTCTTTTTGTTTATTTTCTATTATATTTTGGTTTTTCCGAACTAATTTCAGCACTAATTCAATATCTTGCACGGTAAAGTTGGACAAGCGAGCACTGTTTTAACCGTTTTTAAAAAATAATATAACAAATGTAAACAAAAACCATATGATATAGCAGAGCTGGCAATAGTGAAACTTAATAGTTTGATAGGGTTACCATTCTTGGCTCATATCAAACAATATACGGTGAATATGAAGTACATTGTAGTTAAACAATAGTTGTAATTTTAGTTTACTAATAATTAACTAATGACTGTAAATTTGGCTCTTGGTAATACTCTATAGGAACTCAAACCCATTTGTAAGTAACTTCAAACTGGTTTTTTAATAACCACAACTGGTTGATTAAGTGACTTCTTTCCTTGTCGCCGACTCACTATTTTAACATAGGCATGTCATTGGCCATCTCTGCATGACTTTTAAATTGACTACTAACTACTTATTTTTCATCCAATTTGTAGTTAATTAATATTATAGTATATATACATATATGTATATATTCATATATATCTATGTAAATATATAAATACATATATGTCTATATAAATATTTATTATTATTATATTAACTAAAAATAAAAAATTCGTACATACATACATTTATACATATGTACATAAATATATCCATACATACGAAATTTATTAAATTATTTAATTTTTTTTTTCAACACAAACATTTGGCATTTGATTTCATGGCATGCTTCTTTTGATTTTCTTATTTTCTTTTCATTTATTTATTTTGCTTTTATTTATTTTTTACGTGTGCTTCTATTCAATATGTTTGGTTGATATCTGCATGAGACTTAAACCAATTTGTAGTCACTTGCAAAATAATTAATTTATAAGTTAGTGTTTTTTCTCAACTGATTATTTTATTTACTACAGGGTACATACGAGTATTTCAGTACCTATACCAGTAATGAAAATAGAAGTTGAAATCAAAATAGCTTCATTATTTCAGGGAAGTTTTGGGAATACAAACTTTGAATGTGGGAAAAAGCCTGGAAACTCTGCACAACATTGTGAATTATATTATTATAAAATTCAATAAATTTTGCTTGTTTTTTATATTTTCTTTTAAATGTACAACTAAATTCATTTCGTACTATAACTGGAATTAAATTTATACATATTAAAACATTTTTTTTCCTACCATAACCGTTTCCAATTGTAAAAGAATAGAAAAATGTGCAGTTTTCTGTGCTTTTGTTTAATATTAAAAACAACAATATTATTTTTATCATCAAGTGCTAATCGGATTTTGTCCAGACTTATAACTTGTACATATGTAGAAACTTACATATGTGTGTAACAACCAGAGATCTGCATGAGTTGATTCACTTTTGCTGTCCACTCACATTTACAATGCTTTTGTTTTGTTTTTTAACATCATTATATACTAATGATGTTGCTTGCAGTGTTAACTCTCTAACAACTGACTGAACTCTTGTTTCTTAAGTACTGTTTGTAAAAGTAAATAAAAACTTCTTACTGTTGTTTGATTGTTTTGTATAATAATAAAATTACTCACAAAAGCACGTTAAGCTTAGTTTAGACGATATGTTGAATCAGCATATATATGCTGACAGCCATATGATTAAAATTAGCATGAAATTCCTATGTCAGCATATTTCATATGTTAGACGTTTACACGATATGTTGAAAGTAGCAAATTGTTTGATGTCAACATATGTATGTCAGCAAATGAAATGTCAACATATGACTTAACTTACGATTTTGCTATATATGCTGAGTCATATAAACATAGTTTGACAATACTTTTTAATTATTCAGCTTAAGTGCTTATAAGTATAGTTTTTGAAATCAAATGTGTTAATATCAATAATTTATTAATGCAAATAAACCACGAAAACACGAAAACCATTTATAATAATTTATGATTTATTTCCGAAACCCTGTGCCGATTAATTTGAAACGCCGGCGATAAAAAATGCGTCGGTAACTGAAATCCACCTTTGAGCCGATAATCAATCGCTTATCCTCTGAGTTTATATTATTCAAATTGTGTATTGTTTTTACATTTGTTAGTTATTACTTTATGCACCTTCAGCTATATTTCGTTTTGTTAGCGTGCGTGTATGTTTGTAGGTACACATGCAACAAGAAGTGTATTTACATAAAAAAAACTATCGGCGGCTGGGCTTAGCCATGCGGCGCATATGCATACGAATTTGGCATATGCTGAAAAGCTTGCATACGCTTTTCAACAAATAATATATATGACAGCATACGCAGTAAATTTGTCAAGCACTACTGATATGCTGTTTACACGATATGCTAAACATACGTTTGTTGGCATTGTTAGCAAAGCATTAGAACATATTGTTAAACATACGTATGCTTAAAGAATTTTGCGTTAACACGCTATGCATGCACTTGTAAGAAATTTTTCAGCATAAATATGCTGATTCAACATTTCTTCTAAACTTAGCTTTAGTCTTAAGTTAATAAAACAGTGCGTACATGTTTTCATAAATAAAAAAAAAAATTAAAAAACTTTTGAAAAGTGTTTTAAGAAAATTTAACATAATGAACTCAGATAAGAAGAATAAGGTTTTTCAAAACAATCATACTGATTTTGTGAATCATATGAATAAAGAGAACTTGCAAGCAATAGCATGCATTTATTAACAGTAGTCATGCATTAGCAACTTTTATTTATTTAATGTTGAGGGATATTTAAATATTCATTTTTCAAAAAGGAAAAATTCTGCCTTTTGATGCGTAATCATGCAGATCTCTGGTATGCATGTGCGTATGGGTAATTCCAGAAAAACATTTGCTCAAACATTTTTGTTTTATTTTCAATAATAAATTTGAAAGATCTATACTTCATAGATATAGAAGCATTTTTTAAGTTTTGAATTTTTTTGACCAAAATATCCGACTAAAAACTAATTTTTCTGCTGAGCCTTTTTCAAAAAAAGTTCTTGATAAAATTTCGCCGAATCATGGATCAAAAATAACTTCTATTTTTGTGGCGTCCGTTTCTCGCTAACATTTGCTTATAACTTTTTACTATTTTATTGATATCGCCCAATATTCTTAAATATACTCGTACTACTCCTTCATTGCTTTTAAACAATTAAGATATATGTATGTACGAGTATATTGGATCTTTCCATTCCTTTCTTGTTTGTTGCCCAACAAAAAGTGCACGAATGTCGCGTCCGTCGCCTGGGAATTGCCCATATGTACATATGTATAAAATAAAGAAAAAATTTAAAAATATTCCTAACAGATTCCGCTCATTTAAAAATTAACAATTGCTGGCATTTTGAACAAAATCAAAAAGAGAAATAACCAAATATAACAACTCCAAACGGTAGTAAAAATAAACTTTGTTTTATGACTTTTTCCATTTTAACAAGTTTTTATTATTTTCTACTTTTTGTTGTACACATACATATACAAGCATACATGCATACACATACATACATATACAATATATATTTTGGCTTATTTCTTAATTTTATTACCGAAAGGATTTCAAATGTTAAACCAAATCGTAAGCTGTTTTGATTGCATCGCATTGCTAAAACTAAAATTACCTGCCCCAACTATAATTCCCATATAAAATGCTCCAGAACACGTAGTTTAAAGGAAGCAACGAAAAACGAAAAAAAAGAATAGCTTCAAAAATATAATTTTTATAATAGTGTTTTATTTTCGTGTTGCTTTTTAAGTTTTAACTACCGATATTTTACGACTCTCGTCTAAATACGGACATTTTGCTTTTAAAAGAGTCATATCATGCATAGATTTGGCTGTGCTGGTCGTAAAACTTTCTTAATGCTTAAAATTTGCGAAAAACAAAAAAAAAAAAAAGAAGTAATATTTTACTCAATGTCAGTTTTTTGTTTCTTTGTAAGTTATTTTTGTATTGTCCGATTTTGAAAGGTAAGCGATAAGTTTTGAAAATATTAAATTTAACCAAGCACAGCAACATAACTGGAAGTCTGGTAAATTGTGCCAATTAGTTGTAAGTGCTAAACTCTTTAAGCGAACAACTATTAGAACTACTCGTACTATGTATGCGATTATAATGCAAGTCACACACGTTGCGACCCTTGGTAAAACACATTGGCTTACCAACTTGTGTGTTTTGCACACAAACTATACAACACTGTATACAACATCCATACAACTTGGCAAAAACTTAAATCTTTTTAATCTTTCGTATAACCGAGACACAACTTCATACAAATAACCCATGTACTTTACAATCTCATATGCAACCTCCTCTTGTTGTACTAACGATACGCTTTTTCTTTCTTGCCTTGCTTTTTTCATATACATATATATATAAAACTTTAAGTTAGCAACACTTTTTTAACTGGCCGCCTTTTGGTCAGCTGTTAAGTGATCAGTGTTGCCAAAACGGCGGTTTTCCCGCTATATATGACTGTATTTGGTTGTCATTAGCGGCAAGTCTATCAAAAAAACCACCAGCTGGTTTTTTTTAGCGGAAACATTTATTAGTTAACGAGTTTTCAGCGTTTTTCTGGAATTTATAAAGATATTGAATCAAAATAAGCTATTTTTAACTCAGCTATGCAACACGGACCCTGGTATTTATGATGAGTTTTTTCGGTATAAGCACGTACCTCAAAGAAACTAACGTCACTTTTTTTGCTAATAAAAAAATTTAAATTTTGTGGTGGTATAGTATAAAGTTAAACTTTAACAAGTTAAAAAAAAAACATATATAAAAATGTACAAATCTCCATTTTTATAAAATTTAATACTCGTAAATAAGTAATAAATAAATAATAAAATTTAATTCAATATTAAAATTATATTACAAACCAATTAAATCTTTCTTTTCGCATTCCAAAAAAATTAATAAACAAATCTTTAGACAAGTGGAAAATAAACCGAAAACTGGGTGAGTGGATCAGTGAGTGTGAGGAAAAGATAATTTCAAACAAAATCTCTCACAACAATAATTTTTCTAAATAATTTGTTTTGATTAGAGACTTTTTGATTGAAATTTTGTTTCGAAATAAACTTCAAGCAAATGTGAATTGAGCCATAGGGAAATCGAGAAAATTTAAGAAAAATATATAGCTTCATATTTCAAGCAAAACGACAAGATACTCGTATTATAATAATTAGGGTCTATCGTCGAAAGCATTGAAAATATACTGAATCAGCTTAAACAATTTCATATTATACGATGGAATAGTCCCTTGAATTCAACTTTTTTCTAGTTTGAAGTGTGGGGAGTATGCGTACTCTGCAGGAAATAAAATATTTAAAGAGTAGGCTGAGTTTTGCTTACAAATATTGGCGAACTATGAGATTCCGACATGTACATGTGTGCATATATATATTTTATAAAATTTATCTTATTCTATTTTTACCAATAAACCATGAAAAAAGAAATAAACTGCTTATAAAAAATTCAGCGATTTTATTAGCGTTTATTTTTACTCAGGTATTGGTTTTTAGCGGGTTTTCAGGGTCTGTATGGCGGGAAATGTCTGCAAAATTTTGGCAACACTGTAAGTGATTTATGTTTAGTTTGGTTTGGTATTTCAACAAGAATAGACTGATGCTAGGAACACAATTGGGGCGAACGACGAATTTCGTCCACGTCGACGAATTCGTCGATAAGAGTTCGCTGCGTAAATTCGTCGTGTGAAGCACAACAACGACGAATTTACGCAGCGAATTCCTCTCTTATATTTGATAAAGTTGGTTGTTGTGTGTACAAAGACAGAGAAAATTGTTTTTTCTGCGTTCGTCGGCGTACAAATTACCAACATACCTAAATAAGAGCGGCAAGCGTCGCGTTAGCAGCAGGGTACGTATTTTCAGTACAATCAAGTAATATTTTCACATTTAAATGTACTGAAAATGCGTACCCTGCTGCTAACGCGACGCTTGCCGTTCTTATTTAGGTATGAGGGTTAGAAATAAATCTATCTCAGAATTCGTCACGCACGACGAATTTCGTTGTACGGCGGTGTTGTGTTCATTTTCATATGCACTCATGTGTTTTATTTTTTATGACGAAAGTTCGCACCGAACAATTCGTCATTCGTTCCAGTTGTGTTCCTAGCATGACGCCTGAACAACGCTTCCAAATTGTGGAATTTTTTTTTGGAAAATCATGATTCTGTGGTATCGCGAACTACATACGTCCATTTCACGGTCAATATAATCGTCCATCAGAGCAAATAATTTAATTAACTATGGAACGTTTACTCTAAATGATAATACAAGCCCAAAGAGACCACGCACACTGTCGCGAAAGCGGCCAAAAATTAAAAAAATTTTTTTTAAATTAAAACGAACGAATTACTTTATTGCATGTGCCATAAATATTCTAATTAAGTAAAATAAAAACGATTTTTTTTTCAAAAAGGTTTTTTTTTTTTGAAGATTCAAAGTCAACAGTTTTGCGCCAGTATGCAACTATTTGAAAATATGGTACGGAGACATGCAAACCTTAAAGGGTTAATTACATTTTTTTTAGATATTGCACTACTACTTCCAATAAAACATAAGGGGAATTGGTTATAATATGGCTAAAATACATTCTGACCATATATATTGCAACTCATATGCGATGTACCGTTAATAAGTAAATGGAAAGAAAAACATCTGTGAGTGCAAAAAGTACGAGTCATACTTTCACATTATATTTCTACAAGTAACTAGATTTAAAATTTTTGGCATTCTTGTCCACTTATATATTATATATTGTGTGTAGTTAAACATTTAACTCATTAAAAGTGAAGACAATTTGTTTTGCTCCTTTTTACTTTATCGAAAAAGGAAATTTTTGACGCATGCGTATCCTTTCTCTGAATTCACCGAAATTTTTACGAGGCATTAACTATGTTAAAATTAGTGTCTTTACACAATTTCATTGAGTTGCAATTATTTTTCTCTCTGTTATGGTAATTTTTTACTTCAGGATATATGGGAAGGACACGAATCCTTAGAAATAAAATGGCCAAATTGTATGTGTGATTATATTTTACCAATTAAAACATGTGTGCCAAATTTCATTTCTTTACGATAACTCCTTCTATTTTTTGCCGCTAGTTATATGAACTCATGACACTGTGCGACGTACAGTGTGTACAGTAGGCGCTATTTCTGCTGTAGAGCGTAGCGTAGAGGAAGACACGTATTAGTCTATCGGCCATTGTGCACAGGAATGGGATATGTGTCCATCCAATGATCAAAATCCAACTCTTGCAACAATTGAAGCCACACTATCACCTAGCAAGACGAAGACTCTTTGAGCCCAAAACAAGATTGTCGGCTATCTCGATTAATGGATACGTCAATAAACAAAATTGCCATTTTTTGGATTAATGATAATCCCCAAGTTTATGTTCAGACACCGTTACATCCACAAAAAACTAACTGTTTGGTGTGCTTTATGGGATGGTGAAATCATTAGTCCGTATTTCTTAAAAATCGATGCTGGTCAGAACGTTACAGTCAATGGTGTTTGAACAACCATGATGTGAAGGAGCTGTTGTTACACAGATCGTACCACAATTGATTTATTGAAGGAAATGTTTGGTAAGCGCATAGTTTCACGTTTCGGGCCCATGAATTAGCCTCCAAGATTGTACGGTTTAGCACCGCCGGACTATTTTCTGTGGGCATACGTCAAGTCGCTAGTCTACGCCGGTAAGCTCGTAATGATTGTTGTCATTGAACAACAAAGGACAAGGACAACATTCGCCGCATTATTACTAATATACGGCTGGAAAAAGTCATGGAAAATTGACCCTCCAGGTTAGACTACGTCCAAGCCATCCATGCCGGTTATATGCCAGAAGTCATATTTAAGTTATAATGCCAAAAGACTATGTTTCGAATAAAGTAATTTTCATGTCTATTTAAAACATTCATCTTTATTTTATTCAATTTCAAAGTTATATAACTCTACAAAAAACACCTTTTATTTGACTATTTTTCATAGGCTAGTCTAAAATACTAGTTTGTTTTTCTGAATTGACCGAATTTTAGTACAATACTCGTAGAATCGTACAGTGTTTAAAAAACTTAAGCAGAAATAGCAAAAGTTGTAAAATTTTTACTTTTCGCTGCTTTTGCTTTTTCCAACTGAAAATGCAGCAACGCTTCAGCTTGTACTTGTGAAAATAATCAACAGTCGCAGTCGAACCAGAAACAGAAAACGATTCCTGAACAATTGCGCAGTACTTTCAGTAGTCGACGATTTCAAAAGTTTGAATTGATTTGTTATTGGTTTTGGTTAGTTTCGCTAGTAAAATCATAATCAGTCTGTGTACTTTTGTAAGTACCAAACAGTCACAGTCGGCATTATGACTGGCGATTTCATGAATAATATTAAAATAAATAATTACATGCAATCTTTAATAATTCTATGGGAGGTAACAGCAATTCTGGAGGAGGAGGGGCAATACACTCCCCAGAATGGCCTCTGTACGCCTATGGATTTATTGACTTCTAGTCGTATGATGTTAAATTTTTTAATTTTAATTCTCAAAATGCCAGATTTTGTCATGTCAAGAGTCTGAATTATTTTAAAAATTTCGAAGATATCCGTTGAGCGGAAGTACACTAAATACAATATTAAATTTTAAGGGGGTGGCTTCGCCCACTTTTTCAAACACAGTACTGTGTCGGTACAAAAGCGCAACTGCTTAAAATATAATGAAAATGTTTGAGAGCTGCCTCTCCAATTTTTATAAATACCAGTTCGTGCCCTTTTAAGAACGGACGCACAGTGCAAAGTTTTTTTCATTGCAAAATTCATAACTTTTGAAGTAATGAAGATATTTGAAAAACTTAAAAAGGTGTTGAAAGAAAACATCTTCTTTGAAACTGTGTATGAGCCTTCGATTTAATCGTAAGCGACAAAAATTAAATTTTTGCAGACCATATTTTAAAAGTTATTAACAATATTGGCATTTTAATAATTCTAATTTGAATAAAAAAATATATTTTCGATAACATGGCGCTTAATAGAATAACAAAAATTAAAAATTTTAAAAACCCCCGATATATCTAGAAAAGATGTGACGTCTTCTAAACGGCTGAACCGATTTTCTTCAAACATGGTTAAGAACCATCTCGATCAAGTCACTTTTCAAACAGAGAAAACTAAATCAAAATCGGTCCAGCCGTTTTGGGCTGTACGTGTAAAGTTCGACCGATTAATCGGCTTCGGCTTCGGCTTCGGCCAAAAGTTGGTAATCGGCCAGCATTCGGCGTATGGCAAAAATCGGCCGATTAGCCGAAGCCGAATATTTTTCATTCCAAGCTTGAAAAATAAAATTATGTTTGGTCGTTGCTCGCCGACAGTTTCTATTGTGTTTAACGTTTTGAAAGGGTTGCTTTGAAATACAACCCTATTGCTTTCAATTTTCTTTTACTTGGACGTTCTTGTGAGTGATCATATGAAAAATCAATCTAGAAATTGCAAAATAGCCACCATATATTTTTTTCTTGTTATGTATCCAATAGATATTACAGCTATTTCAGTGATCTCAAAAAAGCAAAGTTTTTTTCTTAATTCATATATTTATACCGTAAGTATAATTTTTAAGATTTAAAACATTCGGCTTCGGTTTTGGCCGAAGTTTAGGATTTTACCCGAAGTTCGGCTTCGGCTTCGGCAAAAAAAAAACGCCTTCGGTCGATCTCTATGTACGTGGACACGGACAGACACACAGATACACAGATACACAGATACACAGACACACACTACAAACTTATAACACCGCTTTTTTTGGTCGGGGTTAAAAAATGCTCGACATGTACATATTTCAACAAAGACAGTGTGTTCCAAAAGTTGCAGTTAAATTTAGATAAAAATATTTTCGTTGCGCACCGACACAACTGCGGCTTTTTTCGTTGATAGACAATACAATCGTCTTAGGGCACTAGTTATAAATATTTTTTGTATTTTTTTATCCTTTTTATCTTTTTAAAAAATGGTAAGAGCAATACCTAATAAATTTAGCATTTCTGAACTAAAGTTATTTTTTTTCAAATCCTTCCGTGATCTAACATGTCATGGTGATGAAATAGGTGGATCTGATGAAGAAAGCAATATGTTGAAGATATCTTCATTCTCTCTAATGCGTGAAATCTTGCAAGTGTAAATTTTTATTCTGCACTCCAGGGCTTCTTCTGAAAGTTCACCAATTGGCAAGCACAGATAGATATTCAATTAAATTTTTTCCATGAGTCAAAATTTTTTGTTTCGTTGGGGTAAGTTTTTTTTCGCGATACATTTAGGTTAAAAGTTTCGCAGGTTTTGATGCGTTTTCTCCAAATTTTTATGCATTGATATTTTCTTTACAGCTTAGTACATTAAGTATAACGACAAACTATTTTACAATATTCATATTTACACCAGTAATTTGAGCAGTCCTCACTTCATCATTGTCAAAAAATTAACTCGACATGTTGCCATCATTTGTTTTTCCATATCCATACTTTGGATAGTCCAGTTTCAGTCTAAGTTTTTGTTAAAAAATTCTTGGTGTACAACTTTTTTTCCTTACATACTATTTTTCCTATGGTTTTTTAGCAAAATAAGCCACTGTGCGACGGAGTGTGTGCCAAGTTTTTTAAGAAAAGAATTAGAACTTGGTGAAACTCAATTTATAATTTTAAGGGGCATGGCCGCGCTTATTATTAGAAACAACGTTGGATTTTGTCATTATAAGAGCTGTAATGTTTGCTAAGTTTCGTAAAAATCAAATCGTTAGTTGTAAAATAAATTATAAAAAAAAATTTTAGTGAGACCACACAATGACAATAAACATTCTGACAGAAAGATATGCCTCTATTATCATTCTCAACTCAACTCAGTTTGGTAGTATAACAGTCAACCTGACTTCGGTATTGCCATTCACAATTGTGATTCACAACACTAAAAAAAATAATTTGATTGTGTAAGCAGTGATGCCAACTTTTTTTTTCGCTTTAAAAGCACATAAAAATTTTAAAAAAGCACCAAAAAGCGTAATTTTGAGATATAAAAAGCACTAACGTGAAAAACGAGTGAAGATCCAAACGAGTGATCTATTTAATGAAGTATATCAGAAGAAAAAGGTATGCTTTACACTGAAAAAAAATAAATACACCAAGTTTTTATTAACGTAATTTTAACAAATACACAAATTTCTTAAAGGAACTACTTAGTGCTTTTTCTTAGTTTGATGTTTTGATTCTTCAAAAAGCACTAAAAATAGTGCCAAAAGCACCAAATTGGCATCGCTGTCTGTAAGAGTTTGGTTAACACACAGAGAAAAGGGTAATAGGGGCGCTAAATTTTTTTAAAATCGGCTAACAAATGGCGGAGTTGTGAAACAACTTCCATGAAGTCGCATGGTTTTGCGGCAGCTATTATGATAATCTCTGATAAAAATTTGATGATTTGAGCATGTAATATTCTACTCGTAGAGATTTAAAAAAGCAAAGAATTATACGAACGAGAAAATTTTTTTTATTTGTATAACACTAACGAGATTAGGTCGAAAATTTTCTTAATTTTTGAGTAATCTTGTATTCTATCTAATTTATATACTTAAAATTGCTTATAGTAAGACTTGCTGACACTTTCAAATTATTTTTTGTTAGTTAGATACGAAGAATCTTTTATTTTTTTTTATTACAAAATAATTTTTATCTAATCTTTTTTTTACAAATTAAATACCTTGAATTAAAGATATTATAGCAATGTTGGTGTCCTGCTGGCCATTACGATTCAGTTTAGCTGTCGTAAAAATTTACTTAAATAATTCGTATTTTTTCTGTATAATTTTTATTTTACTCGTATAACCAAGTGGGTGTGTTTCTAGATGCATTCCCAGTTAAAATAGTAATAAAAAGAATTTTATATGAGATTTTTTGCATATTTTTTTCTTCTATAGCTTGCAATTTTTATTGCCGTTGATTTCTACGCTATAAAAATGTTTTTCTAAGTTTTAATTCTTTTCACACAAAATGAGCGAAGAGCTTACGAAATGTTAGGGGAAAGAAATGATTTCCTTGTATGAAATCGTAAAAAACCTCAAATTACAATAAATAGATTGCATGATGTGTCATAACGCTGCAGTGCACTCAAATAGATACTTCCAAAATAAAAAAATTGGGTATAAAAGTGGAATACGAGTAATGAGCCTGCAGACTGAGTTAAAGGTTAAAAGTTATTAAAATTGTCAAAAAAGTCTGCTAAAGGGTGGGCAAATTTGAAATTAGGAAGTAAATTGGCTGTCAAATGATAAAATTACAAAAATTGAGCTGTCATCCTTTAATTTTATTTGGTAAAAAGTGGAACTCTTGAACAAAGAATTTTAATTGTGAAATTTGTGAATTTTAATTGGAAAGACCAGGCTTACGTGAACAAACCAGAAACAAATGACGCTCTGAAAAATGAAACTCGGCGCTGCATTGACGATATAAGCGAAGCTTTGTTGCAAAATGTGTTTAAAAATTTTGTGAAAAGAGCGGACCTTTGCCGACGTGATATTTCCATTTTACATTGGTATCACTAAAACTGGATTTTTCAAAAAAAAGTGCGTTTTAAGCCAATTTACTTTCCAACCTTAAATTTGCCTATCATTTATAAAAAAAAAAAATATGGAGTGCAATTATGAATAAAATTCTGCGAGAAATTTTTCACGGGGAACAATTCCAACTAATACCAAGTAATAGGGAGAGCAAAAAATTCTAATTGGAAAAGGGAGAAATTTCTCGGGGATTTTATTCATAACTGCCCTGATAGTAATAATAAGAATAACAATAACAAAAATTAAAAATTTAAGAAACCCCCGAATATATCTAGAGAAGATGTGTTATCTTCTAAATGGCTAGACCCATTTTCTTGAAACATAGCTAAGAACCATCTCGATAAAGTCACCTTTCAAACAGAAAAAAATGGAAATCGGTGCAGCCATTTGGTATGCACGTGGACACATATACACAGACACACTCCACAAACTTATAACACCCCTTTTTTAGTTGGGGGTTAAAAATGAAAAGTTTCAGAAAAACACATGGACTGAACGGTAAAGTTTCGATTGTACTACCAAACTGTAGTAAAGCCCCATACTCAGTTTTGCGATTTTTAGTGAACAATTTTATTATAGGACTCCAACAATTTCGAAAATCAGTGCGCCCTCAAAAAATGGTGTCATCAGTTTTTGGCCAATAGCTAATTCAGACTTGGCGATAGCTCTTAACTATATATGGCTACAATGTAGCTAAGAATCTACCAAATAAATCTTGTTCACATCTTATGGCAAAAATATAATTTCTTCGTGCACTTTCTTTTACAAAAGTAAAGGAAAACGATTTTTTTCGCTTTTTTCAGAATAACTAACTGGGATTCCCGCGAAAAAAATTTGAAGTAATTATTCATTATTATTTATTATTTTTATTTCTCTACTTCTAAAGTATCAATAAGTGAGCATATTTTACTTTTGAGGGATCGATTATTAACAACATAATACAACAGATAATTAATAAAGAAGCTATATCCTAAGATTCAGGCAATGAATGCCTACTGCTACTATCAATATATGTTACTTTCTTTAGGCAGAAATAGAGGAACGCTTCATTCTTTTACAACTCTGCTCTTGTCACATTTTTAATAATGCAGTGGTGCAGCGCCTCTGGTGTCAATGAGGCGAATTAAATTTTTAAGCTGTGCTTAGTAGCAATTTTATTGTTATTTTACTTCGCCGATGATTCTGCTACAGAATACCGACGAAGGAGGGTGCTCTGATGTTACATTACACTGGAAGAATTTTCAACCTAAATTCTGTGAATTTCGACATTAATCTAATCAAAGATTCATTAAAATTCAACCAACATCACGCTTCGTTGGATTAATGAAACCAGTTTCGTCAAAATTATTTTCATGAAAATTTCATCAAATTTATTTAACAGTGTAATTAATGCAGTGCTATAACTTCATCGAAACAATAAAATAATTTCATGAGAAGAATGAAATAACTTAAATATAAAGGGGTTTCTTAATAATTAGAAAATATTGTTGTCATAAATCCAAACAAATATTGTTGTCATAAATCCAACCAGAAACCAGAATACCAACGAAGCAATTCTAATGAAATTCTTTCACAATATTCATGAAATTTGCATTGGATTTGTGAACAAATTTTAATGAAATTTTTTCATTGGACGTAGCAAAATGAAGCAAAATTCTTTCGGTGTAGGCTTGGTATCTTCTGAACCCGGTGTAGTTCAGTGACCAGTGTCTACGACTTCATCACTTGAACTTTTCCTACAACAACTGATACAAAGGGACACTAATGCACAACAGAACAATGCGTGGTGTTGTTATTTAATCACAGTCGGAGACCGGGCTCGAATCCAGGACCTTCGGTTTTTTAATCAACTAACTTACTACTTCAGCCAATGTCATCCTCAAAATTGAAGATGATTTGTAGTTTTTTTTTTGGAAACCTCCATCAATGTCATGAAGCATGTATACGATATTTATTTGTAAAAATTTAAAATAAATTTAGGAACAATCATTAAAAATTATCCAAATTTGCTCTACTTCCGGATCAAAAGTCCAGGATCTCATTGACTTTCTAGAAAGCTTTTTTCTCACTGGAATTACATGATTGATCGTGAAGGCTAATTTATTTCCTTTGATAAAAAATAATCTTTTCGGAATCAATTTTTCATGGGTTTTGTCTCAATCAATAGGCATAAGAAATAATGTTTTTGATTATTATTAGTCGAACTTTATTTATTTCTATATTTTGATTTGATTAGGCTTAATTTCATATTGGTCTGTAAGCCAAATTACATGTGATAAATATTAATGAAAAAATAACACTAAAGTTAATTGCAAATATTCTGACAAACACTGGCAGAACGGAACAACTAACAACAAATTTAGAGATGGTAAGATTGAACTTTCATTACAAAAAGGCTTTCAGCAAATTGTAATACGATGAATCAAAACAATTCACATATAAGGCCCAAATCTTCATCAACTGGCACCAAACACAAATAACGCTGATGCTGAAGGTAAAACGACCTCCGAAAACAGCTACCTACTTGTTCCGTTCTGCTAGTGTTTGTCAGAATATTTACAATTAACTTTAGTGCTATTTGTTCATTCATAATTATCACATGTATTTTGCCTAAGAGAGCGGTACGTAATTTAGCCTTATCAAATCATAAATAATTTTTTTGATTAGAATTAAATAAGACGATGAATTGTGATGATACGAGTATGATTGTGGCCTAGTTTCCTCTTGTTTTAATTAATTCGAAACTTCATGTGTGGCACCTAAACTGCACTGGCACACACTTAAGTCGCTTTTAAAATTATTGGAAATGTCAAATTTCACTTAATACATTGTATATTCATTGTGTGTCAAAAATTAAGACAAAATACCTGAATTATTAATACACTTCAAGGTGACATAATACGAGTATCTGTCAATCAAAAAGCAAACATTTTTTGTTCTAAAAAAAAGAAACCTGTTACATGACAACTACAAATTACATATGAACATGCCAACATGAAAAAGACTAACTGACAATAATAAATCTTTTTATTTTCCTTAACATGACGTACAAACGACATTCAACTGGTTGAATGAAGGTGCATGTATTGTCTCGTGTTGTGTTTTTTTTAGTGTTTCAAACATATTTTTTATTTGAAAAGCTAAATAACAGGTGTTTGGCTTTCGTGCTAATAATCTGAGCACGCCCTTTTACGTAAAAGTTATAATATTTCTTGTTTATGTCCTTGAGACAACTTCGTCTCAGGTTGAACAATTTGGATTCTATATCAGTAACATTGCGACATGTTATTACACTTATCTTTTTTTTTTTATTAATACATACATACATATGTAAATGTCATTTATAACTTTCGTTTACATTCAATAACACAAATTTTACAAGCGACAGCAGAGACATATTAAGCAAATTTGAAGTTGAATTAACCGCTCTTGGCAATGCCAGCCATACACTACACAAGTTCACTGCACAAGTCTGGCACTGTACAGTGCGTTTGTGTAGTGTTTGGGGGTGGTTGTGCTATTTACGCAGTGGACTGAGTAAATATCAAAATGATTTTGATATTTGCTCAAGTTCGAAAACTGTACAGTGAACTTGTGTAGTGTATGTTGCAAACGCTCAGTTGTTTCATGATTTTTTAAGAGTTCACAACAAGAAATGAGCCCAGAACAAATATTCTGGACAGAGTTCCTAGAATTATTCAAAGAATCGCCAGCATTATGGCGAATTAAAATAAAAAATGCCCAGTTTACTTGTATAGTGTGTGTCACAAGCTTAGTTTACGCAGTGCCAAACTTGAGCACTGAACTTGTGTAGTGTATGGCCGGCATAAGAAAACGTTATCTAGTCCTCAATAAATTCCAAATAATATTTATTTTCTCTGTTTTGTTTGTGCGAAAACAAGACCCAAAAAAAATGTCACCATGAATTATTAAATGTAACTTTTTGTCATGCAACCTGTTGCCAAATCGAAAGAAAAAAAAAAAAGGAAAAAAGACATACTGATATGATAGTGAACGTTGAAAGATAATTGATTACTCTGTTTATTGAATTGTTTTGTATATTAAAGATCCTCTTAACTGTGTCGAATTTCATGAATTTCATGTCAAAATTTTTCTTCTTGCCCGACTAATGACAATCACATCATGATAAAATGCCAATATAAAGGAAAGCAAGGTGTTGGCAGTTCGTTAACATTTATAATGTTGATGCCAAGAAACGGTTGTGAGTAAGTCAGTCTTTTAAGTGGTCTATGGCCAGTGATATAAAATATCTGAATGGAAGTACATACAACTAATAGAAGTATTAAAACTTCTCGCGTTATTCAATCATACACAAATCTGGAAGTTTTTGCAAACTTCTCTGGAGTCAGCTTAGTAATAAGAAAATGGTTTTAATTACAAAATTGCTTGTATCGTTAAAATTTATTTTCCAATTTTGCAGCTATTACTAGAGTGATAATATCATTCATTAGAACTGCTATAATTTAAAAAAATATAATTTTTTCCAATTAATGTATTTTTATTTTTAATCAAAAGCATCCCAGCAAAAAATTACACATTACCATCAGAACTACTTCCCATATAATGACTTACTTTTCTGATTACCCAATTTCATCACTCGCTTACAAATCACATTACCTAAAATTTTAAAAAATTTGTACAAGTTGCTAAATGAGGAGAATAATTTGTTTAGATTAAATAGATTACGTGAACAAGTTGCCAAATAAAAAAAGTAAGTACTTCTCAAGAATCGATTATTTTAGTCTCACGCCTTGTTAAAATCATTAAGTTGGTAATCCAGTAAGGAACAGCTTCCACAAAAACTGCTTAAGTCCAAACCTGATTACCTTTTTTGAAATTTTTTGCTGGGATGTTTAGTTGGAATGAATCAACAAATTAATTGAATAGAATTTCAAAATCAAGCAACGAACGAATAATTATAATCAATTCAAACACAAAACTTATTATTTTTGAGCGAAAGAAAACTAATTTTCATTTCTTTATCTTATAGTGCTTTCACACGAGCATGGTTTTACGAATTGTTTTTGTTAAAACCAACTTTAAACCATTTTTGAATTGGTTTTAAGTTGGTATTATGAAATGCAACCTTGTTTTCGCTGTGCTAAATAAAGTGCTGCCAAGCTAAAATGACCGGAAGCAGCTGATAATGCTTATGCTAGTAAATGGCCTGTCACACGCGAGACTAATTTTTATGCCTGCACAATTGTTGTTCTTTCAAGAGCACACGAGACTAATTCATCCGGCATAAAAATGTATACGTATACATACATAGCTTTGTGTGTGTTAGTGTTTTTTGTATACATTTGATATTTGCTGTTTTTTAAGTTATGTGTGTATTGGTTTTGTGCTGCTGATGCGGGGTTGTGCCTGGTTGAAAAATTATGCCAACCACAAAACCACTCTCTTTGCCTCTCTCACCAACAAACTGGCGTGTTATGCCAGCACAATTGTTATAGTGTGTGACAGGCCAATAAGAATACATAATAACATAGACGATATGACTGACATCAATCTGCCTATAAAAAGGTTTATCTTATAATATATTGTTGCAGAAAAAATACAACAACAAATACATGAATTTCTGCAGGAGATTTATTTTATTTTGGACAAAGTTATTAGACAGTCTGTGAGTTAAGACCTGAATTTATCAAACTTGCAGTGTGAACGCAAAATCAGCTGTTTATGGGTTTAACGTTAAAACCAAGTTTTAACTTTAGATGTGAAAACACTATTATTTCTTTACGAACTTTGACTTGAACGAAAACTTGCAAGAAGACGTAAGTGTTTTCATACAAATTTAGATACCACTAATTTGAATGAGCTGTCAACAAAGCGACCGTAATGTCAAATGGCGTTGGCTGAAGTAGTTAGCACGTTGACTATAAAACCATAGGTCCTGGGTTCAACACCGGTATCCAACAGTCATTAAATAACAACACCACCCATTTTTCTGATGTACATTATTATGCCTTTGTATCAGTTGTTGTAGGAAAGTTCAAATGATGAAGGCATAATCACTGGTCACTGAACTATACCGACTTCAGCAGTTAATAATCCTAATGTTACATTAGAGCGCCCTCCTTCGTTGTGTAGCAGAATCATCGGTGAAATAAAGTAATCAATAAAATGGCTACTAAGCATAGCTTTGAAATTTTAATACGCCTCGTTGACGCTAGAGGCGCTGCAACACTGCAAAAAAAGTAGAGTTGTAAAATAATGAAGCTTTCCTCTATCTCTTTCTTCTCCACCTGTCTTCTCTATCATTATCCCCTTTCTAAAGAAGGTAACACCTAGTCATAGTATTAGGCACTCGTTGCCTGAGTATTACTTCTCTTAAAAAAGAAAAAAAAATTCTCCTTAAAATTAATTTCGTACACTGCACCGAATATGCATATTTTGTATTTCTAATATTTGTTTCACATCTTTTCGATGTAAATCTTATGACTTTTCGGAAATGTATCACTGCGCTGCTCATGGAAATTTATATGCCTAAGGTGCTTCGCTGAACTAAGTAACTAAGTAAGTAAATAAATCTCAAATAGAGAGACTGAAAAAAAATATCAGCTTACCATATAGATTATAGAAAAGTTTTTATAATGGACAACTTTTTACATTTAACCAACTCCAAGTTGTAATAATGGGCCTTGGAGTTAAAATGTAGCACATGTACACAGTAAAAAATTTTAATTAATTTAAATACCAGCCAATGCAAATAACAAACTAAAAACATAATTAAATTTATTCAAGAATAGCATGAATATAAATGAATTTTGGTTTTACATATAAACTATATCGCCTTTAATTTTAAATTTCAAGTCCAAACTTGTCTATAATTAAAACCAGTGAATATAAAAAAAAATAAAAAGTAAACTATAACTTTTTACTGCGTACTCTCACACACTAAACTTTTTAATACTGATGCATTAATTTCCATTACTATAAATTACATATACATACTTTTTTTTGAGAAAATATTCGTATTAACTATTCACATGAACAAATCAAAGTCAGCAATAACATGTTGATAATTTGATTTTTGAATTAAACCCATATTTATATAAAAACAAAAATTTACATTTTTATATATTCATGTTGAATAACAAAATGTATGAACAATTTTATTAAAAAATTTGCATAAAATAAATTGTTTATTTAAATTTAACCTCTATAACTATATAAAATTTATTTCTAGTAACTTGATTTGAAATTGTTAAGTTAAAATTAAAAATTTAAAGTGATAAAAAGCTTTCAGATTTTTAAGCAACATTCTAAGACATATTATTGTTGAATTTCGATCTTTGATATAGCTAGAGTGTAATGCTGAGTATACACTATGACATTTAGTGACATCGCATTATTGTGTACTAATGGCAACGTAAGTCATTTCCGATATCTTTCGTTGTGTGTCATTGTATTACATACAAAACAAATAAAAGTGTTACATTCGGCTGTGCCGAATTTTATATACCCTTCACTGACGTACGTATACCAAATGTTTTAACTTTTTCTGAAGTCAGACTTGTCGTACCGAATTCGTTAAGACATTTCGGTAGTTTCTCTGAGTAATATTTTTTAATAAAAATTTTAAAAATAATAAAACTTTTATTTTTGGGTACATAAGTAAAACTCTGTGAAAAATTTTCTTTTAAATAAATATGCATGTATGTATAATAAAAAAAATTATTGTAATAAATACTAAAAAAAGCTTAAGTATATGCAAATTATGTCGACAAAAGCAGCAACATAACAGTAAAGCGGTACTCTGAAAATAAAATCGTGCCAACATGTCTTTACGAATTCACACCGACCTATCGTATCAATTTCGTAACTAGATATTGTTGCGTAGTCGTCTCAACCATTTTATACAAAAAAAGTTAGCGATTTCGGTAATATTTGGTTTCCGACCAGTCGTTTCGAATTCGGAGCATTTAGTTTGGTGGGTACATACCAGTGATCAGCAATGAGTATTAAAAAAGTGAGTAAGTTGAATCATGACCTATAATTCCTTGTAATTATGAGCCCTCATACTTATTGCAATGTTGTCCAACTTCACATCCACTCAAAAGTTTGAAGTCCTCATCAAACTCATAGCAACATTTGTGAAGTTGTTGATTTCGGCTCCCCTTAACGCAATGTCTATAGATAATGTAAGATATTGGTGAAAAAATTTTCAAAATCGGTTTAACAGTTTGGGCGTGAAAGCAAACAAAAAAAACTCGCTTCTGCAGTGTAAGTTAGTTAGAAAGGATGTTAAATTAACAAGAAAAAAACTTTTATTTTATTTATTTACTTTTATATACCAAAAAAATTTTAAATTTTCCAGCTCTGGAGCTGTATTTTTTATTTTTCAAATTTTGTATACCAAAGTATTTCTTTCTAAGAAATAAAATATATTTAACTAGCAAAGACAAAGAAAAAAATTAATTTGACCTAGTTACTTTTATATACAAAAAGCTAAAAATTTTCCAACCCTGCAATCATCCTTTTATATATATTTTTTTTTACTGATTTCTTAGACCAATCTATTTCTGTTAATAATATAAATTAATATTTGTAGGTTACTTTTATATACTAAAAAAAGTTAAAATTTTCCCAACCCTGGAACTGTGTTTTTTTAATTGTTATTTTGAATATCAATTAAATTCTTACTGAGATTTAAAATGGATTATTTTTTACTAAAAAGAAAAATTAATTTTATCCAGTTGCTACAAAAAAGTTTAAGTTTTCCAACTCTGAAACCATCTTTTTGATATTGCTGACTTTCAATACTAATCTTTTTTAGACCATTTTTGACACAGCAGTCGAAGCTTTCCTGGGAGCTGCGGAAAACCGATTTCACGTACAGACAGATGGACAAACGGACATCGGATACAGAATATATATACTCTATGACTCTCATATTATTATTGTGGAAATTACACACGGAATGAGAAACCTATATATACCTTTTACCATTTTTTGTTGAATGGCATAAAAACGTAATGGCGGTATTCGGTGTTTGATGCAAATGGGCTTTCATAAGTGTAAATGCAAAATATCGTAACTTTTCTCTGGCTTGTGTGTTAATGTTGTTGTTGGATTTTGCATTTACATTTACGCAAGACCATTTGCCTCAAACGCCGAATACCGCCACTGTGAACGGCTTGGACAAGAAACGAAATGCCAAATGTGTACCAGAGAACAGAAATGAGTAGTGAAAAAGTGAGTAGAGTTGAATCATGATTTATAACTTCTTGTACTTATGCACACTCATACTTAGTGCAATGTTGTCTATGAATCATACGCATCGAACTCATACTTAGCAATATTTATGACGTTGTTGATTTGGACTCTCCTTAACTCAGTGTGTATGGACGATGCAAAATAAGTATGATTCACAAATGTTCTAACTTCGCATGCGAACATTAAAGTTCTCATTATTACCATTTGTTTCTCTCTTGCTTTTTTTGTTTTTGTTTTGCATGAATTGAAAAACAACCAAATTTACTAATATTGTATACTACGTGCAAACTCTTTAATGACTAAAACTTTAAATAAACATACATACATGCATGATTTGAGTGAGCTGAATCAACATGAGTAGTATAATTATTTTCCTGAAATTATAAATCAAACTGAGCTGATTTATGAGTGTGAGTGTGGATGACTTTGATGTTGACGTTGCATTCATATTTATTTCAACCTAGAGTTATAAATCAATGTCATGGTGAGTATGAGTAAATCAAAGTAGTTGATTTTAAATGAGTTCTACTCAATTACATTTAAAGTTTTATGAGTCAGTATGATTAGCGAAAACATGACCCATTGCGCTTCTCTGATGTGTACTCAGAATTACATATTCTTAATAATTGTATGCACTTTTTCGGCTAGTATTCTTGTAGAAAATTTTCAACTCTCTGAGGTTTTAAAAGCACTCAGTCGTTAGAACATTGTTATTTATACAGTGGAATTAATAAAGCATTTACGCTTATTGCGTGAAACATTTGATGAATGTGATAGCAGCTATTGACACACTCACTTACACAGATGCACATCTTTAAAATAATATATAAACCTGAAGATATTGTATTATAGTTTTTCCTGCATAAATAAATAAATATGTATGTATGTATGTACTCACGCGTATATTTCTATTTAAGTCATAAACAGATCTTAAAAAATTTCCTTTCCATATTAAATATTTATGCTTGCCATTTACAATGTATAATAACTTTGCATCCTCGCTTACAGATACATGTAAAAAAAATACAAACTAACAGATGTTGTAAAACTTGCATTTTTTTCAAAATTTCTACACTTTTTTCTTCTTCTTAAGTGCAGCATACCCATAAAAATTTTGTTATTTTCTAGTCGTTGTTGTACTCGTCGTATTGCCTTTGCATTTATTGTAAAACGCTTTTCCAGAAGACTATAAACACTTGACGTTTTACGATCGTTTGCTGGAGTTAAAGTTGTTTACGTATTAGTTGTTGTGAAACAAAAAAAAAAAGAAGTTATTACAATGCCAGGAAATGAATCTCTTGCTTAAATTTTATAGCTCATTTCAGCAGCCAGTATTGGCTGCTCTTGCAGGCAAACGTGTACTACTCGTAGAATATGAAGCACTACGACTCCTCGTGGAAATAAGAGGATTATCCGGCATTTACGTGATGGCATGAATAGCCTTGCATCAACAACATTCAGTCATGCTTGAATATACCTACTTACATGCATACATACATATGTATTTATATACACATACAGACATACATAGATGTGTACACGTATTTTGCAAAGGATAAAGAGTGTTGAACATTCACGTGTGTGTCGGTGTCGGTGTCGGTGTCGGTGTCGGTGTCGGTGACTGCTGGTGTTTGAGTGTTGGTGGCAATTCTGCAAAATTATGCATGTTTGAGATGTGGCATATAAAAAAATAATATTACAGCAAAATGAATGGAAGGAAAGAAGTGTTATTTATAGTTAAAAATGATATACCTAGATGAGTTTTTAGTTCTGCTTCAAATTGATTTATTGCACAATGGGGAAGTGGTTGGGCAATTGAATGGAAAAGGAAAAAAATTTATGCGTGTAACTCTACTTAACTGTCTAATTAAGCTGAAGAATATATGTATGTATGTATAAATATTATTACACAACATTTAAAAAAATATCAAAATATTTCTCAATAACATGCTTTGATTTAACAAGCTCATCGGGAGTTATTTGGTGCAGGGATGAAGCAAATCTTTGAATAAAAGATTTTTTTTAATTATTGTATTTTGAACGTTGGTTGCACAGTCAGTGCTTCAATTAAAAATTAATATCATATAATGCAGTAGGATAATTTTCCATTAATTTTTTCTTGTCATTACGAGAGTGCGTTAAACAAGAAAATTTTCAAGAACTGTTCCTAAGTTCTGTAATGAATGTAAGAACTTTTTTGGTCGAAAAATATGTTTAACACAGCAATGAGTAAGAAAAAACACTTAGGGCTCTATTGTGTATATCAACCAAACTTCAGCTCGGCAATCAAAAATTCTAGGGCTGTTTTAAGACAAAAACTACCAATGAAAAACTGATAGTTCTAGTGCTAAATATCTGCTGTTATTTGTCACTTGCCGTCGGTACCACAGTTTTTTTTTCGTAATTGGCAAAACAATTTAAGTTCGTTTACCAGTCACAATCGACCCATTAATTGTTGATTGAAAATAAATAAAAGAAAACGTTTAAATTCGTTTTGTAAAATAAAACCAAAACAAGAAAACGCCGAACGATTTGTTCTTCTACTTCTTTTTGAACTATTTTTTTTTTTGAAATAACACATTTTGCAACAGCTTATGGAGCAAACACATTGAAAGCAGCAGGCCGCCGACTACAAGCTGTCAAAAATATATTGTTTTCACTCTAATACGGCTACTGGACTACACAACCACGTTTGCACAGTGGTTCCTAAGCCAAAATATAATATAATCTAAAGTACAGGGCCAAAAAAAGGGTTTATTAAATTGCTTTGTCGTTTTTGGAACAATTTTTAAAATTCTTTTTTCATATGGAATTAATAATTAATTTTTTCTTGGGGGGGAGGGGGAAAGCAAAGTGCCCGCTCCAAAAATTTATTATCAAATCCCTTTTCATTTATTGTCATATGCAAAAGGTTCTCTAAGATTGTTTTTTGTATTTGGGGGGGGGGACGTGATATCCCCGTTCCGAAAATTGATTATCAATTATTTTGTCATCCAAAATTCTTTTTGCATATGGAAGAGCTTCACAATTTTTTTTTTTTTTGAAATTGTGAAGGGTTAAGGAAGGTTGTCTCAAATTGCCCGCCCCAATAAATGATTATCAAATAACTTCGTCATTTGTGAATTTTCAAAATGCTTTTTGCATATGAAAGAGCTTCACTAAGTTTTTTTTACATTAGGAGGGGGAGAAATGTGCCCAAAAATGGATTTATCACATTACTTTGTCGTTTGTGGACCAATTTTCAACATTATTTTTGCATATGGAACAGGTTTTTTTTAATAGGTAAGGAAGGATAGTGAAACCCACCGGGTTGACCTGGTCTTATAAAATACTTCAGCAAAATAATTGAAAACAGGCATTTTAAAAACTTTACTAGTTACAAAATAACAAACCCGAATTATTTATGCCCTAATTCTGTTCGACGAACGTATCGTCTTGTCTATGGACGAAAAAAAGAAACAGTTTTGATTCTTTAAAACGATTATTATTTATTGTCTATGCTAGAAGGTTCGTGTATTTGCTTTATGATTTTGTTCCAAACATTATATCCAACACATATTTTTTCATATATTTTTCAAACTATTGTATAATAATTTAATTGAATTTTTATGTCTTAAAAACATGGCAATAATATTTATATTTTTCATTGTCAAATACAACAACCATTTTTGAAGAAAATAATTTAGAGACTTCAAAGACAAGAACTCAGTAGCATTTTCAAACAAATACGTCCTAAATCTTCTTACTGAATTAGGGCATTAGTTATGGCTAGTTATGACAAGTATCTGAAGTCCATGTTTTAAAATTTGTGCAAAAAATTACTTTTTCTTAGTCAAAAATTGAGTGTTAATTAATTTTAAATTTTTTTTCAAGATTTTTGAAAGAGGCTAATAGGGCATCTACTTTTCAAAATTATTTTATAGGGCATTTACATTGTCTCTAGTACTCCAAGATTTCAAGCTAAATCTAGCTGTTTTTTTTTTACTAGAATTCCCATACAAAACATCAAAATATCTGTAGATTTGTAGGAAATCTACTAATAGTGCATTTACACTGTCTCGAAATCTAGTACTTTCGAGATTTTGAGCTAAATCAAGCTGCTTTTTTCCAGATTTCCCATACAAAACGAAATCAAAATTTTCCGTAAATTTGTAGGAAATCTAATAAAAATCTAATGTTTTTATTTATTCTTTAATACCCTGTACAACAAAAGGTGGGTGAATTAGCTACAGTCTGCTTAAAAAAAGTGTGTGAATTTGCTACATTGCAGTTATTTGGTTATAGTCTTGGTTAAAAAAATTTTGATAAATGTCAAAAAAGTTGCTGTAAAGATTTTAATCAAAATATGCTAGATTTTGTGCTGATATAAATGCCCTATAAGAATCTGATACATATTTTTATTTATTTTTTACTACCCTGTACAACATATTTATATAAAAAATGAGTGAATTAACTACTGTCTGCTTAAAAAGATTTGTGAATTGGCTACATTGCAGTTGTTTGGTTGTAGTTTTGGAATATTTTCAGTTAATGGATTTTGTTTTGGATAAAAAATCTTGATAAATGTCAAAATAACTTGGTGTAAACGGTATAGATTTTGATAAAGATTTAAATTAAAATCTGCTAAATATTGTGCAGGTGAAAATGCCCTATAACCTTTTTCTTCAATATTTGAAAAGAATTGGCTTCAAAAAGGACTTTAAAATAAATTGGATTGATATATGTATATTTGTACGTCTTCTCGGGGGATCGCGACCTTGTTGTGTTTAATTGTGCTTGTTGTTCTTAATAGGTGCAATGATCCTGAGAGCGATGCCGGCGGTAGCCTTGCTACTGGCAGGGCTACCTTTACCGGTAAGGTTAATGGAGGTCATCTGAAGCTAACAGCAACCCAAAGAATTAGGCCACTTATCTGGCTGGTCTCCTACAAACTACACGTCCCGGGATGTAGGCAATAAAGCAAGTTTAACAATTTTCGCTTAGAAGTCCTCCGATTTTAGACTTACATATGTATATTTCTGAAGGCCACACTGGTGGCTACAACTGACAGCCCCAGTACCAATCTAGTATGCTATGGGCTAATCACCCGTACTTCCGATATATATTCAATGAATAATGAAACCGAAAGAAATAATATCCAACGGAACTCTACGATGACGACTATAGGCATAAAAACACGGACACGATTTGAATTAATAGATTAAGGAATTAATAGATTAAGTATATATATAATACGTCCAGCTATAGTCTAAAACAGGGATTATTTTCAAATTCGAAGCTATTGATGAGAGAGAAAATATGTCCCAACAATTTTTCTAATAATATGCTCAAATATATGTAATATAATAGTTTTTACTTAATTGGGTTTAAGAAGTGCCCCCTACCGCTGTAGTAAATACAATTCAAAAATTCAAATTTGGCAAATATTTATATGGATTTGCTCAAAGATTAGAACGGTCTTTGCCTAAAAAATAAAATTAAACAGGGAATTTCCCAATTTAGCTGAAAAAGAAATAAATTTCTGAAAATCGACTTGAACGTTTAAAAACTCCACCTACTTACGTATGAGTAATACTGATGAATACTCATACGTACTCATATCTAAAATAGTAAATAGTGTTTAAATTATCACATTCAATTATATTACGAGTATATAAAAGATAATTAATTTTTCTGATTTCTTCAAATGTAATCAATTAAATGAATTAAATTGCTCGTGCCAAATATTGTTAGCAATTATGTGTATAAGTTATTCTAAAATATTAAAAAAAATGTTCCTTAATTTTTGCAAAAAAAAAAGTTCATGAAGAAATAATTTTTTTGGCATGAGATGTTAACCAGATTTGTTAGGTAGACTCTTAGCTACATTTTTGCAATATAAAGTTTAGAGCTGTCACCAAGTCTGAATAAGCTGTTGGCCAAAAATTGATTACACCATTTTTTGAAGGCGCAGTGATTTCCAAAATCTTTGGAGGGCCATAAAAAATTGCCAAACTGAGTATATGGTTTTACTACCTTTTGGTAACACTATCGAACCTATACAGCGAAGACCATGTAGATTTTTTACTGTTACACAGTGTAACAATTTCCATAAAATTTTTTATATAACCTTAAGTTTTGGTTGGATTCCCATCATGATTGTAGATAATATTAGTTTTTTCTTAAAAAGAATATAAAAATAGTGACAGTGTTCTTACACTGATGGAAAATAAATTTATCAGCGAGACTAACTGCATTGTTATGTAATTAGTTATTGGTGCGTTTATATTATAATTGTACTATAGATAAGGGTGGCGTTGGCTGAAGTATTTAGCATGTTGACTACAAAACCGAAGGTCCTGGGTTCAATCCCTATATCCAACAGTCATTAAATAACAACGCCACGCATTTTTCTGATGTGCATTAGTGTCCCTTTGTATCAGTTGCTGTAGCAAAGTTCAAGAGATGAAGGCATAGTCACTGGTCACTGAACTATACCGACTTCAGCAGATACTAATCCTAATGTAAGAACACAGCTTAAAAAAATTAATACGCCTCATTTAACATCAGAGAGGCGCTGCAACACTGCATTATTAAAAAAACGTGCAAAAAGCAGAGTTGTAAAAGAATGAAGCTTTCCTCTATCTCTTCCTTCACCACATGTCTTCTCTATCACTATCCTTTTCCTAAAGAAGGTAACACCTAGTAATATTAGTAGGAATTAATTGCCTGCGTGTTACTTCTTTTTTTAAAAAAAATTATTTTTTTTTAAATTCAGGATGTATGGGATATCCTTGCAGCAATAAAAACGTAGTTTACCAAAACTTATAGCTATTTAATAATAACATAATTGTCATCACTTTTTAGCTAAACTGAAACTGATAATAGGTGTGTTTTATTCGAAACGTATACCTACTTAATTTTTAAGCAGCTATAGCTATAGCTACTTAATAAGTTTATACACACTTAAATTTGTTCTGAATATTTATATAAAGTTCGAATAAAACATACCTAATATTAAATTTTTTTAGAAAACTTAACTTAGTGATTTCCCCAAATACTTATTAGATTTTGCTGTATTGTGAATATAATAAAGGTAAAAAAATTTAATTTTTACTATGAGGGATATATGAGATAGTTAGGCATGTCCTTGCAAACAATTTTCTTAAACAGAAATTCCTGGTTAACTTTGATATCAAGTACAGTCATAACAAATTTTGTAAACCCACGATAAATCTTCTTAGTTTGTAGATTCGCTGTATGGCAACAGAGCATAGTGCAACAGTTATAAAAAAAAAACATTGTTGATATCATATTACATCCAGAAAGTGTCATTCACCATTGTATGGTTTACCAATTGCCGTTGTAATCGATGGGCAATATGTGTTCAAAAGATAGGGTGCTAAACGTTCCAAATTAATTGTTTAAACTTAATTTATTCCATTTCTTGTTTGCAGACAAAAAACTCTGCGGGGGTATAAATATTAAGGAATTGATGTTCTTGGCATGAAAATTCAGTGTGATCTTCGATGGACTGAACACATTTTTCAAGTCTCAAAAGAAACATTCAAGTGGATAGAATTTTTGAAACGTTTCAGGCGATACTTCATCCCATCTGATCTTCTTACTATTTATACCACTTATATCATGTAAGGGCCGGCGCACAGTGTCGTGAGTTCATATAACGAGCGGCCAAAAATAGAAGGGGTTATCGTAAAGAAATGAAATTTGGAACACACGCTTTAATTGGTAAAATATAATCACACATAAAATTTGGCCATTTAATTTCCAAGGATTCGTGTTCTTCCCATATATCCTGAAATAAAAAAATTACCATAACAAGGAGAACAATAATTGTAACTCAATGAAATTGTATATAGACACTAATTTTAACATACTTAATGCTTCGTAAAAATTTCGGTCAATTCAGAGAAAGGATATGCATACCCCAAAAATGTCCTTTTTCAAAAATGTGAAACAAAAAAATTGTCTTCACTTATAGTGAGTTAAATGTTTAACTAGACGCAATATAGACAATAGACACCTAGAATTTGGCCATTTAAATTTAAAGTACTAGTGTCCTTCCCAAATGTCCTGGAAGTAAATAATATACTGAAAATATACAAATTATAACTTGAAAAATATAGTAAAAATAAATTGTAAGGGGGGAAAGGTGGACAAGAATACAACAAATTTGCAATCTAGTTACTTGTAGAAATATAATGTGAAAGTATGAAAAATATATTTTTATATATTTTTTTTTCTATAGACCACTTAACTCCTACTTTTTCACCCACAGATGTTTTTCTTTCCATTTACGTTATAAGCAACGGCACATAGCATATGAGTTACAAAATATAGAAAAAATATATTTTAACCATATTATACTCGTAACAATATTCCCCTTATGTTTTATTGGAAGTTGTAGAGCAATATATAAAAAAAATTTTAATTAACCTGTTAAAGTTTGCATGTGCGGTACTGAATACTGGCTTAAAATCGTTGCATTTGAATCGTCAAAACTCTTTAAAAAATAAACCTTTTTTAAAAAATTCCTTTTTATTTTACTTAATTAGAATATTGCACATGCACATGTTTGTTTTAATTTAAAACTAATTTTTTTCATTTTTGGCCACCTTCGCGACAGTGTGCGGCGCTTCAAAGTCTATTTTGGGGCTGCTTGATCCAGGGTATCCAACTCTATTGATTCATTGGAGCATCGACGCAATGTGCGGTGCATTTTCTTTTTCTATCGTTACTGCAATGGAATGTGTTCTAATGAAATCAGGGAACTTGTTCCTGAAACCCAATAATTTTACGCACAACACGTGTTTCATTCAGATCACATCCTTTTGTGGTCGATTGGCCAATTAATTGCACTACTTATTACAGTGAGAATTTCATTTTTAGCAGTACTGTCCGTATGTGGAATAAACTACATGCAGAAGTCTTTCCTGTCACTTTCAACGGAAAAGTTTAAATCGAATTTCACTCTATCCTCCACTCCATCTACTATTAACACTTTTAATTGAAAAAATAAATATAAATAATCTATTAAAAATTTAATTTAATTAATTCAATGAAACTATTTTTTTTTTTAATTTTTTCTTAATTTAATTGATTTCATTTAAAAAAATTTAATTGATTAACGTCCCTTTTCACAATGTATGGTTAAGAGTTAACTGGAGCTTTAACTGCAAGTTCTTCATACAAAACTTGCCGTTAAAGTCGCAGTTAGCTTTTAATTGTACATTGTGAAAAAGGCCGTAAGAGTTTAACTAAAATATAATAGGATAAATAAAACTTGTGTTTAAAAATTTATTTAATTAAAAAGTTTAATTGACAGAAATAAATTTTTAATTAATTTAGGGTTTTGTTTTCAATTAAAGGTGTTGATTGAAGGAATATATTTTTCATCTGTTCATGCATTTTTCCCCCTTTGAAGACGGTATATTTGTTTACTGGTTTTTCACAAATTTATCTTTCCTTTATATTTATAATTTGACCCTGAGGAATGTGCACTTTTACAATTTGGCTGAAATACCTTGATGATACACTTTTGACACTGACGTGCAACCGTATAATGTAATTTTATTTTCTGGGAACACTTTTCTTACTTCATGTTTTACACATAAAATTAAGAATCAAATTAAAAATCGGTTTTTTCAAAGAAGAAGAATTTCATTTGAAGCACAATATGCTTATCACACCAATTGTTAAACTGATTGATTTGAAAATTTGCCTAAGGACAATATAAATTACTGAAATTCCAAAATACTCATCGATGTTACATTATATGCATCTTTAAATGCTAGGGGTTTCCTTAAAAGCCTTAAAATGATTTAAAACACGTGAATGTAAGTCCAGCATTTAACCGAAATACAAAGTTAATGTTACACCTTTTTTTGGGCAAAAAAAAAAAAAAATCTCTTAATAGTTAGACTTGATGTGACAGTACTTAAAACTAAATACTTACGAGCACATACTCGTTAGTACCAAGCACCTGCTACATTTATTTCATCTTGTATGTTTGGATGCAAAAAAAAAAAAATAAATTGTACGTGAGTACATGAACATAAAAAGTTTCAGAAGGAGCAGCAGCAGCAGCAGCAGCAGCAGTCGCCTCTACAAACTTAAAAACAAAACACGTACACACATACACACGATTCTTCAAACACTTTAACTAATTTAGTTTTTTATGTTTTTTTTGGTTGCAGCAGTCTTCACATTTAGGAAGTCAAGTGATAATTTAAAATGCGTGATGCACATCGTGCACAGTGAGCTTGCAACCCATTATTATGAGTGTGTGTGTCGAGGTAAGTTATGATTTTCTTATCAAATTTGTTGCAACCATTTACCCATAAGAAACATGATTGCCTACTTTAAGTTTTATTAAATTCTATTAATAAATACAGTGCAGTTCGGTAATAACGAACATCCAGGAGTTAGACAATTTTGTTCGCTGTAGGAGAAGTTTGTTATAAGCGGAGTATGTGATTTTTTCAATCAAAAGCAAATAACAGAACATGTCAGCCATTCACTAGAACAACGTCATTACTACAAAAAATGGAATTCTTAAGTAATGATGCAGAATTAATCCTCGTTTCGTTTTTTTTTTTTGAGTTATGACGTTATTGAAGTAAATGAGCGATATGTACTTTCATTAAGTTTTAGAAAGTAATGAAAAAATAAACATATTTTTCAGCTTAGGAAGCGATTGTTTTAAAATTTTCTGCCACTAATTTTTTGTTCGTCTTAAACGCTTTATTTAAAGGATTCAAAAAAAGTTTGTTATAAGCGTAAATTCGCTATGACCGGATCTTGCTATAATTTCACTGATTTGTATAAGGTATTAATACAAAACTGTTTGAGAGGCAGAAGTTTGTTATAACCGGTGTTCGTTATAACCGAACCACACTGTTTTTTTTTATTATTAAATGCGTACGAGTAAATATTGAACAAGTCATTATTATTATTTTTTTTAATGATTTATTAAATTATTGGCATTTGCAATAAAACTATATCGTCTTACTTTGAACGAACGAAAGTGTTTAAAGAGTAGCTAAACAGAGTAAGATGATTTACGGCAGCTAATATTCTACTTGAAGAGAATTGGAAATATTAGTTTAGGAACTGGTGTACTAATAAAGTTTTCCTGCAAATAAAATTTTAAACACTATATCGCTTATCTTTTCACTGTTGCGAACAGCTGATTGATTATTCATGGTGCTTGTTTTGCTTTTTTTTATTAAACCAATAAATAAATCTTCCAAATCGATTGAAAATTATATATAATTAATCTGTTATGTTAAATACAATTGAATGTTTTTCATTTTGGCCAATGTGACAATGTGACATATCGTTACCTTAATAAGGACAGGCCCTAACTCATTATTTAGATAGATGTTCTTCTATCGAAATGCATATACAAAAAACTCGATATCAAAAAAATAAAGAGTTATGGCCTTTCTATATTAAGGTAACGATATGTTTATTTGTTTGATGTAAATCTCGTTTTCAATTATTCTTTACATTGTACATTGTGTAACGCCTACAGGAACTTTCGGCTAACGATACCTTTAGATACGCAAACATTAATTAAATTTTAAAGTGTGGTACTACAGTACTGTGTCTTATAATCGATACTGCCATATACCACATATATTTCTTTCAGTTTACACAAATAGGGGCTCTGTATATTCAACAATAATGTATACATTATTGAATATAGAAGCAAGTTTTTAATTTATTTTATTACAAATATGTGTTCAAGGTACATATTTGTAAAAAGTTGTTTATCACTCCAATTTTGGGAAGCTACGAGTATTAACAAAAACTTGAAGACTTTTGAAATGCAATGAACACATAAAAGTTAAGTGGAAAGGTTTTTAACGTCTTGTTCGATGTTAATAGAATATTTTTATGTTAAAAAAAAATTTAAATCAAGTACACCTGTACCTTGATTTATACGATAGATACGTTCCTGAGAAAGTAGTGTAAATCGAAATTTTAAATTTTTGTATGAAAAATCGTGTAATTCGAAAATAAAGGCAGAATCGTGTAAAAATTTGATTTTATTGAGAAATTATATATGTATTTCAACTTAGTTTTTAAAATATCAGAAGCGTTTACTCAAAACATATAAAAATAAACTTTTATTCATTAAACAAAATAAATGCTATTCATAAAAACAAAAACAAAATTAATGTAATTCATAAAATATTCAAAAATATTCAAGGGTGGCGTTGGCTGAAGTAGTTAGCACGTTGGCTATAAAACCGAAGGTCCTGGGTTCAATCCCTGTATCGAACAGTCATTAAATAACAACACCACGCATTTTTCTGATGTATCAGTTGTTGTATGAAAGTTGAAGTGATGAAGGCACAGTCACTGGTAACTGAACTATACCGACTTCAGCAGATAATAATCCTAATGTAACATCACAGCGACCTCCTTCGTTGTGTAGCAGAATCATGGCCACAAAACACAGCGTAAAAAAATTAATACGCCTCATTTAACATCAGAGAGGCGCTGCAACACTGCATTATTAAAAAAACGTGCAAGAAGCAGAGTTGTAAAAGAATGAAGCTTTCCTCTCTCTCTTCCTTCACCACCTGTCTTCTCTATCACTATTCCTTTCCTAAAGAAGGTAACACCTAGTAATAGTAGTAGGCATTAATTGCCTGAGTGTTACTTCTCTTTTATAAAAAAAAAAAAAAAAAAATAAAACGCATAAAAAATCGTGTAAATCGATGTATTTCATAAATCCCTCAATTTACACGAAAACCAAAATAATCGTGTAAAAGTGAAATCGTGTAAATCGAGGGATAAGTGTAACTAATTTAGCATAACAAGCAACCTTGAAAAAAAACATATTTTTGAGTTATTGAAGTAACTAAGAAGCTTTTTTCTTTAATAATTTCTATGACACTGCAATAAATTTCATTTGTCTCAACTTTAATATTTGTGTTAACAATTGAAGCATATTAATTTGTGCGAACTGGATTACTTTTAAGTTTAACTGAAATTTGAATTTGAATTGGATAGAATTTTATTTCAATTTGTTAAGGTTGTTTTATTAACAAACAAAAATCCAGAGACAATTGCAAATTATTCTGACAAACACTAGCAGGACGGAACAACATCCCAGCGAGAAAAAGAGGAAGTTAAGATGCCTTCTGGAAGGACTCTATAGTCCTTTTGGATGTACAATGCCTGCTCGCTCCTTTTTGGCTCGCATTGTCATTACGGTGTAGGCCTTTCGCTCTAGCTTCCTTCGCCAGTGATTCGCTTGTTCCATTCTATGCTCATACGAGTGCTTACGTGCATTTTTATTACGGGTTAGGCCTTTCGCTCTTGCTGGGAGCAACTTACGACATTCGATATCGATATTTTCTTTATAAAATTTTACTTGTGTTTGTATGGAAATTTGGATCCATATCGTTTCCATATACATATTTTTTTTAAAGAGAAGTAAACACTCGGGCAACGAATGCCTACTACTAGTACTAGGTGTTACCTTCTTTAGGAAAGGGAAAGTGATAGAGAATACAGATGGTGAGGGAATACATAAAGCAAAGCTTCATTCTTTTACAACTCTGCTCTTTTGCACGTTTTTTTTTTAATAATGCAGTGTTGCAGCGCCTCTGCTGTTAAATGAGGCGTATTAAATTTTTTGAAGCTGTGCTTAGTAGCCATTTTATTGGTTATTTTACTTCGCCGATGATTCTGCTACACAACGAAGGAGGGCGCTCTGATGTTACATTAGGCTTAGTATCTGCTGAAGTCGATATAGTTCAGTGACCAGTGACCAGTGACTATGCCTTCATCAGTTGAACTTTTCTACAACAACTGATACAAAGGAAATCTAATGCATATCAGAAGAATGCGTGGTGTTATTTTTTTTATTGACTGCTGGATACCGGGGTCGAATCCAGGACCTGCGGCTTTGTAGTCAACATGCTAACTACCAGTTGACGAGGTCATGCCCCCTAAAAATTTTTCTATTTTATTAAACATAGTCCAGTATATAGTCCGGTCGATACCAACGAAAGTGTAAACAACATTTGAGACTCTTCACACAATCTGGCATTAAGTGAGCTGGTCACCCTCTCATTTAAATATAATATGAAATTTCGCGATTCGATTCGTACAAAACTAGGCACACTTTCTGGGGGTCTACTGTGTAATTCGAAACGAACGAAAAAGCTTTCGAATTTGTATGCTTATAACATGTAAATTCGAAAGCATTTTCTTTCGAATCGAATTACAGGGTAGACCCCCTGGGCCTTTAAGATAGAATGCTGTTTAGGTTTAACATACTGCCAGTTCCACGGGAAACGTCTCTCAGTTATTGATGTGTCCCGTGTTCTTGCATTTAGAAAAGTGAGCTGTTTAAATCTACTTCTATGTAACTCACAAATGCAAAGCTTAGTATAGTACATGCCGTACACTTTTGTAGGTCCACGAAACTGTATTTGAAAAAGTGGACGTGGGGATTTCGTATGAAATTTGCAAACAGTTTTAGTTCTAAGCTGACACAATATTTTATTTGATAACATATAATATTGTTTTTTTTTGTACTTCCGCTCAAATGATTTACTTACCCTTTAAATCACATTAGGTTCTTAGAATAATGTAATGTAATAATAGGTATGTTTTACTCGAAACATATAACTACTTAATTTTGAAGCAGCTATAACTTTGGCTACTTAATAAGTTTATACACACTTAAATTTGTTGCGAATATTTATACAAAGTTCGAATAAAACATACCTAATATTGCTTTAAGAAATGTGACTTGTAACATTATGTTTTATGTACTTCTTTTTATTGATTATATTAGCCTCTTGCTATGATACAAATTTAACATTTTTAGTTATTTAAAAAACTTCAGAGAAAATTAGAATTTTATTGAATTAGTAAGAAGATAAACTTTAAATTATGCTGCTATTCAAATCAAGAGTTTTGCAATGCGATGCAATCAAATTTAAAGTTTAAAAAAAATTAAACCAATAGTTCTAAAATTTGTTCATATTACATGTAATTTTGCATGTCAGAACATTTAACTACGGCTTTTATAGTTTTATGCAGAATCCAGTGCACAGTTAAAATCCCATTTCAGTTTATTTTTAACTTTTAAAATTTTATTATTTATGCAACTTATTTGTATTTATATTTTTTCAATAGTCTATTTAATAAATTTTTTAAGCATTCAAATAATTAAAGTTTTCTATATCCTTTTTTTTTAATTTATTATTTTAAATATACATATTGACTTAACTAATGTTTTTAATTTAATATAAGCAGTTTTCAAATATCTATTTCCTATGTGATAAATTTTAATTATTTTATTTGAACTGTAATGAATTTTTAATCAAAGAATAATATCATAATTAGTTCCTATAATTAAGAAAATATACAGTGATAAAAAGTTTATTCCTTATTTCAATATTGTTTTCCGTTGTCAAATATTTGAACAATTAAATTGTATGATTTTCAATTAAACTTAATTTTTATTATTTTAAAATTTGAATAAAAATAAATAAAAAGAATTTTAAAATATCATAGTTTTTCGGCATTTAAAAAACCATTTAAAAGATTTAATTTTAAAATTCCTTTTAGCTAAATTTTAACAGCCAATTTATTTAATTTTTTTCTTTTTAAGAAGTATGTTTTCTTTGTAGTAGATATTTTGTTAAAAATTTTGTCATGTCATTGAATTAAATTATAAGCAAAAATTTCTAATATATTTTAATACAAAATTTAATAGCAATTTACAGTGGAACTGCGTTAATATTTAATGCATATAGCACAACTTTGAAAAGCACTTCTGAAAGAACTACTTATAGAAAAAGTACACCCAGAGAAAAAACAGCTTAAAATCTATAAAAACTACATTGAATTAATAAGAAACATTAACGAAAGTCCAGTCATGTTGAAGTTTCTTATTTCAATATGAAAAAATATTAATTTACAGTATTAATTTATTAATTTTATTTATTTTTAAGTATCTCAGTATACATTTTCTATTATATTGAAAATTTTTAAATTAATATTACACGTTCTTATTTTTAAGTTGCTGTTTTTCCCTGAGTGTACTTTTGAGAAAGATGAATTTTTTTTGATATATATTTTTGAAAAAGTATTTTTAAATAAATAACTTTAAAAAGTGACATTGAGAGAAGTAAGTTTTAAAAAAGTACCCCTTAAAAAATATCTTTTAAGAGAGTACCTTTTATGCTTTTTCATGCATTTTTTCAAAAGTACCTTTTCAAAATTGACTTTAAAAAATCCTTTAAGAAATAATCTTTAAAAAAGTATGTACCTTTAAAAAAGTATCTCCCAGATTTTACAACCTGCCAGTTGCACGACAACCGGCTCACTTGGGTCCTGTTAGGTCCCGTTGTGTTGAAAGAATTTCATGAAAATTGGCTCTTAAAAATTACATATAACAAATTTTCTGCTAAAGAAATACTTTTTTAAAGAGATACGTTCTAACAAAAAGTAACTTTTCTTTAAAAAGTATATTTGTTAAAAAGTATCTTTTAAATAGGTACCTGTTAAAGAAGTAATTTTTAAAAAAAGATCATTTTAAAGAAGACCACTAAAAAAACTCTTTTAAAAAGTACTTTTTAAAAAGGTACTGAAAGTACTGAAAAAAATCAACTCTTAAGAAATTTTGTGTTAAAAATATTAAATTAATTTAAATATAAAACCCCATATTCATACATTTTAAAATGAATTTAAAATGTATTTTGCATACAAAATTTTCCTAAAATGGATTTCAAAAACCCTTTCCAAACGGTATTAATAAATAATTTAATTTTAACAATAAAACATATAAAAATGTATTAAAAAAGTGTAGTCTGTATGTTGAACTGCACAAAAAATATGCACATTTATATATTTAAAGATATCCTCATATGGCGGTTCCACTGTATTTCTCGATTTTGAATTTGATTAAAAATTTCTGTTTTATAAATCCTTTAAATTTTACTAAATCTAAATAAAAATAATCATAATTACACTTATATTTATCTCGTTCTTTAGAAGTTTATCAAAAATATTTGAAAATATTCTTTAAATAATTAAAAAAGATTTTATGTAATAAGAATAGAATATGTTATATTCCATAAATTAAAAAAGAAATTACCTTTCATAGTATACAATATTTAGCATTGCTAAATTAAGGAAAATATTTTTGCTTTATATACATATAACCATATACATATATATTTCTAAATTATTTTAAACCAATAATAAACTAAAGATAGTGTGCAATTAGGGATAATATCAAGCGCAGCTCTTGAAGGCATTAGGCGATATGCTGGGAACACAACTGGACATTTGTGCATATGAAAATGAACACAACACCGCCGTCGAACGAAATTCGTCGGGCGTGACGAACTCTGAGATAGATTTATGTATTTTTATTTTTTAAGCCGACGAACGACTACAAACAATTTCCTCTCTCTTTGCACAAACAATAACCAAATTTATCAATTTGTTATTTCTTCGTCGTTAGTCCTAATTTACACTATGCAAGTCTTACAAAAGCATAGTGTAAATTAGGACTTATTGTGCTTCACACGACAAATTTGCGCAGCGAAATCTTATCGACGAATTCGTCGATGTGGACAAAATTCGTTGATCGTCCCTGTTGTGTTCCTAGCAATAGATATTTGTAAATTTTGTCGCTGCCTATGAAGTTAAGTTTTTTTTTTAATTCTGTATATCGGGATTTATAAATTACAAAATCCATGAATTTCAAGAAAAAGGCCCAGGTCTTAAAAGTTCGTCTCTATTATAATCGGGCTCACTGTCATTTGAGTAACATTTTAAAAAGAAATGGTAACACAGTGCTAGTGTAACACGGTGCAGTTTCTTTAATGTGTCGTTTTAAAAATGTACTCAAACGAGACGAGACGACGTCCGAACATGTTTATTTCTCTTGAATTTCCATTCATTTTGATAGAAAGTCGCAATTTTACTTAACTTAAAATCTTTAAAGTTTAAACTTAAATCTTAATAGATTCACATTTTACCATCTCTATTGACAACACCCAACTAGAGTTTGCTTGTATCCTTAATCGACTTAATTGTTTCTTATTGATATTTTAGTTAAATTAAATAGTGCGTGCACACTTTTAATAACTAATTTCAATGGATTCTTAAATATATTTGCACTAAAATTTATTTAAATAATTTTCTTAACCTTTTGCCTAGCTGAAACATATATTTACAAAAAACAAACCGACTTATTGCTCAATAAATATATTAAATTACGAGTAAATAGAAACTAGTGATTGTTTTGAGAACACAAAATATTTCATATAAATCGATTGTGTGAACATGTTTTTAAGCGGCATAATGGATCAAATCGCCTTTCGTTTTCTAAAAATCCATGCTTAGGATGTCGAAAAAAAAATTATTGAAAAATGTGTGTAGTAGGGATGGGCAAAAAATATCGATATATCGAAATATCGATATTTGAGAAAATAAATATCGATATATATCGCCGATATTTCAAAAACCTATATATCGATGCATCGATTCTTATTTACGAGTATCGGGTTTCGATACTTTTAAGAGCTATAGCTGTTTTTTAACTGTGACCCAACTAAGACAGGTAACTTTTTGGATTGTGTGGGTATAAACCTAAAGGCAGAATTTGTTTTGACTTTCAGTTCTGTTACGAATCAGCTGACTCTTTTTGGTTTATAAAAATCATATACATATAAGCCATTAGTTTTTCTCTCCTTAATTCTGTTATGTTGCGTACACATTCCTCGATGCATGTCGGTATTCACTTTATGAATGCGATGGTAGAACTATAGCTAAAACTTTACAACAATTACGCCCGGGAACTGAAATTGTATTATTTTTTTGACACGTGTTTATAAACGTTAAAAACCGAAAAGTTGTTCCCACTTTCCCAGGAAATGAAAAATCCGGGAAAAGAAAAAATCTAATAACAATGGAATGGCAAAACTCATCACTTTAGTGGAAAACTGAGACCATTCTGGTCCGAAACAGCTGATAATTTATTACAGAAAGAGTAACTATTAAAATTTAGAAACAGAATAGCACAGCACAGAGCAGCAACAGAAAGTAAAGACTAATGAAGTCTTAAGGAGCTACAGTAGGTTACGTATAACTTAACATAAATAGTTCTTTTGTATTAAATTTCTTAAAGTAATTGTACATTCGAAATTAATGCAGCAAAAATATCGATATATCGAAATATCGATGTTTTCAAAAAATATATATCGATACTGTTCAAAAACATCGATACGATATATATCGATACATTTTCTTCATTTGCCCATCCCTAGTGTGTAGACATCTGAGGGATAGTCAAATTATAAGCAGCGAAAATGGTCACCTGTAGCTGGATTCACTAACTTTTATTACGAAAATCGTATCGCTATAATAAATTTATCGCCTTTGCTATTCAGTAATATATTTTAATGATACTCTCTATCGGTTGAAGTAAAAAACTAAAATAACAAGCCCAAATTCATTTAGTTTTTCTTTAATTCCTATTCGTGCTTTTCGCTTCTTTTGACATTTTGTATGCAGGGATGCCACATGATACGAGTATATAAGTATGTAATTAAATGGCGAGTAAAACACAGTTGTACACTATCGTAATCGTATCGTAATATCGTACATATATGTATTGCGATTTTTGTTTGGAAAAAAGTTACATGAACTTAAAATGAAGCTTTTATGTCAGAGATTAGTTGAAACTTGGAGTACATTGAAGGCTTCATTTCGTATTTATTCATAAGATTTAAATAATATATTTCTTTTTTAACTATAATGCAATATTTTGACATTTTATACTGCCTCGGATACACATATTCGACCCGGTCTATGAAAAACCAACAACTACCGAGAAACTGACGAAACGCATTGTTTATCTTTAACAGCTGATTTTAAGCCATAAGCCACCTTTTGATAGACCGGGTCACATATATATGTTTTAGTTTTGTCTCTTTTAGCAGAATCCAATCAGAATTTTTTTGTTGTTGTGTTGTACAGTGTAATTCAAAGAAACTCATTTAAGTATTTTCCATGTGAAAGCCAGTACAAAACAATCTGTTTCACTTTGACCCCAATTAATATAGGATTTACTAAAATTATGAAACTTTTAATGCCATTTCATGAAAGTTTCGTTATTTTTCTATTTGCTAATGCAGTCGAACTGCACTATAAAAAATGTTCTTTGGACCCGGCACTTCATTATATAGGAAACATATTATGCTTACTAATATTATATTTATCCAAAATGGAAGTGGGCGCTATGAAATAAGGCCCAAGGAAATAACGCCCAAATAAGAAAATGAAATAAGGCGCAATAAAATTAAAGAACTTTTAATTGGGTTTTAATTAAAATTACTTAATAAAATTAAGGAATTTTTAATTGGGTTTTATTTCATATTTTTTTGGGCTTTCATTCATCTTGAGTTTGGTTGGGATTTATTTCATTTGTATTTGGTGTTCTTCATAAATTTATTCTTGCACTAAGAGAAAATTGACGATATAAATTTAAGAACAAAATTCTTGAATTTAGATTGCAGTTATGTTAGATTTCAATCTAGAAATTTGGTCAGTAAGATTTACGATCTCAAATTTAAGCATAAATTCTCAAAAAAAAAAATTATTAAGGCTTTATAAAGGGATTTTAAAACAGATTTCCATACAAAATCTTTCTTATTAAGCCTTTATAGAGCCTTAATAATTTTTATAAATTAAGCTGTTAATATTTAGAATGAATTCTAACGCTCTGTGCCACGATGTCACCAGAAATCGTTCGATCGAATACTTATATTGAAAACAGCAAAAAAATTTCTAATGTTATTGTTGTTTGCAAACGACAACTTGTATTGCAACTTGTATTGCAAACAATAATACATTAGAAAATTTGTTGTTCTTTTCAATATAAATATTCGATCGAACTATTTCTGGTGACATCGTCTGGGACAGGCCGTTAATTTTAAAATCGTAATCTTAAATTTAAGAACGTGGTCTTAAACTTTAAGAACGCCTTCCTTAAATAAAGAACGTAATCGTAATTTTGAAATAGTATTCTTAAATTTTTGAGAATGTGATCTTAATTTAAGATTTTTATTAAGAACAAAATCTTGAATCTGATCTTAAAATGAGATTTTATTCCAGATTGCAATCTTAAACGCGATCTTAAAAAAATTAAGATTTTTATACTTGAATCAAGGATTTTCGCATTTAACAGACTATTAAGATTGAAATGATTTGATTTCGAGCGTAAAATCTTGATTTTAGCACGTTTTTCCCCCTTAATGCGGCCTTTATTTATTTTATTTTTGGTTTTATTTAATTGCGACTTATTTCATTTTCTTATTTGTGCGTTATTACCTTGGGCATTATTTCATTGCGCCGCTGGCATGGGGATCCTGATTCCCTAGGGCACTCATTTAGGCTATCCCAAATGAATTGCCATTATTTAAATGAAGGCTGGATACGCCAGTAATGCAAAATTTTTAACGACCGAACCTTCTACGGACCTGTGGGAAAATGCATCACTGCACTGCAAATGGAAATTGAAATGTTCTAAAGTTCGTTACTGCAGTAGACAACACACTAATAAATGTCAAGTATAAGGTACAGGCGGGTGTACTACTAAAAACGTTTATCAGCGAACTTGTAGCGCATTTTAAATTAAAGTTTGCTCGTATGATGCAGAGCAGTGATGCATTTCCGAACAGGCCCTGCATATACATACATATATTACTTCCCACTCGGTGCAAAGTGTTGTAATTCAATGGTGACAAAACAAACGAGATTTAAACTTGCCACTGCAAAAATATTTTATTGTTGAGAAAAAATCATTGTATTGAAATTTATGATAAGGAAGTCAGAGTGCAATGAATCGTACGAATTTTTATTCTTATTTTCTCAATACAAGGAAAAAAGTAGTATTGGCAAATGATTTTTGCCATACCTCAAATATAATTTGCATTCCGATTGTTTCGAATAGCAGTTGGATTTTGTTGCGACTACAAAAGTGTTGTTGCCTCAAATACATGATGTTGTTACCTCAAAGAATACAGCTAAAAAAATTTCAATGCGTTTTTCGAAAATGAAAACGAACGAAAACATTTTTACGTTTTTGTAACATTGAATCAATTTCCTCTGAGTGAGAGAAAAAAAGCTTTCAGTTTTTTTTGTGTATGAAAAAATCGCTTTTTACTTCAAAATGTAATAGACGAAAGCTTTCGAACCTAACTTCAAATGTTATTGTTTATAAACGTTTATTTATTTTTTAGTAAATGGGCTGTAAATATAACTTAGCTTATTTTAATAGAAAAATAATTAAAAAAAAACCTAAAGAGCGTATTTGCCGGCTAAAAACGCATCACTGCAGTTCCACAATCGATTTTTGTTATACGTGTGACGGCCCTTTTCACAATGTACAATTAACAGCTTGAGAACTTTCAGTTAAAGTTCACGTTAACTCTTAATCATGCATTGTGAAAAGGGGCATGCGTTGTATAAGAATTCAAGTAATATCATTAAATAAACTTTAACAAACACATTTGAAACTAACGTACCTTTTCACAATGTATGATTAAAAGATAACAGAGACTTTAACGGCAAGTTTTGTATGAAGAAGTTGCAGTTAAAGTTCACGTTAACTCTTAACCAGACATTGTGAGAAGGGACTGAAATCGTAAAATTCGATGTTAAACAAACTTAAAAATAACACCTCGTTTTGTTGTTGTTGTTGTTGTTGTTGTTGCAAATGAAGCTTTTTCCTTGTTATTGGTATGTTGATTGAAGTGTGATTCCGAGCATTTGGTATGTTGATTGATGAGACCAGAAAGAATATCCCTTATTGCCAATACATTTTCCATTAATGTATGTATGTATAGTATGTTGATTGAAGAAATAATTCCAGAAAGATCCAATATTTTAGTATGTTGCTTGCACATTGATTCCAAAATGATTCGCCAAACACAAAACTTCCAATGACAAGTTAATTATTAAGGGGTTTTAATTAAAAACAAAAAATTTGCATCTGCCAAAAATTAAATAAATATTTCGTGCCATAACCGTCAAAAAAAAAAAGCTTAAGTGACATAATTTTCGAACTTATTTTTTTTTTACCAAATTGGACTATTTGCGATTATGGCTCGATTTGTAGCAAATCTTTAGTAATTAATTTTTTTATTTTTCATAAATAGTATACACATGTCTGGTAGTTGCGTTTGAGGCGGCCATTTTTTTTAGTATGTTGATTGTTGAGAGTTGATGAAAATCTTTTGTTGATTTTTGTTGTTTCAGCAATTAAATGCTTCATTAACTTTTTACTTTAGATGGCTTAGTTTTTTTTAGTTTAATTTTTGAAAATGTCTCTTTAAAATTTTAATTGTCTCTTTGTATATTTTTTTGTAATTAAGTTTTTTATTAACAATACATTTCTGTTGTTGAGAATTATTTTTAATAGTTGCCAGACTATTGTAAGCTCTTGAAAAAGATTCTACTGATATTGCAATTAACTATTTAAGAAAAGCACCTTGATAATTTTCAACAAGTTTTTTTTTATATGTATTTATTTTGTACAATTGAATTAAAACTTTTAATTTAAAATTAAGCTTAAGGCTTTTTTTCTTAAAGAAGGGTGCATTTTATTTAAAATATTAAATTTATCAACCACATTGTCGTGTGGCACAACGTAATTCACATCCATCATAAATATTTAAATTATGTTGACGTGAATATTCATTAACCATATGTTGTCCTGCATTAAATTTAAAACAAAATATTCATTGTTAAAAGGAGTTTATACATTTTTTTTTGGCACAAATATATGTACTCGTATGTATATTTTTTCATTGCATTATTTTCAGTGTTTTCTGTTCTATTTTGTCCCTCAACTTAAAGCTTAAAAACTTTTAATAAATCTCATATTATAAACATTATCAAATATCTTACCCTCTAGTCTTAAACGTTTGTTAGGTGGTTCATCGCATTCTGTTCTGTTCGGTTCGTACTTATTTGAACTGTATTGTTCACTATCAAATATCTTACCATCGAGTCTTAAACGTTTGGCAGACGGTTCATCACATTGTGTTCTGGCTTCATAATTTTCGCGACGGGCTTTTAAGTCATTATCAACAGACTTATTTGTTTTGTATTGTTCATAGACTTGTATGCCTAAAAACCAAAAATACACAAACAACTTCCAATACAAATATTTGTATAATTTATCTTGTCAATCTTCAGAAAACACTGAATTTTATTGTATTTTACTTTCTTTGAGAGAGAGGTAGAGTTCAAATATTTTTTTTCTTTATATATTACCTTCTTCAATACGCCTTGAAGCCTCATCAATATCTACACCAGCATCTTTAAGTATCACATACATGAGGGGCATCATCTCCCAAGGATAATCAAATTTCTCTATTAATTTTTGGCAATAGTCTAAAATAAGATCTGTAAAGAAAAAAAAAAGTAATTTGAAAAATTATGCACAAGAAGTCATTTATAAAATTTGTTTTTGTTATATTTTTTGCTCGTAAATCATTGATTGGACCCCAAATTTTCAGAAATTGAGTGTTCATCAGATTTCGACGATTTGAAGTCATAATATTTTATTATGAGTTTTTCAATGATGTATACGATGTAGTTCTATGTATTTTAATCTCTCATAAATTAAGAATGAGCTATACATCGTATTATTATTTTTTTACATGTATATAAAAATTAAATGGGCTATACATCGTATATTTTTTATATAGAAAAATTAAATGTGCCTTACATCGAGTATTTTTTATAAGGAAAAATTAAAAAATATACTTTTTATATAGAAAAATTAAATAGACTACACATCGTATAATTTTTTATACAAACATTTAATCGCGTTTTTATGATACAGAAAAGTTAAATGGGCTATAAGTCGTAAATTTTTCATATAGAAAAATTAAATGGGCAATACATCGTTTATTTTTTATATTGAAAAATTAATTAGGCTATAATTAAATGGGCTGTACATTGTTTATTTTTACATAAAATTAATTTTTTATATAGAAAAATTAAATAGGCTGTACACAGAAAAATGAAATGGGCTATACATCGTAAATTTTTCATATAGAAAAATTAAATCGACTATATATACATCGCATATTTTTCATATAGAAAAATGGGCTACACATTGTAAATTTTTTTTATAGAAAAAATTAAATGTGCTGTACGTCGTACATTTTTCGTATAGAAAAATTTAATCGTACATTTTTCATATAGAAAAATTTAATGGGCTAGACATCGCTCATTTTTCACAAGATCGCGCTTATTATCGATTGTGAGCAAACGCGGCATTCATTTGATCATTCAAAATTGAAACCACTGAGCCATGTGAGCTGCCTATCGCCGTTGATGCCAACACACATCAAAAGTTAAAAAAAGCACTAAAAGGCGTAATTTTGAGATCTAAAAAGCGTAATAAGCACTAACGGGAAAAAAGAGTGAATATCTAAACGAGTGAAGTTTAATAACGTTTCATAATGTTTAGTATTCTTAAGCTATTCTCTAGTTAATGAAATATATCAGCCAAAACGGGTATGCTCTACACTGAAAAAATAAATTCAAAAATCACTAAAAATAATGCCAAAAACACCAAGTTGGCATCGCTGCCTATGGCTTCCACAATATCTCTCATTTTCAATCTGCCACCGGCTAAAACCATAGCGTGAATTTTTTCAATTCGGAAATGTTATTTCAATTGATGCAAGGATGTGTCTACCTATCGTATATCCTTTGTTTTAAAAACTGAATTTTTGCTACAATTTTAATAGAAATATACATACATATGTATGTATGTTGCGAAAACTGATCGTTTTAACTAGGTTTATAGTAATAAATTCCCTGGTAAATCTAAGTTCAGTAGGTTTGAAGGCGTAAATGCTTAAAACTGAATTTTAGCTATAGCTACAAAAAGTATACCTACATACATGTAAAATTTATAATAGACTCTAAAATTCATTCTAAACATTGCAAGGACATATATTAATAGACAAAAAAAATCAAATTTTAGCTACAATTATGTGCATGAATGTATGAACTATGTAATTACTTGCGAAAATTTACAATTAACCTCTCTCAAAAATATCACTATATACAAATATATGTATATATATCCATACATACGTATATACATAAGTATATAGACCAATGATAAAAATGTGTAAATCATTAATTATTTCACACAAATTTTTGCCTTATAAATAACTCAGGGTTTGACCTCACCAGCTTTTTATATTCATTTATTCAATTCGTGATATACATACATATGTACATACATACATATGTATGTATGTACTTACATATTTACACATTATAACAAAAATGTCGCTTAAGAATCACATTTGCAAGAGCTCGACATTAAAAACTATTTATATTTATTTCATAGTTTATATAAATAAGTATTATACACCAAATGCTAATTTTTTTCTTTGTTGGTTTATTTTTAATGAATGTAAAAGATAACACCAGCTGAATTTTAAATCAAAAGAATTAAAGACATTTAAAATTTATTTATTTTTTATGCAGAAAGTGACCCCTTCCAGCTAATGGATGCTAATGAGACCAAGGAAATAATAAAATAAAATAAATATTTCCACATTAAATTGCATACAAAATGCTTTAATTAAAAACAAAGAAATACATTTTTTGCCATTTTGGATTTTTTCTTTTGTCGACCATTTTTTTTTACAATTCGTCTGTCTTCTTTTTGCATTGTAATAAAATTAATAAATTAAAAAATTAATGTATGCACATAAGTTTGTGTGTGTGTGTGTGTGTGAATACAGCGCACAGACATGGGCAATAATATAGACATTACCAATCACAATAGTTTTTGTATTTTATAAATTTTCTTTTGTCGCCGTTTTGATGAAGTCTCATTTCGAGGCAAACTGCCCATATTGGGAAATGAAAAATTAAACATATTTCTTTTCATGCATTTTATATATGTACGTACCTATGTATATTGCAAATAATTAGGATTTTGCAACAGACTCCTTTACGAGGTCACACTGTATGAAGGACAATAAATGTGTTTACATCTTTGTGCTATGTGCCACACATGCTTAAAAAAAGCGTAACCACTAATTAATCATGAAAAACTTTTTGATTCAGACACGTAGTTATTAAGTTAAACAGTTTCATACATAACTAATAGACAATTTTATAGAATCCAACATGATTGGAAACTTTAGTTAATTTAAATCAATAAATACATGTCTGAATCAAACAGTTTTTTTCGGGCACATGGCACACAAGAAATGGCAGATGTATACTCACCCTAACACCCAATAAACATAAGCTTACACAGAGAAAAAAACTGCCTCATAGAATCAAGAAGATTTTCTCTATGAAACGTTTTTAGGCTAAGGGGTATCCCAGCAGAAAGAAGCGAAGATTTTTTCATAGAGATTCCTTATTGTTTCTATGTGGTAAATCTTATTGATTTTATCAAGAAGAAAACCACATAAAATCAAGAAGAAATCTTATTATTCACAACTTTTTTACTCAATTTCCGTTATTTTTGGCACAAAAAAAAACAATCCATAAAGAAAAACTTCTTGATTCTATTAGGTTTTCTTATAAATTGTAAACTATAGGGATTTGTTACTGATTTTATTAGGTTGCCTTCTTGATTTTTTTAAAAAGGTTTTCTTCTTGATTTTATTAGGTTGCCTTATTGATTTTTTCAATAAAATTTTCTTCATGATTTTAGTAGGTTCCTATATGATTATGTGTAAAGCATCTTTTCGATTTTTTTAATAAGAAAATCTTCTTGATTTTATGAGGTGTCTTGTAATTTCGTTTCTATAAATAGACATAGAGACAATTTTTTTCATGATCTTTTTCATTTTTGTATAGCATATTGGTTAGAGTGCTTGTCTATCAGGTAAAAGTTTGCTGCTTCAATACTTGGTGAGTAAGTTAGTTAAAAAATAACATACTCTGTATGTATGTATGTATAAATAAATAACATCTACAATATACAACATACATATGTATATGGTATAGAATTTAAATAAATGAGTACCGAGAATAAAGACACATTTTTTTTTATTTTTTATTAGGTCGCCTAATAAAAACAAGAAGAAACCCTTATTGAAAAAATCAATAAGATAACTTCATAAAAACAAGATTTCTTCTTGATTTTTTCAAAAAGGTTTTCTCTATGAAATTAATGAGATTTCCTTATTGAAAAAAAAACCATAGAGATTTCTTATTAATTTTGTTCTATTTTATGAGGTATTTAGTAGGCACTGTTTGTACACGTTGGAATTATGACATGTTTTACCATTTGGTGATAAACTTTCAGCTCAAATCGACATTGAGATGAGTTGCTTAGTTCAAATTGTTACTCTAGTTGTTGTTATCGAAGACTATCGGTGACTGTCAAAATTTGATTTATATTCTGTAAGAAATTTTACGGCGATATTGTATTGAAATGCCTTTCAATTTGTCGTCGCCATTTTTGTTAATGAGTTGAGTTTATTTAAAGCAAACAGTAATTAAAAATTAGTGGAACAGCTGAAGAAAATCCCCCTCTTACAGTGAAATTTTGCAGAGGCCTTATCCCCTCGAATTTTGAAGAACAATAAGAAGAAATTGAAAAGTGGTGGCCAACAAAGCTGAATGTCATGCAGCGGGTGTTGGATATTTAAGCAGTTTCCTTTAAGCCCGTTAGAGAAAGCTGTGGAACCTAAAGGAGCAGTTCGGTACTAGTCAAGATCAAAACTGCAGCTCTGAGCTAGCGGAGTCAGAATATGGTGGCTATTCTGGAAAACACGTCGAAGCAGAAGAAACTTTCCATTAAAACAAAAACAAATTTTCAAAAATTGTTTTTGTTTGCCATACGTTCTTAAAATGAGAATTTCAACGCGTTTCTTTCTGTATTTTTTAAAAATAGTTAATTTTGTTTAATAAACACAAACTGATTTTTTATACTTACGCAGTTTTGTTTTTCATGTAACTTTCACCAAGTCTATTCCAGAATAGACGCCAATATTTCACTGTGAGAAGTAGAAACACCTGAAATCGTTGTGCATTTTCCGGATTCTGAATTTACTCGTATCTCGCAAATGAGAAACATTTTTAATTTTTAACATAATATTCGTTTAAAAATAATAAACAACCACTCAGCTTATTCAAATCTTTAGAGATGTACATCTTGTTGTAGAATGCTATATTGTTTTAATTAATTAATTCAATAATGTTTACACTAAAATGAATATTTAATTTAATTTATCGTACGTAAATAAACTCGGCTTTAAGAGAATTTCAAAAAGTTAATCTTACATTTTAAGCATTTTAAAGGATTACCAAAAAAAAAAAAAATGATTCCGGCAACGTTCCAACAATTATTTCAATCTCGAATAATTAGAAAAAATATAAAAAAATGCTTAACAATCTTAAATTTGTGGAAAACTTTCCATGTTGAGTATTTTATAGATATTATTCATAGTTATTAAAATTACTTTTTTTAAGATTTTAAACATTGAAGTTGTATTTGATGAAACATTTGTTTGGATACATAATTGAAAACGAACTAAAAGACATTTTATTCATCATTTTAAGAAAAAAGGTTCATCGATTACTTAAAAAACACAAAACTTATCTTCGTACATAAAATTTAATTTAATAAGAATTTTTATTAAAAACTAATGCAAATAATCATTAAAAAAAATTATTCATTTTTATAACAACACTAGCTTTCAATAAAATTTTTTGCAGTAATATGAAGTTTGTTTCTTGAAAATATCTAGAGTATTTTCTATAAACTTAATGACTGAAATATCCTTTTGATTATTTCATTTATTTAATACGGCCGCAATGTATAAAATCGTACAAGAATAGAGTTTATTTTTTAAACGTTGAGGCTGTACGCATATAAACTTTGCAAACCGTATGCATTTTCTAATAGATTTGCAATTCACCAGTGATAAAAAAGAGAGAAAAAATTCGAGTCAATAAAATGCAAGCATTTTTGATTGCAAAAACTATCTATGTGAGATATCATGTAGGCATACATTTTTATGTGGCTTCATATATTACATCTTATTTCTATATATGTATGTATCCACATATGAAGAGCTTCACATTTAAATTTCCATATATGACCTCATACATATATTATAATCGATTTCATATATTAGTCCTCTAACTCGTGTTTTTTACGAAATTGAGTTTTTCAGTGATTCCAATACATTTCACACAAATACACCTCCCCACAAAAATGTATTGCAATAGTGTAAAAAATAACGTTTTTACAAGCAGTTTTACAAAAAAATTTACATTGTCAATATTACAGTTTCTATTATGTTTTACCTTCTCCTGTAAAATTACAATTATTTGAGTTAGGGCCTTTCTACTTGAGACCATCGATATATCAATTCATATACAATACTTTTGTAATGTATAATCCTATATATTTCCATAAATGAATTCATACATATTCAGACATATTTATATATGTACATACATTCATATATTAAAAATATATGGACTATACATATTTTTTTTTGCTGGGTAGTGATTTTTTTCAAGAAGAATTTTATCCTTTTAGTGTTTCCCATGTACATTTTATCTTTAAAAAGTCAGCATCACTGCTATTATTATGGTTGCCATTTAATATTATTTTTTATTCAATACTTTTTGTCTTTGCTGTAGCTTATTATGTTGTTATCGTTGTGGTCTTAGAAATTAAATCTTGTATTGCAAGTTTTTGGTTGTTGCTTTTGTTGCATTCTTTTACATTATTATGACTAGGAATACATATCGCTCATTTACTTCAATAGTGTCACAACTAAAAAAAAAAAACAGTTTTGCAGAAAACGCGTTTTAAGTTTTCAATGTGCATACAACTCAATAAAGACATGAACAAATATTCTTCTCTCAGGAAGTGATGTTACAAGCTATTTATATGAAATTTTTACACAGGATAAAGTACAAAATTCCGCATTATTCTGCATTATTAACTCAAAAAACTCATTTTTTGAGTTATGACACTATTGAAGTAAATGATGGATATGTACTAGGTACTTTCGTCTTTTTTCTTTATGGTTGAGTTAACACATTTTTGTTACTCTACTGCTTATTAACTGAATTATATGTATGTATATTGTTGCTTTATTCAAGTATAAAAGTAACCATTTCCGAATGGTTACATATATTCATGTAAGCAAGTATATGTACACATAAACAGTTATACATACATACATACATACATACATACATACATATGTATGTAAATACCCAGCTAGCTTTTTCAATCGCAGAAGAGTCTATTGTGAATCGTATGCAAGGATTTTTCAATTGCAGACGAGCTTATATTTTAATGGTGGAAGATGCTTCGCATGGAGAAACTATTACCGAAGATGATTCGTGTACAAGAGCCGCAGAAGGCGCTTTTATTAGTCGTACTTGCAATCGAGATTATCTTACAACTCTTATTTGAAGAACATTGAGAATCGTGTGAGGCTCTTCAACGTTAATCTTATATGAGCCATTGGAAGAGTTTTAAAAGAATCATTCGATAATGATTTGAGGAATCAAACAATGCTGAGTATGCTTTTTATTTTGCAAGTTAAATATGAAAAAAATAATCAAATTAAGCTTTTTAGTACCTATTAATAAAAAACTTTACTTCATTAATTGATTAAAGACTATTTTATGTACATATGTACATATGTATGTAGATTAAGGTTTGGGAAACGGGAAATCCCGGGAAATGTCTGTCTAATATTCCCGGGAAATTTTTGAGATTTTCCCGGGAAAACGGGAAACTAAAAGTGCATGTTATTTCATAAATATATAGAATTTATAATCCAATTTTACTTTAATATAAAAACTTATTATTTTTTTATATATTACAAAAGTTCGTTTGAATGATTGTATGACTAAATTTACACGAACGTTGACACGTTTTTCATCGTCTGTTTAAACACTTACATATACCTTGTTCGAAGGAAATTTTTTAATCTTAAAATTTAAATTGAGTTTTTGTTTTAAATGTAACTGTAAGAAAGAAAGAATTCTTTCGACTCCGCTAAACAAGAAGTAAAATGTCCATGTTTTTTTAATATAAAATAAAAATGTGAGCTATTCAAATCTAGTCTGAAATTTCATAAAAATTCCATTAAATTGAGGTCATACCATATCTCCTAAAAAAAGTTGTATAAATTGTATAAGTATCAATGATTGCAATGATATAATCGTTTCCTAAAGTAAATATTTCGATGCTAAGCGAACTTGAAGTGATTTTTCGCCGAATTAGTGAACAAATTTTGAAAAGTGTAGTGAAAATTTTAAGCTGTAAGAACTCTGAGTTGACGAAACTTAAATTGATTACAAGTAGACGCTATTATGTAAACCCTGCAGAAAATATTTTAGGAGAAATAAAATGAAAGACACTTAGACATACTGTGGCTCAGGGTATTCAAAATTCGGCGCAGCGCAGTATGGTACTGTAACCTGCTTGTACTTAACGATAAGAAACCGCCTGGAACTTTTTCAAAAAGAATGAGAAACAAGCAGGGCAAATTCTTATTAAAATGAAGGTAGGTCTTATTAGAAAATTGTCTACTAATTGTGGTAACAGTCGTCAATTGGTTTTTATATGATCTTTTGCTGTGTAATAACTTTATTCCATTTGCTTAAATTCAATTAAAAGTTCTTAAAAATTTGTCTTAGAACTGCTTTTTTATTAACTTTTATTTCAAAAGAATGCTTACATTAATAAAACAATCGAAATTTCACCCAATTTCATTTAATAAATGTATTTAATTTAGAAAATTAGCTTTTCCCGGGAATTCCCGGGAACTTGATTTTTTAATTCCCGTTTACCGGGAAGTGCAAAAGTCCGGGAAATCCCAAACCCTAATGTAGATGCAACCAACCCGTCTCTATTCATAGACAATTTATGATTACTGTGTTGAATTTAGCTTTTTTAATCGTCTTTCGCTTCTATCTTTGGCGTGCACATAATGGTGCTGCAAGAACTTTGAATGGCAAAGATCTATGAAAAATTCAATTAATTAAAAGAATTAGATTTTTTAAAAGCTTTTTACTTTTTTTTTAATTTAATAAATATTTGATGTTAAATACCAAACAAATTAAATTAATATGTACTTCACTTTAATATACCTTTAATTATGTAAAAAAAAATAAAACACACTTGACACGGCCGACCACATTCTTATTCAAAACTGAAATGAAAGCATACATAAGAATATTAAAAGAACAATTATATTTAAGATAAATGTATCGTCGATTAAACATTGCAAGATTTATAAGAGAGAGTTAAACAGAAATGCTACAATATCATTCTCCAAATAATCAGCAGAAGATTCGTTTAGGACTTGTATATTAAACACCATCGCCTATTAAACAGCTCTTGGCTAGCTGGGTACTGTCGTATGAACATTGAATCTAAGGAATTTCACACAGAAGTACGTCTGTACATATGTATGTATGTATGTTTATATAGAATGTACTCTAAAATACTACGGAAGTGTTTGCATGGAATAATCCAACTGATTTAAAGTTCTGTATTAAGATATAACTAATGCAACAGTAGTGTACATACATTCTGTTCAAACCACAGCATAACTGATACAACTAAAAACTATCTTACAACCATACCCAGTAAAAATATTTCATGTTTTTTGAAGCAATAAGATATTAAAGTCCACCATAATTCACTTTAAAATATGAGCTTGTTTAGAACCAGTAAACGTATGTATATGAAGCAAACTACAGGGGGAAAAAAATTTAATAGCGCCACAACAATGCAGCTTTTAAACTTTAAAATTTAAAGCCAGAAAGTTATGCAGGGTATAGAGCTGGATTTTCTTGTGTTGTCATTTTTAAAATGTGTTCAAAGCCATTCAAATTATGTGTTTTAAATGGAAAGTAATGCCACACAAGGAAAAATATCGGAAATGACAAACGTTGCCTACACACTAGTGCGATATAAAAAAATGCCATACTGTGTGGTTTTAGTAGCTTTCAAAAACTTTCATGCCAGAACAATTTGGTTTGCTTCAAACAAAAACTACGCCGCGGTGACACTTTGCGATTGGAAAATCAAATTTGCCGTAATGGCTATTTTTTTACGTCAATCCAGCGGTTTTGTCTACTTTTATTGTGCGTTCTATTAAAGATAAGTTATAATTAAGTATCAATACTCAACGTTTAGGCACTGAAGAGCAGATGTAGTATAAGGATACTGGTATTTGTAATATTATGGGGCATGAGATAGTGATCAGAATTAAATGAGACAACGGCAGAAGCGTATGTGAAATCATCTATTATCCTATGTTACAGGAAACTAGGAAATTGGGTTTAGAAGGAAGAATTAATTCCTGGATCAGTGGGAAGTAGGCTGGCAAAATCTAAACTATTGTTGAGTATGAACAAAAGGGTCCTGCTAGTTCCTATTATAATCACATATTACTTACTGGTCATTTTCCGATTAAAGAAGGAATCTGCAGGTAATAAACTGGCACCCCAGTTTTTTGTATAGGTAGATGATGAGTCGCTGAGTGGAGCCAGATACAGTGGAAGATATTGAGCCAGATACCGTGGAACATATTAAATATTGAGGGCAATTATGAATAAAATACCGCGGGAAATTTTTTCCTGGGAACAATTCCAATTAATAGCAAGTAATAGGGAAAACAAAAAGTTCCAATTGGAAAAGCTAGAAATTTCTCGCGGAATTATATTCATAATTTCCCTGATTATGTCTTAAGTAGCTGCGTTTTCATAAGGGGTCGCATGAATATCAGTAACAGGTAATATTCACTTTTGGATGGCGAGAAGAGCACTATTTAAAACCATGGATTGATGGAAGGTCCTCGAAGAAATTGAAAACCCAAAGAAAAATTAAAGAGATCCTAATGAAGCTGCTATGACCAAGTCAGCGCACATATCATACTGTCCAACTATAATAACGCCCAGTAGGAATTATTTTTTTCCGGGAATAAAATTCTCGGAGAAAACTAAAAAGTGAGAGCGAATTTAGAATTTTCGAAATCAACTACATACATATTTCATCTTTAGTTATTTATTTATTTTCTTTTTAAAACAGGGGAACTAGAAATAGGGAAAAATGTCCGGCGAAATTATTGTTCAGAATAGGGTCGATAGTTTATAAAAATTATGTCGAAAGAATGGACGCCTAGAGCAGGCTTACCTTAAGGGTAATTTCGATGAGACAAACTCCTAGACACGGGTTTGTTAGTGAACAGTGTATGGAAACTAATGGGGTAATCAAAGTCCATGAATTGAAAATTCAGGCTTCAATTGTGGTACTTATCTTTTATATCTGTATTTCTTGAAGTGTTATGTATGATGAGTGTGACAAGTTCGAATTATGTTTTATGCAATTCAAAATTGATGATTAATTTACTGATGGCAGCACTGCATAAAAAAAACAAATATGCATAAATAAAGCTTTATGTATTGAAAATTTATTATAAAACTTCTGATGAAAAATATATGTGCATTTGGTCCGATTAGGGACAATTAATATTGAGACAATGCATTGCACTTAATTAAACTTATGAACTAGTTTTATCAATATATTTTCTTAAGTTTTTACAGTCCGAATCCCAGATATTGCATATCTGGTATATTTGCCAAATGGAAGATTTATCTTCTGATTTGACGCAATGCTGGACAGTGACACATGTAGATTTCGACAGTTTCATCATATTCCTGACAAACTCTACTGTGCAAATGGAATATGCTAATTATTTTCTATTCATCGTACTTCAGTTTGTTGAAAGCTTTTTGTGTAAGTAAACTTTGCGTTATTTTGCAAGGTCTTTTTACGCTTTTCTTTCCCACAAAGTCAGGACTTTGCAAAGTTGACTTGACGTGTGTAATAGTCATGTAATGTTTCCTCAAATTTATCTTCACTTATTTGCAAAAGCCCTGTCGTTGTGCTGTTTGTTCTTTACTGATCATGTTAATTTATTGATTTTTGTTTTTATTAAGAAACATTTTTTGGGTTGTTACTCTTAAAAATGTATATTTCTTCAATTTGCTTACGTTGAAACATTACAAATAAAATTCTGTTATGGCAACACTTGCTGTCAATGAATAAAAAATATGGGCCAAAATTTGCCTTACAAGTGTGCCGAAAACTTTTCATGTAAACGAGCATGGACTTAAGAAGGAACTCGACCAGAGAACGAAAGTTACGTCACCTTCACTGTAAATCTGGTTATCGTAGGAAGTTGGCACTATTATTAAATATTAACAAACAAAACAGCCAATTAACTGCAAGCTCAAAATATGTGACAGCGCATAGAGAAAGGGACCTAAGGGCAAAAAAATCAATTTCCACTTTTTTTTATGTGGACAACATCTGAGCATCGAATGAGACCGAGCCCATGCCCCAAAAGTGTTCCCTCCCAGAGATGTGCGCGTTTTATGAAATTGAAGGCGGCGATTCTAAGGTTATGTGAAAAAATTTTCGTACTAACAGAGTGATATTCACGATTTAAAAAAATTATAAATGAGTATTTATTATAATTCACAATTAATAATTTCAGAAAATAAACCTGGATTCGAAAAAACGCGAGCAAAATTGATATCAAACTCATAGAAACAGGTAGAAAACAGTAAAAACCAACTACACAAAACAAGAGGTAGTTTGTATTTCTGAATCAAAAACCCGTTTCACGAAATTTATTTTTTTCTGATACATTAAGCATTCATTTTGCTCCATAACCACTATTTTTAGGTTTAATAACTATTGTTTTGCTATATATTCGACTGTTTGGTGATTGTGCCAAATTGTTCATACAAAAACGTTTAAAGTAAAGATAATTCTTGTTTTGCTTCATTTCTATAAGAAATTAATAATAAAATTAGACAATTAGAATAAGGATGAGTGTAATTCACAACTGTGACACAGGAGTTAAGTATACGTATGGTGCAAAAAAAGATACTTTTTGAAAATAAATTAAGAAAAGTGGTGTATGGAGCACAAAACGTATTTTTACTTTTACAATAAAGTAATATTAACTTCTAACTTAATTCATGAAAGTTCACAGAAATTTACATTTTTCTTCAAAACATGTATCGGAAGCAGTGGTGCAAATATAAAATAAATCCATCGGGTATATTTTGAGAAAACATCATGTAAACCTTCTTTGTTGTTTTTCTCGACTAAAACTTTGTGGTATATGGTATACACCTATTCTGGGGCGACGTATTGTTGAAAATCACTCAAAATTATAAACAGCATTTTTAATGACATTTGTTGCATCGAGCTGTTTTTTTTATTGATCTATGGGAAGTTTGACGGGAGACATTTTTTGTTGAATTTTTGAGTGATATTCTTTGTGCAAAATTTTAACATTCCGAAAATACAAATTTGTAATGGTAGAAATATTCGATTCGGATCATGAGTTGACGTATCAGTTGACAAAATAAAACATGTTGCTGCTTATTTAATATGTATCGTAACGTGTGTGAGGTAGAAATCTACAGAAAATAGATTTTTACGTTAACTTCTGGCTTACGTATAAAGTTAAGAGAAATAAATACAATAACAGCTGACACATTCGCTGGCAGCGTCACGTTTTTACTAACTAACATCCAGATTTAAACGATACGACAACTTCTAAAGTAATATGATACGAATCGACCAATTCTACCATAAAGCAGTGTGATATATGTACATAATACATTTTAATACTTATTTATGCTTATTTTTGGTCATGTCTTATTTATGGCAAATAGGCAGCGATGCCAACTTGGTGCTTTTGGCACTATTTTTAGTGCTTTTTGAAGACTCAAAACGCCAAATTTTAAGCGTTAGTGCCAAACTAAGAAAAAGCACTAAGTAGTGCTTTGAAGAAATTTGTTTAATTCTTAAAATTATTTTAATAAAAATTTGGTATAGGTATTTATTTTTTCAGTGTAAATCATACCTTCCTCGTCGGATATATTTCATTAAAGATGATGCTATTGCTGAAATAGAGAATAGCTTAGGAAGTATAATGCCCTAATTCTGTTCGACGAATGTATCGTCTTGTCTATGGACGAAAAAAAGAAGCAGTTTTGATTCTTTAAAACGATTATTATTTATTGTCTATGCTAGAAGGTTCGTGTATTTGCTTTATGATTTTGTTCCAAACATTATATCCAACACATATTTTTTCATATATTTTTCAAACTATTGTATAATAATTTAATTGAATTTTTATGTTTTAAAAACATGGCAATAATATTTATATTTTTCATTATCAAAGACAACAACCATTTTTGAAGAAAATAATTTAGAGACTTCAAAGACAAGAACTCAGAAGCATTTTCGAACAAAAACGTCCTAAATCTTCTTACTGAATTAGGGCATTAAACATTTTTAAACTTCACTCGTTGAGAGATTTTTACGTTAGCGCTTTTTACGCTTTTTAGATTTAAAAATTACGCCTTTTAGTGCTTTTTTTTAAATATTGATGTGCTTTTAGAGCAAAAAAAGTTGGCATCACTGCATATACATACGAGTATGTACATAGGTACATTTTAGAAATCCAAAAATTTAATAGATTTTTTAATAGGTACCTATAGTGACGTTTATTTTTGGTGGAAGTACCTATTTTGCTCAGAGATAAGTTCTGCCCAATTAAATATGTTTTCTCGTTTTTACTTTATTTCCTTTTTATTATTATTATACCTACTTTAGTTTCCCATCATTACTAGGTATTTATTTGTTGTTTTCGTTGTTATTGCTGCTTGTTGTGCAATATTGCTTGTGTGTTCGTTGGGTTGTTTGTTTGTTTGTTTTTTGTTGTTTTCCTCTTCTGTTCGAAGAGTGCATGTGTGCATGTTATGTTGTTGTTTTTGCTTGAGCAATGGCATGTTATTGTAGGTTTATGTACAAGCGTTTGTGAAGTTGTTGTACTTTTATTCGATAAATACGTATGTGTGTTTGCGTGTGCATGGGTATGTTTATTTTTTGTTTTGTTTTGTGGCCATAAAAAGGTGGAGTCATGGTTGTCAGTGATTGGTTGAAAATTTTCTCTTTAATGTGGATACACTCCACCTTTTATGTTGCCGAACATGATGGAATGAACGTGTAGAAAATACAAGTCTTTGTTATTTAAACAAATGTAATTTTGCAAATGTTTTACAAAATGCTTGTATTATATTAGATGGGTAAATATGTAAGTACCTACATTATGTAAGTATGCAGTATGTATGTTTATAAATGTGTATGTAGTAAGTACTAGGGTGATCAACTCGGTTTTTCAACCCGGTTTTTTCACAATACGGTTGTAGGTTTTTTTAAAATGTTGATTTTAAATGTCCGGTTTTTTTACAATTTAAAAACCGGCTGAGTCCAATACTTTTAGATGTGTACCTATATTTTGCAATAAAATTAGTTTTTATTATGTTAAAACTTAGACCAACGTGTTCTGTTGATTTTCCTAAAAATTTTTTTTAAGTGTCAAAGTTCTACGCGTTTTTGAGCATGACAACACTTACTGAAACATAAAATTAAGGTAGAAGTAGATAACACGCGTCAGTTCGTCTAAAAGTTATCGTGCGTTTGAAATTTTTAGAGCATGAAAAATGCCAAGCCACACAACGTGCGTTATAAACGTCTTTTCTATCAGTATTTTTTACTTATTTTTACATTGAAAATGGACTTGGAACATTTTCAAATCCTTTTTTTTTATCGAATATTGTATGTTTTTCAAACTCTTCAATAAGTTTTTATTCCATGATTCAAATTAATTAATTAAATTTTTTGTTATTTATTGTCGGCTGATTAGTTGTCAACACAATATAACGCGTGAAAAAGTTGAAAGTTAACCAACTTTCTGTGGCAAACGCGTCATAGAGTTCTGTATGTAACTTGTATGCAAAAACATTAAACTAATTACGGTAACTAGTCTTGTAACTGGTTCCGGTAAAAGGATGAGTATAAACAATAAACAAACATTCTGCATTTAATTGATTGCAGAAGAAGATCCTGCTGCACGTGTCACAGGAACAACTCCTTTAGTAGTCGTAAGTTGTTAGTTACACATAACAAAGTATTGATTAATGGGTTCATTGCATCCCAATATTGATGCAATGCACAAACACTTCAAACAATATTGCCTCGATATTTATGGTGTTACTTTAACAGTTTAAGTGCAAATAGTTCCAACACATTGGCGTTATTCGAAGTGCACATGCAAAATATCGTAGCTTTTCTTTGGATTGTGTGTGTATTTTATTGTTGGATATTTTGCGTTTACAATGACACAAGACAATTTGCATCAAACACCGAATACCGCCATTATTATTTAGTTTATCCTGCTGTTGTACTCTCATTGAGCGCTTGCTATCTTCATATTTTTATAACAGAAAGTGTGTGAGATAAATAATAAGATAATAGGACCCTCCAGAGTACCACACCTATGTGGTGTTGTAGGTGTGATCTTCCATATTTTGCCAAAATGACCACGTCTTTAAAAAAATTTCACTAAAAAGCATATTTTTCAAAATCGATTAATTCAATTCCCAAAACAATTTGAGAAACGTGACCGATTGGATCACATTCAGGAACCTTCAGAGTACCACACATACATATATGGTGTAGTAAGTGTGCTCTTCCATATTTTACCCTGATCTTCTCAAGAAATTTCACTAAAAAAGCATATTTTTTAAAATCGATTATTTCAATTCTTCCATATTTTACCCAAATGACTACTAGTCTTCTCAAGAAAATTAAGTTTTCTTAAATTAAATTAAAGTTCTTGGCTCAACCAGACATATTTCCATCATCATACTTTTATAATTTCATATCTTAATCCAGTTCCAAGGATTTGGAATCCTAATCCATTTAGCGACTACTATTAAATAGCTACTAACAGTGCTCTGTTATGTGCTTAACATGCTATGCTAGAAATGTTGGTTCCTGTCTCTGCTATTTAAATTCGAATTTATCTTCACACACATTACATACTATACATATGTAAGTATATGAAGTTAATTTTTATGTTTTACCATTTAATTTTTGTTGACCGGTTTGACCTGAATTGTAAAACCCGAAAGCGGGGTTTTAATAATTTCAAATATTCGAACTATTCGGAAACCGGTTTCTGGAAAAAGTCGAATAATTGATCACCCTAGTAAGTATATTGATACATTAATATGTATTTTGGTTGATATTTTGTACTTATAAATTTTCTGATTAATTTCATATTTAATAAAAAAAAATAGGTAGGTACATATTTGTATATTTTCTATTTGAATACAACTTTGCATGGTATCTAGGTACATACTATGCAAATAAAAAAATTTATTCCATACAGGTAGTATGGTATTTTTCATTGCATTAACGAAATGATTAGTTCATATGTATGTACAATGAAGAAATATCAAGGAATACGTTTCATTAACTGAATTAGTGGTTTTTTCTAAGTGTAGTTACCTTTTAACGCTTGTCTTCTTACCATACCAAATTCACAATTCATACATACTTACCAATTTAACAAACGCCCGTAGTTTAACTAACGAATTTTCTATCAATTTCATTGGTTAAATCTCATTCATTAGTTAATTAAAGACTGCGAATTTGATCCTTAGGGGTTAAGAGCTGTTAACTAGGTAGCCTTAGAGTCGTTATGAAAATTTACAAATTTGGGGAAGGATTCTAGGTAGGTATCAGAAGTTGTATATTAATAATTTGACTTCAATTTGGAAAATTATCTGAGAGCAAATTTAAGCCATAGTGAAAGCACTGACATCGAAAAAATTCTATATTTTGGGCAGAAGTATAGAAGTATATGTACATACATATGTATGTATGTATGTATGTCAAGCCATCCAGGACAAAATTAAAGCTGTAGCCAAACCATCATCAACCCTAGTCTAAAAAGCGACGTTATATGGTTTTTAATAAATAAAGTAGCCTAAATTACGATTAGTTTTGTAATTGAATCAATAAAGGTTTAAATTAATTCATTAAAGTCGTCAAAACCAAATTAATTTTTCTTTAGGACAAGCAATGTAGTTAAGTGAAAATCTACAAAAAAAAAGCAGTTAAGTACTTATGTTTTTTCCATTACTCAATTTGATTGAAAAATTCACAAAATTTAATTCTGTCTTTTATTCATTCAACAAAACATTTAATATATGTATTTGGAGCCATAAATGTCTACTCCGCCTTATCACTTATTATGATTTCTCTCGAACGTGTTGATCGTACTTGTTCAATCAAACCGCGTTGAAGAGAACACGCGTTAAAATAATCCACGTTATAGGAGGGTTATACCTAACGTGAGCAGTTGGTTTTTGCAAAAAGCGGGACATGATCGCTCAAAAAGCAGGATTTTGAAGAAAATACCGCTTAAAAGCGGGATTTCAAAATAAGTATCTTTTAGAAAGCGGGATGTGTAATATGCACACACAGTTTGTCCTAATTTACACTAAGCAAGTCTTATTGCTAAGCTGATTAGTTTGTCGGAGAGAGAGACGAGGGGAACATAAATTTTTCTTTTCCCCTCGTCTCTCTCTCCTAAAACCCTAATCAGCTTATCAATGAGACTTGCTGAGTGTAAATTAGGACTTTTCAACTCAAAAGAAACGCTTTTAAATAGGCAAAGTATTTATAAAAAAGTTATTTATCTATATAAATAAAAATCAAATGTCGTTCTTTGGTAATCGCATCAATTAAGAGCGGCTGCACCGATTTCGCTATTTTTTTTTTTTTAATGGCACCTCCCCTATAATTTTTTTGTTATTTTGAAATATCTTTCAGCAGGATAACGTGAATTTTGTGCGAGTAACGATTTTTATAATGTGCGTTCGTTGTCTTTCCGGGAAAAAGTTCGAATTAGACATGTTGGGTGTGAAACCTGCCATAATGAAAAACTATTTACTGAGAGATATCTGAAAAAGTAATATAATGAGAACCTTGACATATTGTACGGATAACTCTGAACTTAACAAGTAGGCGTGGTGCCTCTCATATAGTGTACATATTTTTTCTTCAAAAATAATACCAGCGGTACCGATCTTGCAGATTTGCTGTTTTCGTAAGCAGTAACGCCAATAGCGAGAATAGTATTATGAAAAGGAGTCAATAATGAAGCAAAAAGTGTGTCACGTCCCACGTAAATTAAATTTGTATGAGCTTTTAATTTCTTGGTATCTGCCACAAACACAAACTTGAAATTCCGCTGAATCTGCCGATGATAGAAAACAATAGGGATTGGAAAAGTGAGCTTATTTGCTTAAAAAAATAACCTAAAAAATAATGCAGTGAGGATTTTGAAACTCCTTGTGACTACTGATGTTAATAATGAGAATTGTATTATACAAAATAGTGACGGTTCAACCGTAAGCGTGGCACTTCTAATAAAAAAAATCTTTTCATCTCAAATCGTTTACTAGGTGTAGCGAAACACTAAAACACCAAAAAAAAAAATATTTGGAATGAATTGTTGTCCGCTACTTTAAAAAAAATCGAACAAGAGATTGAGTTATTCAAAACTCTAAAAAGCCAGATAAAGCGGGATGTCTGGTCAGGTTAGTATACTGCATTTGGAGCGAAACCCGTTATAAGAATACGCGTTATAGGAGGGTTACCTTTATGTATATATATATCTATATGCATGTATATATCTATGTATATGACATAGTATTTCATAATAATGTTTAAATTAAGGACAACCAATATTCATTTCTTTCCAGAAAGTGATTGGCTATTTGATATGCATTTCGTAGAATATGGTGACCTAATTTTTTAACATTATTTTTTTTTAGTTTTTGCCTCAAGTAAGTTTTATTGGCCTTTAATATTTTTAAATTCAAAATACTCTCAGCTTAATTTAAATGCAACAAATTTGGGATTAAGTGATTTTTCCTCATGCACTTTGCTTTGGATTCATATTTTGTACATGTTTTGATTAAACATTTTTTTTCTGCCCCTATTATTATTAAACAGCAATTTTAGTACATATGGGCATTTCCACAGGAATGTCAACTTTTTGTAGCGTGCGACACCAAGCAAATATGCTTGTTTGTTCAAAGAAAATGTAACTTTTTTTTTACTTCTTGATATATTTGTGTAGGCCGTTAGCAGCTCTACGTTAGGTTAAATTTGTAGAAAAATCGTGTCACGTTGTTCAGAAATACAAGGTTAATTGCTTGCTGTCGCACGCGACAAAAATGTGGAATTTCTCGGAGAAATGCCCATATGTACATTTTTTGAGAAGCTGCCGTAGCTCCACGAAAGTGAAAGTGACACGAACGAAAAGAAGGATAAAAGAATAAGCATCATAATATCAAATAACCATCCATTGAGGTGTTCTTAAAACGTGCGCAAATTCTCATTAAATTGATTAATTCTCATTGAGATGAAAACATTTTCGTTGTTAATGCATTCGACCATCTTCAAGTTCGAGAATTTGGGTCATTCATACATGCATGTAGTATGTTCTTACATACGTACTCGTATGTATGTAAGTATGCATAAGAAATGGTGGATGTGCAGCAGCAAATCACTTCCTTAATATATTCCTGTTGAAACTGAATTCAACAGGCAAATGAAGTAACTAATGCCGAGTACACATCTGGCATTTCATGTGCTGTCATTTTCAAAATGTGTGCAACGACTTTCACATTATGTTTTTTATATGGAAAGCAATGCCACACAAAGAAAAATATCGGAAATGACAAACGTTGTCACTAGTACAAACTATTGCGATGTAGCAAAATGCCATAGTGTGCACTCGGCATAAGGCGTGTTTTATTGGTATTAAATAGCTCTACAGCTTTGTATTTTTGTTTTCTTTTGTTCTTTTTTAATCATACTTCTTAAACCTTTCACACGAGTACTTAAAACAGCAGCATTCATTTATCACAGCGATTTTCGTATTCAAACTTAAAAAAAAAAATTAAAAATAAATTAAAACAACCCAACTGTACTTTCTTATAATTTTTTTTTATTAATTCTTCAATTGCAAAAGCACAAACTTTATCGTTATGATTAATTTTTTTAGATATACAGTACTGTGCAAAACAAAAGCAACATTTTAATATTTAATATAAGAACTAATAAGTACTGTTAAGCCTGTTGGACTTTGGAATTATAGGGATATATCAAAGAGTTTTTTGGTAATTATGACATTTTCCATTTTGTTGCTATTGTTCTGCACAATCTCGATACATGGGTTTGAGAATACTAGTTATTTTATTTTTCAGGAAATATCAATATTAAAAAATTAAAATACGAATTCGTTTTCTAGTATGAATGCCTACAAAAGTTTGTTAAAAAAGCTGCTTGAAATAATCAAATGTCTAAAATATTTAAATTTTAAGTCAAATAGGGTTTTTGTTGCTTTTGTTCTGCACAGTACTGTATGTATTTCAGTTAAACGAATAGTGTTGATGTTATATTTAATTCTAACTTTTCAGCTTTGGTTTTTTTTTGTCTTTTGTTGTTGTATAAAACAATTAAAATAAATTCATTAAGTTTTAGATAACTTGCATGCTATAGAAATCGTGGCTATAAACACTTAAAATTTTTCAAATATGTACGAACAACTCATGTAGATGTTTTAATGCAATGTAAATGTTTTTGCTTTGAAAACGTAACAAAAAAATAAAATACAAATTTCCCATCAACTTGTTTTTGAAACTTTTTAAGTAAAATTATAAGCAGGGAAAACAGAATCGCGTAAAAAAATTAAGTTCGAAAATTATGTCGCTTAAGCTTTTTGGCGGTTAGGGCACGATATGCTCTAAGAAAATGTTTTATGCGCAAAAATCCAAAAAATATGCTCATAATATAAATTGATTTATTTGGAAATAGAAATATACTTTTAACTCAACAATTCAATAGTATTTGCATATAAAAAAAGGCAAAAATTAAATATATTTAAAAATAAGGAATCAATAAAAACTTACAGCCTGTCCCACGATGTCACCAGAAATCGTTCGATCGAATACTTATATTGAAAATAACAACAAATTTTCTAATGTTATTGTTGTTTCCAATACAAGTTATCGATCGAACGATTTCTGGTGACATTGTGGGACAGGCCGTTAATAAAGATAAGAATTAAAGCTTTTAACATGCAAGACCGTTTCAAGACCGTTTCAAGACGGTCTTCGACTTTTGAGCTCCAGTGGCACATTACAAATGTTTTCGTTTCAAAATGAAGAAAACTGTCTTTCACATTTGTTTTACTCCCTCATCATATTCGGCACAAAAATTTAACGTTTCACAACTATTTAAAAAATATATTTAGAATAAAGCCATCGACTTCAATAGTTTTGTTATGTTTTTGAAGTAAAACAAAAAATTAAAAAGTATGCTTTTGAAACGAAATAGTGCAGATCGTCTCTAGACGGTATTGCCGGTTTGTGTGTACAAAAATATCCCTCTTTTTCAGTATTTTCACCTTCGATATGTATACGAAAACACTATTGTTGGCTTATTGTTGTATTATTTTCATCCCTCTATTTTGCAATTACATATATGTATAAAAGATGGATCTTACTAAATGCGCTTATAAGAAAAATATAAATTTGGATCAAATGTCTAATGAACAATTCCTCGAATTCATCGTTTCTGTAGAAAGTACTATAGAGAGCACAGATTAAAGTTTTGAAAGCGATGACAGTCTTGAGTATAGTACTTATGTTTTGGATACTATCGTGATCAAAATATTGCCAGCTGAGACCAAGAATACATTTAGTTATACAGGCGGTAAATTTCTAAACTTTAGCACAATAGATATACCATAGCGATATTAAACTTTCGTAGGTGCAGCAGTAGTTGAAACCGATCCGATATAAGAGGAGTCGACATCAACTATAACCTCAACAAGAGCATCCTTTGAATGCAAAAGCGCCCAATCTATATTGCCAGCAGCTGAAGCTATCGGACCATAAGTTCAACCTAATCCTGAATGTTTTTGGTGGATTTGACTTATTTGAAAATTATTCATTTTCTCTGTTTAGTAAACAGCTGTCAATGCACTATCTAAAAGTTCGAAAGCGCTCTCCAACCTAGTATTGCACAAGCTTTCGATGTACTTACATGTGAATGAGGTAGCGTTTCGAGGATTTTTGTTACTTCCATAGGCTCAAAATAACCATAGAACTCTTTAATTAATTTTTTACAGATAATATCATTGAGTTCATTATTATTGAGACAACGGCACGCCGAAAAGGTGAATGCTTCTAATAATACATCCCACGAAGAACCGCTTTAACAGCTTCCAGATTTCCGTGTGGCATTAGCTGCTGCACTTGTTGCCTTCAGAAATAAACGGTTCGTAGGACTATCACAGCCTAGCATATCAGGTATTGGAAAAAGAGCTGTTCGTTAAGTCGGTGATGTTCTGTTAGGAAAGTCAATAAATGGTGGAAATAACCAAAAAACTCTGACACACAAATCCTGGATTCCAAATACAAATTATATCTGGGAGTATCACAATTAAAAATAATATATACACGGTGGCTGATGAAAGCCGCTAACAAAATAAAACTGAATAACTTTTTTTCTATCGAAGTAATCTAATTTTTTTTTTTGGTATTTGTTGATTGATCCTTAGATTTAATAAAAATGGAAAACTGGTGCACTGAAAAAAGAATCTGGATTGTATGCCGCTATCGTGCATTGGAGTCTATAGTTTTAGTTCAAAGAGAATATAGGCGCACGTTTAGCAGCGATCCCCCGAATAGATGGCCCTTTATGAGACGAATAAATAAATAATTTTGCAAAGCAAGAAGAAGGCCTTATAATTGAAATCCTTCCGTTCGCACAGAGGAAATTCCAGAAGATGGTTGAAAGGGTGGAAGATGACTAGAACTTGCTGAATTGTCTTTTCATGTCTCATGAGTTCTAACCCAGAAATACTGCATGAAAGGGAATTGCATCAAATTCGCGTCACAGTGTGGTGTGCAGTTTCTTCACGCTGTATTGTCGGGCCACACTTCTTTGAGCAGCGTTACGGTTAATGGAGATCATTACTTGAGCATGAGAAAAGAATTTTTCTATCCGGAACTACGCCGAAGGAGAATTTCTTTCAACTCATACAATATAATTCAATAAGCTTTCCAATGAAATAAGATTGAATAAATTTCATACATTACAAAAAAAGTTATTTCACTTTCTTAATGTAGCAAAATTCATCACCCACACTGTGTATATTAACTTACTTTCATCTTTAATCTTAATAAATCTTTTTATAAATAAAATTTACTTGTGATTTTTTATTACATGCAAACCGGCACTATTCTTTACCTTTAAGTCAAAAAGAGACCACGATATCAGAATTAAGACTTTGGAATTGTTATTTTGGATAAATAACACAATCTTTCTATTTATAATTTTTATTGCAAAAGACAGCAAAATATTGGCTTAGATTGGCTGCCACGTCTAAAAATACTTCTATACAGTGAAAATATTCTGCTGCACAAGAAAATATAGTTCGGTCCTGTTTCTCGACTCACGAATCACTTTATTATATCTTTTTTTTTCAAACTAACTTTGTAATGGTAGAAAAATATTGCTGGTACATAGGTACTACTGTTTCTTTCGATTATACGCTATACTATATAGCGTAATAAACGAACCAAATGTATACACCAAAAACTACATGTATAGAACTAGAAATAAGATTTAGACGGAGAAAAAAAAATAACAATACAAATTGAATTTTTTTGCAAGCATATTAATTAATATCAATTTTTTTAAGTATCAAAATATGCCCTAAAAGCGTCAAATATGCTCTAAGAACTCGAAATAAATAAAAGAAATATGCGTGAAAGAAAAAAAAATATGCAAAAACATGCTTTGAATGATAAAATATGCCAAAATATGCATTAAGAAATTGATGTCAAAATTCATAAAAAGTTTTGAAATATCTTATATACGCATTAATAAATCACACAAGAAAAAACATGCAATTGCATATTTGCGGTTTCCCTGATTACAAGTTTATTTATATTACCCTGCAGTTCTGGAGTGCGTGTTAAAACTTTTTATTGAGATTAATTAACATCAATCATTTGATTTTATCGTATTATGATACTCAGCGGAGTATATATGAAAAAAATGAAAATAAATTTGCAGTTTCCAGAAGAAGTGTAGCTCAGAATAAATTTTCAATTTGGTCATTTTGTTTTTCATTTGTATAAAAAATGCGTACCGATATACAATTTTTTATTTAATTTAAAAATTTAACTGCAATCCTCTACCAGTTTTCAAGTTTATAAAACTTGAGAAATTTCAAATTAAGTTCTTCATTTATCGTTATCAACACTTTTCTAACTTTCATAATTGCTTAAAGTTATAGAACTTTAACACATTAAATGACCTCACTTAACAAACATTTGCCCAAAAAAGCGTAACCACTAAATACTAAACACTAAACACTTTTGATTCAGGCATGTATTTATTATGTTCAACAGTTTCCAGTAATTTTAGTTAATTATTATTTTTTGAACTGTATTTGTTTCTATATTCTTATGAATTGAATAGGCTAAAGTTCGTAACGCTTTTTAAGCCAAATTACATGTGATAATTATTAATGAACAAACAACATCAAAGTTAGTTGTAAATATTCTGACAACAACACATAGTTGAACGGAACAGCCAGCCGTTTTCGAAGGCCACTAAACCTCCTCATCAGCGTTCTTCTGTGTTTTGGTCCACCGTGTGTGGTGTCAGTTGATGTAGATGCCTGCCCTATATACATAACTTTATTGCAAATGGAATATGTGAATTGGTTTGATTCATTGCATTTTTCAATTTGCTCATATATATGTTAGGTAATGAAGGCTGAAAATTTACCATCTTCCATATATATTACAACAGTCTTACCATTGTCGTTTGTTCCTTACTAACTATGCACATGTTTGTTAATTTGCTTATTTTTGTTCTACTTAAGACAAACTTTTTTGGTTTGTTACTATTAAGTATATTTTTTTATTTTTGATTTTTGCCACAAGCCAATGACTATTAATTTTAGTTAATTATTATTTTTCGAACTGTATTTGTTTCTATATTCTTATGAATTGAATAGGCTAAAGTTTCCAGTAATGTTGGATTTTATGATTTTATGGATATGGATTTTATGTATGAAACTATTTTAGCTGTCTGAATAAGAAAGTTTTTCATTCGGTTTTAGTGGTTATATTTTTTTTTGGCAGATGTTTGCCAGGTTAATATTTTTTCGATATAAATGAAATAACTTTTTTTGTATGTGTGCTATTTGTACCGTTATACTAGTGACAATTTGGCGACCACAGAAATAAAAAATATTTTTCAAGTGTCATGTGTACCGTCGCACACAGTGGCCAAAGACGGTGCTTTCGCGCATTAATTCAAAAATGAAATTTCAAGTACCGTGAAAACTAAAAGTACTCGCTAAAAGTGCACAAAATTCTACAACACTATGCAAAAAATAAATGTCATATAGTTGACGGCGCTTTTGTAACGACGAGTTGAAAATTGTGAGAGAAAACTGGTAAAATAAGCACACACAAAAATATAAACATTTTGCGTAATAAAATCTTATTTAATTCAAGTAATTTTGATAAAGTAACAATTATAATCATGCAACTATCAAGAATAGTTATTCCGTCAAATGTCGTCATCAAATTTATAAAATTATTTGTGGAAGTGCTGTTTATATTGGAAGTGCAATAAAATAAATGGATGTTATCAGTTTAGGTGGACATAAAGTTATAAATTGGGCTCAATTAGGCAGAGATTTTAACTTTATTTTAAAGATTGAACGAATCTGCGTTATTTTAGAGAAATGTATGCTGCGTATCGCTGCACCTCAGAAGTTATACACAAATTAGTAAAGGCCGGGGCACAATGAATCCATCCTTCACACGTTAAACTTCGCCTTTTTCAACTGACATTAACGCAACGACGGAGAAGGTTGGCACAATGAGTACTTTATTGATGAAAGCATTTGAACAGTTTCTATAGGTCGATGCTTCATTTTATTTATTAAATTCAACTTTTTGTATTTATTTGGTTTATTTCTTTTGTTTAATTGTATTTTTGCTGCCACAAAACACAAAAACCTAAATCAGACCATACCAAAAAACCCAATCAATATCTATCAAATTACTCAACGTACGGAAAAAGTTAAAGGTTGATCAAATTTTGTACTTTGCGTTGACGGACACGTACTGAATGTAACCGACCTCATAGGAAACCGTGTATTTCAACTTAGCTGTCAGTTGAAAAAGGCGAAGTTTAACGCATGACAGATTCATTGTGCCCCGGCCTTTATATACTCACGCGTTGAGTTTACCAGCAATAAGCTATCAGCGACTTCAGCTAACATTTTTATTATTGTTGTTGTTGTCATTCTTTTATATATTTTTATTACAGATGTGAAAATGCCGTGTTTTGCTATGCGGGAGTCTTGCATTAGTCACGCGTGATCGGTTGTATTTGTATGCAATAATGATTAAAAAAGTAATGTGTGTGACATGAACTAACTTTCTTGGGCTTGTTAAATAATGTATTTTTGTATAATTCGTATTCGAAGTCAGTCAATGGGAAGCAAGTCATCAGCACCGTGCGTGAATAAAAATAATCATTAATATTTGCTTGTTTTGTTGGTAAGGCACCGTTTATATGCATTTCGTTGCTAATTTGGTATTTATTTTATAAGAAAACAATCATTAACATTAATTAATAATAACTTCATATGGATGGTACCCGACACCTCCCCTCCCCCCTCTCTAGTATACTGCCAAGATTTTCTTAGAACATGTAGTTTCTTCTAAGAGCTATCCACAGCAAAATTAGTGCCCTTCACTCTTGTTGTTCGGCAGATATAGGAAAAATAATAATTGCTCATTGCCCCGTCCTATACCACCAAGATTTTTTTCGCAGCATGTACTTTGTTCTAAGAGTTATCCATATAAAATTTAGTGATTTTTAAGGCTCAGTTACCCGACTGTAATGCAAAGTAACTGCAACCTAGGAAACAGATGATCGATATTGTTATCTGAAAAGTAATGAAAGTGATTATAGAGATGTAATGTAAGGTAACATACTTTTCATATAAAAATATCGATCAGCTGTTTCCTAGGTTGCAGTTACTTTACATTACAGTCGGGTAACTGAGCATTTACTATTATAGTTGTAGAGCAGCTATGTACAAGCCATATGCACAATGTGAAAACTTTTAAAATCGAGCTTTTGTGCTTTTACACCGACGAGAGTACAACATTCACAACAACAACACAGTACACAACAATGCTTGCTCTTACTTTGCAAAGAAACAACAACAAACAAATTGAAGAGCTTTCAAAGCTGTTTACCTGAAATTAAAATATCAGCGTATATGTGTTTGGACGTAGCTTTTGTAGAGATATGAATTAATCCGACATTCCATAGGTTTTTTGCATTTTTGTTTTTATTATAGCTAAAGTATCCATATATAAGTAACCCGCAAGGCATACCACAATTGTGGACACATGCATACACATACATCTTATGCTCTTTCATTTAGTCATATGGCATATACATATATGAAATTTAGAATGGATGCATGTGTAAGTGTAAGCTGCTGCCGGTAGAAATGACATTATAATCAAAGTAATGTGTGAACTGCCGACGGCGCACATGATCCTCAATGTGTTCAGCTGGCAGTCATTTTGGCAGCTCTTTTTTTGTGTTTAGTTTGGTTCGTCATTTCATCATGATTAACACAAAACTGCAACCTAATTTTTATCGGATTAATCAAAACCAAATAGCCTGAAACCACTTAAAAATTCCAATCGCGTGAGTTTCAGAAAATGGCTCATATACATATATTACATAATATAGAAGGTATTGCAACAGAACTACCGGCATATAATAACATTGTATTGAATTGATCTAAAATGTCAATTACACTTGTTTTACATTAAATATTTTTAAAAACGGAAAATTTTGATACAACTGTTTTGACTATGTCAACCTCTACAGATATGTATAGGTACAAAATCACTGATTAAGAATCTAAAAAGTTTGCTCAACAACAACGAAATAGTTTTTAAATGAAAACATTTTGAAAAAAGAATAATTTTTTAATGTTAAATTTTAATTGTTGCCATTACACGAATTTTACATTACACGAATAAGACTGAAAAGAAATATATTCCAGCAGTTAATTTTTAATAACAACTATTAAATTCTTAATTGTTTAAATACATAAAAGTTTTCATGCGTTACGCTCAGTGCGTAAACAAGGAACAAGTAAAAAAGCTTTCAATTTAATTGACTAAATTGAATTAATCAAAATCTAAAAAACAATGGGCCTAATTACGAGTGTCGTATTTCGGCTACGACTACGACGATTTTGTAATAGATTAAAGAAACATTTTTTCAATGTTCTTTAGTCTAATACAAAATAGTCGTAGTCGAAGTCGTGATGTGACACTCGTGATAAGGCCCAATAATACAGTTGTAAAGAAAAATTAAATATATTTATTTTAAATCAGTGAAGCCAATGGACTCTATGTATATGTTTTCTATACCGGGGTTTGAAATTTCGATCTTATAAAAAAGTTAGTTTAGGGAAGTTTAAGAAGGAAAAATTTTAAGCTATAAAATCTTTTTTTGATTGCATGGCAGATGGGCTTAGGGAGGTGGGCGTGAACGATTTTGATGAGATTCCATCAGCCAGAGCGGTGTCGTACTCTTTTCTCTTTTACGTATTTTGTAAGTTTGTATACGATATCCTGCCTTCATTTTCGAAACGCTTAAAAATATCATTATTAGTTTACCTAACACTTTTTTACAATTAGCCGTCGCATTGGGCATATTCTTTTTCATATATTTCGGATAAATGAAAAATCGAATAAAAATGCTTTGTTTGTAAAAAATTGTATTTGAGGCTTTTAAAAATATTCAGGCTTATCATAAACAAAATTACACATGAAAATTTCAGAACATATGAACAGTTGGTACCATGAATAAAATATGTTGTGAAAGTTTCCAAATGTGTACGTTTTTAAACTGCGAAAAAATTGCTTGTGAATTTGTTTGCTTTCACAAAACTTCATACGATATATGAAGAAAATTATTCACAAACATTTGTCGGTCGGAAAAAGTGGAAATGATGATATACATAAATTAAAATCCATGTAAAAAAACAATTTTATTCGGATTCATGATAACGCTGATTATGTTCAAGTCGATTTGGTACGAGTAATACGTTTAATTCGTGCTTAACAAATAAATATGTTTATTTTATATTTTAAAGCGTAAAAGGAACATTCGCATCAAATCTGTGGCAAAAAGGAAAAAATGCTTAAGTCGAGTTAAGCACATTTTGAGTTAGTGGCACCTCCAGACAAAAATTTCTATTATTTTGTGCTATTTTTTCAGGAAGTTATAGCATAATAAATTGGTGCTTATCCTTTTTCGACTTATAATCTCATACGGAATAGTTAACAGCTTAATTTAGCTTAATTTATACTTTGATATTATTTCAAATTGAATTTATTAGTTAGAGTATGTAGAACGATGTTTTTCCAAAAAAAAAAAAAAAAAATCAAGTGAATACCGAATTTCCAAATTTAACTGCAAAAGAAGTAAATTTCTGAAAATTGACTTGAAAGTTTAAAACTGCTCTCCTGCAAAACAGTAAAATATGACTTAAGCACTTTTTCCTTATTGCCACAGAAATTATATTTATGGAACCGCATATTTCTTTAATCAATCAATACCTTTAATTGAGTAAAAATCAAAATTTAATTAAAAACTTAATTGTGTAAATTAAAAGTTTTACTTAATTAAATTTATAAACTAAAAATTGACTCAATTAAATTTTTAAACAAAATTTCAACTGAATCAATAAAATTTTTAATTGATTATTTGGGTATTTTTTTCAATTAAAGGTGTTGATTGGAACACATTTTTTCTGTGTAATTGTACTTTTATTGTCTAAGATGGCATAAAGTTCAAATTGCAGCAAACAAACTACATACATATTATAAATTTTAATGAATAGTATGTATGTATGTGTGAAGAACTACTACATATGTATTTATATTCTTTCATAAAAAACCCTTGCAAACGTCATTTTATTTAACTATTAACTCCTCCTTCTATGTAGAGCTGTTTAACAAATTTCTTATAAATGCTTTGCATAAGAAACTGTATGCATATTAACTGTTAAATGAAATTTTTCTAAAATGAATTGCTTGTGGCACAGCACAACTACATGTAAAATAACTTCATATCCGGTTGTTTCCGTTATGCGCGCGTCATCCTTTTTTCTTTCTTTTTTAGTTAAACACAGACTCACACACTCACACTCACACATTTAAAGTGTGAAATTTCCTCTTAAGTTGTTTGTTTATGCTTTTTGCTAACGTTTACTGTTTCCTCTCTTTTCTTCTTTTACATTGCAGCTCTTCTTTCTATTTTAAACTTTATATACAGAGAGTAGTTATATAATATTTCTACGAATATGTAAGCAAACGACTTGCATATGTATACCACACCCATTAAGGTTGATGTAAACGATGCCATTAGCGAACATCAAGGTTTCTATCAAAGTAGTATGTAAGTATGTGTGTGTGTGTGTTTTCGTGTGTTCCCCTGTTTATGTGCTTCTGTTGTAATTTAAATTTTTGTGGGTGGTACATACCTATTTGTAAATAAACGAACTTGTTTATAGTTATCTATGGTGAGTTTTTTCCTTTTTATTTTGTCTTGTGGTACTTTGTTAATGGCAGTATGCAAAATAAATAGGTATGACGTCGTTTAGGAAATGCCACCCACTGGGTTTTCCACAATTTCAATTGTGGATTATTTATTTAAAAACATGCTTTCCGTACAAAAAAAAAAAAAGAAATGTTTCAGTCACCTCCTAGGATTAAAGATAATGTAAAAATAATTAAAAAAAATATATATTTTTATTTTTTTGTCACGCCTACAAATACCGCTCTTTTAGTATTTTCTTCAGTGTTACGCCATTTTTGGTCCGATCATAACATTTTGTATACCGGTGTTCAAAACTCCGTAAGGTCTGTCTGTGACAAATAGATAATACAGTGTTGCCACGATATTTTTTAAAAAGCAAGTTAATTGATTTTTAGTTAAAATACTGATTATGAATACCAATATTAAAAAAAAACTTTTTTAGCCTTAAAATGTTTTTTAACAATATGCTTCTTAAACCTCAATTTACTTTATTTATGAATACGGCTGTAAATATATAATGAGAACTTTTATACTTGTATCAGCTCTATTTTTCGAGATATAGCGTTATCTTAAAAATTAAGGCACTTGGAGGACATATATTATTATCATAACTTGTGAAGTACATATATGTTCTATTTAATTAAATAAAAAATTCAGTAAACAAAAATATCCTTAATCCGTTCAAATATTATTTCTAAAGGTAGAATTAGCCGAACGTCCACGTACGCTAACCAAACAGCTGATCATTTTTGTTGATTGAAAACAACAAACGTTGACGGCACGTCTCAACCAGGGAAGGAAAATTACTTCTTGGATTTTGTACCAACTGTGAAAACAAAACGTACTTTTTGGACCATGACGGTACCATTTTTTAATATTTATTAATAAGAGCGAAAACGTAAAAAAATGTGTAAAAATTCAGAAGTAAACAATAAAAAACAGAAACTTAACAAAAATGTGTATAAAAATTCAGTATAAAAATTAAAAATAACATAAAAAAATACTGCATATTGCATTCATAAGAGTATATTCGTAGATAAGACTTGTTAGAGATCGGCTATTATAAATAAAATACACACAAAAAAAATTAAAGACCACATAGGCAAAATTAATGTTACCATATAGTGAAAAATTGGCATTTTAAAATTGTACCAAGTAACTCGCGGTAGTACCACGGTACCAACGAGGTCAAAACTGTACCATAAAAAGTACAATTGTACCATGATTTCCATCCGTGACCGGTATAAAATAGAATTTCCTAACGTTGTTAAGTGACGTTTGTAAGCCAGTGATGGTAATATTGTATGTTAAATCGAATGGGGTAGTTTGGCCCTGTTTATCAGTACTTTTATTAATAATAATATCTGTGCGAAAAATACAACTTAAAATAATACATAAATATAAGTATGCATGTGTATATACATACTTATGTATATAAATATATACATATTTATATGTAATTACGTATATAATGAAGAAATATACATATGTATATGTAAATATGAATGGGTGAGATGTATAAAAAATTTAAATGGTATCAAAACCTCATTGCTTATGCACATACCTATATGTATATGTAAAAATTATTTAATTTGTAACACACATATCGTTGGTCACAAGTAGAAAGGACCCAACTCAAATAATTTTAATTTTAAAGGAGAAGGCAAACACATAATAATAATAAACAGTACAAATGCTTTGTTAAACTGCTTGTAAAAGTGTCATGTTTCACTATTGCAATACATTTTTGTGACGAGGTATATTTGTGTGAAATGTATTGGAATCACTGAAAAGCTTAATTCCATGAAAATACGAGATAGGGCCTTTCTACTTGTGACCATCGATATGTATGTATGTATGAACATATTTATTTTTATCTACATGTTCCAATACAGTTTTGTACTATTTACAGATTTTAGGACCCATCACTGTTTTGTGAACAGCTGTTCCTTTTTCATATTAAAACAACAACGTTTTTAAATGTTCTATAAGTGCACAAACGTGCTAACAGTACGGTACAGCAACAGCAACAGCAACGTTCGGCTAACCCAGCCTTAAATCTGCATAGCAGTTTCAACGACATCAAAGTTTGAGGGAAAAAAATTATTGTTTAAAAAATTTTTTAGAAACTTTATGATTAATTTAATTTTTAAATATATGTTTTGATTTTCAAATTTTAAATAATCACCCGTATTGCGTATGTCGAGTCGCATATTCGACTACGAAAATTTTGTATTTGATTAAACAAACTTTATACACAGAAAAAAATATTATCAAAATGCAACCAGCAAAACAAATTGTTCATAATTAATTTAAATTGAAATATATATTTAGTTAATATAAAAAATTAAGTTGTTGATACGACAAACACAGAAATTTTTTTCAATAAATTGAACTCACCAAATTTTTTGTTACACATGGCGCAAAAACTCAAAAATTTTTGAATATTTTTTTTATTACAAATGTCAACTAAAGATTCTGATGCTGCTTATTGTTGATATAACAAATATAAATTTTTCTAATCTATTAAATTACTCAACAAAATTATTTTTTAAATTATATCATAACGGAATACGCACATGTAGAAGAACTCGAATTTTGTATGTATTCATTATTTGCTTATCTAATAACGATTTGCTCTTTAGCTGAGTGGTAAGTACGTCAGTCTATTAGTCAAGAGATCGCCGTTCGATTCATCCCAAACTACTTAAAAATTTAACACAAAACCAAGTTCCAGAAAAAAATAAAAAACAAACAAAGAAACAACACATTAGAATTTGAAAAACAAATTCATTAAAAATTTTTGTTTTCTGTTAACAACTCAATTGTTAATTGGAAATAATTGAGTTGATTTTGTTTTCTTATGTTACAAATGCGTGTTTGTATTTACAAAAATCATTGTAGGTGCCTTTTTAAATAGTATTTATTTTAATTGTATTCACAAATAAATTACTTGTATTTACAAATCTTTTTTTTTCTGTGTACAAGTTTTCTTTATTCTATGACAAAGTTCTCGTAGACGAATATTCGACTCGACATACGCAATACGGGTGAATATCAAAAGTTTTACACCAATTCCAATGAAAAAGGGCTCCCTTCCCTTGGAATACATTTAGCTACAAAAGCTGCTAAATCCAAAATAAGGTCGTTGTTGTATTTTTTATATTTGATGCATTCTTAAAAACAAAAAAAAAATAAATTTTTCTGGGTTAAATTTGTATGATATCTCTGAAAGTACTGACCAAAATTTAGCAACAATGTTTGCTTGGTCTCAAGATTATTTTGCTGTAGAATTTCGGTTTTTTTCCTTACGGAATGGGAAAACCTATTCTCAAGTTGTGCTACTATATGTGGTGAGAGATCCTCTATTTTTTACATAATGCTATTCTTTGATAATTGTTAATATTATTAAGTGTCTTGCAAAGATTTTAAATTTTAGCAATTTTTTTTCTCTTTTTTGGCTCATTATAAATAGAATATTTTTTTCTATTATTTCTTATTTTAATTAAAACTTATTTATTCTAAGAAAAAAAAAATACTAACAATATTTTACTGACTTCCACATTGAGTGCAATAAATTCTTAAATTAACGCCAACGGCAGACATCTGCAGTTGCAAATAAAAATGTACTCGTAATGCATAAATATTTCTTATGGAAATTGTCTACAAATGTTTCAACAAAAATCATAAAATATAAATAAGAAAAAAGTCGTAAATTGCAATGCTCAAAAATAGATGAGAAATGGTGTGAAAATTGTGCAATAAAATCATGCGAAGAAATCTTTAAAAATTGCTATGGGTGGTTGGAGTTCTGTGCGTGTGTGAGTGTGTATGTATGTGTGTGTGTGTGTGTAAAGACTGTGTGGTCTCAAATTTCCGTCAGTTTCCAAAAACCAGTATTTTCTAATGATGCCAAAGATGTTTTTATGGATATTAGCAGAATAGAAAATTGAAAAAGTTTTTCAAAATGCCACCCAAATATTTACGTATGCTTTAGTCCAAGGTGTAATTCTTTTTTTATTTGGTAAAGTTGAAAAAAGTTAATGTCTATTGAATATAATTCATGAAAAATTTCGCTTTGAAACTCAAAGCCTTACAATAGCTGTAGCTATAACGAACATGCTTTTTGCGATGCTTTTTTATATATTTATAAGGAATTTTTTTCTATATGCTTATTGTACTTTGAAGTAATTATTAGACTGAAAAGCTAAACAAGTACAATGTTATAAGATTTTAATTAAAAGTATTAAAGCAATTATTTGATTTAATTAAATTAAATACGGAAACTAGCAATAACACAGACTTGAAGAAAAATTGTCACGTTGACCTCAACAATTATAGAATTATTTTAATCAATTAATTATATGTACTTAACTTACAGATAACTTCTTACGTATCTGTCTAATATAGCTGACAATAAGCAGGTTGAATCCAGGGCGAATTCGATGCAAAAAAGCCTCACGATAAAACTCGTTTACAACGAACTACATATATTATAACGTATTATTAATTGTAATGAACAGATTCCAAAAAGCCAAAGAATTTGGGTTTAATTTTTAAATTAACAACATGTGTGTTAACTCTTTACTGTTGTAAAGAGTTATCCTGCGCTGCATTCGTTATAATTGAGTTTTACAATAAATAACATACCAAGCATATTGAAAGTAGAATATATAAAATCAAATTTTACATTGACTGGAGTAGTCATGTAAAGATGTAACTTTACAGAAAAAAAAAATTATTTGCTATTCAATTACAAAATTAAAACAATGCCAACTTCAATTTAAACTTCAACATTTTCGAAAAAAATCTTTAGGACCAAAGTGGAAGCAAACCTTTCCAAACAAAGGAAAAATTGGAAAATCTGTTGGTTAAGCCGAAGTCCGTGAAATTTAAAATTAAATTTTAATGGGTGTAACTCCGCCTATTTTTGAACCGATTTCAAAAAATGAGGAGGTTAACAATTCGTCTCTATTTTTTTTAGGTGTGTTACTTCATAACTCGGTACACTTTAGACCGATTGTAAATTTTTTTCTGTTGTCTGAGAGGGTATAGCTCCCTATTGGTCCCATTGTAAAAAAAGTGGGACACGCCCACAATTTTTTATATTTAATTTTATGATATTCTACTTATTTGATTGCTGTGAAACCTATAAAACACCTTTGGTTAAAATTAAAAATTATTATAATATTTGACGCGGTTCGTCATATGCGATTTTTACGAAACTTACCGCACAAATTGAACTCTAAAATAGATAAAATATTTTATTTCAAAAATGGGCGGAATCACGCCTATTAAAATTAACTATTTTATTTTACTTGGTTCTACTGTAACGATTTTTACAAAACTTAACACATACCCTAAGCCCTGAAAAACAAACAATCTTGCATGTAAAAAATGGGCGGAGGCACGCCCATTAAAATTTAATTTTATATTTCACGTACTTTTGCTTATCTTCTTCTATCAAATCTTTGCATTGAAGTCGGTTTTTTTTTTGGCAGAAAGAATTATTTCAATGGAAGATTGTGTCGATTTTATTTAGAACCCAAGGTGTGTGGTAAGTTTCGTAAAACTGGCTTAAATAGAACCACATGAAAGATAATAATAAATTTCAATGGGATTAGCCCCGCCCATCTTTTCAACTTTAAAATTATACAATTACAAAAACTAAAGGTGTTTGCTAGGTTTCGCAGCAATCAAATAAATAGAATACTATAAAAAAAATAAAAAAATTGTGGGCCTACTATTTTTACAATAGGACTCTCAAACAAAAAAAGAAATTTTACAATCGGTCTAAAATGTTCCGAGTTAGGAAGTAAAAATATGTATGGATATAAAAAATACAGACGAATTGATAACCTGCTCCTTTTTGCGAAGTCGGTCAAAGAACTAAATACCAAAATTCTCAAAAGTTTATTAAAATAAAAAATACATTTTTTTCTTCATTAAAATAATTTACTATATCGTTGGCTAAAATGCAAAAAGGCGTTACTAACAAAAATATAATTTTACAGGAGAAACAAAAAAATTTGTAAAATTAAAACTATATGTTCCCGGACTACTAATTCTGCAAACAATTTTCAGATAAAACTATTTCATTATATTTTGTTTAAAAAAAAAAATTGTAATAGCAGAAGTGTAAAATTTTCTCAAAACATGTAGTCTAATGATGACATTTATAATAATAAATCAAAAATTCAAATTTGAATTTTTTGTTAGTTGCGCCTTTTTGCATCTTAGCTAAGCTTAGCAAACCAAATAAACAAAATAATAAAACTTAAATTGAGTTTCAAAAACATGTTGTTTAAAACAACTAACATAATTTTTTCTATGTTATTTTACACATTTTGTTTGTACGTTCGATATAACGGTGTTTCACTGTACTTACACAGCCGGTATTGATCTGACTGATATTTTTAGTTGTTACTGACGTCAAGTAGTTCTCTTTTTATATCAACAGTAACGTGTATATTTTTATGACTTACAAAAGTCATAAAATATGTAAATTTTGCAAAGGAAATAGAATATGAATATGTAAAAAAAATAATTGAGGAATATAATTGATTTCTGTAAATTTGATGAAGTTGTCTTTGCTCTTTTGCTGTTTTTCTTCCTTGGAAATTTTAGCTACTTATTTTTCTTCCTCAATTTAATATAAATTTTTTTAAAGTTTGCGTAGCTGGTAAAAAGAGCCAAAAAAATTATATGCGTATGTATATGTATGTGCCCTTAATGACTAGTCATATACATATTTCTTTGGTCGAGATAGTAGAACACTTTAACAAATCAGGATATATTTGTATATTATACAACATTTTAATTTAGAGTTGTATTTACATAGAAAAAAGTAATATAAACAATTTTGTAATACCAATTAAAATTTTGTAATATCAATTAAAATTTCACCTATAAACAGTTTAATAATACGAATTAGATTCGAGTAAAAAGAATTAATTATCAAAGCAGTTAAAAATTTAATTGAATCAACTAAATTTTTAAGAATAAAAATTTCATTGAATCAAATAAATTTTTAAGAATAAAAATTTCATTGAATCAAATAAATTTTTAAGAATAAAAATTTCATTGAATCAAATAAATTTTTAAGAATAAAAGTTTAATTGAATCAATTACATTTTTAATTGAATATTTTAATTGATGAACAATTTTTTTTTAATATAAATTTATTTAATATTTATTCAATATTTATTGAAGTTTTTTTAAGATTTTTTTCAAAAATGTATATCACTTACACTAGAACACTTTTATAATTAAGGGCTTTTGAATATGTATGAAAATTATAAATTTGCAGTTTTAAAATTTCCTAAAACTATGAAATAAAATAAGAATGTACAATATCACATTCAGACAGGTCTGAAAATGTTTCATTTTACCTTGCCCTTATACATACATACATAGATACATACATACGTGCATATATAATTTTTACCAATTTATTTATAACTCGTTTATTTATACTCCTGACCGTTAGACAAAATCCTTAAATATGTATTTGACATTTTGTTGCAGAAACAATTTCAATTAACTTACTAATTACTTTGCATTAAATTTTTCAAATACACTTGTCACTCGTGATGACATCCACAGAAATGTTTCATTGTTTTTGCTGTTGTTGTTGTTGTTGCATTTATAAATTTTCTCATAAAAACAAGAAAAGAAATTAAATCACTCACATGTGTTTATTGCAACAATAAAAACATAAAAATAGGCACATACATACATACATATGTATGTACATACTGCACAAGTAAAACAAAAATATTTATTCACCCCCCGGCCCAACAACATTAATTTAAGAACAATATAAATTTACATGAGAATTTTTAAATCTTTGTCGAGCCAAAGTCTGCAAGCAACAATTATAATTCAAACAAAGAGCATTTACGGCAATTATTTATGATGAGGGGGAGCCAAAGTGTCTGTTTTATAAATGACAAAATGCTCTTTGTTTGTGTGTGAGTGTGTGTGTGTGTGTGTGTGTGCAGTGTATTTAGCATTGGCGTGCATGGATGTGCATGATGTGCGTGAATGAATGGGTGCTTATGGTTTCTGCATTAGCAAAAACAGCCCATTAAGTTGAAGCATATTTTTAGGCGTGCAAAAGTTATTGCACGTCGCGACTTGTAGTGTATTTGTAAAATTAATTAATGGGAGACAAGATCCCAATCAAGATAATAAATAATAAATAAAATTGCTTGATATATTAAAAGGTAAAAGAAAAACTTATTGTTAGTTCTTTTTTTAAATCATTATGGGTAATAAAATAGAATATATGTAAGTTTGTTTACCAAGATTCTATTTTCTCTTAAGATATGTTTTATAATTAATCCGTCGAAAACAACATTAATTATTCAAGAAAATTAGAACAGTTAACAACCCATGGTGGTTGTATATCTGGGCAATTGTTGCGGTATTACACCATATCCTAAGAATCATGATCATAATTGGAATATACCACATATACATACATACATATGTATGTAGAATTGAGCAATAAACTTTAAGCGGCCCATACACTACAACAGCATGCACGCGCAATCAAGCGATTGAGCATTCATGCTCGAACCACACAATACTCGTATACCAGCAAGCTGGTACAATATTAATTTCTTACAAAATTGCGGGAAGGGTGGTTATGAACAGTGACACAGTTTTTGCTGCAATTATTATTGCTATCTTGCTAAAATTAGCTTGCTATGTATAACTAAAGTGCTAAAATTCTATTTTCAATTGAAACAAATTATGTTTAAACAAATTATATTTTTTAAATGCAAACATGAAAACTTTGTTCAACTGAGCTAATTTTACCATATACTACACCAGCAAGATGGTACAATCAGCAAAATATCAAAGTCTACCTGACATCGCTACAGCAAACCGTACAATCACACAGAACGCCCATACACGGCCAAACCGTTAGCACAAACACAGCGCATGCATGCTGTTGTAGTGTATAGGGTCCTTTAGCAACACCATGATTTTCAAAAGTAATATATCAATTACATACTTTGTTCCTGCTCAACATCAAAAATATTAAATATTAAAAATGATTTGCTATTCAAATAGAATTGCAGAAATAGGCTCTTAATTTTAATTGTTTTTGTTCGAAGTTTATGTAGGTATATGTTTCTATATTTATTTTTCGATAAGGCTAAAGTTCGGATCGTTCTATAAGCCAAATTGCATGTGATAATTTTTAAGAATTAATCAATAATAAATTAAATTGAAAATATTCTGACAAATACTAGCAGAACGGAACAAGATACATACTTTGAACACTGTTGATTCTTGTGTTTGGTCCACTGTGTGTGGTGATGCAAATTTCAATTTTATTATATACATACATACATATTTTTCAGTGCAAATGTGAATTGTTTTGATTCAACGTATTGCAGTTTGCTGAAACTTTTCTTCTGTCTAATTTACAAAAGTGTTGTAATTTGGCTTACAAAGCCAAATTTTAGCATGTTCAAATCATAGATATAGAAACAAATGAAGTTCGAACAATAATAATTAAAAATTAACTTGCCATTGATGTTTGTGTTTTATTAATTATACACATGTCTATTAATTTGATTATTTTTGTTCCATTTGAGGCGAACTTTTTTGTTTGTTCCCACCAAAAAAAGAGTTTCTCATTTTCGCACCGTCTTAATCATTGCATGAAGAGAATTCATATTTAACGTTTTCCTAAAGCCGAATAAATTCCTCATTTTAGAAGTGATGAAAATTAACATCCAAAAAGTTTTAAGATCAGGTAATATGCACCGGCTCATCACCAACTTATAAAAATATTTATGTTGTAAACCATGAAAAACTGTTTGCGTCTACGTATCAGCGAACATGCATTGGTTCGAGTCATTAATTTTAATAAAGAGAAATTTTATTAAATTCCCGCACAGACACATGATCTCCAATGACATGCTAATGCAAGTAAAAATCATGCATACTTCTACTTAATCGTACCCATGATTCAACCACATGTTTGTCATGTCTTTTTCCTGTATATTTTATTTTTTTGATTTTGTTTTTATATTTATTAAGTTTGATATCTTGTTTTTTTTTAATTTTTGCCACAAGCCTATAGCTATCAATTTTAGTTAGTTTGAACAATTTTTAATAAAAAAAAGTAATATTTTTTGATGTACTCAGCCCACTGTGCTAAAACGTTTAATTAAAAAATGGGTTTATTTTTACATGTATTGGCTTTAGTAGGTGTTTTATAAATAAAATAAAAAATACTGTCATGAATTTCTGTGCCAATAAGGAAAAAGTGCATAAGTCATTATTTTCAAGTTCAAGTCGAGTTTTAAAAATTTATTTTCTTTTACGATTAGATTGGGAGATTCGATGTTCAATTTTATCTTTTTTTTTAAAAAAAAAAAGAATGTTCTGCTCAATGTAAATAATATATGAAATTTGAAATGTAGCAAAGTATAAGCTAAATTAAGCTGGAATAATATGAGATTTTAAGTCTAAAAAATTATAAGTATGCTACAGCAAATCCTGGCGCTATAACTTCTAAACAAATTTTACAAAATACAAATGGCACCCATGTATAAATATTACATGGGTGCCATTAACTTATAACGACTTGAGCATTTTTTCCTTTTTGCCCCACAATTTCTTAATATTATAAATAGTCTTATTTTTCGAATTATTTGTATAGAAAATATTTTTAATTAATACCCACAGTCGTTAAGGCGGTCTAGCAATTTAAGCACTCAATAATATTTTCTTGAATTTTTCTTGTTCTTGCCTAGTTTTTCTTGTTAATAAGAGGAAAAGAAATCAAACCGTTCGTTTAGGAAAGTCGTACGAGCGTATTCAGCTATAAAATTTATTTAAATAAACAATTATTTCAACAACATTTTATGCCTCTTCTCTAATTGGCATATACACAGTATACATTTTTCGTTAATTTCACAAAAAAAAAAAAAGAAATTATAAAAGAAAAGAAAAAAAAAACATAAATTTTAAAATTTTTAACATTTGTAACAAACAACTTGGCTGTCTGCTTGTATGGGCAATTTGTTGCCACTTTATAACAGAAACAAAAATATTATATGAAATGAAAAAAATCGCTAAAATCCTAAAGTTTAAAAAATAATTTTTAAATGTGGCTGGTGGACTTGCAGATCGCAGAAGTGATTTAAAAATATACAAATGATTCAAATGGCTGTTGGGTTGGGTCTGTCTGTTCAGCTCATGTTTTTCTTAGACAATTTTTTTATTATTTGTTAATAAATTTTTTGCAGTTTTAGAACATTTTACTCATTAAAATTATGTTAGGAATGTGTTTGCGTGCTCCAAGCATATTTTCCTAACATTAACTGAAGAGAATTTAGTAATTTCTAACAAAGATTAAGCTATAAAATTGTTGTAATATTGTTATTTATGTTACGTTTATTATACGAAATTAATGGAATCTTAAACTTGTTCGCCAATTATAATGTCTTATAATTTTATTTGCAGTAATGTATTGCTAATTAAGTCCATTGCATTTAAAAAAAAATAAGAAAACATTTCTAAATTTCACACCGCTGCTTTAGATTGAATCGTATTAAATTGTATCGTGTTAGACTAGTTTAATTCGGAGGGTAATGTAAGTACGAGAACCAGCTACCATCTAATGTAATAAGATACGATTGTGCATACATAAATACATAAACTTACATTTCCAATTTCCCTAGAATTTTACAAGCAAGAGAAAAATGCGTATGAAAACAACTTCCTTTTGTTTATGTTGTTGTTGGCCATAAATTTATACTCTGAGAAGTTTTTATGGATAAAAAGCGAGTGCTCTGAATACGAGTATAAACCATTTGTATATCGATTACTGCAGGTTTGACGATCTAACTTTCTCTTCAAATATGAAGGTAACTGGATATGTGATTAGTCATACTTATATTCGTATTCCTTAAAACTGTTCGTTGTCTCGACAACATGGATATGTATTCAATAATTGCATAGCTGGCAGGTACCAGAATATCTCACAATATTATTTGCTTGCCCACTTTGTTTAAGTTATGACCAGAAATAGGGCTGAGGGATCCACTACCATATGAAATCCACTCCAGCAAATATCTGGGCTAAAATATGAGAGACATGACAATCTTCTAAACTGAATAAGTAAAATTTAATAACAACACCATACAAGAAAATTAATCTTTCAAAATTTTAACGATTGATTGAGGCAGAGGCCAGAATAGCGTGTATTGCTTTATATAATAGTATGTTTCCACCGGCATGATTTAGACAAATCATGGTGATTTTAGCAAATCATCTTTATTTATACATGATTAACCATACATTTTGCATATGGATAAATCACCTCAAAGTAGTTGGATTTATTTTAAACCATTACGAAAATACTATTTTTCGAACTGGATTTATCTATGCAACCCTGGGTGGCTTATAAAATTACAAGCTCCATCTCTGGGTCATCCAGCAATAGTGTAGTGATTGACAATTTCGAAAAAATTACATTAAGGAATATTTAATCAATTTTAAATGTCAACTTCATGTGGATAAAATTCACATTACAGCTGCTGCGGCCACCTTATAAGGTAAGTGCATAAATTGAATACAAAAATTCGAACAACAAATTACGCACAAGCTCGCTGGAAACACTTTGAAGTGATTTACTTAAACCTACTTGATTTAAGGTCGGTGGAAACACACTATACAAGAAAATCAAGCAAACCTTGCATTTTAGGCAGTTTCATGTTAAATTCTACGCGAAATATATTCTTTCAACTCGAAAAAAGGGGCAACAAACTACTTTTAAAACGGGAACGAACTTTGGTGTAGCATATATTAAAGTTCGAAACGTGACATAAGCATCAACTCAAAATACGTGTTGGAGCTTATTTCGTAGTTATTCACAATCGGTGACGAAATGTCTCACACAGTTTGTGCAATTTCACTAGAACTCACCATACATGGAAAAAGATACTTTACTTAAGGTCGAGTCGCATAGAATCCATTATACGCCTTTTTGAACTGACGGCTAAGTCAGGTTTTATTATAAGGCAGAGGCATGCAAAATGCTGCCCATGGGCACTTCGTTATTCTCTTATTTAAACGTACTTGAGCACAAGCACGGAAGAAAACAATTCAGTCTCTCATAAGCATTCGCACAAGCCAGGGATGGCAAAGTTGGCACAATTGTATGTACTATTTTTTTTGGTACTATTCAAACTCGGAAAGTACAATAGTACACTAATTTAATACATTTTAGGAATCACTACACTTTGTTGTATTCTTTCGAAGCAAGGCTTTTTGGTTTCATTAGATCTCAAATACCTTTGTAAGCTAAATTTTTTTTTCGAATTTTCAAATAAAATGCTACAAAATATTAACTTTTTTGGTTAGGCAACGTCTATATGCATTTCCTTCCTGCTTTACGAAACTAGTCCGTAGACTTTAATAAAATACAAACAAAATTTTCAAATTAAATAAAGACTTTATGTCAAATAAATATATTTCGGTATTTCTTATACAAAATATCAACTATAAAATTATGTTAAATTTTTTTCGCCTTTTCGAACATCAATTTTATAACCATTTATTTGATTATGTTGAATTAAATTCATCTGAAATAACAATATTGCTGCATGAAAATGCGAAATAATGGTCTTTCAAGTATGTTCGAATTTTCGAAATTGATTTCGTTTATCAAATTTTGTAACAAAAACGTTATTATAGCAGCTAATTTAAAACAGGTAAAATAATTTTAAGTTTTATTAAGTTTCATAGTACATTTTTCAAGTTCGAAATTTTATGGAACTTTCGGGAAAAATATATCTAGTTAACAGAAACTACAGAAAATTGCCATATTTTTTTTTTAAACAAAATTGTAAATTAATAGCATTACTAGCTTGTTCGAATTTTCGAACTTCATATCATATAAATTTTGATACAAAATGTTTATCGCATATGGTTATATTTTGAAAAAGTATGCATTTCATGAGAATTTTAACAAGTTACGATTTCGAGCTTTTCCTTCGAAATTTAGATTAACAAAGTATTAATTCTATTTTGTTATTTTTTTTGTGACAACGATTTTTAAATCTAGTTTCAGAGGTCTGCTGTTCTAGGATTTTGATTTTTCAATTTTAAATTTTTCGCAATTAAAAAAGGTTTAAAAACTTTGTATAAAATAATATTACTTTCATATAAAAAATAATTTTATTCGAATTCCCGAACTTCATTTCGAATATAAATATTACAACCAACTCTTTAATTTAATATCTGTGAAGCACTCGAAACATATTGGATTATTGTGATTGTGTGCATTACAAACCAACCAGCTGAAAGCAAATGATAGATTAAAAACTTATGGAATATTTTCTCCATTGATAAAAATTGTCGCAAATAAATCTTTCTTGATTTATTATATTTCTTTTAACCGAATGACTTCATTACAAGTGTGAAAAATTGCAAATTTTACACAAAACTTTTACGCATTTTAATATGAAAAATTATGAAAAGAGCAACAAAACAAAAGAAAAAATTTTAGCTTTCCATAAATTGGTCACAGAAATTTTGTTGTTGTCTACACCTGCACTGCATGCACTCACTCACACTTTGTTAAAACACCAACCAAAGTCGCAAGCACATAATTAAAAATTAGCAAGAAAATAGTCAGTCGCACATGCAAACATAAAAAAATATAAATTGCATTTGCATATGAAAATTAAAAATATGTATTCACTTGTGCTTCAAGTTGTATTTGCCAAAAATTGCAACATAAAATTTCATCGTAAAATGATGGCAAATAATGCGTTTGAGTAGAAATGAGTTGGCGATAATAAAGATTTTAGTGCAAAGCATCTCATATCTTTTAATCAAATGCTCGCTCACTAACACATACAGTCTGTAAAGTTTAACACTCATACTTTTGCAAATACTACGACTACATACCGCACAATATGCATAAAGATTACTGCTGACGGCACAATCAACCAAATGTTTATGACCAACAATGGAACTTTAACGTCTTCGAAGTTTAACAAAAACTCATTCAATCAATGATGGTGATGATGATCTACGATAGGAGAACTGATAAGACAGATAGATGCACCAGCAAATGCTGGTGCATGCACCCAACAATATTTCTGTATTCGTGTGTATTAGTTGTAACCCTATGCAAACTGTAAATAAGGATTAAATAACTCACATTCTTGCATATCCAGGTACACCCAACGAACATATGTATGTAAGTATCAAACCTTTAAAATAGGAGAACTTAATTTCATTTCAAAACTAACGCACAAAGTTCTTTTAAAGTTGGATAGCTTTCTGATTTGACGCCTGGATTTTTCTCCAGTTAGTCGAGTATGTATCATCAAATCGTGTTAAATTCATTCAAAAAAAATTAGGCTAATATTTGCTTTCGTCTATGTACGGCATTCCCTGTATATGATAAAATTCTGATTTGGCTCATATTGAAATTAATGTTCGTATTTAAAGTGTAAACTACTTCAATTATGAATAAAATCAGCCGCTGTTTCGCTTAAAGTATTAAATATTTTAGTAAAAAACATTACAATAAAAATTAGTTTATAGGGCATTTACACATACAAAATCTAGCAGATTTCAATATAAGCCTTTCTGAAAATCTATATCATTTACAAGTTTTTTTTTAACCCATTAATAGTGCATTTGCACTGTCTCGAAATCTAGTACTTTCGGGATTTCGAGCTAAATCAAGCTGCTTTTTTCCAGATTTCCCATACAAAACCAAATCTAATTTTTCACTAGATTTGTAATAAAATCTAATAAAAATCTAAGGGTTTTATTTACTCCTTACTACCCTGTACAATCAAAGGTGAGTGAATTAACTACGGTCTGCTTAACAAAGTGTGTTAATTGTCCACATTTCAGTTGTTTGGTTGTAATGTTGGAAACAATTCAGTTGCTGGGTTTTGTTTTGGATAAAAAAAATCTTAATAAATGTCAAAAAAAAAAATTGCTGTAAACGGTATAGATTTTCAGAAAGATTTGAATCAAAATATGCTAGATTTTGTGCTGATGTAAATGCCCTATAACTGAAAAGTTTCCAAAACTAGAACCAAAAAAACTGCAATTTAGCCAATTCACACACTTTTTTTATGAACACAGGCTGACTTTGTAGTAAAAATTTTAAAAAAATATATTTAATCACTAATACTTCATTTACGAGTACAATCATCCGTATTACGTATATCGAGTCGAATATTCATCTACGAGAATTTTGTCATAGAATAAAGAAAACTTATACAAGTTTTGTTTAATCAAATACAAAATTGTCTTAAACGAATATTCGACTCGACATACGCAATACTGGTGAGTGTCTCGAAATCTGGTATATTTGATTTGAAATCTTTATCGAAATCTATATCGTTTACACTAAGATTTTTTTGACATTTTTAAAGATTTCGTATCTACGACAAAAGCTTTGCATAAGATTTAGTCTTAAACTATAAAACGGCATTTACATTGTATCGAAATCTAGTACTTACGAGATTTCGAGCTAAATCTAATTGCTTTCTACTAGATTTCCCATACAAAATGAAATCTACTCAAAATCAAATATTTTATTATAATATTTTTAATATTCTAAGTTCAACTATGTTTTAAATAGATTTTGCCAAAAATCTGGTGACAAAGTAGATTTTGTTTTGTATGGGAAATCTACTAGATTTTGTCCGAAATCTTTTAGGTACTACATTTTCCTCAAATGTAAACGCACTATCATTGTGTCTGTTAAGAAAAAAAAAAAACGCAAATTAAAGTATTTTTCATGGCCTTCAGTCTACTAACTCCGCATAGAAAACTAGAACTGGGTTATCAATTTATTGGTTTAAAAAGCGCTTGCTTGGAAAGTCTTTTATATTAAATATCTGTCATCGGATACGAGTTCGGAAAGTTTTACAACCAAAGAATGCTTAAACATAGTTATAACTTATTATAAAAGTGGTGGCGACCTTTCGACCATTACGGTGTGATTATGGCTTGCATAATAGTTTTTTGTGCAAGGAACTGACAATATTATAAACAAATTTTAAGAGACTAGAAGTATTGATTATTGGACTTCAAACACTATGAATGTGTACAGCTAAAAACAAAAAAACACGTGCATAGGCAAACACAAGCATTTATTTTAAACCGAATACTTACATATAACTATTAACATTCAACCACTATGTTTATACAAATTTTTTAAATTACGCAGCACAAACAACTATAACTACAGTGAATAGATTGCATAAGCTATAATCAAACGCATGAGTATAAAAATACCGTGACTATTAATCGGCTGTACTTGCTTATATACAGGGCTATTTTATTTACGCACATAAAGCATGTTTTCAAACAGACACACACATATTCACACATTTTTCATTCCATTTTATATACATACACACATGTATGCATACGGTGGCGAATGTAGAATAAATATCCCGAGTATTATGCGTATATTTTTTTGTTTGATTAAATATCCATAGCCTGAGTATAACTATACTCAGACTAGAAGTATAAAAGAATGAGCTTGATACGCATTAAGTACTGCACAAGACTATTTATAAGACCTTTCAAGACATGCGAAATTTTTTAAACGCTTTACTACAGCGAAATATTCTAAAACAAACGCTAAAAAACACTGTTGGCAAGACAAATAACTCAAAAAAAAAAATATTACCAACAGTGTTGTTTAGCATTTATTCTAGAATATTTCGCTGTAGTAAAGCGTTTGAAAAATGTCGTATGTCTTGAAAGGTCTTATAAATGGTCTTGTGCAGGTCAGTAATACGCATGTACCTTTTTATTTTTAATTGTAGCCTATTTTAGTGTTTTGTAAGTTGGATTTAGTTATAGTCATAGTTGCTTGAGAGAAAAAATGTGAAAGTACGAATTGTTTGCGCTGCAATTATGATTATACTCAGTTACTAAAATTAAGACCATTTTTCTATTTTCTTTTAGTACTCATTGTCATTGCCTGGTTGTCAGTCCTGTGCATCATCGCAATATGCGCACTGCCGAAAATATAGCTGCTGTTAGTGAAACTATAAATTAAATTGTAATGCTGCCGGCTGGAGACCATTTTAGTAGTTAATACCTATTGACTGTCAATGCCGAAGATATTTTAAAAGGCGATCCCTAATGATTTGTATTAGCAACAGTGAAATACGCATACGATGCAGCTAAACCTCTCAATAATCAATTTCAATGTATTTTTAGAAAATATTTTACTGAATAAGTAAAATAATAACTTGGGATTTTTAACTCGCTAACAAATTTAAAACAAGAGCACAAGAGTAATACATCCATTCCCAGCCAAAAATTAAAAAAAAAAGTTGTCGGGTTTGGAAATAAGTACATTTGGTTGAAGCTCTTCCCTACTGTATTTATGATTTTAATAAGGCGCGGTACTAAAATAATCAATTCCTGAAAATTAATACTTTGTTCATTTGGCAACATGTTCATGTAATCTATTAAAATTAAAAGAATCCTTCTTCTCATCAATCAACTTTTACATTCTTTTTTTAATTTTATGTAATTTGATTTGTAGGCGAGTAATGAAATTTGGCAATCAGAAAAGTAAGTCATTATATGGCAAGTAGTTGTGATTGTAATGTCTAATACTTGAGCTAAATAGTCTATAAAGCAAAACATTGATATCTGCAAGACAGAAACATCGATATATTATGCTTTAAGATCCGGCTGTTATAACGAAAGTTATAATGAAAATCTAAGAAAGGCGACCGACCCCTAAGTTCGGCAAAAAAATTTAAATTTTTTTTAATTGCCTCACAATAAATAATACTTCATATTATAAGGTGTCCTCCTAACTCTTTTTTTTGGCGATACAGAAAACATTTAATATTTGTAAAAAAAATGCCGTTCTCAAAATTTAAATCAAAAATATGTTTGCTGGGTAGTTACTGCCTGCCAATAAGTGTGCGACGCTTTAAGCTTATGCGTGTGTGGAACATTTGCAAGTTAATAGCAATTGTAAGGCAAGTGCATAACTCGCATTTGGTGAGGAAGTTCCTACTTTTACGGCAAATATTACTTATTGAGTAGTTTTTGAGTTTTTGCATTTTAAGGATGCCCATAAAAATGCCGTAAACATTATGAACATAGCCAAGTAGTATAACTAAAAAAAAAAAATTTTACGATGCCACAGTCTAGAGTAAATAATAAAGTTTCATGTTTAACACTAAAATGGCAGTGCGAGTAGTCAGTCAGTCATGTGTGATTCAACTAATTCTTTCTACTTGCATGATGATATTTAAAATATAAATGTATGTATATATAAAGCTTTGAACATGCTCATAGGTTGGCATTCAAAAGCTTAGGATTTGATTTTTTTTCATCTAGCAGCAGCAGCAAAAAAAACTCGCTGCCTGTTTTTAAAAATTTATTGGAAGTTAATTAAGTTTTTCCAAATATGTAACTATTTATTGCCTTAAGGTGCAATTTTTTTTTAAAAAGCTAAAAGCTACATAGTTTGGCTACTTGTAGAAATAATAACAATACCACAGTCGAAATAACTTCAGCAATGGCCAAACAGAATAAATATTTGGCAAAGTAAATAGATAGTATCGCACATAGAAATTATGCCCATATTTGCAGCAAAATAATATCTACTTATTAAGGTTTATGGATCCCAAAGTAAGCTTTAAATGTTAAACTTGTATGAGTTGCCCCAATCATACTACAGAGTTTTAAATAACTAAATTATTGTAATATGAAATTTCTTTTGACAGTTTATTAGACATTTACATATGTTTACGCCATAATCTGGCGATTATAATTTTATGTAAATATTTTGCATTGTTCTGTTTGACACCATAACACTTCCCTTATTTGTACTTGTTATGAAAATAATAAGTTTATAAAGCATTTTTCACTGAAATTTAAAAAAAAAGAAACAAAATCTCTTTTGAAGTAAAGCAAATATGTGGCATAATATACGCTATTAATGTAACTCATAGCCACGCTGTTGTTCAAGAATATGAATGCAATTCACAGATGAGTATCAAAAAGCACTTTAACATAATTCTCGCTCACAATGAAAGTGTTGGAAAATATTTGCAAATTGTTTAGAAACAACCTAAAAGAACAACAACAAAAAGGTGAATAGAAATTAAAAACATAAAAACCAACAAAATGCAATCAAGAGTAGATGGATGTGTATATTTTGTGCTGCGATGACGAGATGATGATAAACAAATTGCAAGAAATACGCAAAGCTGGAATAAAACCGTGACCATCATAAAAAAAAACAAACTTAAATATGCAAATATTTGAATGAAAACATAGAAAATATGCATATAAATGAAGTTGTAGCAGTCAAACAGATTTGGAAAGGAGTCAGTTGTTTTCTCGCGGTTATTTAAGCATCTAAACCAGAGCTGGTCACCGAGAGAAATGCGGGAATAATGTATTCGCGTATGTGTATTCATTTGTATAAGAAGCCGATTGATGTTCGGTAAAGTAAATTATGTATATTGGCAAAATTATATTTACCTGCGTATAAGTTTTTATAGTTAAGCTAAAATTCCATTCCAATTCTTTAGGGGTGAGCGCAATCTACGAATCTCTTACAATCTAAATTTCAAATTACATGCTACGCTTCTTACACAGCATCCACATCATTAAAAATAAAATTAAACTTGGCATCACTGGATATCTAAATCAGCTGATTCGCTCACACGCCGCTTATGACACTAAAAAAAGTTATTGCGTCGGCTACACATCAAATGAAAGGCTATTATTATGAGTTGCATTCGGCTCTTGATCTTCGCTGGCTATCGAACATTGAAAATCGAATATTCAATTCATATTATGAGCATCGAAAATTTCGTTGAGCAACGAATTTTATAACGAACAGAATTTAGCTTTCGATGAAGTATTTTAGTATAAAAAATTATTATAAACGATTGTTTTTTATTTTTAGATAAAGTTGTTGCAAATTTTAAAAATCATTTATAGTGATATTCACAATAAGGACATTCTTTGACGAATGCTCATCATAATACCAAATGAAAATTCGTTCGATCAGTACTTTCGACTACAGTCGAAGATCGAAAGTTGCTCATAATAAGGGCCAAAGTCTTGGACAAAACGATTTCAATCCCTGACCCAGAGCCGGTCAAAGCAACATCATCCTTCGTTGATATTTGACACAATGAGTTCTCCGCGAAGTAAAATCTTAAAATAATGCACTACTTAACACCAGAGGCGCTTTAACGCTATAAAAAATTAACAAAACGAAAAAAATAAATTTAGATACTTTTTTCTCTATCTATCTCTGTTTTCATCATCTGTACTGGCACTTTTCCTTTCTTACTGTCCGGTAATTCAAATTAACCTGTTATTTGGTCCCAAGTGAGATGAACTTACTTGCAATATACAAACAAGCATACCGGTTTTTCATAGAGGCATAGTATGCGAGAAAGAGCTGAACGCGTGCTATGTTTACGCTTCATTCGTCAAGTGACAAGCACTGTGTGTGATCTTAATGCTCAAAATTCACACAACGTGTTTTCTATGAATTTTTTCATGTCAAGTTACATGTCACACTTTTTACGCAGCATGGATATCATTGAAAATAAAATCAAATTTGGTAGCACTGCTTCTTAAAATCAGCTGATTTACTCAAATGCCGCTTGAGACACAAACAAAAGCAGAAAGTAAACATAATTTTCCCATTCTAAACCCTAAATCATGTTAGTCCCATTTCACACACTTCAACTTTTGTTGATCAAATCGTAATTCAGCTACAAGAAAGACGGAGAAGGAAATACCTTGTCTTTTTTTTCTTACAGCTGAATTGCGAGTTGATCAACAAAAGTTGAAGTGTGTGAACCGGGACTAATTTGCAGCATACCAATTCGTTGATAAAATTTTTTTTACAGAAGTGCAGGATGGCGCGAAAGCTTAAAACACTTAATATAACATCCTGCACTACGATTCTTATTGCGAACATGATTTTCTTTATCTAAAATGGAACTATTTTTCATTTACGAAAACTCGTTTGTTGCAATGTTTGTTAGTATAGATAAACCAATCATGAAATCATTCTTTCAAATTCTTCTGAAGGGTAATTTTGTGTAAATATTTGAAACATGTAGAAAAGCAGAAAAACCAAAACATTTTTAAAAAGCTATTAACACCAAACCCACCACCAACAACAACAACAACAACAGAAAACATCAAATAGCAACAATATTGAACAATTTTAGCAGCTTATTTTTTTTTTTGCAGCAGATTTTTCAAACAACAACTACGGCAAAAATGTATCAGCTCATGCAATAATGCTGGCTGGTATTACAAACTAATTTATTTCTATTTCTGATTTTGATGGAAAAATTTATCAAGCATATCCGTTGGTTTGGTTAATAGATTTTCCAAGCACACAAACAAATGAACTGTCAAAGAGGGGTAAACAAACCCTCAAAACGAATATGCAATTCAATTCGCAAAAGCCTTTCATTAGCATGAAGTGAAGTATGTATGAATTATGGGTATTCCAAAAAATATTTCCGAAACAAGCAAGAAACGATTAAAATTATAGAAAAAGCGTTAAATTTTATAGAGTTCACTATAATATAGTCTATATAATAAATAAGAAATAAAAGAGTGCTATAATATCATTAAAATGTTCTCTTAACTGATCGATTCAACGCTTTAGAAGTTAATGGCGAATAAAATATAATTAGAGTACCGACAATTGTATGGCGGCATACACTGAAGTTGATTTAATTTTGTTGTATAGTGCAATCATTCAACAACAAATTCCTCTACTCAGTACACAATTTTGATACCAATCCGGGTTGTATACATAAAGGGTGTTCCTTTTAGAGTGTCACAAGTTTAAGTTGACATCACTGCTTTATTTGCGCACCCATTTAACAGCTGATAGTTGCTTTTTCTTTAGTTTGCTTTGAAATTTCATTATGAATCAAAATAATTGTTTTATACGTCAAACTCATCGCGCACTTCTTCCATTTTCCGATGAAGCCCATTTCTGGGCACGTAAGTAAGCAGAATTGTCAAATTTGGAGTGAGGAGAATCCACAAGCTTTTGTCGAAACACAGAAAGTTACTGTTTAGTGCGCTTCAAGGGCTGGCGGAGTCTTCAAAAACGATGATGGTCAGAATGTTACCGTCCATGGTGAACGGTATAGGAACATGATTCGAAATTTTTTCATAGCTCAATTACGACGTCGATAAACCGCAAACAATTGAACACCTGGAAATAAACGTTCGAAGAGTTATCTCCGAAATACGGCCGCAAATGCTGCAAAAAGTTGTTGAAAATTGGTGTTCCAGATTGGGAGTTCGACGCGCCAGCCGTAGCGGCCACATGGCAGAAATCATATTTAAACATTAATTTCATAACATTTTCTTTCCATTAAAGCCCGTTTCATTGATATTAAACTTGTGTCACTCTATAAAAACACCCTTTACATATAACAAACCCAAAAAACAATCAAATTTATGGCAGCATTGAATGAATACATTAAATTATTTTTTGTTTCGGAGTTAGTTTAAAATTTAATTCCAAATCGATTATAACAAAATCCGCTGAGTTTAAAAATTAAACCACAACTTTTCACTGTGTAGTCATAGGATTGTGAGGTGAAATTTGAATAGTTCCCTAAATCAAGACTCTAAATAGAACCAAGAAGCGTAAGGTTAGGTAAATTTAGGTTGTAAGGTTGCTGAAGAAAGAAAGAATTGTTTAGCTCTCTTGATGCCTTATATATAAAAAAACAGGGAATTATGGCAGCCGATAATATGGCAAGTGATATTCGTATATTGGTTGCAGGAGAGAGATAATCAGGAAACCAGAAATATGCTTTAAACAAAGTGTTTTAACGTCTGCTGATGTCAATAAGTTGGGTAATTGTTTAGCGATTGTCTTTATTCAAAGCAACTGGGTATTTAAAATGTTTGACCGGCTATTTCTTTGTCAGAATGAAGAATATCGAATATCAACAACTGAATTGGCCGCTAGCCGCTACTACCAATATTAGAGTGTTAACTAGTTCTAATCTGGTCTGGAATCGTACAAAAGATAATTACGTGATGCGTAAAGGTAGTGGCATCATTGCAAACGATTGCAAAGGATCGTAATTTTCCTCAAAATTCACAATAGTTTTTTAACTTGTACAACACTTCGAATAATACATCAAATTCACAATAGATGCCGAACGGTGCTATTATTCTATTTAAGTGATAGCGAAGAAGATTAAAAACTAATACGGATGCAACAGTGCTGCGATCCCTCGGCAGTCTCAATTGCCATTGTCGAACACAACGTATTGAATTTTTTTAACGAATGACAGTTCGTAAAAATCATACGTTAAGTTATATCATCACATATGCCATAACCTGAAATTTTCGTGCAGTACGTTCACATGTGTCATACATGAAAAATTTAATTCTATATGACGAATTTGGGTAATGACCATAAACACATGCTTTTAGGGTTTCGTACACCAAAGGTGATAAGGAACCCTATTTTTTTCACTATGATAACTGTCTGTCACAGGCTATTTTCTCGAGAACCGTAAGAGCTCAAATATTCACAGAATATGCAAAACTTAGACCATTAGAAGATATGATAGTTAAAAATTAAAGGGTGTTCTAAAGTGAGCAAAGAAAAATATTGAATCGCAATGTAATATATAGACAATTATATGTAGACAGTTGAAAGTTGCAGTTAGTGTATTTTCATGCAGAATATACTAATTTACACTGAAGTTGAAAAAAAAAATAAAAACTAAAGGGTATTCTATCAGTTAATGTAATTTTGATAACTAAAATTGCTAAAACTAAAAAATCCTAAATTAAAAAAATATTAAAACGAAAAATCGCCAAAATTAAAAATATCACCAGAAATAAATCGCTCAAATACAAAAAAAAAAAATCATCACAAGCAAAAAGGCCGCCAAAAAACTAAAAAAAATCGCCAAAAAAAAAGGTTGTCAAAAAACCAAAAAATCCCCAAAACCAAAGGCAATCACGTATGGTATGTATTTTGAGGAGAATTTTTAAAATTAATCTCTATCTCCCTCAATGACAGATTTTTGTTTATATATTTTTTGAAAGTACCTGTAGAAGTTTGCGCCTCATTAAACTGTAACTTGTTTCATACTATATAGTTACACGATTATTATTTGTTTCTTTTGCTTTAAAAAACCAATGAATTCTTTTGCTTTATTAAATAATTATTTTGCTATCTAGATAATTATTTCTCTTTTAAAATAAATCATTTTATTTTAAACATTTTATTTAAATTAAATAGATTGTAGTAAACATTTCAAAATTATCATCATACATCAATCTCCATGACCATTTCGATGGAGAACAGAATGTCCCCTCAGAGACAGACTTGAGAATTGAACTCATAACTACAAAATTTAATAAATACATAAATATTGCTTAAACCATAAATAAAAAATTAAAAAAATTCTCTGAGCCACATAATCGATTTAAATGTGGTTAAAATTTTTGGTGGATTTCTTTCCAGCTCCATTGCTCCATTTTTTAAATGTATACATTCGCTCATTCGTCACCTGTTTTTTTTTTACCAAACGTAGACAGCGAGATGGTAAGAATGTTTAAGTCTTTCAAGATAAATTAATTTTGATTTGGGTTCGTGACAAGAAATTAGTTAAGTTTTGACACATGTGTTAATTCAACTGGAATCAATATTTATGCAACATTATTTGAAACTAAATATTTGTGGTTTGTATGGGATTTATTTTTTAAATAGGCTTATAAACGAACTTTGGCCAATTTTTATACCTTATTAATTTTATTTTGTTTGAAAATCATTTACATACGAGGGCGGTCCTAAAACTAGTTGACATAACAAAGAAATTACAACAATAAAATTGGAAAAAGGTTTCTTTATTTCTCAGCATAATCTCCTTTCAGCTCGATATATCTCGATATTTATAAATCTTCGATATTCTTTTTATAGTAAGAACTGCCACCAACCGCAAACTTCAACTCTTTATTGTTGCCAAATCTTTTAAATGCGGACAATTTTTTAAAGTTTGGGAATAGAAAATAGTCCAAGGGATGTAAATCTGGGGAATAAGGTGCGCCATGAATCAGTTAAATTTTAATTTATTGCTTTTAGCCATCGCAATAGCGGATGTGTCAACACTTTTCCGCAAAAGCGGACTTTTTCCCTAATTTAGTTATTCAAAATATTGCTTTTCCTTTCTGAAGATAATCAATTCATATTATCCCACGCGCACCAAAAAAAAAGCAGACATCACGACCATGGAGTCTAATCTAATGTTAATAACATGCAAATTCGAAAGCATTTTTTTTCGTTTCGAAATACAGAGTAGACCTCCCCTTGCCAGCAGATGAAACTGTTTTCACCTTCTTTGGCCACAGTTCTCCCAATCCAGTCTACTCATTTGAGTGTTTCTTTGTCTCATTCATGGTTATGAATCGACTCGAAAACTCGAGTTTGCGGTAAAACATCGTCAAACACTCTATTGAAACCTTTTCTTTTTTGGTTTTTGCTCTATTCTAAGCAACCGCGACACCCGACTTCCGCACTGCTTTCAATCTTAAAATTTTCGGTCAATATGGAACGTATAACACTTTTTAAAATGCTTATCACTTCAGCCAGCTGGCGGACTTTCAGCCAGAGATCACAAAAACCAAACGAAAGATCATACGTATCTTAATTTTCCTTGAAATTCACAATAGTTTGTGAGTTCCACAGCCCTTTGAATAGCACATTAAATTCACAATAGATGCAGAACTGTCAAATTATAAAAACAAAAATTTGTTTTACAAAAGTTAACATGGAAACGGCATTTATATATTATTAAAGTTCGAGTGATAGCGAAGAAGATTAAAAAATAATACTGAGGAATCGGAACAATCTATTGGCAACAAACATAATTTTAGGGGTTTAAAATTCGTTTCACAACATTTATTCATTAACGCTTGATTGCGGCTTTCTATAGTGGTTCCGTTTGAAGGAAGAGTTTTTTTATGTGTTCTGGATGAACTAAATTTAAAATAATCAGATCTCATAACTGCACGACTGTAGCTTTACTTTGTAGTTAGGAGCCTAATTAGGGGAGCGTAATTTTGCCCAAGTTTTGGTGTTAATTCATGTTTTTAGCAATCCCTCTATATGTCTTGGCTTAAATTTAATAAAGTTATGTCCGTAATTTCTATAAGTAGATATTTATTGGTGCCTAGATATCTATCGTGTAAGTTGAATTTTATAAGGCAAACTCTTGGGTAAAAACCTTAGGTAAATTACCTGTGTGTAGAAATTACGGGTATTAGTCCTAGAAACATAAGAATTAATTAATCATCCTTACTCCATGTGTCGACATCGACATCGACGTCACTTTAATGCAATACCAAAAAATTGGGGCTTGTTTACTCGCTCCCGAGAACAATTTCGTGGTATTGACAATCTATTTCCGTTGCCTAAGGTCTAGAAAATGGCATAAACCTGCCAACAGAAGTCAGTTGTTTTCGGCAACGGGCAACACAAGCCTAATTTTTTTTTTTTTTTGGTATTGTGTTAAAGTGACGAATAAGAGTGTATAATTTACATATTTTATGAAATCTATACTAAAATTCTTATGTAATCGTATTGAATTTTGTTAACGGATGACAGTTCATAAAAATCGTGAAATTTTATATAGTATAGTACATACGTTCACGTATGTCGTAATCCGAAAAATTTATTTTTACGTGAGGAGTTGTAGATTTAAATTCTGCCACTCAATATTATTTTATGGTCATGCGCGAAAAATCAGAGTTCCCCAGAGTAGAATCTAGAAGCCGGTTTCGGACACATCGTAAATAATTAAATTTAATAATACGGAAACCGAAGCCGGTATGGCAATCTTTTTTAGGGGCATCCCTCTGAATAAAAAAAAAAAACAATGATACCTTCATTGATAGAAAATTTAATTCTAAGAAAGAAAGTTATGTACAAAAATCCCGTAGCATGAAATAACTCCCAAGAAAAAAATTAAATAATTCCCAATGATTTTCCCATACAAAATTTGGTTCTTATTTCATTATGAAATTGGAAGTTATTTAATTTATTTAATTTAATTTTATTTATGAAGTAACTTCCAGCCATAAATCTGTTGGTACTTGTTTAATTTTCTTCTGTCATTTGGGAATTATTTCATTCGTGTTGGGAGTTATTTAATTTTTTTTGGGAGTTATTTTATTTATCATATATATTATTAATTTTTTAAAAAATATTGTCATTTTATAACAGTTCTTTAAATTGCCATACAGGTTGTATGGTAAACAAGCGCATAACGGCGTTAGACACTAAATGTTTCCTTCAGACTACCCGAAGGTAGCAGCTCCGTGTCAGAAAATACCATAGTGGTCAGGCTGAAGGCCGGCTGTGCAAGAAATCTTTTGTAGGAGGAGCCATGTCGGGATATACTGTGGTGGAGAAAAATCCTTGAGCAAGGGCAAAGGCAAATGCAGAAATATTTGAAAAGCGAAGGCGATTTTGTACATACCACAAAGTAAACAGTCCTAGAGGCCGGAAATTGCGAAATAAAAATATTGTTTGTGAATTTTCAAATTGTTTTTGAAAGTCATGGGTAATTGAAGTCTACTGACTACAATGCTTAACCACCAGCAAATAAATTTCACTTTGGAAAGCGAAATTAAAAAAAAAATATTGCGTCCCAAAAGATGAACATGAAATGCTACCAATTTTTCGGAGAGCGAAATAAGTCCCAAGTCAAATGAAATAAGTCCCAAACCTCTTCTCCCATGAAATAACTTCCAAAATAAAATTTTTGGGAATAATTCATTTGTATTTTTTTTTATTTGGAATAATAAAATAACTCCAAAAAATTAATTAAATTATTTAAAAAAAATTAAATGAATTCTAAAATGTTGGAAGTTACTTCATTATGCAATAACTTCCAAAATGTATAAATTTTTTTTGGGAAATACCTACCATCTAAATTTTTTGTGGGTGTATTTGTTTTGTTAGTTCTTTAATTCAGCACCTCTGCCTTCTGCAGCAAACTCCAATGCAGGCATTTTCAAGCAAATCATTTCAGCATGCTGATCTTCCATTATTATTCTATCTCACGCCACTGTAAGTCATTGTTTTTAAAGGCATTTGTACCTTGTCTAATTAAAGTTTTTAGATTAGTTCCAATTATGTGGATTGTTAAGAACTTGTTAACGCCAATAAACTAACAAACCTTTAAAACTTAAAACAAAACATGAAATGTAGTACAGCACAAACCCTCAATTAAAAAAAAAAAAACAAAAAAAAAACGTAGTTTCCAGTGATTGGGAGCAAGTGCACTAAGTATGTGTATATTAGTTAAAATGTTACCGGGAATGAGTTCATTCTAAAAGTAAAATTTTAATTTGAGACCTCATTTACATTGTCGATTTTTTTTCGATTAATTTTTTCTTCTGGCACGCATACATGAAATAAATTTTAAAACGTCTGGTAGACATTTAATAAACTCGTTCGTTGTAGAGCACACAACAATTTATATGGTCAAGATGCAGTATCAACCAGACAAAAACAGTGTGTGACAAAAGCACACACAATCTCGCACTAGCAAATTATTTTCCACATCTAACCGTCAGCATTGACAAATACACACATAAAAAACATATGCACAGAGCATGCCGCAAAAATCGTAGAATATGTACGTTGCCGTACAAAAACCTGCAAGAGTCGGCAAAATTATATCTGTCTTATATGTACATACATACACACATACTATATATAGAAGTGTGGAACAGGGAATGAAGTTTTCGAATGAACACAAAAAATTAATTGATTTAGAAGACAAGAAAAAAATTCCCAAAAAAAATTAATAAAAGCAACAAAACAGTAGTAGGAGTAATAGTAGCATGAGCAAAAGAAGATTATACCGATATAATCGTGATGCATTAAACACATTCACCACAGCAGGCTACACTAACACACGACTTCAAATGCCGCTAGCAGCATTTGTCGCCTCGTAGCCAGCTACTTAATTATTTTGGAGACGACAGCAGCACCATCTGCAGCTGATATTCAAGTAAAAATACATAGTTCAGTATTGCCACTTTCATATATTTTGCATTTATAAAAATTTATTTTTCTTTTAAAATGTACTTATTTCACATAAAAGTGCAAAAATGAATCAATTTATTCTTTACGTCAATTTCGGGATATTCAGGGGTGTTCTGTAAACCGCGCGTTTTGAAATCGTGCGATTTCCAAAATCGAAAACAGTGTTCTGCTGATCGGACGATTTAGTGCATTCAAAGTTAAGTTCGTATAAAATATATTAAACAAGTAGAACACTAAAACCAATTAAAAAGCTGCAATTAGTCACCTTTTTAATTGAGCTTTGACCTGGAAATTAGGCGATTTCAAAACGTGCGATTTACAGAACACCCCTGATTATTTATGTTAAATAATACTAAATAATTGTAAGCTATTGTTCATTAAAACTTTTGTATTACACTGGTAACACTGCATTTGCTCATTGTAGCCAAAGAAATAGAAATTAGTTTAATTGGAGTGCAATGACAAAATCAGCATAGAAAACAACCTGTCGCCGTGTTGCCTTGCTGTCTTCAAAATAATCATTCTCATATAAACATGTGTGCCAAATGTCTATACTTGACATTTGGCAGTCGGTAGCTTGCTGTGGTGAATGTGTTTAATGCATGAGACATCATCATCATCAGCATCATCATTTGTGCTCAGCAGGTAATTTAAATTATTTACATACAAGCTTAGAGCTTTATTTATAGCCAGAGTTACCAAACATGCATATTTTGTCTACTAAGACGAATTAAATTCTTTAAATCTGAGCTGCCCAAAGTAGCACGAGAGTGCCGAACATCAATCGGCTTCTTATACAAATGAATAGAAATACGAGTATACATTCCTCTCGTCTTTCTCTCGGTCACCAGCTCTGCTTTAAATAAAATATACATACATATCTATAGATTCTATACTATAGAAGGAGCATAAAACAAACTTATTTTACCTTTTAAGGGAAATCTAATACGGGCTTATAAAACATTATAAAAAGCAGCCGAAGCAACGGAAGTCATGTTTTGAATACATTGTATGGCAGTGAAAAAAAAAAATGTAAGAAAATAATAAAAGTCAAGAGAATATGTCGATGGTTACAAATAGTAAGGTCCTAACTCCAATAAATTTCACCCAAGTACACCTCGTCACAAAAATTTCTTGCAATAGGATAAAAAATAAAGCTTTTACAAACACTTTTACAAAGCAGTTGTACTAGAAAACTCAGCAAAAAAATTTCAAAAAAGGTAATCGGATTTGGAATTAAGCATTTTTGGTGGAAGCTGTTCCTTACTGGATTACCAACTTAATGATTTTAACAAGGCGTGAGACTAAAATAATCGATTCTTGAGAAGTGCTTACTTTTTTTATTTGGCAACTTGTTGGCGTAATCTATTTAATCTAAATTCTACTCTCCTCATTTAGCAACTTGTACATAATTTTTTTAAATTTTATGTAATGGGATTTATAAGCGAGTAATGAAATTTGGTAATCAGAAAAGTAAGTCATTATATGGCAAGTAGTTCTGATGTAGAGTTCGACGATTAATCGGCTTCGGCTTCGGCTTCGGCCTTCGGCCAAAAATTGGTAATCGGCCAACATTCGGCCTATGGCAAAAATCGGCCGATTAGCCGAAGCCGAATATTTTTCATTCCAAACTTGAAAAATAACATTAACTTTGGTCGTTGCTCGCCGACAGTTTCTATTGTGTTTAACGTTTTGAAAGGGTTGTTTTGAAAAAGCAATCTAGAAATTGCAAAATAGTTTTATTTTTCTTGTTATGTATCCAATAGATATTACAGCTATTTCAGTGATCTCAAAAAAGGAAACTTTTTTCTTAATTCATATAAAACAAGTATCATTTTTAAAATTTAAAACATTCGGCTTCGGCTTCGGTTTTGGCCGAAGTTTAGGATTTTAGCCGAAGTTCGGCTTCGGCTTCGGCCAAAAAAAACGCCTTCGGTCGATCTCTATTCTGATGGTAATGTGTAATTTTTTGCTGGGAAGTTCGGTTATTCGTGTTAGGGCCTTTCTATTTGTAACCATCGATGTATAGAATTATTTGGCGTCTTATAAAGGGTTTTTCAATAAGAAGTTTAATTTTAATATAGAACAAATCAGGAGTCTACTCGTCGTTTTCGAGAGCGAGCTGTTTCGATCACGTCTTTCCGTTTAAGATTATCGCATTCGCTGTCGAATAATGTAATAATATGGTTAGATATCGAATGCCATAACCTCAAACTTGTTATCGAAAGCAATGATTAGACTCCAGTAGTTTTAGGCAAAATCATCGAATGTTTATTAAATTGCAAAGAAGAGAGTATGCCATTAATAATGGAAAAGAATAACAGCCAAATGGCCGCCACAACTACGCTTGTCGTTCCATATTCTTTTCACAAAATTTTTCCATCACCAATTCGCACATTTGCGACTGTATATTCTCAATAAGTTCACGAATTCCATCTACGAATCCTTAAGTCCTTAAAATTTTTTATTTTTATTTTTTGTAAAGAGAAGTAACACTCAGGCAATCAAGGCCTACCACTTACTATTACTAGGTGTTACCTTCCTTGGGAAAGGGATAGTGATAGAGAAGACAGATGGTGAAGGAAGAGATAGAGAAGAAAGCTTTAAGGTTCAGTTACCCAATTGTAATGTAAAGTAACTGCAACGTAGGAAACATCTGATCGATATTTTTATATGAAAACTAGGTTACGTTACATTACATCTCTATAATCATTTTCATAACTTTTTGCATAACAATATCGATCAGCTGTTTCCTACTGTTGCAGTTAATTTACATTACAGTCGGGTAACTGAGCCTTTACTATTTTACAACCCTGCTTTTTGCACTTTTTTTTAATAATGCAGTCGCGCAGCTCCTCTGGTGTTAAATAATTTTTTTTTACTTGTGTGGAATGTAGCAAAGTTGGTACAATTGTAATTTTTTTTGGTACTATTCAAACACGGAAAGTACTTACAATGAGTAATTTAGTACATTTAAGGAATCTCCCCAGTTTCACTTTCATTTCATTTCATTTCTTTACAAACGATTGCATATGTCAATTTTCACTTTTGAACAATGAAACTAATATTCTTCTCACTTGAAAACAGTCTTGTGAAATAATTTTTTTTCCAAAATCGGATGCTAGAGCACATGCTTGTATAATTTCAATTTCAATTTAAGCAGGTGTAACCATATGCTTTAATATTCCAACTTACAAGCAAATTTTTGAAAACTATTCGGTAGCCAGAGCAAAATCGATTATTTTTAATAAAAAGAAATAAAAATACATATGTAATTTTAACTAAAAAAATCTTTTAGTACAATTAAGGTCAAAAAAGTACTATTTTTGAAAGTTGTTAATACAATTTTAAAATTCTCAATGCCATCCCTGGCTTATGTATGTACGTGTAAACAAGAAAATAACGAAGTGCATTTTGCTTGTCTCTGCTATAGAGCATGCCTCTATAAAGCTAAGGTATCACCCCTTTTACACACGAAAACACAATCACACAATATACAAACGCACGACTTATGAAAAAATACAAACCTGATCTGGCGAATTGTTATTGTCTTTTGAAAGTTTTCATAAATTTCATCATACCAGGGTTGTATTTTCTCAAAAATAGCAGCACGATTGTGTAGAAATGTGAGTTCTAGCCTTTACAAAGTATTAATTCAGCTGAGAGAAAAACTTAAAGGGAAATAGATCTCCCTCTGTCGTTCTCCCAGCTGAGTTAAGACTTTGGAAAGGAAAGTTTACGTGTGTAAAAAGGGTGTATGCCTACATGATATGCACTTATGTTAAAGTCGTATTTCATTTATGTTGTCGATAACGAATGAGAAAGTAAGTGACTAATTTTCTTATACGCAACGCTAAGCGTTGGCAAATTTTATATGGAAAATTATATAAATTACAAATACAAAATACATATAAAATTTTTGAAGGCTTAGCGCAGCGTTTTACAAAATTTGCCCCTAATTTTTTTTAAATTTATAATTGAACATTGATGCATGGTTTATATATACAGTCGAACTTCCATAACTCGAACTTCTCTAACCCGAATTTTCTGTAACTCTAACTAGTTTGGTTGGCAGTAGCGTTGAAAGAACAAATCACATACAATTCTGTAACTCGAAGTCTCCGTAGGTCGAAGTTTTTTTTGGGATAATGTTGATTCGAGTTATGGAAGTTCGACTGTATATGTATATGTATGTTTATAAATTGCAAAAAAAGGTGCGAATTGCCTTATGCAGTGTGAGGACATTAAGGGATGTTAAAGATCTGTATCATTCCCCTTGATAACAACACATCATGTAAACGCACTTTTATAGCATCAACATCATGTCTGTAAGGACCAACTAATGAAATGCAGACAAATTGCATGAATTTGTGGACTGTTAATTTTATTATGTACTCTTTGTGCTCTGTATGATGACAGGAAAATACAATACAACTAAAGAACTAATAAACATTTTCAGGAAGCATGTTTTTGTTTTTTTTTTTAACTGGATGAGCTATTTTTTTAAGACCATGTTTTCTTTTTCTTGGTAAAAATGCCAACAACAACAACATGTTTATTTTCGACATTTGAATACAATGATTTTAGCAGGTAATATACAAGTAAACTGACGTTAGCACAATTTATTATTAGTTTAAAAGTACGCTACGCTAGAGTGGAGGAAGGCATTAACTGGTCACTAAACAAAAAAAATCTGACAGATACAAAGATAGATATTAGATGTCATATTCTTGAAGATGCGATGCTCGAGCACTATGGAAGTAATTATTAAGGACATGAGTTCTAAAAATCCATCAATAGGCGTAACACGATGGGCTTTTCTGAAAGAACCTACATAAAAGCGCATTAAGTTCTTCAAATTTCCTAATGCCCTGTCAGTTCATTCATAGAGAGGTTCAAACGGAAATGCCATACCATAATACCAGACATAACCATTGATATAATCATAAACATATGTTCTTTACCTATTAGTGCTACCATAATCATAAACAGCTCGTCAGCCCATTATTGTTTTGACCCACCGACAATTTTTTTAAAAAATGAGTTAGGTATAGGCTATATATATTTTGAGTATCCCCTTTCTGAATCCAAAACGGGTTTAGCGAAATTAATTATGGTTTCCGAGATATTAAGTATTAATTTTGCTCCATATCAACTATTTTAAGGTTTAATAAAAATTGTTTTGTAGTTTTTCTCCATTCTGACTTTTTGGCGTATGCTCCAAACCAATAATGGGCTGACGAGCTGTTAATGTTTTCATTTGTATATTAAGATCAGAAGTGCAACAACCTAACAACAACAGCAAAATGTTGCGGCGTTAAACCAAAATTCAGTTGCCATCTATGGTTACGGTTAAGGCCATAACGTTATTTTTTTTTTTTTTTTTTTTTTTTTTGTTTTTAATATTTATTTATTGTATCTTCAAAAATGAACTAACAATAAGTAATCAAATCTTAAATCTAAATATAATTATTAGGCCCGACCAATATCGGACATAAGCTTAGTGATAGTTATAAATAATACATAAGTAGTGATAATCAAAAAGAAGTATTTTTAAGCAGTCCCATCTGGAGTGTTGGGTATAAGAGCCCTTGTGTCCCTCTTTTTTAAGCGGATGTGTCCAGTAAAGCTCAAAATATTACGGGCAAGCGGATTAGGATGTGACTCGAGTTTAGTTAAATATTTGCCTGCGTATTTTGCAATTTCTTCACTCACTAGTGGCATATTTAAATCACGATGAATATTTGAATTTTTAACGTACCATGGAGCAGATGTTATCAAACGTAAAATTTTGTTTTGCCTTCGTTGGATTCTCTCGACATTTGAAGCTGAAGCAGTGCCCCACAGCTGAATTCCATAGCACCATATTGGCTTCAAAAGCGACTTGTATATCAAGAGTTTGCAGTCTAGGCTGAGTGTTGAATTTCTGCCAATTAACCAATATATTTGAGTCAATTTAAGTTTCATTTGGGTTAACTTAGAGTCAGTATGATATTTCCATGTAAGCCTTCGATCAAGGTGTATGCCAAGGTATTTGACTTGAGAATGTTGAGGAATATTTTGATTGTTGATTCGAATGGGGGAACAGGTATCTTTTCTTAGGGTAAACGTTATATGAACACACTTTTGTTCATTGACTCTAATTCTCCATAAGTTCAACCATATTTCAAGCTGGGTAATGTGTGCTTGGAGATTGCGGGATGCCTCATCAGGATTTTTGTGAATACTCAAACAGGCTGTATCATCGGCAAATGTAGAAGTGTGGATGTTATTGCTCACAGGCATATCACAAGTATATATTAGATACAAGACTGGCCCCAGAATACTACCCTGTGGCACACCAGAAGATATAGATTCGGGTACACTCATGAAGTCTCCTTCCACAACAGTAAACTTTCTATCGAGAATATAACTTTCCAAAAGCTTTTGTATATTTATTGGTAGGTATGTCTTCAATTTTAAAACTAGGCCTTTGTGCCATACTTTGTCAAATGCCTGAGAAACATCAATAAAAAGGGCAGAACAATACTTCTTTTCTTCAAAAGTCCTCCTTATAATTTGAACCAATCTATGCGTTTGCTCAATAGTGCTATGCTGACTTCTAAAGCCAAATTGATGGTCCGGGATGCACCCAGTATCAGCTAAAATTGTGGACAATTTAGTCATGAGCAGCTTTTCGAAAAGCTTTGAAATTGTTGAAAGTAAGCTTATAGGCCTATATGACTCAGCCTTGGTAAGATCTTTGCCTGGCTTTGGAATCATTTTAATCTTGGCAAGTTTCCAGTTATGTGGAAAATACTGCATTCGTAAAATGGCATTAAAAATAAATAGCAAAATTCTTATTGCAATATGAGGCAAGTTCATCAGCATCTTGTTACTAATGCCATCAATACCTGGAGCTTTCTTAGGGTCGAGTTCAGCAACTATTTTTTGTAGTTCATGCATCTTAAACCTTAAGGGACGAGGGGGTAGAGAGACTACACTCGGTAAATCGGCAGCACCCGTACATGAATTGGGAGTGAATACAGATTTTAAATGCTCAGAAAATAAGTTACCTTTCTCACTATCGCTTCTTGCCCAGCCTCCAGTCGAAGTACGCAATGGTGATTTGAGATCAACGGGTCTTTTAAGATTTCTAGTAGCGCGCCATAAAGAGTAATTAGATGTTGACGTTACATCAAGACCTTCTAAGTACTTTTCCAGTAATGCAGTCTTTTCCGACGATAGCAGCTCTTTGAGTCGTTTAGTACATTCTTTAAGTCTGATTTTATTTAGGGGTGATCGGTGTTGTTGCCATTCTCTTCTAGCTCTCCTTTTTTCACATACGAGACGTTCAATATCCGTAGAATAAATTCTATTAAAGCCAGTCTGCGGATAGGAAGTAGTGGCATGTTCAGCAGCCTGTTTAATATATTCGGTAAGATTGGCAATATTAAATTCAATATCATCAGGTGATCTTAGCTGAATGTTTTCTACGCAGTGACTACTAATATATTTTTTGAATCCTAGCCAGTTGACCCTATTAATCGTTTTCGCATATGAGTTAGTTAAATCACTCCTTAGTGGGTTGAAAATTGTAACTATTGTGGGAGAGTGATCGGAGGACAGATCTACAGAGCCCTCTACGTGAATTAAGTCCCTATGGATATTTTTCGTGACGCCAAAATCTATAACATCTGGAATTTTTCTTACGTCAGTAGGCCAGTAAGTAGGCTCCCCACTCGAAATGACATCTAAGCCCATTTTTGAAATTGTATTAAACAACGCTCTACCTCTAGGTGTAACAAGACGCGAGCCCCAGTACGTATGTTTTGCATTGTAGTCACCAGCTGCCACGAAACAAGATCCAAGCGATTTGTAGAAGTTCTCATACTGATCTTCGGTAACTGAAAATCTGGGAGGTGAGTAAATTGATGATATCACGAAGTTCGCACAAAAATTTTCTACGAAAATATTCGTAGCTTGCATATATTCTTCACTAACGTTCACAAGGATATAGTGCTTGAGTCTTGACTTAATTAGAATTGCTGATCCACCGCATGCTCTCCCTCTCGGGTCCTTTGAATCATATAGAGTGTAACCATTTATCTTAAAGCAGCTTCTCGAAGTCAAGTGAGTCTCAGAGACCATCATTATATCAATATTTTTTTCCGTGAGGAAGTGCTCAAGTTCATTTTTATGTTGGCGAATGCCGTTTGCGTTCCAGAAACATAATTTTAACGTGTTCATGGTTTGTTGACTAATGCTTGAAGCAGAGTATTCTGCATTCTCAGCATTTCTTGCATCATGCTAGTCATATTTGTTGTAAAGTTGTTTATAGTTAGCACCAGATTCTCAATAGTAGCTTCAAGACGACTAAAGTTAAAGCTAGAGTTTGCATTCGTTGAATTACTTGGCGGTGGAACATTTTGTGTGGGAATAGAACTAGTCTTAGCAGCATCGGCCATAACGTTATGGCAAGTAACCTAGTAACACAGTGCTTCCCATAAGTTTGGTTCGACCAGCTGTTTTGTATGGCAAGTCGTAATTTACACTAAGCAAGTCTTATTGCTAAGCTGATTAGTTTTTTTAAAAGAGCGAGAGAGAGAGAGAGAGACGTGGGGAAAAGAAACGTTTCTGTTCGCCTCGTCTCTCTCACCAACAAACTAATCAGCTAAGTAATAAAACTTGCTTAGTGTAAATTAGGTATTATGGCTTTGTCACGTTTAATTGAATCTTAAACATAAAACATTTAAATTTGTGTATCAAAAAGTTTTTTACCTTTTAAAAAATGCTTTACGCACAATTCGCACAGTGATTGAAAAATAATGAGTTTTATTGTTTATTTCGGGCACAACTTCTAATAAATTAGAATTAAGAAAGAAATTGCAATTTAATGCAAGGGTGCACTAGGTAAGATTAGGTTATGTGCAGGCTGCTGCTAAGGAAGGGAGAAATTCAGAGTCCAGCTCACTTGGGCCCAATACAATGATCCCTTTGTGCTACCTGTGAGTTGAAGAGAAGATAGTGCAAGAGGGTGATAGGTAAGGGATAGCGATAGAGAAACATTTGTTGAAGGTAGAGATAGAGGAAAGCTTCATTCTTTTTTTACAACTCTGCTTTTTTGCACGTTTTTAATAATGCAGTGTTGAAGCGCCTCTGGTGTTAAATGAGGTGTATTAAATTCTTAAACTGTGTTTAGTAGCAATTTTATTGGTTATTTTACTTCGCCGATGATACTGCTACACAATACCGACGAAGGATGGCGCTCCGATGTTACATTAGGATTAGGCATCCTCTGAAGCCGGTGTAGTTTAGTGACCAGTATTTCATGCCTGCATATGTAGAACTTCTCCTACAACAACTGATACAAAAGACAAAAATAAACACCAGAAAAGTGAGTGGTGTTGTTATTTTAATGACAGTCGGAGATCGGGATCGCATCCATCGCAGGACCATCGGTTTGTAGTCAACGTGCTAACTATTTCAGCCAACGCCACCCCCCCTATCCTGCAGGTGCACCACATTTGAATAAAAAAAAAACACCGCATTTGATTGACTTCTTGAATGGTGTCGTTTTGGTAGGACCAAATCTGTAAGGATTTTCTTCTTATGACCACTAATGGCTTAGAGTATCATTTAGTCATTGCTTAACTATTAAATAACTTCTTATAAAAATATTTTTGTTTCTTCTTTTTTGTCGTTACTAAGAAGATAGATGATGTTGCAACAACGTCGTGCCAGACATTTGGCTAAGAGCTAAGCTTAAATAACAGTGGGATTTAGCGAAGTCGCTAAATAAGTTCTATTCTACTATTTGCATCATATACATACACATGTATGTATGTATGTAGTATGTATGTATGTATATATCTATGTTTGTATGTATATAATTGTAGATATTTAGCAAACTAGCCGGCATATGTCACCTTTGGAGTGTCAGTTTAAATTTATGTCAAAGAATCTGTAAATAAAAAAAGTTTCAACTTGAAATACTTTATGTGTGGGTTTTATTTAAATAAGTTTAATTTGCTGTCCACTAACTAATTCTGATGTTAATAATGTGATGTGCTTTTAATGATTTAATTTTTCTTCTCCTTTGTTTTGAATAAAAAAGTCATAATTAATATGTGAAATCACTTGAGTAAATAAAGAACTACAATTGACACTAGAGAGGCAATAATGTCCCCAAATATCCCTGCAGGCATTTCTATACGGAATAAGTGTAGAATATACGAGTATAATAATTAAAATTTCATTAAAAATAACGTGTTTTTTTTTGGAATAAATAATATGTACGTTTGGAAATTTCTGAACAATTATGAAACAAGCCCATGATTAAAAATTTTTTCTTTTACCTCCTGGAAAAAAAGTCGGAACAACTTCCAAAGGTTAACCAATTTCATTGCATACCAATCACCACAGGTACTGAATTTAATATTATAATCTTTAATCTCTATCTTTTTCGGCAATGATTTCGCTTCTTATTTGTTTCATGTTAATCTCACATGATTTATAATAACTCCTTTTTAAATAGCTGTATATCATGTTGATTTACGTACTGTTAAAATCAAAAGGAAGAATTAAGTTATTTTAAGTTGGAACAACGTTAATTGGATACTGAAATAGCACGGAGAACAATATTGAATCAAAGTTATTTCTAGTTGAAACAACATGAATTTAGTTTAATGTGTCAATTGGATTTTATTAATAATTTAACTTCAGCTGAGTTTACATCTAGCATCTCATGTATAACCACTAATAGTAATTACATCTAGTATCTCATGTGCATCATGTGCCCAAAAAAGCACTAATTACTCATGAAAAACTTTTTGATTGACACGTAGTTATTAAGTTAAACAGTTTCACACATAACTAATAGACAATTTTATAGAATCCAACATGATTGTAAACTGTTTAAATCAATAAATATATGTCTGAATCAACCAGTTTTTCATTAGTAATTAGTGGTTACTCTTTTCTGGGCATATGACACACAGATGAAAACCCAGCCGGCCTTACGTGTGTTTGGCACAGGCATCAGAAAAATTTTTGTTTGTAGCGTGGTATTCAACGCGCATACAATTTTAATTCAACATTATTTAATTGGTCGTTTAATATACAATTCAATTGAAAAGTTCGAGTTAAAAAAAAAATACAAAATACCTGGACATGTCTCTAGGATTCGAACCTGTAATCCTCCGACTACAGTTTGACGGCTATATACAAACATCAAAATAAACAACAAGAATACAAAAATAACTCACACAACTAAGAACAAAAGTGTATTGCGGCTATGAATAAAGCAAATAAACACCAACACTCCTAAAGAACATATTATTTCTTGTAAATTTAATATGATTTGAAATCAAAGTTTTTGCATGGTGATTTTACATTGGTACTTTTTTTTGTGTGATTGTTTGATATAAACATTGTTCTAGACAACCTTTTAAGTGCATATCCATTCAGTTATTTGGATCACTTCCGTCCTATGACAACCATTTGTTAAATTTATTGATGTTTCACCACAAATAGAACTATGTAATTGGAGCATGAACTGAGCTGTAACTATTTCTTTCTTATATTTGTAAGCACAATGCTAGTGTTTTATAAAAAAATGCGTATTAAATAATACAACAATTTGTTATTTAATCTATGAAATTCAACGAATTGCAATTAATAAAATATACAGTACATAAAAAATTATTCGAATGAAAGATATTTCGAATAATATTATTTGAATAGAAAATATAAGAGCAAAAGTTTTCTGAAAGTCAAACTAAGATATTGTTTTGTTCTAATATATATTCTATCCGCATAGTGCTTACTCGAGTGATGTTAGACAAATAATATTTATACGAATAAAATTGCTATTTGTTGTAAGTATAGCTTTTTTTCCTACAATATTTATTCGAATAATGTTAATCGAATGATTTTTGCTCGATTAATTTTTTTTATTATTCGAGTTTTTTTTTATCTGAATATTAATATCCATGTAACTTAACTTTACGAGCACGTAACAGAAACAATTGGAAATCGTTTGAATATCATACTATTTTCAACTGAGAGTCTAATTTAAAAAAAAACAATGACGCATATTCATAGTCTAAACAAATTATACTTTAAACATTTAAAACCTGTATTATCATACAAAATACTGGTTATAAACTCTTAAAGTATACTTTGCTTTGACTATGAATATGCGCCATTATTTATATACTTTTAAATCTACGTTTAATATTAAAGTAAGTTTAAATAAAACTTATTATATGTATACAAATGTACTTGTGGTTGGAAATTGAGTATTAAATTTACTAAAATGATTTTTTATTACTTACATTAAATAGAAAGTCTTATCAACAACTTACCTGCAAATAAAGAATAAAAATAATTAATGATTTATTTAAAGTATGTATTAAGATAAACTTTATATAAATGAAAAAAAGGTTTGCTAAGATATTACGAAATGTTCAAATTAATTTTTTTTACTTTCAAATGGTTGTTAATATTGTCATAAAAATTAAACAAATCCAATTTTTTATGCCCTACTAACAGATTGATTTTTTTATGTAGGTTAGGTTAAGTTATCTAAGTGTGACCCACTGCCCAACGCGATGCCCTCCAAAGGTGGAAGGTCGATCGTGTTAGGTAGCATCTCCCCATCACGATGACATACATGGGTGGAATGTTTCTCATGATCGGTATTCTCCTTATGTGGGTACCGCCCACATGGCACTGCTCTTGTTCAGAGTACGCCATTGTCGATGATATACCAGGAGTGCATTTACACCAGCACGCAGCCTGATCGTGACAACGATCCTGCGAGTTCCGAATTGAGAGCTCGCCTGTTCGTGCCAGACCCGAGACATGACAGCGAGACAAATGACCACTTGTGCAGTATATCAGCAGGGTCGCTGATGATGTCTCTCCCCTATAGGCCGCCTGGGGACGGGCCAGACAGGAGACTATTACTCCTGCAGCATAGCTAGCTGCTAAACTAAAGCTGTTGTTCGTGATATTTACATGTAAGGCATATAAAAATCTTTTATTTAACTGAATTTAGATTATTTTCAGCATATTGGTGCTAATTTTTGAAGCGGGTTAAATTAAAAAAAAAATCATATTCTTAACTGTTTAATGTCAATTTTAAATTGTCATGCCATGCCCACTTTTGCAAATATTAGTGGTCCTGCCCACTTTTCTTAATGCAAAATATTTCTTCTTTCAGAGTTCAAGGTGTGTGTTAAGCTTCACAAGAATCGGTCAAATAGAAGCACGTAAAATACAATATTAAATTTTAATGGGCATGGCCCTGCCCAATTTTTAAGCATAAGCTTATGCGATTCAAAAATCCCTTTTGATTTGCCTAATTTAGTAGGCATAAGAATAAGTAAAAGTAAATGCAATAATTTACTACTGAACTTTAAAGGGCATGACCCCGCCCACGTTTTTAAATACCAGATTATGTGATTCCAAGAGCCCACACTGCTTGCAAAGTTTCGTGGAGATTAGATAAGCAAAAGTTTCTACTCCCATTTTTAAATTAAAGATCGTGTCATTCTTAGAGCTCAGCTTGAAACGGTTAAGAAATATAATTTCCCAGCCTTAGAATCTGTTTGCAGCAACGTAAAGTTTCATTTTATTTTGAAACGTTTATTAACACAAGACGTTATGAAGCCAATCTTATGGTAGCCAATATTTAAAGTCGCCGTTTAAAACATCAAAATAATAGCAATTGACATTAAAAACAGATCTTTACGCTATGCAAATTAGTCACAAAAAATTATTAATGACTTGCAAATTGTTCTTCATAAATAAAATCTAAAATATGCACAATTTTAATTTAGTTGATGTAGACAAAATTTAATTTGCTGCGATTACAGCAGTAAACTTAATGATTTATTTTGTCAAGTGTGCGCAAGATAAATGCAACAAAATAGTTCATTGGCAACTAAGGCAAAATTATTGCATTCCTTTTTTACAAGTAAAGACACAAAACTGTGTATATATGTATATAAGTACATAGTTAGATGAAAAAAAAATAAAATAAAAATCGCCTGGTTTTGCTACACCAGCTTCCACAGGGGTTTTCAGAAAGCTGTTCTTTCACAAAACTTCACATATCTTTTGGACATAGTATTTAAAATTATAAGTAGCATGCAAAATGTTATCGCTTGAATCAAATAAAAATATTTTATTTGTCTTTGGTTTAATGAGGCTAAAGTGCGATTTTCAAGGAAGCCAAATTAAATGTGATAATTTGTAAGCAACAAATTACAGCAAAGACAAATGTTATTCTTCTTACAAACACTAGTCGCATTAGAGCAGCTAGACATTTTTTCTAGGGGGCATATGACTGGTGATTTTCACGAATAAATAGTTGCATGCAATTTTTAATAATTCTAAGGGGCAACAGAAATTCTTAGGAAGGCAATGCACGTCCAGAATGGCATTTCTATGACTAGCAGAACGGAACAACATGCTGTTTCGAAGGCCGCTACTGTATGTGGTGTCGCCAGTTGATGCAAATATCAGCTTTATATACAATATTTTTGTGTGAAAATGGAATACGTAAATTGTAAGATTTTTTGCAAGGAAATTTCCAACTTACCGTCACTTATTTACAACTGCTTGTGGTTCGTTCTTTGCTAATTATGCACTGTTTGTTCTGAACATATTAGCGCATATTCATAGTCAAAACAAAGTGCACTTTAAAAATTTAAAACCAGCATTACCACACAAAATACTGGTTTTAAACTTTGAAATTATATTTTTGTCAGATGTTTACATTAACTGGCGCCAAATTTATTGTAGTGCAAGCATTACGAAGGACTAGGTGGCATACGAACAAGGAGACTTTTTTGTTTTGTACTTTTCAGAGCCCAGGTTTTTTTATATAAATTCTTAATTCAGTATTTTTCTATTCTTATTATAGCATGAAATATTGAAAAGGGATACTTACAAATGTATTTACCAAAAATAAATCAATAGTTGTATACACAATATAATAATTTCTCATATTCCATTTCATTAAAAATTCATGCTAAATAGCTGATGTTAATAATAATCTCTACCCAAATAGGTAGACCATGGATGCTGATGAAGTTTCCACAGCTAAAAAGTCTAATTTAATTTTGCTTCTCTTTAGAAAATCATTTAATGAATAATAATATTTCAGTCAATAATAACTGAAAACAGTGAACTTAAGAAATTATTCCTGATTAGAATGAAATATTGATATTAATCAATGTGATTTTTTAAAGAAGGCAAGAAAACTTAAAGTAGGCTTTTGGGGAGAGAAAATGGAAATATTTTAAAATTTCTAACCGTATCGAATGCCGTAATTTGCCCCCTGAGTTTTTCATTGCCATGTATATATACTAGGGCCTTCTATAATAGGAATTAAAATATACTGTGGGTCTACTCTGTAATTCTAAACGAAAGATAAGACTTTCGAATTTGTATTTTAATACCATGTTAAAAAGCCCTTTCTTTGGTTTTTAATTACAGAACAGATCCCCAGAAATAGAGCCCGATTAAGAAATTCTTTAGGATTAAAAATTTATTAAATAAGATAAAAATTTAAAAGGCATTATTTGTCGTAGTCGTGTTATGCTTTTTGCTTGTTTTTTGGAGTTGACTCCAGTTTTATGCTATTCCATGGCCGCCATTTATAATTTGCTATTTGACTATAGAATGGTATTTTTAAATCTTACATGTCATAACCATCACCATAGGTTTCCATTTTGATTCCTATCGTTACGCTATCTCATGTCCACCATTTTGAATTTAAGAGGAGAAATATAGTCTACGAATATAACTATGTGAGCACAATATTGAATCGATTGGACACCTCGTTAATGAAAATCGGATTAGAAGCTTAGGCGCTAAGGTGGAATATATTATACTCTTACATAACTCTCTAACAGTTAGAGAAATAAAATGTATAGACTGTTAAGTACCTTCCCTTCCTTTAAGCGTGTTGTCGTAGTCGGCTTAAGGATAGCATGTATGTATGTGTAACAACAAATTGTTGTTATTAATAACTTGATAATTGAAGGTTAGCCGCGAATAACGTTTTAAGTTACAAAATAATAATTTTTCAGGAGAGCCAAAAAACGTATTTTAAAGCAAGATTGGTGTTTTCGTTTAAATTTTTTTAGCTTACCGAAAATAATGATAACTAGCATTAGCTTTTCTTTTTGTATCTCTGCTACATTTATCAATTATTTTCAACAATTTCGTTTGCATGATTTTATTAGTTACTTACAAAGTTTTCCACCAACTGATTGGATTGTAATTGTATTTTGAGGGCGATAAGATGCATAATTTTGGATGGTTTGATGTTTGAACAACGCAAGAGAGTTATGTTAACGTTAATCTGTGAAAAAACTGGTTTTTTAAAAAATGTCTTTTACAACGTTATTCGCGGCTGTGCTTCAATTATCAAATTAAAATATTTCTTCTTTTAACAACTCTATTGTCAATAAAACAACAAATTTTATTTAAAATTACAAATGTCTGGTTTATTTAAAAAAAAATAAGTCTGCGCAAGTCAAAGTGCAATAAAAATTAATATTTTCATTGCATATATTTCCTATTTACGGTCCTATGCTCCTTGTAGGAGTTAAAAGGTACAAATATATATATATATATATATATATACATATGTGACGCGCAAAATAGAAACGGACCTAAGGGTAAAAACCAGTTTTGTTCAGGAGAGCCATTTTAAAGATTTAAATATGTGTATCTTTGGTGCACCATCAATTTCATAAAACGCGCATATCTCTGGGAGGAAACACTTTTGGGGCATGGGATCGGTCTCACTATACGCTCAGATGTTGTCCACATCAAAAAAAAAAGAAAAGTGAAAATTGATTTTTTTACCCTTAGGTCCCTTTCTCTGTGCGCTGGCACATATACATATATATACATTTCCTAGCAAATTAATTTGGTTTTCAAATCTTTTCTTCACATTTTCTATTTATTTGAAATAATTCTACAAATATGCATTAAAATGAAATGTTTAAATAAAATGTAATCAGTACAATGGCCACTAGTGAAATTTAATGCAGCTACGAGAAATAATAAAAGGACACAAAAAAAAAAAAAAACAAAAAACATCAAAAGACAAACTGCTTCAGAAGAGTCTAAAAAGATTTATTTAGAAAAGCCAATACATACTACGTAGAAGATAAAACGAGTTTCAAGATCTACGACAACCAACACTTTATTATGCATTTTAAAAGCAACAATGCACTGTGGGCAGGTAGTTATTACATAATACGTTTTACTAATGCTTTTCGCTCTTTGCTGTACATTTTCATTGCTGTCCATATTTAGCTTTCTTTTTGATTTTGTCGCTATTTTATGGCTGATGCAATGAAAAAGTTAAGTCGTTTAATGTATGTAGTACGTACACTGGGAAAAAAAATAAAAAAGATTTGATGCAAAGTTTCGTTATTTGGTACAAAAAAATTCTTTTGTAAAAAAAAACCCAATATATGGTAAGGCGTCTAAATCAAATCAAAAATAACTTAACTTATGCTAAAGGGTTTTTTTAAAGAGTGACACAAGTTTAAATCATAATAAAACAAGATAATATATTTTTAATATAAATGAAACGGACTTTATTAGAAAGAAAATTTGATGAAATTAATGTTTAAATATGATTTCTCCCATGTAACCGCCACGGTTGGCGCGTAGGAGGCGCAATCTGGAATACAAAAATTTTCAAAAACTTTTCTCAGCATTTGCGGCCGTATTTAGCCGATAACTCTTCGAATGTTGATTTCCAAGTGTTCAATTGTTTGTGGTGTATCGACGTAGACAAGTGACTTAACATAAGTTCAAAGAAAATAATCCAATGGAGTTAAATCACACGATCTTGGTGGCCAATTAATTGGGGCATTACGTGTAATTATATTTTCAGCAAAAGTTTCTTTGAGTAAATAAATTGTAAGGCCCGCTGTGTGGCATGTGACTCCGCCCTGTTCGATTAATGCCACCTAGTTGAGGTACGAAAAAATTTCGAATCATGTTCCTATACCGTTCACCATTGACAGCAACATTCTTACCATCATAGTTTTTGAAGACATATGGGCCAATGACTCCGCCATCGCATAAAGCGCATTAAGCAATAATTTTCTGTGGATGTAATGGTGTTTCGACAAATGCTTGTGGATTCTCCCCACTCGAAATTCGACAATTCTGCTTATTTACGTACCCATTCAACCAGGAATGGGCTTCATCGGAAAATGGAAGAAGTAAACGATGAGTTTGACGTATAGAACAATTATTTTGATTAAAAATTTCAACAATTTGCACGCGTTGCTCTGGTGTAAGCAAAAAGCAACTAACAGCTGTTAAATGGCTGCTCAAATAAAGCAGTGATGCCAATTCAAAGTTGTGACACTCTAAAAACACCCTTTAGTTCCAAGATTATAAAATTTTTATTATTCATGCTTAAACTTTAATTCTGAATATGTCTGACAGAAGATAAGTCCAATTTTGTTTTGTAAAATGTTGCATATATTATTTTCAGTGTATTGAGACAAACTTTTATAATAACATTAATTTGGACTAAACACCAATTTTTCCGTTTTAATAATTTAAATCTCTCAAGTCCCACTGTCTTAAATTGTTAAGGCTGCTAAGGCGACATCAAATAATTTTACTAGCACAATATTTATAAACATATCGCTCATTTACTCAAATAATGTCATAAATAAAAAATTAATGCAGAATTAATACGCATATCGTTCTTCATATTGTGTAAAAATTTTATAAAAATATCTACTTTATTAAGTCTTGAAAGTAAAATAAAGTTTTCTTTTTCCATTAAGCTGTGTGTAAAATTAAAAACTTGAACTAGTTTTATGTCAAACTAGTTTTTTTGAGTTATGACCTTGTTTGGCTAAATGACCGATATCGTTACTTGTATATAGAAATTCCCTAACTCATTATTTTTTTTTCAAATTAGGTATTATGCATATTTCGATACATTAGAAGTTTATCTATCGAATCTTGCAAAAAAAACTTGATTTAGAAATAATAATGAGTTAGCGCGTTTATGTATTAAGGTAAAGATTTTTATATACTTTTTAACTTACATAAACTAACATTTTCTACTTCTGCATGACTTATATATTGAAAAAGACACATGAATGGCGTCACAGAAAATCCAAAAGGCCGTAATAACCAAAAAATTTAAAATATACTGTTTGATTGATTTTGATGTGATTAACCAAAATACACATTTGCTTAAAATTTTACTCCTATATGTTCAAAAATACCGATTTTATTCATTAAATCCATTCATTAATAGCAAATAAATGGTCTTAAATTTATAAGGTTTTTTGCTTCTCCTGCAAAAAAAAAGTACTTACGGCCTTTTGTATTTTATATGACGATATGCAAGTTAAGTACAAAAAAAATAAAATTAAAAGATATAAATATACAAAATTAAACTTGAATACGAATGCAAAGTGTTTTCTTCTGATTTAAATTCAAATGCAGTAGTTTCCGCTTAATTGCTCCCCGCATAATTGAATTACCCGGTTAAATGCTCTAAAAACATTGAACGGAAATATTCCATACAATAAACATAGAAAACTCCCCTCCCCGTTTAAATTAGTTTCGTTTAATTGCGTTACGCTTTTAAGTGACATTAAAATAAAATGTTTTTTCAAAAATATCGAACAAAAGTGCCGGTTAATTGTTACTTGAACTTTTCCTCAAATGGTAAGGCTAAATAAAAAGATGTGGCAACTCTTAAAATCAGATGTCTTTGTTTACTTTTTGGCCACCGCACACTGGAGCCCGTCCATAAGAGGTTGTGCTCAAAACTCAATATTTTAAATTTCGTTTTTTGACGAAAATCTACTATTTACGATCGCAAATAATCAATTTTGGTCAAAAAATTAAGTTCGAAAATTATGTCGCTTAAGCTATTTTGGCGGTTATGGCACAATAATTCACTTTAAAGAATTTTATCTTTAAACGGCAGAAATGAATATTTGAAAATCCTCCTTTAGCTTGCGTATGTTATAAGACACGTGTTATTTTCCACAATCAGCCAACTTTGAAATGATGTACTTAACAGCTGATAGTATAGGGTGTTTTTTTAGAGGTATAGAACTTCGAATTGAAATAAAACACAAGAAAATCGTTTTAATGTCCATCAATTTGGCTTTATTGGAAGGATAATTTTATGCCATTAATGTTTAAATATGAATTCGGGCATGTGGCCGCCGCGGCTGGCTCGAATAAAGCCAATTCTACAGGTCCAATTTTCAACCACTTTTTCGAGCATATGGGGCCGTATGTTGGCAATAACGCCACGAATGTTGGCTTCCAAGTCCCCTAACGTTTCTGGTTTGTTGGCGTAGACGAGCGACTTCACATATCCCCAAAGAAAATAATCCAATGGTGTCAAATCACACGATCTTGGTGGTCAATTGACAGGTCCATTCCGCGAAATTGTGCGCTCATCGAATGTTTCCTTCAATAAATCGATTGTGACGTGCGCTGTGTGGCATGTAGCGCCGTCTTGTTGGAACCACAACTCATCCACATTCAAAATCTTCAAAATCTTCCATAAAGTTGATGGACAAAGCTCCAATTGCTGTGCACGGTGGCGAATCGATTCATTCGGGTCCTCTTCAACACTTTGCTCTACAGCGGCAATTGTTTCTTCGGAGCGCACTGTTCGACGTCTCTGCGGATGCGTATTATCACATAGAGTAAACGTAGTGCGAAAACGATCCACGGTTAACCGAATTAATTGCTCTGATGGACGATTATGTCGACCATAAAATGGACGGAGCTTGCGGTAAACTTCGCGAACTGAACCATTATTTTCGAAATAAATTTGCACGATTTGCAAGCGTTCTTCTTTTGTCAACCTGTTCATGATGAAATGGCAAACCAAACTAAATATTAATCACTTGACAGCTGACAAAATGGCCGCCAGTTAAAAAAGTGATGCCAACTTAAAGTTCTATACCTCAATAAAAAACACCCTTTAGTTAGCGCCTCAATTTTTTTTTTTACCAGCGATGTAATATTTTGTACCGATTACTCCAACAGAATTATTTTTCTTAAATTCGAAAATTTAAAAAAAATTGACTTTTGAGCACAACCTCGTATGGACGGGCCCCAGTGTGCACCGACTAAAAAAGAGGTATTATAAGTTTGTAGTGCGTGTCTGTGAGACTGTGACTTGATCGAGGGTTAAAAACGGTCCAGCCGTTTAGAAGATATTACATCTTTTCTAGATATATTCGGGGGTTTTTAAAATTTTAAATTTTTGTTATATATTGCATATGTACATGTGAACAGACAGACATAAATAAATACATACATGATCCTAATGCCTTATTAAACGTAGTTTGTTTTTAACTGCGTTAATGGATTAATTAACAGAGTACCGCTTAACTGATTTTTCCGCTTAATTGCATCAATAACAGCGATTTTTTTTTAGAAAATCGATTAAGCGGAAATTACTGTAATTAAAAGTAACACCTAAGGAACTTCCAGGTCATTAAGGGTTTTTACGATACAAAATTTGGTTTACGTGGCTTATACGCCATTCTGTTAGCCAATTAGAGTATTTTTATCTTGCCGAATTTACAAATTTATCCGTTTGTTTTAGGGATATTTTGTTTTAAATTTTTTTCCATAAAAAAAATCCACTATTACAAAAATAAAATAAAAAACATGAAAAACACTTATATACCAATCGGTCAAAAACTTTGACTGGAATTAATTTTGGCCTAAAAAGTAGATCAAATTACCTATTTTGCATATTGTTGCGGAATAGATCGAAATATAGGACTTCTCGAATGTACTTTCTCCGAGCCAGACGAAGCCGCCATTTTGCGAAAATTGTATTCAAATAAAAATGACATGAACTTATCTTTCGAACTGAATTGATAACATTCATAAGTTTTATTTTTCTTTAAAGTTCTATATATCTTAAAAACAAAAACTCTGATTTTGACTAGACTGCATACCACACGTTAAAAATCTAATCAATATATTATTTTCACTTCATGGCAATCAATTAGTGTTTAAATTATGTATTCAGTATTTATTTAATTTTTTTTTTGCAAAACCCTGTAAAAAGCCAATAAAATAACTTTAAATTCGTTAATAACGTTTGCAGACATTGTTTTAGAAAGCACTCTTTTAAATAGAGATTGAAAAAATAAAAAAAAAATCATCATGCAGGCTGGGGATTCGGGGAGTCCGTCCGCTTAAACACAATTTCAGCAATTATTATTTTAATGTGTGTTAAATTTTAGTTGAACATGCTTTATTTAAATATTATTTGCTCAAGCTGAGAGATAAGAATTATGGTTCACTTGCTAGTAGTAGTTTTGTATTTGCCTACCCACTGATACAGAAGGTATGCATGTATAAAATTTTCTTTGTTCAAGTTAGCAGATACAAAGAAATACATGTGTACTAGACTAGTTCCAAAATACGTCATAGTATTTAAGACGAGAAACAAGTGAAGAAAAGAATTTAAAAAAGTTGAAACTTTTTTATGGTCCTTTGAGCCGGATTTCTTAATATTTTGCCAATTACATTTTCAAACAATTTGGATCATGAGCGCATGTGATAAAAGAGCTGCCACATCTTATAACAGTTTAATCTCTGTTGACAATGTTGTCAGACCAGACGGTTTATGCCTAAATTGGGGATTTTCCTCTGGAACGCGGAATTTGTCGATGATTATTTCTTTCTTTAGATTTTATTTTCTTACTGGGAATTTGATTTTCAAATTTGGTAATTTTACAGCGAAATAATCTCTAAGCCCATTAGCCTGTTGAAATACATATATAGGGTCGTAGCGTGGTGGGCGTATTATGACTTCAACTAGATTAAAGAAAAAAATTTTGAGTTATTCCTTTAACTATAAACTAAAAACATCGTAGTCGAAGTCGAAAAAGGAAATCCAAGATAAGTGGGATAATCTTGAAAGTAACACGCTTAGGGCTAATAAATCAAAGTTAAAACGCTGGTTTAGTTAAACTAAACTCAAATTTATATGTAGTTTAAAACTCAAGAGGCGTAAATCAGTGAACCATACCTTATGTGTAGTTTAAAAAACAATATTGCGGCAGCATTAGAATGAATGTCCAAAAACAGCTGTTTTGCAGCAGGCTATCAATTCTTTGCACAATCAAAAAGGCAAAAAGGTTAAAAAATTTTAATTAAATGTCGCCAATTTTTACTGAGAAAGAAATTATATTTATGCTTTGGCGAAGTAGAATAGTATAAAAGAACAATAGAGTGTGAGAAAACAGATCGAACAAGATCTGAAGAAAAAGTAGAGGCTTGGAAAAAAGTAGAGTGCTCTTTTAATGCAAAACATATGGTCTGTAAGTAACAAAATCATATGACCTGTTTTGGTAGTTTAAACGCCAAATTTTATGCGTTTACAGATGGTTTAAATACTGCACTAAATTATAGATTTGCTGGTTTAAACACATTTAAAAAAAAATATAGATTAACTTGCACTGATTTATTAGCCCTTAGAATGAACTTGTTACATTTATGTGTCAAAATCCAACTACAAATGCACCAAATATTGTACGACGAATATCGTCACTGCTGCATACAAATACATACGTATATATTTTGTATACATGTATGTATGTATGTATGTCCCAATTTACACTAAGCAAGTGTTATTGCTAAGCTGATTAGTTTGTAGGCGAGAGAGACGAGGGAAACATAAAAGTTTATTTTCCCCTCGTCGGTCTTTACTAAAAAATTAATCAGCTTAGCAATAAGACTTGCTGAGTGTAAATTAGGACTATGCAATTTATTTGCCCAAGTAAATTTGCTTTGCTATTTGCTTCTCTTTATCAAATAAAAGAAATGCACATACACACAGAGATAATAAACAAACAATAACAACAAAGTGCAAAGATAATATTGCAAAAATAGAAAGAAAAAATGCAGTAGTAGTACGGACTACGTCAACATGCAATGTATTATACAAGTTAACATTTATGACATTTGACAGTTGATACAAATACACACACAAAAACGACTTCGTGATTGCAATCTCTTGAGGCGATACCCTACAATATCGACAAATAATTTCATTAACACAGAGATTAGAAATTATTTAGTGCAATATCCAAAGTGATGTTTGTTTTAAACTTTAATTTTTAAATCGGTTATTTACGATCGCATATAATAAATTTTCGATACGACAAGAAATTTCCTAATCTTATTGGCGTCCTATTCGTCTCTAAAATTACTGGGAACAGTGTCTCTGCTAAAGTCCACTTCAAGAAAGGAATTATTAAGCAACTCTAGCAATTTCCCAAACTGGGTTGCAGGCATTTTTTTATATTATATTTTTCCATTTTTAGGGTTCTGTACACCAAAGTTGAAAAGTAACCCTCTTGTTTTCGCTACGCTGTCCGTCCGTCTGTCCGTCTGTCTGTCACAGGCTATTTTCTGGAGAACCGTAAGAGCTACCTACCTGAAATTTTGACAGAGTATGTAGAACTTTGGCCCCTAAAAACACAAATATATGAAAGCTAAAAATTAAAGGGTGTTCCAAAACGAGCAACGAAACATGTTAAACTCCCATGTAATGAAATTTGTAAAGTTAATGTGTTTTTATACAGACTACAAGAATTATCACTAAAATTAAAAAAAAAATTTAAAGAATTTAAATTAAAGGGTGTTCTATCAGTACATGTAATTTTGACTATGTAATTTTGACAACTTGCTGTATCTTGGCAACCATAAGAGCCAAACTCTTGAAATTTTTCAAGAACGGTACAACAAAAATATCCCAAGATTATAAAATCGCCAAATCGAAAAAACGAGCCAAAAACCGAAAAAAATCGCCAAAATAAAAAAATCGCCAAAAACCGAAAAAATCACCAAAATAAAAAAAGCGTCAAAACTAAAAAAAAATCGTTTAAATTGCAAAAACACAAGAAAATATGGTGCTCAAAACAGGAAAAATCCCAAAAACAAAAAAAAAAACGAAAACTACACTCAGGGAAAAGATGTAACTTAAAAATAAGAACGCGTCACATTAATTCAATAATTTTCAATATATAATTGAAAATGTATATTGACATACTGAAAAATAAATAAAATTAATGAATTAATACTGTAAATTAACATTTTTCCATATTGAAATAAGAAATTTACACATGACTAGGCTTACGTTAATGTTTCTTATTAATTTAATATGGTTTTCATTGATCGCACTTTACTGAATTTATTCTACTTTTAATTACTGTTGACTTCAAATTAACTCAAGTCGTCAGAATGCAAATCATATGTCGGCAGTCATCGGTAAACTTCGATAACGACAGCTGTTATAACAATTTGAAGTAAGCAATGTGAAATAATATCGATTTGTGTCGATATGCGTAGAACCATGTGAAAAGACAAACGTTAGACTTCTATGATGCAATCCAAAAGACTTTACTTCTGTCGTCCTTTGAACTCAGGGCAATTCAAGGTGACAGTGCTCCTGTAAGACAACATATCAAGCTAGTTTCTTTTATAAATATGTGCAAATCCGTTACTCTGTTGAGGTAACATATAAGTTTTATGGATAAATAGCCAATATTACGCCTCAAGAAAAAGCTATTTTACACCTACTAGGGTCCCCAAGATTGTCACACCTGAGGCAACAGTTTATACGCAAATGTGTTTCAGATTATCGTGAGTATCTGCCATTACGGCCTAATCTCACAGGTGGTCTAAACAACGGGTGTAGGTAAGACGCCAAACAATCGCCCCCATGCACCCTTTAGATTGAACCATGTGCCCACTCCACAAGGCACATACATAGGTTGCAATCTTGGATCGAAGTAGTTATTCCTGTACAACGTCAAGTACCTTGCTGGGGTACTCTTTGCCGTATTGACTTTGTCAAAACAGTACTATCTATTGCAAGGATGCCCAAGCCCTATGCTCTTGGTGCTCATTTGTTTTTGTAAATGCTCTTTACCAGTGTTGTCAGATATGGCGATATCTCGCCAAACGTGGCGACAAAAATTGTTTTTGGCGATGAAAATTTTGAAATGGCGATTGGCGATTTACTTGGCGATATTTGAACTCCTTGGCGATATTTTTGACTATATTTTTACGATTTCAATAAAATATAATAATGTTAAAACTATGAAATTTTTTATATAAGCAATTTCTTCTCCAACATAAAATATTTCGTGAAAAAAATTCCAAATGTTGTGACTCTTTATCTCAAACAAAAATTTTCGGAAGCTCAAGAAGTTTAAAAAAAAAATTATGGACCAAAAAATCTCATCACAGTGGGGAAAACTTCCTTTTATAAATTGAAACCAACATTTTGATAATGAAGCAGGAAAAAGGCTGCAAGAGTTATCGCCTAAATTGTATGATTACGACGATGCTGCTGGCACTTACTACTTCAGGGATATGATATGTGTACTTTAACACACATTTAATTAAACGTTAATTCCGTTTTATCACAAGATTTAAATAATAATTTTGATCTTGGTGTTCAACTTCAATTTATCCTATTAAGACTGATTTTTGGAATAAGTTATTTTTCAGTCTTTTTATACGGCAGTATTTTTTATATGTCAATTTAAATACTTTGCAATATTATTGCATATGTTGTTCTAAAAAGAAAATATTGCCCAATTTTCCTGACAGTCAAAAAGTAAACAACATTGAACAATGTTGTCACCACATTACACAATTCTCTTGATTGTACAATAAAAATCAAAAGTCTTTTGGTATTTGCCAATATATTGTGCCACCTTCGAATATGACATATACTTTGGCTATATTATTGTACAATACGAAAAATTGCACAATTATATTGCAAGTGGGTGGGCCGCTTTAAATAATATTTTTTTATGTTTTACGATAGACTTTACCTACTGAATTTAAAATTTAACGATATTTGTAATGTACATAATTACATAATAAAAATATTTTTGCAGCTAAAATTTAATGTTTTATTATATTGGCGATACTTGGCGATATTCGACAATTCATTTGGCGAGGAGGCCGAAAATAAATCTGACAACACTGCTCTTTACAATAGGCTGTGTGTTTCAATACTCACAGCACACACTTAGCACTAGCAATACGAGATACACAAAGTGAAAAGCAACAACACTTTTTCTTTTTTATACCCTTTACCAAAAATGGAAAAGGGTATATATAGGTTTGTCATTCCGTGTGTAATTTCCATAATTTTAATTTGCGACCAAAAAAATATATATATTCTGGGTCCTTATGAATAGCGATGACGAATAAGCGATGTCCGTCTGTCCGTCCGTCCGTCCGTCCGGTGTACGTGAAATCGGTTTTCCGAAGCTCCCAGAAAAGCTAGAGACTTCGTTCTTGGACTGATGTATCAGAAATGGTCCAACTTAGATTGGTATTGAAATTCAGCAAAATCGGGCAGACGATTGCAGAGCCGGAAAACGTAAACTATATTTTGCCATATAAAAGTAACTACCGAAAACAAATTTTTATTTATTTTTAATAAATAAATTTATTTTACACTTCAGTACGACTAAAATTGGTATTTTAAATAAAACAAAATATAAAAAAAATTAAAAAGACGTTTCCAGGGTTGGAAAACTTTAACTTTTTGTGTTATGTAAAATTAACTATGTCTAAAACTATATTAGTATTTTCTCGAGAACCGTAAGAGCTACAGACCTGAAATTTGGACACAGTATGTAGACCTTTGGCCGCTACAACAACAAATACATGAGAATTGGAAATTAAAGGGTGTTCCAAAACGAGCAACGAAAAGTTCTAAAATCCCATGTAATATACATACAATTATATGTATATACACTTGAAATTTGTAAGGTCAGTGTATTTTTATACAGACTACAAAAATTAACACTAAAATTTCAAAAAATTTAAATTAAAGGGTGTTCCATCAGTTAATGCAATTTTGACAACTTGCTGTATCTTGGAAACTGTAAGAGCAAAACTCTTGAAATTTTCAAAAACGGTAAAACTAAAAAATCAAAAAATTATAAAATCGCCAAACCGAAAATAATCGCCAGAAACAAAAAAAAATCGCCAAAACGAAAAATACCCCAAAAAACATGAAAAAATCGCAAAAATGAAAAAAAACCCCAAAACAGGGAAAAAACGACAAAATGAAAAAAAATCGCCAAAATGAAAAAACCCAAAAAAGAGAAAAAAATCGCCTAAATAAAAAAACCCCAAAGCAGGAAAAAACGCCATAATGAAAAAAAACCCAAAAACAGAAAAAATCGCCATATTAAAAAAAATTTCTAGGACTAAAATAAATCGCGGAAAACCGGAAAAATTGCTTGAATAAAAAAAAAATCGTTAAAATGAAAGAAAATCGCCAAAATGAAAAAAAATTGCCAAAAAAGGAAAAAAATCGCCAAAACGAAAAAAAAACTCAAAAAACAGAAAAAAGTCGCCAAAATGAAAAAAAAGAACAAAACTCCTAAATATAAAAAACCCAAAAACAGAACAAAATCGCAAAAATGAAAAACAAAATCGTCAAAATGAGAAAAATCTACAAAATGAAGAAAATCCCAATAACAGAAAAAAATCACCAAAATAAAAAAACTTCCAAAAACAGAAAAAAAATCGCCAAAACGAGAAAAAAGCGACAAAACTAAAAAAATCGTTTAAACTGAAAAAAAAACTTCAAAAAAGCCGTGCGCGATTCAAAGTCGCACTTTACTGAAGTTTTTAATATTAAAGGAATTAAATGAAACTAATAAGCAGATTTTGTGAAAAATTTTGTTTCTAAACGTTTCAAATTTGTATGAAAAATAACGAAAATTCTTTTCAAAAAATATTTTTCCATACAAATTTCAAAACGAAAAAATCGTTTGAATTTACAAAATCTGACCTTAAGTTTTTCCTTATTTCGTTTTTGCTTTTTTCACTTAACATATTTTATGTATTTTTTAAAGAACTAGATTGGTATCAATAATCAAAAAAATCCAAAATTATGACTCCAGGGTTGGAAAACTAACACTTTTTGTGTTATGTAAAATTAAATAGGTCTAACAATTTTTTTCTTTTTCTTTATAAATTGAATATATTTTATGCTTCTGAAAGAAAATTACAGCTTCAAAGATGGAAACTTTAAAAAAATGATAAATTTTTCACAAAACAAATATGTATGTATGTGTCTGTATACTATATATATGTACGTACGTTGGTAAAAGGTATATAAGATTCGGCACAGCCGAATATAGCACTCTTACTTGTTCTTGGTATGTATTGGTTTTAACAACAAGAAATATTAAATAAAAATTAGTTTTTCCTTAAATGTATTGGTGTTTACTCTTCCATAAGGAACTTGTGGGCACGCCTGATCTATTGTATGGCAACAGCACCTAAAATAGTGTCTGGCTGACAGCGTCACGCCAACCACTAGCATTGGTCTAACAGTAGAAAGCCAAGACTATTCTCTCAGCGATTTCGGTAGCAACCAACAACCACCACGTACGATTCTCCAAGTTATCACGCCGCGAGTGTAGTTGCTTACACTCACAGCGAGGTCTACAAGTGAATATCTCACCATTGCCGGCACAGCTCGACCACTATTCAGAGCTGGACGCATGTCTGTGCCGCCAAATATCCAGTGACTACTCCACACTGCTCAAAATCATCCCTTTAACCCCGTAGGGTACGACGAACTCGATCTTTTAGCAAAGGATCCTGACGACCGCTACATACACCCAAACTCCTATAGCAGCCTTACTGTCGGTCAAAAGGCACAAGCAAGTTCCACCCCGAAAGGCTTCGCCTTTATCGTCTTCTGAACTCAGGGAAGTTCTAGGTGACGCTGCACATGATTGACATAACAGACCTGTTTCCTTTTATAAATATGTGCACATACATTGCTCTGTTGCCAGAGATAGGGTTGTAACATATAAGTTCTATGGGTAATGTACCAAAGGTACGTCAACGGAACAGTTTATACGCAATAAAATATAACTGAAACAATTTTATATAAACATAGATTACCTGTAGAGAATTTTATATGTATATATATTTGCGGGCTGGTAGCTGCCGCTGAAGATTTTTCACGAGCAGCCGCCACCGACAAAATTGCTTGGCGCATGTCTTTAACTGTATCTTAGTCGATGTCCTCCGTACTAGAGTTCGACCGATTAATCGGCTTCGGCTTCGGCCGAATTCGGTCTACGGCAAAAATCGGCCGATTAGCCGAAGCCGAATATTTTTCATTCCAAGCTTGAAAAATAACATTATGTTTGGTCGTTGCTCGCCGACAGTTTCTATTGTGTTTAACGTTTTGAAAGGGTTGCTTTGAAATACAACCCTGTTGCTTTCTATTTTCTTTTACTTGGACGTTCTTGTGAGTGATCATATGAAAAAGCAATCTAGAAATTGTAAAATAGTTTTATTTTTCTTGTTATGTATCCAATAGATATTACAGCTATTTCAGTGATCTCAAAAAAGGAAACTTTTTTCTTAATTCATATAAAACAAGTATCATTTTTAAAATTTAAAACATTCGGCTTCGGCTTCGGTTTTGACCGAAGTTTAGGATTTTAGCCGAAGTTCGGCTTCGGCCAAAAAAAAACGCCTTCGGTCGATCTCTACTCCGTACTGACAGCTGTAGTGCAAACAACCAGCAAATAAATCTACATACACGTTTCAGTAAATAAAACTGATTTAGAACGTGAACGAATACTATGACGCTAACTGCTGGCGATTTATGACAATGTTGCATGTTGGAAATTATTGTTAGACAGAACCTAAAAAAAAATTAGTAAATTCAAACGTTTTTTTCTTTCTTTTTTTATAAAGGAACAGGTTCGATACACTCATTTGTATTCCTTGAATGTTTCTTTTTTTAATAATATGACCAAAGCTTTAGTATAGATTTTTTTTCTCATTTAACCTTGATTTATTATGGATTTTTTTATAATCTATTATTTGCTATTTTTATTTATTTTTTACTTTACTATACTAAATGCCAAGTTTTTGCTTTATCTATTTATTTTTTCTAATTGAGCTTTGGGAATAAATAGTACACTCAGGAGGGAACAAATACAGGGTGTTTTTTAGAGGTATAGAACTTCGAATTGAAATAAAACACAAGAAAATCGTTTTAATGTCCATCAATTTGGCTTTATTGGAAGGATAATTTTATGCCATTAATGTTTAAATATGAATTCGGGCATGTGGCCGCCGCGGCTGGCTCGAATAAAGCCAATTCTACACGTCCAATTTTCAACCACTTTTTCGAGCATATGGGGCCGTATGTTGGCAATAACGCCACGAATGTTGGCTTCCAAGTCCCCTAACGTTTCTGGTTTGTTGGCGTAGACGAGCGACTTCACATATCCCCAAAGAAAATAATCCAATGGTGTCAAATCACACGATCTTGGTGGCCAATTGACAGGTCCATTCCGCGAAATTATGCGCTCATCGAATGTTTGCTTCAATAAATCGATTGTGACGTGCGCTGTGTGGCATGTAGCGCCGTCTTGTTGGAACCACAACTCATCCACATTCAAAATCTTCAAAATCTTCCATAAAGTTGATGGACAACGCTCCAATTGCTGTGCACGGTGGCGAATCGATTCATTCGGGTCCTCTTCAACACTTTGCTCTACAGCGGCAATTGTTTCTTGGGTGCGCACTGTTCGACGTCTCTGCGGATGCGTATTATCACATAGAGTAAACGTAGTGCGAAAACGATCCATGGTTAACCGAATTAATTGCTCTGATGGACGATTATGTCGACCATAAAATGGACGGAGCTTGCGGTAAACTTCGCGAACTGAACCATTATTTTCGAAATAAATTTGCACGATTTGCAAGCGTTGTTCTTTTGTCAACCTGTTCATGATGAAATGGCAAACCAAACTAAATATTAATCACTTGACAGCTGACAAAATGGCCGCCAGTTAAAAAAGTGATGCCAACTTAAAGTTCTATACCTCAATAAAAAACACTCATTATATGAATACAGTTTGTCAGGAAAATCTTTGCCAAGTTAGAGAGCAAACAAATTTTAGAAGACAAATTTATTCTTTTATATGAAATTTTTTAAAGATTTTAGTAAATTTGTTCATTTGTTTATTAGAAAATTACAAAATGTTTCGCTATATTTTAAGAACAGCTTTCCATTAAAGCACAGAATATTATTCCCTGGCGAATATTATTCGTCTTATAATTAATGATAATAAAGTCGACCAAATAAAAAAATAAGTATTAATAAAAGCACAAAACTAATTGTGTCCTTTAGAATTATTTTTAAGATTCTGCAATGAGTAAGTTCATTTAAATTATTGCTTGAGCAATACTTTCAGTGGCCAGTTCAATTACCCAGTATAAGTCCACAAAAAAAAAAACTTACGGCGTTCTGACATTGAATTACGGCGTTTTCCAAGATCACATAGGCATATTATTTTAAGGTTAAGATTTAACCTATTTGGACTGTTATACTATGTTCACACTTATGTTTTTAAACGTGTTTAACGCCTCATTCGTGTTTAAAAGCTTAAACACGACGATTTTGAGATGTTTTACCATATATTGACTTGTTTTGTTAAACATCTCGAATGAAGTGTTTAAGATTTAAACACTTCCTTAAACACGCAAATAGAGTATTGCATTAAACACATTCACCACAGCAGGCTACACGAACACACGACTTCAAATTCCGCTAGCAGCATTCGTCGCCTCGTAGCCAGCTACTTAATTATTTTGGAGACGGCAGCAGCACCATCTGCAGCTGATATTCAAGTACAAATACATAGTTCAGTATTGCCACTTTCATATATTTGGCATTTATAAAAATTAATTTTTCTTTTAAAATGTACTTATTTCACATAAAAGTACAATAATGAATCAATTTATTCTTTACATCAATTTTTGGATATTGTTTCTAGTAAATAGTATGAAATAATTGTACGATATCATTCATTCACCATTATGTATTATACTGGTAACACTGCATTTGCTCATTGTAGCCAGAGAAATAGAAATTAGTTTAAAGTTGGCGACAGCTACAACGGTGGTCGTGCAGTCGTGTAGCCTGTTGTCGTTAAAATAATTGTTACCATAAGAATGTGTGTATTCTATTTTTGACAGATTGTAGCCCGTAGCCTGCTGTGTCGAATGTGTTTAATGCATATGTTCAATGCGTTATTTTATAACTCTGGCATCTTTGTGTTGTTATTAAATGGCGTCATGTGAAAAATCATTTGGTAAACAAGCAATTAGTGAAGAAATACTAAATTATTTACAAAAACAGTTGTTGTTTGAACATAATAAACCAATAAAGAAAGCATAATTGTTCGTAACTTTTTACAAATACAATAATTTACTCACAAAACGTCAACCTTAAACATTTCAAATGTAATGTAAACGTTTGTGTTTAGTTTTTTAAAACACTTGCCTTAAACACGTTTAAGACCATAAGTGTGAACATAGTATTAAGGCAGCACTTTTTTATATGAAGCTATGTGTTCTACATGTGAGCTGTAGGGTGTGTTCAGTCAGATACTTTGTAGAAAATATTAAGATAAATATTTATGTGGAACATATTAACCCTCTAACACCCCTACATAGAGGAAATTTTTGACACTATTCTAACAAATCGTAAGAACATGCCAAGAAAAAGGTGAGGGTGGGTATAAAAATGTTGGCCACAAGATTTTACTACATATGTCTGTCATATGAACACATCAAAGTCGAAAACTTAAGACAGAAAAAACAGCCAAACTAATGATTACCCATTTTTAGGGTTCCGTGCACCAAAGGTGAAACGCTACGATGTCCGTCTGTTAGTTACAGGCTGTTTTCTCGAGAAGATCTAAAATTTTCCCAAAAAACTTTGGCACCACTATCAACAACTATATGACAGTTAAAAATTAAAGGGTGTTCTAAAGGGACACAATTTTGAAATTGAATTTTGCGATCATAAATAAAACAGGCACCTATTATGAGCAACTTTCGATCTTCGACTGTAGTCGAAAGTACTGATCGAACGAATTGTCATTTGGTATTATGACGAGCATTCGACAAAGAATGTCGTTATTGTAAATAAAATCGACAAAAATAGATTATAATTCTTGTTTGTGTACCTAAAAATAAAACTTGTTTAACATTTAGATTTTTAAACAAAATTTCTTATTAAAAATTCATCGAAAGCTTAATTCTGTTCGATAGAAAATTCGTTGCTCAACGAAATTTTCGATGCTCATAATGTCTATATATAGACACTTGATATTTTTCAAAGTTAGTGTATTTATCAAAATGAAAGGGTCTTTTATCAGTTAATGTAATTCTGACTATGTAATTTTGACAACTTGCTGTATCTTGGAAACTGTAAGAGACAAACTCTACAAATTTTCAAAAACGCTAAAACTAAAAAATTCCAAAATAAAAACATTCACCAAAACTAAAAAATCGTCAAAACTAAAAAATCGCTAAAACTAAAAAAATCGCCGAAAAAACTAAAAAAACACATAAACTAAAAAATCGCCTAAAAAATAAAAAAAAATACTGGGCACTTAACAATTTTTAAACAAATTTTTGATGTAGACAAGTAAGATGTTCGATTATATTGACTAAAGTTCGTATAGAATTACATACTCGTATGTAGTGTCCGTACCAGAGAATAGCAATGAGTAGTGCAAAAGTGAGTAGAGTAGAATCATGACTTATAATTTCTTGTACTTTTGCGCACTCATACTCATATTGCAATGTTGTCTATGAATCATAGTCATTCGAAAGCTTTAAGTGCGCATCGAACTTGTACTTAGCAACATTTATGACGTTGTTGATTTCGACTCTCCTTAACTCAATGCTTATGGACAATGTAAAATAAGTATGATTTACAATGCGAACTTAGCATACGAACATTAAAGTTCTCATTATGAGATTATGTGTTTCTCTGTTGCTTTTTTGCATGAATTGAAAAACAACGCTATTTGCTACTATTAAATGACTAAACTTTCAAATAAACATACATGCATGAGTTGAGTGAGCTGAATCAATGTGAGTAGTATAAGAATTTTCTAGAAATTAGAAATCAAACTGGGGTGATTTATGAGTGTGAGTGTGGTAAGACTATAATGTCGACGTCGCATTCATATTTATTTCAACCTATACTTATAAATCAATGTCCTCGTGAGTATGCGTAAATCAGACTAGTTGAGTTGATGTCTACTCACATATATTTAAAATTTCATGAGTCAGTATGAATAGCGAAAAAACGATTCATTGCCGATCACTGGTCCATACGCAAACCTTCGTGTGCGAGTCAAAGTCGCACTTTACTGAATTTATTATTACGACGAATCGCCTTGCAGAAATTTAGTTTACTTTTGAAAGCGAAAAATTGATAACCCTAAAATAATGAATAATACATAGTAAACTTAAGCTTTCCTGCTGAGACGCTACATTTAATGGTGAATGCCGTATTAAAACTAGTTCGATAGTTTCGAAGGCATGATTAAATAATTTTATAATATGTTGCGATAATTTCATGCAGTCACTTGGCTCTAAAAGAAGCATATGTTCAATACGATTTTATTTGATTTATGTAATAATATTTCGTAACAGTTTAATTTTTTGTCATTTCAAGATAAATATTTTTAAATTTCCAATATGCATATAATAACATTCTTATTTGTTTTTTGTTTGTTGCAGGCTTTAACCATGCGAACTCGATGCCCCGTTTGGAGCCGTCTATATATACATGTAGAGCACCGTGTGCTTATGAGGAAAAATTCTCCTGCCAAGATGTATCGCTGCCAATGGAGACAGCAGAAATTTACTTCACAACCCAGGTGGCATTTTGTATCATAATCCAATCGTTTCCGAATCAGCTTGAAGGGAAAAATAACCAGGTATGAGCTCATTTTTCGATCATAAATGATACTCCCTACAGATGAATCATACCAAAGAATCAGTTATGATACGATTTGCTGATTATTTTTGAGCAATTTTCATATTAAATCATTTAAATCACCTTTTTGCGGTTTGCATGATGTTCCTCTATTTTCAAGAAATCATTATTTGATCATATAGATGAATCATAAGTGAATCCTCTTTCAATCGCCCAAGTGATAAATCACTTTTTAATCATCAAAAGCGATCTGTAGAGAATCATATAAGATATGATTGGGAAACTGTGCATTGAAATCGTTTTGATGGATTTGAGGGGCTTCTGATACATATGTATATGTATGTATGTATATATTTTAGTATGTGTCTAAAAAAATATACTTTGATTCTTTACATTTGATTTGATATTATTTAATGATAGCTTAATGCTTAATTATGAAACACTTTAACATTCAGTAACTTTGGACATACGAAGTTACAAATTATGGCTGTTTTTACACAACATGTTTTTTTTTTACATCTGTCTTGTCAGTTTTTTGACTCTTATGTGTGGCAAAAATCTCAATTTAATAAAGAAACTTTTCAACATTCATACATACACGTTTAATTACATCTTAAGTAGTCGTATATCTGTGGCAATAAGGAAAAAGTAATTAAGTCATATATTAAAGAAATTTATTATTAAATTGGGAAATTCTCTGTTAACCTTTATTTATTTTTAAGCAAACATTATTCTACACACTATAAGTAAAACATTTAAGTTCAAATATACCAAAGTATAACCTAAATTAAACTTTTATTCCAAATGAGATTAGAAGTCTAAAAAACATAAGTCGCCAGTCATAGTGCTATAACTTCCCCAAAAATCTCACAAATTAATTGAGATTTTGACCAAACATACTTTCGAATATGCAGATTACAGAGGTACCATTAACTCAAAATTCGTTTATTTCGACATAAGCATTTTTTCCTTTTTGCCACAGATATAATATCTTTGATTATATTTTTCCCACCAAACGGCGCTTGTTGTACCAGAACAGCTGATGTCAAAGGCTTTATCAGCTAAGAATGGAGTCCAGAATAGTTCAAACTTATAAGAACTTTATAAGAATTTTTTTGCCGATTCGATATAAATATATAGTATTAGTTGAAACCCTTTAGAATTCAACTTGAAGTTTTCAATTTTTGGCTAGAAAACGATATGCAGTGGTCATATCTATTATTGACCTGCACAAGACTATTTATAAGACATTTCAAGACATGCGACATTTTTTAAACGCTTTACTACAGCGAAATATTCTAAAATAAACGCTAAACAACACTGTTGGCAATATTTTTTTTGAGTTCTTTGTCTTGCCAACAGTGTTTTTTAGCGTTTGTTTTAGAATATTTCGCTGTAGTAAAGCGTTTAAAAAATGTCGCATGTCTTGAAAGGTCTTATAAATAGTCTTGTGCAGGACTTTAATATCTATCCACTTTAAAAATCATACATCATTGTCTCTAATCTTTCACCAAAACACAATACAAAATATATAAAATAGAGTTTGTATCCCTTTCTGCGATATAAGGCCATTTTCTTTTCTCGAGAAAATGCAACTTGTTTTAACATTTTATTTAAAAAAAAATGCACTATAACATTCGCTTAAAGCTTAATAATTCCTAATAAACTGTATGTTTCAAAAACGTATTTTATTGCGAATTTTCAGTATAAAAGTGCAGTAAATGTTACATTTTTTCTAGAAAAGAAAATGACATAAGAGTATGCATACGAAAATAAAAATAGTTAAGCATTTAACACAACTGAATATTTTAAAATTATTTGTTGACTCCTAAAGGGAGTTCAATATGTAAGTATAACTTATAATTTTTTTCTATGTTCTCCACGATGTCTTAAACTATGTACACACGGTTGTCAGATCTTACAATATTGTTAGTAAAATGTGCCAAAAATTTCTTACAACGGTGTGAACTGGTAACGGTACATTGCAAGACTAGCAGCTGGCAACAAATTTTTCGGACATCTTACAATCAGGTGAACACATTGCAAAATCATTGTCAGATATTTGGCAGACATTTTAAAATTGTCAGATGTGCGAAGTTTATGCATCTGACAATGGCGTCATTGTAAGAGAATTATTTTTTTGGGCAACACTGCACACGCTTGATTTTAAAGAAAAAATATATAATAAAATATATGTAGACAAAATCATTGCAATTGCTTCTTTATGGTCCATAATAATTTATATTTTAAATTTTTACATTTAACACTACCACAAACGATTGATATTTAAAAATTTCTAACAAATGCATTGAATCTGGCAACGCACAACAACAGATTTGACAATTTTTGCATATGACAACCGTGTGATGATCTTGTGAGATGAATTTATTGTCATACAAACGTCCTGCAATACATTGTACGATTTGCTGACAAATTTGCTACAACCATATGACCAGCCAATCTACCTTGTGCTGGCAATTTGTGATTGTCAGTGGATTGTCAGCCCATTGCCAGATCTGACAATATTGTAATATCTGACAATCGTGTGTACATAGCGTTAGATCACTTCGATAACAAATAAATCAAATTACAGTGAATCAAAAAAAAAAAATTGTCACCTATCGAAGAAAATGTGTTAAGTGTCTTAAGTTGCCCACACACTAGTAATGTAACGAATGTAAATTTTTGATATTGGCGAATACGAATACGAATATTTGAAACGATATTTGGGAATTCGTATTTGCCAAATTCAGGCGAATACGAATACGAATATCTCAAAATCGCCGAATATTCGGGTATTCGAATACGAATATTCGAGCATCCACACACATATGATTTTTATGTGTGACCTGTACGACGTGCTTGACATCTTGTTACAAGTTAATGGGGCTGTGAGCGCACAAATGACAAGTATTTGAAAATTTCACAATACTTGTGATTTGTACCATGTGTTAGTGGGCTTGTGCGTGAGCATTTGAAATATTTTTTAGGGTTCCGTACAACAAAGGTGAAAAGGAACCCTATTATTTTCACTACGATGTCTGTCTGTCCGTTACAGTATGTTTTCTCAAAAACCGCAAGAGCTGCAGAACTAACATTTTCACAGAATATATAGCAGTGATGCCAACTTTCTTTTTCGAAACTCGAAAAAGAACTCGAAATTTTTGCATTTTTCGATACATTAGATGAACATTTATCGAAATATACAAAAAACTCGATTTTAAAAAGAGTCTTTTCGATATTAAAGTAACGATATGCAGTCTTCGTACGGAACCCTTCTTGTGCGAGTTAAAGTCACACTTTACATATTTCTTTCTGTTTTACTATGAAGCGTCAAAGTATATACATTCATAGAAATATGTAGAAAGGAATTTTTATTAGATCTAAATCAATAAATCAATAAAAATAAAAAAGAAACCGGTTATAAATTAATTGCTTGAGTCCCTGATCTTTAGTAAAAAAAAGATCCAGGTTATAATTTTTTAAGTGAAGAATTCTTAAATGAAATACTATTTCTAAGAAATGAAGTAAAGGTACGCTTGCGAACTCTTAAAGCATGCTTAAGCGTGAGCATATTTTTTGACAAATGAAATGTTATACTTTTCAATTAATTTGTAAATAGCAGATCTCTGTTCAAATCCAGCTTGTATGTTGTAGTGTGTTAATAAAACTCCCAAACGGATCTTACTGCAATAGAGCAGGAAAAAATATTTATAAAAATATTCTCTGTTTGTACGAATTTTTCTTGAAGTCACTGTACACATTACATATAAAAGGCGTACCTAATAATATTTGTATAAGAGACCCATTTTTATTGCACGGAAGTAATTTAAAATTTATTTTTAAACATTTAAGCATTTAATTTGTAGATTTGAAATTGTAAGAAATAAAAATACCGCATTTTAGGAAAGCGGTAGTGATAGAGAAGACAGGTGGTGAAGTAAGAGATAAAGCAAGGCTTCATTTTGTTACAACTCAGCTTTTTTTATTGCAGGTTTTTGCAGATTTGCAGCGCCTCTGGTGTCAATGAGGCGTATTAAATTTTTGAAGCTGTGTTTAGTAGCCATTTTATTGGTTATTTTACTTCGCCGATGATGCTACTACATAATACCGACGAAGGAGGGCGCTCTGATGTTGCATTAGGATAAGCATCTGTTGAAGTCGGTATAGTTCAGTGACCAGTGACTATTCCCTCATCACTTGAAGTTTTCTACAACAGCTGATACAAATGGACATTGATGCGCATCAGAAAAAAGTGTGGTGTTGTTATTTTAATGACTTTTGGAGACGGGGCTCGAACTCAGGACCTTCGGTTTTGTAGTCAACGTGCTAACTACTTCAGCCAACGCCGCACAGTGAGACAACACCGGCATTAAATACAATTGAGACAATTCCAGTTTAAAAAAAAATCAACCTTCAAATTTGATATTTACTGTAATGTTGCATGCAAAAATTACAATAACATTCCCACTATTACGCCATTGAAATTAAATAAAAAAGAACAATTTTTTTTCATTCTGTCAATAATTTTTTAATAATAATAAACAACAAAAAATAATTAATAATTAAAAAAAATAAAAGTAAAGTAAACATGCTAACATACGTATTGCGACAGAATGTGCGCGTTGCGTATTTTTTGTAGTATTTTGTATGTTTAAATTACTTTTGCAAACTTTTGCTATATGTCCTTTACTTCAAATGAAAGCTGAGACTTCAATCTTTCATTTGATATAAGTCTGCACCTAGGGCGAGGGGCTGCTCTATATTTCCTAGTCCATTGAAAATGCAAAATGTTAAATTTTTACACCACAATTCTGTTGTTAAGAAATTTTTTGTTTGTGTTTTTTTTATAATTTCTTCTTTCATCTACTCATTCTACAACAACTAAATTAATTAACAAAATACTTTAAAGTTATATTTATTATGTATTTTTTTATTAATAATCTTTTGAATATTACATATTGAACTAACATATTTCAAGCGCGTTGGCATACCTCAACTTTGACTTGCTCTAGACCAAAAAGTAATGAAGTTATGAGGCTGAAATTTCAGGGAATTGTTACTCATATATCTGTTAATATACTGTGAAAATTTCATCCAAATTGGACGACACGCCAAAAAACATTTTTTTCCGCGGTTACTATAGGGCTGTCTCACTGTGCGCCGCCCGTGGGAACAGCACTTTCATGTGAGCAATTGATTTCCTGTGGTAATGTTTGTCGGTAGTTTTCGTGGCGGCGCTTCCATTTTGAAACTTTGCCACCTCGGTAGTTTAGTTGTTTTGATTTTATAAACAAAACGAAAAATACAGCTGTTTTAGAGTTGCAAGAATTTGCATTTCTCAAATCAACTTGTATCAATTACATATGTATATGATTTGTTGTTGTGGTACTGCAGAATGTAGCCTGTACCCAAGACTGGATACATCTGTAACATTAACACCAGCATTTTGCAACGAAGTGCGCTATTAAATACAGTTTTACTTACACAAATCTATTCATTCTGCGTTTTTATTAGTTTTATTTTCAATCTGCTAGAATTTTCTCGAACAAAAAACCACATCTGCCTGCCAATCGAGGTTTGGGTGTAACACATTTTTAATCAAGAGGCAATCAAATGAATATGATAGAAGAGAATTAAAATGTTTGCATGTGTGGGAAAGAAAAACTTAAATGCATGTGCAATGTATACACAACTTAGTAACAAAAGCGATAACAAACGACACTATCAATAATTTTTGTGTTGTTCTCCTAGTGCTTTTTAGGTTTCGTTTTTGTTTTGTTTTGTTTTGTTGCTGCCCGGCAAACCCGTCTCGTTGTAAATTGTTTACACGTGCCACTAATACTGGAAAAAAAATTAAAAAAAAAAATAATAGAAACAAAACCCAAATACAGCAAAACTGCATACACACAATCTGAACATGCAAAATGACACAAACGCTTATACCAACAAAGAATATATTTTTATTACAGCAAGTGTAATGCATTTTTGTGTTAATTGTTTATTTTAGATTTTCTACTTATTCGATACAATAAATATAAAGCAGCAAAAAAACTTTAAAAGAAACTCTAGATTCATAGTGCGCGTACACTCGAGGGGTTTAATTAATGGCGGGACAGAAAGGAAATGAGAAAAAAATAGAGCAAACTACCCTCTAGTCAGCCTAGAACCATATGTCCCTATGTCAACACTCTTTTCTCCAGCGACAATTGCACTAGTTGAAATGTCGACAACTTTCCTTTTATGCGCGAGTAGAGATAATTTAGAGACAACAGTTCTAGAGTATTTCTGGTGACATTGTCAATGAACGCGTCAATAGTTTGTTATTCTTTTTTATTATGCTATGCAATAATGTTAAAAACTTACGTACATATGTATGTATTTAAGTTTGTTGTCCCAACCTTTACAAAATTGTAGATAAGGGTCACTAAAATGTACTATTGAATTTTTAGTTCAAATGTCTCCATATGGTCGTAAAATAATAGTGCTAAAGTCTAATGGGTAGATTTTCAATGCCAACCCTATGTTATATGTAAGTCAATAGGCGATTACATTGCGGTACACCTATTCAGTTATACTATTGACAATGTCAGTAGTAAATCACTACAATTTTACTATTGACATCAAGCGAGGAAATATCGATATTGTAGACTAAAATTTACTAGTGAATCTTTGGTACCAATGTCTCCATATGGTCCCAAAAGAACTACTTAGTCAGTATTGCTACAGTCTAGTGGTGGATTTTCAATGACAAGCTAATGTGAAATGTCAATAGATGATTACATTGGCTTTGGTACACCTGGTCAGTAGTACTACTGACAATGTCACTAGTAAATGACTACAATTTCACTATTCGCATTTTCTGCAGGGTATATATACTGACATATACATATGTATGTATGTATGTATGTATGTATGTATGTATATTGCGAGTATGTAAGAAGAATATTTAGTGTGTGAACTTAACTTGAACAGACGGATTAATCTCTTGTTAAGTTTAGAAAGAAATTATAGAATGACATTATCGTTACTGCAAACCAATGTATGTACATACATACTATATCCATATATCAATAAATATTACGATTTTCGGTTCGTAAAATCTCATAACCAAAATGTTCCCATGTAAGGTTCCCTATGGGTAATTCACAATAATAAAAATTAATTATTAAAATTAAATTTCAATAGCTTTTTGAAGCACATTTTTTAAAAAAGTTGAATGCTTGGCTACAAAATAATGTGCTCAATCTAGTAGTGAAAATGATAAAGATGGTTCCAAAACAGCACCTGTTGTAGAGCTGGGTCCAACTCGTTTTAGACACGAACCTATGATCGAACCCATGTCATTTAAATAGGTTTGATCATCGGTTTGTGTCTAAAATGAACGACTGAAATTGTTGGACCCAGCTTTAACCTGTTGTCACATTGTACCCCGACATGTACGAACTAACAACTGCACTCGCAAAGTGATTCCGTTTTGTTGTCTACCTTATAAAAATGCTTCCAGCAAGCAAACATTTTTGCTGGGGAAGTGAACATCGTGGTATTATAGCAATTACATAACTTAACATCGTGTGCTTAATATATGTGTTGCATAAATAAATTTTTTTTATTGGATAAGAATTGTACATTGAGGACTTTTTATTTAATTGCAAATCTATGAAACTACAAAAAAAAAAATGCTTTTAGAAGGTAAAAATGTTTTTACTAAAATGTTTATTTGTAATCTTTTTAGAGAAATGATTAGTTATTTGAGTTCGAGCCATATTTAATCACCAAAACATTATTAGATTTTCAGCTAAATATCTCTTTAGGTTCTTTTATAAAATTTTTTTTATCAGCGAATTTAAAGAAATTTTTTACGGCCTTAAAATATTAGTGCATATCGTTACCTTAAAATATAGAAAGTCCCTAAGTCATTATTTTTTTAAAATCAAGATTTTTGCATTTTTCGAAAAAAAAAATCGATTTCAAAAAATAATGAGTTAGGCTCTTTCTATATTAAGGTAACGATATTTGATTTCAGGGTAATTCTACTCAGCTACAGAAAATAAAAGATTATCAAAATCTTATTGTCTTTAATTTAGTGTGCCTTATTTTCGATTTTATCGTAAGCGACATGTTATTGAAAATATACTCTTTTATTGAAATTAAAATTTTATGGACCTAGGTATCCATAGTTTAGAATTATCAAAATGCTAAAATTGTTGATAACTTTTAAGATACAGGCTGTAAAATTTTATATTAAGCGAGAATTTACGTACAAAAATATATTTGAATATTTAAAAAAAAATCTTCTCCTGAAAAATTACATTTTTGTCGCTTACGATAAAATTAAAAATAAGGCTCGATATGTACATATTTACATACATATGCACACATTTATGTTTAAGCATGTTTCTTATACATTGTATGCAATCTTGATTACGCAGTTATAAGTGTCAATCACGGAGGCAATGTTTTGAAAAAACTACAAGAGCAGCTCAAAAATGAAAAGAAAATAGGTATCTAGAAGATTTTTTATAATGCAAAAGGTGATAAACATTTTTTTTTTGTTTTTCTTTCGAAACGTTTTAGAATTTGTTCACACAAGTTCATCACATTGTCATTTGATATGCGAAAGCAAAAGCTAAGATTAAGTAAAATAAAATGTCAACGACATTTACTTTACTTCTTTCACTTACACATGTACTACTTATACATACCCTGAAGGAAACGTGGGGTTAAGTGTACCCAAGTCACCACTTTTGTCAACAATTTTGGTGACATTGTCAACGGAGCGTCTACATATTAATATTGTTTTTGATGTGTAGAAAACATTTTTTCAGAAGAAGAAGTATGTCTTAATGTGTTATTGTTTTGTTGAAAATAAAAGCGGCGTCAAACTAAATTTAAGTGTTTATAAAAATTAGATTAATACCCGTATTCTAAGCTCTGTGACAAAATAAAAATTATAACAAATGACAATTTTTACATTGCTTAAAATATAAAAATTGTCATTTGTCAGTTCAGAATAAGGGGGTAAGAAATCAAATTGAAAGGTTAGAAAGGTGTATTGAACAATAATTAAAAAAAAAACATTTATATAAAAGAAATTACAAAAAAAAACAAATAAAATAACAATCCATATTGTGTAAAAATAGAAAATTAAAAATAATCTGTATAATTTTACTATTGGCATTTCCTGTAGGTGGTGACAGCGTCCATAGTGAATCAGTACAGTTTTACTATGGACATTTCCCACAGTGTGGTGATATCGTCAATAGTAAGTCAGTACAATCTTACTACTGACATTTTCGCCATATGGTCCCACAAGAACTACCTAGTCAGTATTGACGAAGTCTACTGGTAGATTTCGTAGGACAAGCCTGTGTTAAATGTCAAAAGTAGATAGCATTAGTTGGGGTATAATTTGTCAGTAGTACTGGTGACATCGTCAATAGATAATCAGTATAATTTTACTATTGACATTTCCTGCAGGGTAAGTATGGACATATTTATGTTTGTATATACCCAGCGGTAAAACTCAGAAGACCTTCTTCTAAAATATATGATACACATTCCACACTCCCTTCTATGAGAAGGGAGAAGAGAAGGTGTAACATGTTTTGTTTTGTTTTTTTACCACAGCAAAGGCAAACTCCATTAACTTGAAGGCCTTTCAGAAGCTCTGGCGAAAGAAGCAAGAATAGAAGGTCTGCTGCGCAATGACAACGCGTGTAAAAAATATATGAGTATGGAATGGAGCGAGCAGGCCTTCTATATCCAAAAGAAGGCGTACAGAGGCCTTCTAGAAGGCATCCTTACTCCTTCTAGCTCCCGCTGGGTATCTAGTATATATTTATATATATTCAATTAATTAATCTTAAGGCTAACAAAGAAATCGCACAACACAGAATTATATTAAAATCTTTGTGTTTAGCTGGCCTTTTCGCAGCTTTGTTTTTTGTCGCCAACTGTCATTTTATTTTAGTTTTCAAATGTTTTCTTGTTTATTTTTTTTTTTATTTCGCTTTTTTTCTTATAAATACCGAGACAATTTAAAAATTATATCGTTTATTGATTTGCAGAGGAAATTCGATATCTTAGTTATTGTCTTTGGCTGGTTCGTCTGTGGCACAATGTTTTCTTTAAAACAAATCACGAAGATGCAAATGAAGGAAGCAAAAATAGTGCAAGCTTTATTTGAAAAATTGTTCCTCAAAAATTGTCATTGCGTTTTTTGTTTCATATACTTACATACATAGATACATATGTATGTATGTGTGTACAATGCACATCCCTATAGGAACTCAAACCCATTTGTAAGTAACTTCAAACTGGTTTTTTAATAACCACAACTGGTTGATTAAGTGACTTTTTTCCTTGTCGCCGACTGACTATTTTAACATAGGCATGTCATAGGCGGCAGTCAATTGGCCATCTCTGCATGACTTTTAAATTGACTACTAACTACTTATTTTTCAACCAATTTGTAGTTAATTAATATTATAGCAAAAAAAAAAAAGATATATGTACTATATTTATATTATATATATTATATATATATACATATATGTATATATTCATATATACCTATATAAATATATAAATACGAGTACATATGTATGTATATGTCTATATAAATATTTATTATTATTATATTCACTAAAAATAAAAATTCGTACATACATACATATATACATATGTAAATAGCCATACATACGAACCGCTCATGGAACATATTATTGAAATTATTTAGTTTTTTTTTTCAACACAAACATTTGGCATTTGATTTCATGACATGCTTCTTTTGATTTTTTTATTTTCTTTTCATTTACTTATTTTGCTTTTATTTATTTCTTACGTTTTTTTCTATTCAATATGTTTGGTTGATATCTCCATGAGATTTAAACCAATTTGTAGTCACTTGAAAAATAATTAATTTATAAGTTAGTGTTTTTTCTCAACTGATTATTTTATTTACTACAGGGATTGCGGTATGTAGCAAGCTCATTTACTTGAATAACCTCATAACTCCAAAAAAAACTATAGTTTTACAGAAATTGTTAAAATAAAGTTTTTAATTTACACACAACCTAATTGAAAAAGAAAAATTAATTTTAACCAAACACAAAATTGTTTCACTACATAAATAACAAGATGAGCTGCAAAAAAAATATAGTAAAATAAGTATTGGGCGTGTTCGCGGCGCGCCTACTTTTTCAAGTGCAACATTTTGTAGTTACGTAGGTGTGTGCTCCATAAGAATCGAATCAATAGAACTTCGTGGAGATTAGATAATAATAAATTTTAAAAGCTACCCTATTAGGTTTCCATACAGCAAAGGTGAAAAGACACCCTATTGTTTTCGCTACTCCGTCCGTCCGTCCGTCCGTCAGGATGATTGTCTGTCTGTCACAGGCTGTCTTCTAGAGAACCATAAGAGCTACGGACCTGAAACTTTCACAGAATATCTAAACGTTGGCAGTTAAATATTAAAGTGTATTTTAAAGCGAGTAGTGAAAAATATTGAAATCCTAACCTAATATACAGACAATTATTTATGTATAGACGCTTTCAATTTTCAAACTCAACAATTAACACCAAAATTTAAAAAGAAAAAATAAAGGGTATTCTATAAGTTGATGTAATTTTAACAACTTGCTGTATCTATCTTGGAAACCGTAAGCGGGGAAATTCTTGAAATATTCAAAAATGCTAAAACTAAAAAATCCCAAAATTAAAAAAATGTTGGATCGAAAAATCGCCAAAATGAAAAAACGCTTAAATGAAAAATATCACAAGATATAGTATAAATCGCTAAAAATAAAAAAATCACCAGAAGTAAAAAGGCCGGCAAAAAACTAAAAAAAATCGCCAAAAACCAAAAAAAAACTCAAAAAAAAACCAAAAACGCCAAACTAAAAAAGCCGCTTAAACTGAAAATATATGTATAATGAAAAAAAAAATTACCAAAAACTGGAAAAAACCACCAACACGGTAAAACGCTTCAAAACTAAAAAACATCAATGCTAAAAGAAATCGCCAAAACCGATAAAAATTGCTTATAACTGAAAAAATCGCCAAACAGAAAAAACATGCGGCGTACGGAACCCTTTGTGTGTGAGTCAAAGTCACATTTTAATGAATTTATTTTACACTCTCAGACAAAAAGCAAAATATTTTTAAACACAGGGTAACAAACAAACAATGGCGGAGTTGGGCCTGGGTCTGGGCCTAACGAGCTGCATAATTTTAAGGGCATCAAATTTAAAGGTAAATAAAATATTGTTACTGCAATGAAAATTCGAAAATTGATTTGGCTCTGTTTTAAAGTGTGTTTTTTTAGAGTGTCCCAATTTTGAGTTGGCATCACTACTATATTTGAGCACACATTTAACAGCTGATAGTTGCGGACAGCTGATTGTCGCATTTGGAGTGCGGAGAATTCACAAGCTTTTCATGAAATACCATTATATCCACAGATTGTTATTATTTGGTGCGCCTTATGGGCTGGGGGAGTCATTTGCCAATATGTCTTCAAAAACGATGATGGTAAGAATGTTGCTGTCAATGGTAAAGGGTATAGGAACATGATTCGAAATTTTTTCGTACCTCAATTACATGGCATTAATCGTGCTGATATGTGGTTCCAACAGGACGGAGCCACGTGCCACACAGCGCTCGTTACAATTGACCTACTCAAAGAAACTTTTGATGAAAAATTAATATCACGTAATGGCCCAATTAATTGGCCACCAAGATCGTGTGATTTAACCCCATTGGATTATTTTATTTGGGGTTATGTTAAGTCACTTGTCTACGTCGATAAACGTCAAGCAATTGGACACCTGGAAATCAACATTTGAAGAGTCATCGGCGACATACGGCCGCAAATAATGCGAAAAGTTTTTGAAAATTGGTGTTCCAGATTGCGCCTTCTGCGCGCCAGTCGTGGCGGCCACATGACAGAAATCATATTAATTATCATTAATTTCATAAAAATTTCTTTCCAATAAAGCCCGTTTCATTGATATTAAAAATATATTTCCTTGTTTTATTATGATTTAAGCTTGTGTCACTCTATAAAAGACACCCTTTACTTTAAACAAATGCCAAGTTTCTGTTTAATTAATGAAAACTAAGATTGATGAGGCACTGCTTTGAATTGGCCAAAAAATTGGAATTCAGAAAATGTATTATGTATGCGTAAATAAAGAAAAAAAAAATAATTTAACTTTATTTAAAAATTATTCAGGGGTGTTCTGTAAACCGCTCGTTTTGAAATCGTTCGATTTCTAATTTCGAAAACAGTGTCCTGCTGATAGGACGACTTAGTGCATTCAAAGTTAGGCTCGTATAAAATATATTAAACATGTAAGACACTAAAACCAATTAAAAAGCTGCAATAAGTCACCTTTTCAATTGAGCCCTTTCCTGGAAATTAAGCGATATCAAAACGTGCGATTCACAGAACACCTCCGATTATTTTATTTATTATATTATTTGTAATAAAAAAAAATATTTTAGATAATGCACGGTATGTATGTATGTAAGTATGGTGCAATTTAAATAGAATTGTATAAATAATTTTACACTTTATATACAAATAACTTGATTCACTGAAACAAATTGTTTTATAATAAATTATAGAATGCAATTTTATATTCATAAATAAAATTTACATTTAAAATATATAATATACTTGACGGTGATTACAGTGTAAAATAGCGACCGGCCAACTACAATAAATATGTATATGGGGTGTTTCATACTTTACTTCAACATTTATATGAAATTTTATTAAAATAATTTTTAATAAATTATAGAAGTTTTTTGTTCAAATTAAATTATTTACATACAAAAGTATATTTATAACAATATTTAAGTTTAGCAATTGAAGTTTTGAATTTTTTTTTTTTCGAGAAATGAAAATGTTTAAATCAAATACAATGAATCAAAACAATTCACATATTCCATTTGCAATAAAAGTTGCACGTATAACCCTACGTCTACACCTGATATATTTTTATCATAACAAAAGTCAAATTTTATATTGAAAAATATTTTTTTTTATGTTAGCTCTTTTTTCTGTATGGAATTTGAAATTTTGTCATGATAAAAATATATCAGGTGTAGACGTAGGGTAAAGCAGAAATCTACATCAATTGACACCATACACAAAGAACGCTGATGAAAACAGCTAGTTGTTCCGTTCTACTATGTGTTTGTCAGAATATTTACAATTAACTTTGGTGTTATTTGTTAATTATTAAAATTATCACATGTAATTTGGCTTACAAAGTGATACGAACCTTAGCCTGATCAAAACATAAATATAGTAACAAATCAATTTCGAACAATAATAATTAAAATTAAGTATTTTAATTGATGTTTAAATTAAATTTCAGTTAATTTTTTCATCAAGTCTCTCTTAATTGAATTTTTAAAATATTTCCATAAAATTTTTTCTGTTTATTAAGAAAAAAAAGTTGAAATTAAGTTTTTAGTTTATGTAATATATATTTATGATTTTCATAATACATGAATAAAACCTAAGTAATAATTAATAATTAATAATTGTATCTGGGTTTTTTCTTCTTCTCTATTGAATTTTAATCGTTTTGCGAACCCTAAAATCTTTAAGCTCTGTTAAAGTTGTCGCCGTCAGTTTGTCCATACAATGCACGCACATTTGCAATACTTTTATTATCTAGTAATCTATATATATAGTTATTTTGATAAAATATGTTATTGTTGGTATTGCATTCCGAGTGGTTCGAAATTTAATACTGGCAATAATAAATAAATAATGTTGATGTTGTGTTATTAAATAATAAAGTCATAATCAATAAATAGAGACAATACAAAAGTTATAACCATCAAATGTATGCCAACTGAATGGTGTATCGTCAAAAGAAGTGGAAAAGGCTGTACAAACTGTAGGCTTATGTGGGGGTCTATATGAAAGTTAAAATTAACCATAACTTTTTATAATGTTTTTTTTTTTAATTTAATTATTCTTAGAATATCTTAATGGTTGCGCACAGTTTTTTAAGAAAACACAATTGCTAAAGTTTTTTTAAATTAATTGTCTGCTCAATAAAACGCTATTTTTTTATTAATTTTTTAATTGGTTTCGTATTTCTTTTATTTTTTATTAAATTTTTAATTGAATGCGCTGTTATTTTAAAACAGTTGTATGAAATGATTTTAAGGAATAATATTACAAAATAATAATTTAAAATAAATAATAAAAATAATAATAAAAGTTATCAGATATCCACTTTAGTTTCTACACTGAAAAAAAAACTACTTGATTTTTAAGTAGAACATTTGCAACTGCACAAAATCTAACAGATTTCAATTAAAGTCTTTATTTAAATCTATCTCGTTTACAGCAAGTTTTTTGACATTTATCAAGATTTTTAATCTAAAACAAAACCCGTTAACTGAAAATTTTCCAAGACTACAACCAAACAACTGCAGTGTAGCCAAGTTACACACTTTTTTTACATGTACACAGGCTGACTTTTTAGTAAAAGTTTGAAGAAAAAAAACCATAGTTGCATCACTAAGTTCTACTAGATTTTGTATTTTAAAGCAAATCTTCTAGATTTTGACCGAAATCTCAAAAGTAATAGATTTTGATCACTATCAATTTCGATGTAAATTATAAAATGTCAAAAAAAATTTGGAAAAAAGCATTTTCAAATATTAAACTTTTCAGAAAAATTGCGTTTGCATTAGAGGGAATATATCTTTTTTTTTGCATTATGTCACTGAATTTGGCAGCTTTTGGCCAAAAATTCCGAAAAATTACATACATTTTCGAAATTTTAGCAATTTTGAGGCACTAGATGCAGTTTGTTTGGGGTTAGTTTATTTTACTCTTTGTTTCTCCTGGTCTATAATTACAATTATGCCAATAACATGACAACTAAAACTCTATTGGCTTTCGATATATAGGGCTGAGAAAAAATTCTTACGAAAAATGAAGTTTGTGCCAAAGTATATAAAATCCAAACAGCAGCTAAACTACGAGTAGTAAGTCCCAAAGGGGGATTTGTTAGTTCCAAAGTATAAATGAAGTCATAAAATCCGAATAGCAGCTAAACTAGTAAGTTCAAAAAGGGGATTTGTTAGTTCCTATAGGTTAGGTTAGGAAGGGTAATGGACTTGGAATATTACTTGATGCAAAACTGAATTTCGTACAACATATAACCATGGCTGTAAATATATCTCGTAGCGTTCTCGCTTTTATTAAAAGATGGGCAAAGGAATTTGACGAACCCTTTATCACAAAAAGTCTTTACACGTCGCTTGTTAGGCCAATATTAGAATACGGCAGCATTGTTTGGGACCCGATCTATAACATACACAATGATCGTATAGAATCCGTTCAAAAACAGTTTCTCATCTTCTGCCTAAAAAACGTTTATAGAAATCATTTGGCACTACCATCTTACTCATCGAGATTAGCAGAAATTAATTTACCTACTTTAAAAAGCCGAAGAACAATGCTTAACATATATTTTATTGTCAACCTTATAAATGGCAACATCAATTCTGAGTTTTTGCTGAATAACGTAACTTTTAATATTCCCCGACGCTCGTTACGCTATTATGACCCACTTTATATTGCCGCTTGCCGAACTAACTATGCTATGGCTGATCCGATGAGAAAATTATGCAGCTGTATCAACGAAATGTATCACTTTATTGACTTTTCTTTGAATGTTAATATTATAAAATGCAATATCATATCTTTTTTAAATCAATAATGTAATTTATACATAATCTATTCTTCAATATTAAATAGTCTGTAAGGAATTATCCATAGACTTGTTTTAAATAATAATAATAATAATAATAATAATAATAATAAAGGGTAGTGCTAAAAACGTACCTCCCTCCACTCGGAGGCCCAATTGGGTTCATTCTGATTCCCTACTATCCGTGCTCTGTGGCTGAGTTGTAGGTCCAGAGGTTGGGGGTTCGATTCCCGCTATTGACCCTGGATGTTTTCTGCAGACAAGCTTTATCGCTTAGCAGTTTTTGTTTGTTAAAAGAAAAAATAAGCCACTAAATTCCCATGATGAAGCTCCTGATGTCCTCTAGTTTACACTTCCCGATATCATTAATGCTCTCATGGAAACGTCAGCTAAGCCTATGACGTTGCAGCTAAGGGCAGTGAGAGATAATATATTCAATGGTTTCTGGTTCCTCTTCATCCCCGCGCATCCTACAGAAATCTGGGGTTACAGTTTCACAAATGCTGGTTCTTGCTCTTATAAGCACTTCGAGAAATTAAACATGAGAAGAAGTTTGCACGCGCTGACTTCAAAAATTTGTGCAACGTGTTCTCAGAAGTTATTGCAGTAATTATCTCCACTCGAACGGATGTACATATTTGCTCGTAATGCCGGCCATACACTACACAAGTTCACTGCACAAGTTTGGCACTGTACAGTGCGTTTGTGTAGTGTGCTATTTACGCAGTGAACTGCGTAAATGTTAAAATGATTTTGATATTTGCTCAAGTTTGAAAACTGTACAGTGAACTTGTGTACTGTATGTTGCAAACACTCAGTTGTGTCGTGATTTTTTAAGAGTTCACAACAAGAAATGAGCGCAGAACAAATATTCTGAACAGAATTTCTAGAAAGAATCACCAGCATTATGGCGAATTAAAATAAAAAATCCACTGTTTACTTGTGTAGTGTGTGTAACAAGCTTAGTTTACGCACTGAACTTGTGTGATGTATGGCTGGCATAAGTGTCTATATTGCGCTGATAATATTATATTGAACGGCCCAAAGCACTCAGCGAATAGATACACATATGTACGACTTCAGATTCCGCTAACTACATCTGTCGCCTTGTGGGAAGTTACTTATTTTGGAGATGGCAGCAGCATCACAATCAGCTGATGTTCACACTTATCGGGAAAAAAAGGTGAAAATGGTGCACAAAATTAGAAAATGGTATAGACACAAGAACAACTCAAACATTGGCGTTCACAATTTTAGGGAAAGGGAACACATTTCACATGAACTTTTATTCCCGTTAGGGCTGAAGCCACTTTCAAATATTTCACATTTATTAAATAAAATACTCTTTCAAACCGTAATTTTACTACGTAAAAATATAAAAAGATATCAATTTATTTCTTTACAAGAATTTCGGTTAAATAATATGAAATGATTGTAATAGTGTTTTCACACTGACATGGTTTTTGATAAAAGTTGGTTTTAACGTTAAAACCAACTATTAAAATCTGGTTTTACCGTAGAAAATGATTTGATGATTTGCTAAGACCAACTTAAAACCATTTTTGAATTGATTGTAAGTAGTTCTTGTGAAATGCAACCTTGTTTTCGCTGTGCTAAATTTTAGTGCTGCCAAGTTAAAATTACCCAAACAGCTGATAATGTTTATGCCAGTAAATAAGAATAGATACCGATTGAGAGATTTTCAACTTCAAAATGGAAGCAGCCGCAACAATAATAAAAAAAAATACGGAAAAAAGAATCTTTCATTGGAGTCTAGAAAGTGAAAATAGACGATACGACTGACATTCATCTGCCTATAAAAAAGTTTTAGCTTGTAATGTGTTTGTGCATTGTTGTATGTATAATAACTTTATTTCCAAGCACTTCTTCACTTTGTATAAGTAGTTGCATACTTTTAAAGTGTTTATTTACAAAATATTAAAAATTTCCATTTTAGAGCACATTGTAAAATTTCTGAGTTTTTTATGTATGTACAGTTTGTCAAATAAGTGTTATAAAAAGCATAAAATAATACAGCAACAAATACATTTATCTCAACAGGATGTTTTATTTTATTTTAACAAAGTTATTGGACAGTCTGTGACTTAAAAACGAAATTAATCAAACTTGCAGTGTGAACGCAAAATCAGCTGTTTATGGTTTTCACTTTAGGTCGGAAAACACTATTAGTTCTGCATTTTTGTATTATATTGGCAGCACTGTATTTGCTCATAGTCGGATCACAACAACACAATCAGCATGGACAACAACCTGCCGCCAAGTTGTCTTGCTGTCCTCAAAGTAATCATTCCCATATAAACATGTCGCTCATTTACTCAAACAATGTCATAACTAAAAAAACTGATTTTATGATTTAATAATGCAGAATTAATCCTCTTATCGTTCTTTATATTGTGTAACAATTTCATAATAAGAAAAAAAAATAAAAAAATTTTTCTCGATAAGTTGTGTGTAAATGGAAAACTTTAACCTCGTTTTCTGGGAAACTAGTCGTTTTGAGTTATAATGTTCTTTAAAACAAATGAGAGATAAGTATTTTATTTTTGACATATTGAAGTCGGTAGCTTGCTGCGGTGAATGTGCTTAAAGCTTGATTCGTTCGTTCGTTCATATGCGACACAACTCTATTTTTTTGTGTCTTCCTTAAAAGAAACTCCAACGCTAAAAACATTATATTTTCTTTTTTGTATGTTTTATACCCTTTAACATCTGAATTAACGATATTTGCATAAAAGCAGGGAATGTTTCAGGCAAATATGCATATTGTATGTAAGTAAGTATTATTGTATTCGCACGTATTGAAATGTTTGTGCATTAACAAAATCAGCGTGAATAAAACTCCCACATAAACATTTATCAATGTGCAGTGGGGAATGAACATACATACATACATACATATGTTTGAATTAAATATTGCAGAGGTGTGCCAAGAAGTCGTCAAGTGATACTAAACAAATTACTTTGATAATTAATGACATTGTACAACACAACAAATTATGTACAAGTTTCTGTTAATTGATTCTGGTAGAGGAGGCCAAAAAAATATCGCGTTTTTCATTTTAATCTGAAACTGTTATAAGAAAGGATCTATTACCACTTAATCCTCTTAGGAAACCAGAAAACCCTTGCATTTCAGGTATAGCTTGCAAATAATCAGTTATAGCTTTTATATAATCCTAAGAGTAAAGTTTTTAAATGTTTGTGTTTTTTAAGCCCGATAGAACTTACAAAAAGCTTAAGCTTAAATTAGACGTGACATAGCCATAATGTCATAGCCATAACAAAACCGAAATTCAATTGGTTTCTACGGTGAGAGTTATGGCGTTATGGCGAGTCACCTATAAATCAGTCTTGAATTCATGCAATTTTTAGGCGATTTTTTATCGGAAAATTGTGTTCAGCTATGAAGCTCATGTCAGGTTAAACGAATATGGAGTGCAAGCCATCCACAACATATGCAATAGACTCCATTGCGTCCAGAAAAAAGCACCGTTTGGTGCAGTTTATAAAATGAAGGCGGAGATCGCATTGCGCTCATTCCAGATCGTAACCGCACTATGATTTATGATTTTTATAGGCATTTTTAAAAATGCAGGGAATTGTCAAATCGTCTGCTTTTTGTATGTATCTTACTTCGTAACTCCGTAAATTTTAGACCCATTTAAAAATTTTTTTTTCTGAGGTGTAAGCTTGGTCCGACTAATAAAAAAGAGAGCGAAAATACGCCCAATACTTTAACTTAACCCATTGCTAAGAAACTTAGCACACACGTTGAACTCTCCCAATGACACAATATCGGGTAAAAACCAATGGGCGGAGCCATGCCCATTAAAAGTTAATATTATATTTCAAATGCTCCTTTTTTAACCGATTCTTATCAAATTAGATATACATTCTGAAGCATGAAAGTGGCACGATCTTGCATTTTGTAAAGTAGGCGGTGACACGCCTATTAAAGTTTCGTTTTATATTAAATGTACTTTTATTTATGCGATTGCCACGGAACTTAACAAACAGTTGGGCTCTTGGAATGACATAATATTATGTTTACAAAAGTGGGAGGCGGTACGCCCATTAAAACCTAATATTATATTTTTTAGAGCAACGGTCTATTAAAAAATCGTTAATGCAGTAACTGCTTCAACTAAAAGGATCCTCCTACACATTGCTATATTACTCTCTATTCTTAACTAAATGTTTCTTAAATAACACAAACTTAACATTAAAAGTTGCAAGTCTTAGTTTTAATTGACAAGTTCTATCTATCACGTTGTATTGCTGCTACAAAGCTCATCGATACGTGCCTCAGTTTTGCCGCTACGTTTTGACACATTTCATAAGGAAAAATAAAAAAGTTAAAAGACTTTTGGCAGCAGAACTTTTTTTTTTGTGTATATAAATACATACATATTTGCAGGATTTCTTTTTAGTTTATTTGTAGGCATGTACGCTGCTGCTCAAAAATACAATAAAATGTAAGTACTTGTGGTACAAAAAAAAAACTTGAGCTTTTATTTGATTGTCATGTGCAGTTGGTTCGAATTTAAGCGAAACAATACTGTAGGAATTTCTTTTATAGGAATAATGAAAAAAGGAAAAGAAATGTTAAGTACACAAGTACAGGATAATAAAATAAATACACGTTTGAATAGTTTTCAAACAATAAATAAATAAAATAAAAACAACAAATCAAAAAAAAAAAAAAATCATATAGAGTAAAACAGATAAGTATAGTTTTAAAGCTTAAACATTTTATATAAACACTAGCTGACCCCGGTCCGCGTTGCTGGCCCTAAGCAAACATTAGTGTTGTATATGGCATTGGTGGTACAATATGAAAATTGGATTTTGCCCACGAATAAACTAAATATTGCGCCATCTGCCGGACGAACTTCAAACTACACAGAAACGCTCCTCACGCCCCATAGAGCATGTATACAATGTTTGGTCGAAATCGGTGCAGTAGTTCTTGAGTTACGGTGCAAAAACACAAAAAAAAAACTAAATATTGGGCCATCTGTTGGACGAACTTCAAACTACACAGAAACACTACTCACGCCCTGTAGAGCATGTATATGAAGTTTGGTCAAAATCGGTTCAGTAGTTCTTGAGTTACGGTGCAAAAGCACAAAAAAACCTAAAAATTGCGCCATCCGTCGGACGAATCACTATTTCTGAAAGGGGCGTAGCATTTATCGGGGTAGAATATATATAAAAACACGCGCCGGTCTTTTACAAATATTTTGTGGGGTGAAAGGCAAAAATCTGTTGGGGCATTGAAGAGTTCACCTATAACAAATAAACGTGTTTTTGTATTATATATAATAAGATAAGATATACATGTTTAGTGATTCAAACCATACATGCCCAAAGTAGCACCAGAGTGCCGAACATCAATACACATACGCTAATACATTTCTCTTCGTATTTCTCTCGGTGGCCAGCTCTGATTTAAACTGAAGGAAACAGTCCAAGAACACCTGCATGGTTTTCATAACTAAAAATTTATTCGAAGGGCTGCGAAAGGCCGGTTCTTCGATATCGTCAAAGTTCGACTTCGCATACACTTACATTCAAAGCAAAACAAATTTAAATTTATTTATTTTTGTTTTGAATGTAAGTGCGAAACAAGTCGAACATTGTCGACATCGATAAACCCATTTTCATGATTGGACTATATAGATTTTTAACAATGAAGACTAGTAATGGAAAACTACAGATATACATATGACGAAATCGATATTTTCAGATCGTACGGCCTGGTTTAAACTCTGCCATCGAATATTTGATAGTCGCTAACAAAGGCGTAGACTGTCCTGGGGTAGAAGTATTGGTTGTACTCACACTTTTCAAATAAAATGATTGAATTAACGGTGACCAATTTGTTCCCTTTTTGCCCATTCACTGCGATTGTTTATTTTTAATGGCTCCAGACAAAAAACAAATACTGAACGACGTGGAATCTTAAAACTTAAAACACATGTTTTATAAGGTTGCCACCTTTCAACAAAGCAAATTTTTTTCAAACTACTAGCGACATCTTTACTTCAGATTGGCTAGTTTTACGCCCACCCTCGTATGTATATACATGTGTATTTACCAACTTTCAACAAGAAGTTTTTGTTTTCTGCTTGCAGCTCCAGTCATAACTTTTATTGAGTGTGACTTGTGAGCCTTTTCTTTTCAATATTTTCACGAAGTTATGTGATACGATCTCTTCCAGGTCATGTCTTCTTACTTTATTAATAAAAATTAAAAAAAAACAACTAAATACATCTAATAACTAAAATAATTTAAGCACTACGTTTATCTTTTACATCGGATGTCACCTGTTTTCCTTTGTTACAGCTGGGGCAGATTAAAATAAATAAATTGTGGACACTTTAGCACAGTAGTTCTCAACTTTTTTTTTGGTGCAGCAAAATTTAAACGATTTAAAAATTTGGCGGCGCAAAAGAAAAAGATAAGTTTAAGAATTATTTAGCTACCTTTAAGACACTGCGTAAAATAGTCTATGATAATAATTTTAAATATGCGAAATAAAATAATTTGTACTAAAGAAATGAAAGAATATTTATGGAGGGATTAATTGCAAGTTAATAATGAGAATTCTTTTAATGTGAAATTGAAGTTTCATATTTTTCGATAATTTCATTTAAATTTATATAAAAATGACAATGCTACTCTCATATCGTCTTCTGGATTTAACAATCTTTATCTTTTTTTAGTTTTAATGTTGGTTAATGCTGAAGATCGGAATTCACACAAATAAGATGTGGAAAATTGTATTACATGTTTAAAGTTTTGTTTTGTATATCATTGAATAATGGCATCTAATGTTAATCCAAAATGAAGTAATTGATTCTTCTGAATGTTTTAACATTAAAATTAAATGTATTGTGTTGTTTAATTAATAACATCTTATTGATTTTTTTTATAGAAAACATTCGTAACAATATGAACATAATTATATATCTAAAATCTAGCCTCACACTTCTAGAATTTCAGTGTTGGCACAGTGGTTGAGAATCGCTGCTTTAGCATACGAACAGTAGACATGCTTGAGAAAATATTCAACATTTTTTGCCAAAACTTATATAAAAATCAAGTACTCGTAGAATAAATTTACCAAACATGCCAAGCATTCTAAGCAGTCTATTCTACAATTATGTCCCTGGAACTGGACCCTGGTGTAAGTTTTTGAAGCACAAAATTTTGTGATTCTTATGATATTTGTGTTGAAAAAATATCTATAGGCGACTAACTTGGGAATATTTGGCAACGAATTAAAATATCTGTCCCATCCTTTCAGACATCTTAGAGAGCGCCTTGACAGACTGTACTGCTTCCAGAAAGATTGAATTGCTTGGATATCTAGTCCTATAATAGGTATACGAGACGAGCAGCAAGTTTAACTTTTCAAAGGGAAGAAGTTATCATATTGCTCAGGAGCGGCAAAATAAGATAAAGGAAGCGTATACAATTTTTGGGAGAAGTTCATTCAATCAAGTCAATAAATCATATATTTAAACAAAAATTTAAATTATTCAATTCCTTGTTTAATTGATTACTTGTATCGTAGTAAAATGGGGGAAAATTTTTCTTTGTAACAAAAAATTTAAAGCAACAAACCAAAAAGGTTTATTATATAAAATATAATTATATATAATATATGTAATTCTGCCAAAAAAAACCGACTTAAATGCAAAGATCTAATGGAACATTTTCGAAAAATGTTTATGGGATATTAAATTTAATTTTTAATGAGCGTGCCTCCGCCCATTTTTAAAATGCAAGAGTTTGTGTTTTTAAGAGTTCAAGGTGTGTGCCTTGCGTAAAACTTGGTTAAGTAAAAGCACGTGAAATATGATATTAAAATTTAGTAGGCGTGCCCGCCCACTTTTTTGAATGCAAGATTGTGCCTTTTTTAAGCTTAGCGTGTGTGCCAAGTTTCGTAAAAATCGGTAAAATAGAAGCATGCGATATATGAGATTAAGTTTTATTGGGCGTGGTTCCGCCCATTTTTTCCACTTTCAAATTGAGTAATTACAAGAACCAAAAGTGTTTGAGAGCTTTCGCCGCAATCAAATAAGTAGAATATCATAAAATTAAGTAAACAAATTTTTGGGCATATCTCCGACCACTTCGACCAATGGGAAGCTATGCCCTCTCAGCCAAAAAAAGAATTTTTAAAATCGGTCTAAAACATACCGAGTTGTGAAGTAACACCGCCAATAAAAAAATAGAGACGAATTGATAACCTCCTCCTGTTTTTGAAGTCGGTTGTTAAAAAACCAATGGCAAGACTGTTAGAAACTAGTGATAGTCAATTTGAGCTTTTATTATAAAAAGCTTTCAATAAAATGCTGATACGATGAATAAAATTAGTTCGCGAATTCTATTTGCATAAGAAACTAAATGACGAAAAACATTTATCTGCGATCGTAAATAACCAATTTTCGTAAAAAAAAAAACAAATTTAAACATATATTTCGCTTAACATTTTTTTTTGCGGTTATGGTCCCATATTTGCGCTATTTTTATGTAATTCATTTTTTCTCTGTAAAGCAAACTGTCCCGACTTTGGTTTATTTAAACTTTATATGGGTTGTGTGCAAGATAATCTCTGTCTATATCTATTTATTTGTCTTTGTTTATTATTTTTTATTGTTTTGCAAACATGATATTTGTTTGTACGTATTCTAACGTCATGTTTGTTTAATGTCTAATGCATCTACGAAAAAGACGAGGAGATGGAATTGATGATGTACAACATTTAACATAAAATGCTACATGCTACAACACCAAAATATTATTGACAAGGCACGTGCAAATCTGCTTGTACATTTTACTTTTTTTTGGCTTGTTACATGCTTTTCTTTTTAGCTGGTTATTTATTATCTAGCTGCTGTTTGTTTTCATTCTTAATCTTGTGTGCGTGTGTGTGCATTTTTAATACCCTACAACTGCATAATGATTTTATTAAGTGGTTAATTATGCTTGCACTTCGATTTGATGTTTTAAGGAGGAACAACATTTTTTTAATTGTCGCATTTAAGAAAGTGATTTCCAGAATTTTACACCCAAATTTTTCCCAAGAACAACATGATTGAGAAACTAAACATGAAATTGATAACATACGAGCTTTTGAAAGTTTATTAACCGGCCTTTTAGTTAAAGGTCTTTAATATGTTTATTAGCCGCATTTTACAAGGAAGTTTACACGTTTCTCTTTCCCTAATATCTGCTTAAAGCATTCAGGGTAATCATTTCTTTGGCCTGAGAGAACTCTGCAAGTCAGTATCGCTTATGAGTTACATATATACAGAGTTCAGTAGAATAATTGGAATGAAGATATGGGCATTTCTTCGAGAAATTCCACCTTTTTGTCGCGTGCGACAGCAAACAATTAACCTTGTATTTCTGAACAACGTGACTCGATTTTTCTTAAAATTTTACCTAACACAGAGCTGCAGACGGCCTACACTAATATATAAAGAAGTAAAAAAAAGTTTAGTTTTCTTTGCAAAAACAATCATATTTGCTTGGTGTCGCACGCTACAAAAAGTTGACATTCCTGCGGAAAGGGCCATATGTTATATGTAACGATAATAAAATCTTTAAAATTAGAAAAAAAATTAATTGAAAACTTTTATTTATTATGCCCAATTAATAAAACAAATTATTGAAGCCATGTTCGAATTTTCGAACATAAGTAAACTTTAATATAAGGAAGAGATTTTATAACGATCTCAAAATTAATGCATCGCCTTAAACAAATAAAACACTCAAAACTTTTTTTAAACACAATATTTTAGTTCAAACTTGCAAGTCAAATTAGATTTTGAAACTTGTTCTTAAGGATTTTTTTAATTGTCTCATGTTAAAGATTCCTGAAAGCTGTAGAAAAATTTTGGAAAGGACTAGAAACATTGTAGAGCAAAAATTTCTAATTATATTTACATTTTTGAACATACATAAACATTTATATTTATTTTATTAGAAAGTTAAATCAAATTATTTCAGCTTTTTTTCGAAATTTCGAACATCGGAAAAACCATGAAAATCTGATGTGATATATTTCTAATCTATTATAATTTATTATGTCGCAACGATAACAAAAAGCTAAAGCAAATATCTTCGAATTTTCGAACATTAGAAACCTAGGAAAATTTGTTATAAGATTGCCGAAACTAATTTTGTGTGGCTTTTAGAAGTATAATTAAAATATCTATGTGTGAACTTTCGAACATAATAGAACTAAATCGAATTTTCAAATCAAATTAGATTTTGAAACTCGTGCTGGGAATTTTTTTTATTTTCCATGTTAAGGATTCGGAAAGATTAGAAACTGGCAATAGAACATATATTTCGAATTATGTTCATATTTTTGCTCATCGTATGTGCGCTTATTTTATTAGAAAGTTAAGTAGCTATTTTTTTAAATCAAATAATTAAAAATTTTATTCATCTTATTCAATTCTTTATTATTTCGAGTTATATAAAAACAAATTATTTAAGCTATATTCGAAATTTCGAATATGGAAAAAAACATAAAAATCGGATGTAAAATCTTTCTAACTCTAACTTATTGTATGGCATCATTAAAAAATAATTCAAAGATCATAAAATTTTCGAACAAAAGAAAATAATGAGAATTTATTATAAAATATTCGAAACTTTAAGTTGTTATATCTAAATCCGGATTTATGGTTAAAAAACCGGTTTTTTTACCTTTGCGCACTTATAAGCCTGTACCTTTTTTGATAACGATCCGATTTTCAATTTCTTACTAGATTTGGAAAGAAGAAACTGAGATCTTACGAATGATATATAATTTCGTTAAGAAAACTTGAGAAATTTTGGTGTTATTGTCCAGCAAACACAAATTTTGTAGATTTTTCAAAAATTTCTCAACTTTGGTGACGTTTTTATACACTATTTTATTAAGAAACTATAATACTATTGAATTTATTCAAAAAGTACATTTAGTTACGATTACAATGCATATTTGGGGTTATTCGAAACCTTAATTTGTTATATCTATTATAAAAAAGAATAACTAGATATCGAATATAAATTATTTGCTGGGTTTTGTATACGTTTCTAAATCTACTACGCTTATCTTTCTTTTGTGATTTTCAAAAATATTATTATTTGTGAATTGTCAAATGGTTTTTGAAAGTCTGAGCATAAGATAAGAGGTTTGTGACTATTCAGAATGTCTGGTTGAAGTCTACTGATGATTTGTTACAGCAACAATGAAATGCATATAGACAACGCTGCACCACCAGCACATAAATTTAAAATTAAAATAAACTTCTGACAATATGTTGAACAATAAATTTCTTAAATTATAAAAAAGGGTAACTATTCTATATTCAAATTTTTGAACCATATAAATTTCATGTGAGTTCTTTTAAACCCTTATTTACAATGTGGCATCATTAAAAAAGTCATGCAAATATATTCGAATTTTCGAACATAGCAAAACTATAAGTTATTCAAAAATTTAATTAATGCCTTTTATAAAAATTAAAACTGTTCTATGTTCGAATTTTCGAACATAGTAAAACTTTATATATATATATATCTTTTTTTTTTTGCTGAAATGTTTTATGCTGATTTAGTCAAAGTTCGAAATTCCGAAAAAGTTTTAATTTACGCATTGAGACATAATTGTTTTATTTTATTTTTATATACTTGTTTGTTTTTTATTATTTTACATCAATAATTTTTTTTACCTTAAAGACCCAGCAAGTCGTCTTTGATTAATTCATTACTTCTATATATGTCTATATGTATGTATATAAACTTATATCTTTTTTTATATGTAAAATTTCTAAAAATCATTTTTTAGATTTATTTGCGTTTGCGATATTTAAAAAAAATCGGACACGCAATACAAAGTTTCCTTACTATCAGTCTATATATAATTGTAGTCCGTCCGTCTACAATACAAATGTATTGAATTAAGAATACGAATGGGGCATGGTGTGCTTAAATTAGACATGTATTTTTCTAATATCAGCGATGCCTAACATCCAGACATTTATTTGAGTTTGAACATTTTGTTTGCCACAGAAGCAAAAAAAAAAAATAAATAAATTCAACCTGCCAGCAAATAGATAAAATGTGTAAAAACATAAATCATTTAGAGACATTTTTGTTGCAGCAACAATAGATTGTCTCAATGTGCGATCTTTTAGTTTCAACACTGTACGAGTATTATTTGTAAGATATAAGATTAACAATAATTGTGTTGAGCGTGTGGTTACAATATATGTTGTATGTTGTATCTATTTAGTGTACATGGAAAATAAAACTTACAGTTTAAGGCCGTATTAAAGTTGTCTAGACTTCAGCACTTAATTTGATTTCTTAATGAAGTGTTGTTTAAAAAAGTTCCCATTGACTTACCTGGAAATATAGAATATATAAAGGATATTATTTTCAAAGAACTATTTCAGAGATAGCAATTTATGGAAAATTATATAAATTTGAGTTTATTTTTCTTGCAAACGAAATATGGCGGGCCACTGCAACATTATATCTGAGGCAAAAAGGAAAACGTGCTTAAGTCGAGATAAGCTGATTTTGAGTTAATAGTACGACCGTAAACTGCATATTTGAAAATAAAAATCTCAATTAATTATTATGACTTGCGACTTATATTTTTTAAACTTCTAATCTCATTTGGAATAATAGCTTAATGTAGGTTGTACTTTAGAATATTTCAACTTATTACTTATAGTCTGTAGAACGATGGCTGCTTAAAAAAATAAAGGTTAACAGAGAATTTCCCAATTTAACTGTAAAAGAAGTAAATTTCTAAAAATCGACTTGAAAGCTTAAAAGTGCTCTCCTGCAATAACAGTAAAATATGACTTAAGCACTTTTGCCTTATTGCCATAGATGTTATATTAATTTAAAATTTTTATCTGCTATATATAGTGAATTCTTACTTATTACAAATGTTATTATTTAAACATTAATTTTTTTTGCCAAATTCAAATATAATTTCGCAAAATGTTCTTGATATTCGCTTTTCGAACATACTGTTACGTTTTTAGTCTCTTTAAAAACGCTTTTCCGTAGATTCGAAGATTTGCAATAAGTAAAAGACCCCAGTGTACTTATTAGGGTTAAGAATGATACAATCTTTATTTACTAACAATAACAACTCTATGGCAGACTCTCACAGTTGATACACTAATCAAGACTCGCTGGCTTCACTTACACATGTCTATCAGCTTCGATGCTCCCTTACTCTTCACTCGAGAGACTCCACAATAACCTCAAGTCACGACAGACTCTAACCCTCCTGTTTGTGTAAGACGTTTGAGTTAGAAATCTTGGCGTTTTTGTAATAGATTAAAGGAAACTTGTACAACTTTTATTTAATCTATTACAGAAACGCCAAGATTTTTAACTCAAACGTCTTACAAAAACAGGGGGTAACTGTCACTATAGAACAGTGGTGTCAAAAATAAAACTATAGTTGTATGTGTGAGAAAAGTTGTCTCATTCGTCTCTGAAGTACATAGGAAAAAATAAATATTTGGAACAAATGCAGTTTAGTAAAGCAGCTAAAAATAAATAAAATGGAGCCTATGTGATATAAAATTAAAAAATAAGACGAAAAAATTAAATAAAATAGTTGGCGGCGATTCATATTTTTCAAGTTATCGGGCTCTGAAATTTTCATAGGAAACTCTGAAAAATCTCAAAAAAAGAATTTTTATATAGCTTATCAGATAGTAATGTGAAAAATAAGAAAAAAAACTTAATCAAAAAAATTTGCTGCAGGCCATATTTCCCGAGTTATTGGTCTTTAAAGTTTAAATAGAAAGTGCAGTTTAGTGAAAATGCTCCAAAAAAAGTCAAAATTTCTTTTAAATACATATTAATTTCTTTCCTTAAACGTTTTACAACATCAAACACATTAAATATCGCGAAAAGCATTGGTGATCATAGATTATATATCGCATACCACTTCTTTTCTTTCACTGTATCTATAAACAAATTAATACACCCGCTACGCATGTGTTCTCGTCGCTGTCTCATCGACGACTAAATGGAAGAGAATAAGAATGTGTGTGATTTTAGTTTGCACAATTGTGCCATGAAACTGACATCATTGCTATAGAATCTATGTAAAGCACAGACTCAAATATAAACTCACTGCTGTATCACAAATCACGGACTGCGTGCGCACAACTTAATTAACGACTCACTTAATTAACAACAGACTTCTGATTAGCAACTGAACTTCTTCGCAACTGAGCTGCTTCGCAACTGACACTTGTTGGATGCGTCACCGCTTTTTATACTTCGCACAACAACCACTAGAATTTTCAAGCAAAGTCTAGACGAATCATTATTATCTTCAATGTTGTTTACAAAGCGCGTAATTAAGTTCATGTGGTAACTATGTACATACGTGTGTATATGTATACAGCATTAAGTGGTTGTTTACTTTATTTCTGCCTTTCGTTGGAATTGTCAGGCATGTATGTATGTATGCATGTAGATTGTCTATTTCTTAATCAGCAGAAGCTTGTAGTTGTTGTTGGTTGTTTACGTTTAATCATGTATGTATGTGCTAGGCATGCGTATATAGTATTTGATATTATTCCGGATAATTCTTTTTTTATTGACCCTGTAGGAATATTTTCGCGTAGCAGTGACATTAACCCTGTTGGAATATTTTCGTAACAATACATAGGTATTATCGCGTGTAGTATTTAAAATAGGTTGTATTTGTTCATATTTGCAAGTGGTAAGTTCGTAACTGGGTTTGATTTTAGTTTTAAGCTAAGTTATTGTAATATTTCGAAAATTCGAAAACAACTAATATATAAAATTTTAAAGTTTTTCCACAAACTAGAATGAGATGGCATTATTTACTCTGTTAATTCAAGTTTTCTTACACAAGTTCGAATTTTCGAAAGTAAGTGCGAATTTTCGAACATACTAAAACTATTCTCTTTTTTTTTTAACATTTCTTGCAGTGTTATTTGACAACATAAGACTTAGACTTTGGAATTTTTTAAATTCTTATGCTCTAAACACATAGACCACAGCAGGCTACACAGAGAAAACAGTGCCTACTAAATACCTCATAAAATAGAACAAAATTAATAAGAAATCTCTATGGTTTTTTTTTCAATAAGGAAATCTTATTAATTTCATAGATAAAACCTTTTTGAAAAAATCAAGAAGATATCTTGTAGTTTTTATGAGGTTATCTTATTGATTTTTTCAATAAAAAAAATAAAAAATAAATTGCATCTTTATTCTCTGTACTTATGAATTTCAATTAAATTATATACATATGTATGTATGTATGTATGTAGTATATTGTAGATGTTATTTATTTATACATACATACATACACATTAGGTTATATTTTTAACTAACTTACTCACCAAGTATTGAACCAGCAAACATCTACCTGATAGACAAGCACTCTAACCAATATGCTAACAAGCAGCCTGAATAACCATTGAAATTATTGTGCAAACATTCTTATACAAAAATTAAAAAAAACATGAAAAACATGTCTATATGTCTATTTATAGAAACAAAATAACAAGACACCTCATAAAATCAAGAAGATTTCCTTAATCAATAAGTTGATTTACACATAATCATATAGGGACCTACTAAAATCAAGAAGAAAACCTTTTTAAAAAAATCAAGAAGGCAACCTAATAAAATCAATAAGAAATCCCTATAGTTTACAATTTATAAGAAAACCTAATAGAATCAAAAAGTTTTTCTCTATGGATTGTTTTTTTGTGCCAAAAATAACAGAAATTGAGTAAAGAAAGTTGTGAATAATAAGATTTCTTCTTGATTTTATGTGGTTTTCTTCTTGATAAAATTAATTAGATTTACTAAATATAAACAATAAGGAATCTCTATGAAAAAATCTTCGCTTCTTTCTGCTGGGATACCCCTTAGCCTAAAAACGGTTCATAGAGAAAATCTTCTTGATTCTATGAGGCAGTTTTTTCTCTGTGTATATGGCTACATGACTACAAGGTTAGCCAGCTAATTAATTATTTTGAAAACGAAAGCAGCACCATAAGAACCTGATATTGAGGTATAAATACATTTTTCAGTAGTGCACTTTCAAATATTTCACATTTATAAAAATAAAGTAGTGTATTCAAAAATATAAGAACAAATCAGTTTAGTTTTTTTTTGCGAATTTTTCTACGAGTTCTTACAGGTTTAGTAATTTCTTCAATGCGATATTTTTAACATTTTTTTTCCGCAAGTTTGTTATATTTTTAATGACTTGGGCGATATATAATAAATTTTAGGACTTGCTTCCGATTTTAAGTTTCTCGCAAATTTTTGCAAATAAAAGCATCTTTTGAATGATTTAAAATTCCTGGAAGTTTTCCTGTTTTTTAAACATTATAAGACTTTATTATCTTGCTGTTCATAATTTTATGGACATTTTGGTCGTTTTCGAGATTTTTACTGAATTATTTGCATTCCTTATAGTTTTAACGATTTTTAATCACTATTTTGGCTTGTTTTAAATTTTGCAATTTTTTGCTAATTTTCGTTTTTTTCGCTTTGTAAAAATACGAGTATAATTACTTTTGTAATTCATATAAAAATTTTGTAACTCTCTTTTTTATTTTGCAATAAAAAATATTTCTTGGCAAAAATTTAATTTACATACATATTTTGCTATATTGTCAACACTGTTTGTGTTTTGTAGCCATCAAAAAGAGAAATTAGTTTAATTTGACTACAACGACAAATGTAGCACGAACAACAACTTGCCACCTGTTGCCTTGTTGCCATCAAAATAATCATTCATGTGTAGTATTTTATCCTTGACATTTTGTAGTCGGTAGCTTGCTGTGGTGAATGTGTTCAATGCTTTAGTTTTAGCAAATTTGTCACCCAAATATTATTTTTTTTGACGACAAGACTCGAATATATGTATGATCAGCAAGGATTTATTTGTGAGTTCCCATATAAAGCGCAATGACAATGTAAAATTTTTATAAAATATGAAATTTTTGTTTGGTTTTTTTGATTTATATGTACAAAATTTAGTTTAGAAAAAGTTAGATATTGTTTGACTTTGTTAGTAAACTTTTTATGGATTATTATCAACATTTTTATTTGTAGTCGTTTCATTTACAATTTTATTAAATTTATCTTGAGAAGTTAAAAGATTTGTCGACTGGTATGTGTAAACAACACAATCTTATATTTTATCATGGCTTCCATTTAAGAGCACTTAATTTAATCGTTGTTACTTTTTAGCAAACAGTTGATCATAATACAAGTAATAAAATTTAATAAAATAATTACATAAGTCGTTTGCTTAGGCTTAATGATTAAACAGAATAAGTCCGCAACTTCAGGAAAAATCGCTGTCAAATTAACAAAGCCTATAATAAAAACTACGACAGTAACTTCAAATGCTCTCTAATTTTTGTTTTATTTTCTTTTGTGCTTATTTTTCTTTGTAGTTTTGTTCACAATATGTATGAAATTTATTGAAAGTATGGTAACATGTTTGAGAGAATATTTATTTATATGTGAGAGCATAAGAAAAAAGTTCTCAAAATAAAATAGATTCTATCTATCGACTGCTTTCTGAGGCTAGTTTGTTGTGTCATTTTGTATGGAAAATGTGTTTATGCCCCAATTCTGTTTGATCATTTAGGCTTTTGTTTTGACAGTGCTTTAATAGTATGTTTCCACCGACTTTAAATCAACTAGGTTTAAGTAAATCACTTCAAAGTGTTTCCACCGAGCTTTTGAGTGATTTGTTGTTCGAATTTTCGTGCTCAATTTATGCACTTGCTTTATAAGGTGGGCGCAGCAGCTGTAATGTGAATTTTATTCACATTTGGTTGCCATTTAAAATTGATTAAATATTTTTCGAAATTGTCAATCACTATTGATGGATGACCCAGGGATGGAGTTTCTAATTTTCAAAGCAACGCAGGGTTGCATACATAAATCGAGTTCGAAAAATAGTACTTTCGACATTATTCAAAATAAATCAACCACTTTGAGGTGATTTATCCAGATGCAAAATATGGTATGGTAAATCATGTAAAAATTAACAAGATTTGCACAAATCAGCATGATTTGTATAAATCATGCCGGTGGAAACATACATTAAATCGGCTTGAGCCGGCCGTATAACTTTCACATTTTGAAATGCTCTAAAATTAGCTTAAATAAAGTTTTTTTGTTACATTTTGTAATTAAAGACTTACGTCTGTGCCTGTTAAATTCTATTTCTTACCGAGAACAAAACTGTCTCCATAGTGTAATTTTAAAGCCGCCTTCTATTGTTTTGATAAAAAATATGAAAGCCTTTGTCGGCTAAAGATAAAATAAAGTAATATCATTCGATTGGAAAATATTTTGTTAAGCTAAATTCTTTTGATAACTTAAATATTCGCATTTTATTGCGCCACCCTGATTGAAAATATATACTAACTACATATTTATTATTATTAAAAACAAAAATTAGCTTCAAAGACATTTTGTAGGCATATAATTAAATAGTAATAAAGTTTTTAATCTGCCTATGAAATTCAATACAATATTTTAAATCGTTAAGAAAATAATGTATGCTTAAAAACTTAATTAAAATGAGATCTTTCAACAGTGGGACTCGCTGTTTAATAAACCCAAAATTTTTTTTTTATTCGAGCATGTAGAGTAGTATTCTTGAAACTCTGCTTCTGCTGCTGTTGTGCCTTCAACTTTAGCCCACTATGTATTTGATTTTTCTCTCAAAGTCTCATCAGCAAATTTTTATAACAATAAACATAAAAATCAAACTAAATTTTAATTTATGACCCATTTACTTAAATTGGAGAAGGCGTCTTAAGCTGATGCAGCCACAAAATCTTGAAAATTGTTTATTTCTCTCTTTTTTAAATTTTTTGAAGTAAAAACATTAAAAAGTTTATTTTAAGGCAACAATTTTGTTTTAATTGTTAGATTGTTTTAATCTCAAAAAAAAAAAAAAAAAAAAATTTAAAAAAAGAAACGAAACGAAAAGAAAACATCATCATATCAGTGCAGCTTAAAAGTATTTAATAATACATAAATATACAAATCAAATTACAAAAGTCATACTTGGGTAAACGTCAACGCAAACGTGAACGAACGCATATTTGCTCACACACAGTGACAGACAGACAGGGTGCCGTGCTCGGTATCACAGAGTTATAATAAATGTCTGCCAATAATATTTTGTGTCATAAATTTAAAAATTTTATGACAATATTTTTTTTGTTTTTTTTTTACCAATGCATCAATCTAAAGGAAATAGGCAGTAAATAGTTGTTTTGATTTTTTTTCCTCACTCTTTTGCCTTTGAATTTAATTTAATTATGCTACATGTGCAAGAAAACATGTACGATTTTTATGTATTGCGTGTGGAGGCATATTGGTTGGGAAAGCGCACCTAGTGCTGAGCACACATTAGGGCATTCTGTGACATCGCAAAGCGACTGAAGGCTCAGTTACCCGACTGTAATGTAAAGTAACTGCAACGTAGGAAACAGCTGATATTTATTTTTATATAAAAATTAGGTTACGCTGCATTACATCTCTATAACCATTTGCATTACTTTTCACATAACAAAATCGATCAGCTGTTTCCTACTGTTACAGTTACTTTACATTACAGTCGGGTAACTGAGCCTCGACTTCCAACAAAGTGTACACGATATAAATAAGATATCGTAAATGTATACAAACTTTGTATTGATAAGTTTTGGAAGTAAAGCTTAAATTAGACTTGACATAGTCATAGCCATAACCAAACCAAAATTCAATTGCTTTCTATGGTAATGGCTATGGCGTTATGGCGAGTCACCTATAATCAAATACAGTGTTGCCCATAAGTTTGGTTCTAACAGCTGTTTTCTATTGTTATTGTTATGGCACGTTTGATTGAACCTTAAGCCACTGTGTAATACTCGTAGTGGCAGCATTCCTCATGTCCGATATTTATCGTTGTGTACCATTGCGTTGCAAACAAAACACATAAATTGAAAGGCATTGCAGAAAATGACAACAAAATAAATGCCAAATGTGTACTCAGCATAACACACTAAAAGTGACTTAGAAGAAATAGGGATGCACTTAAAGCTTCAGAGAAAATATTAGGTAAAATAATTTAGATAAATAGAACATTTAAAAACTGTTTTTTTTGATACTGCATAGTTGCGCAGAAAAAAATTTCGTGGGTTAATCTAACCAACTTTAGCAGTTAAGTCTACAGTAAATGTTATTTTCTTTGAAATTTAAATAAAGACAATTTTGACTATTTTATCCACCCAAGCTGAATTCGTTATATTATTTTTTAGTACAAATCGTTGTGACTTGGATGGAAAAACTAGTTTGCTTGTTAAAATAACCAATTTCAAATAGTTACTGAACTCGTGTAAGTTTTTATTGCAAAAGAGCACATACAGTTAAATTGTCAAGTCTTATCCTTCATATTGTTATTAAGTTCGAAATTATTATATTTTGATTTCTTTTAATATTGTTTAAAAAAACAGCCAATTATGTTAATCTAAATTATTCTTTTTTTACAATAGCTGCATTTGTGATTTTTTCAGTGCGAAATTAAAAAGTTCCAAAAAATGCTCCGAAGCTCTTTTCAATAAGAAAAATTAAACTCTCTAATTTGAGTAAATAAAGCTTGATTTTTTGATTTATGCGCAGAAACTATTTCTCTGGTTAGCCTAACCAATTTAAATAGTTAATGTACTATAAATAAAATTAAATTAACTTTTTTGTTTCCCTAGTCAACTGAACAGATGCGCACTGTTGGTAAAACTAGCACAAAAAATTATTAAAGGTTAGTCTTACAACTTTAAGTGGTTAATCTTACTGTAATAAAAAAATGTACGCACTCTTTAGAGCAAACTATTCTTGTTGGTTAAACTAATTAATTTTACTTGTCTGTAAACTCAAACTTACTGTCTAGCTATTTTAAATCTCTCTCATTTATTGTCCCTTTATGCTGTTACAATTTTCAGTCTCATTGTGGCTAAATCAGTAAAAACTTGCAGGATGCAAGAGTTACAAGCTTGGGGAAGATTTTATATGCTCCGAGGGTCATGTGTAACGCCTTATATATGTCTCTTTTATTCTATATAATTATCAATATAAATATCAATTTTAGAAGCTTAATTTCTTTAGAAAAATACAGATTAATTAAAACTATTTTTTGTCTAGTACACTATTTATGCTCAAAATACTTTCAAATTTTAAAAATATATTCAACATTAAAAATCGTAAAATATGTCCCTTTTTCGTCTTTAAATCAATTTTGTGTTCACACCTTAAGCATGAAACATCACGTGTACGTTTCTTTTAGCTCAGAAACTTTACAATTGCACATCAGCAAATTATTAGACAACTGAAATTGTAAATACCATCAGTTTCAGCAAAAAATTTTGTCTGACAAAAAGTCATTTTAACTTCAATTCAGCATACACGTTTTTCTTCAACGTTTGTGTTTTGCTTTTTTTTTGAAGTTAAAATGTACACATGAATTTTATGATCGAAAGGGTAGAGGCAAGTCCTGTGTCTTTCTCTTCACTGTAATATATAATATTAAGCACGTACATACATTTTGCAGTTTATTTCGCTTCTTTATTTATTTATTTTTGGTTTCGGTAAGCTTATTTTAGTCCTACAGTAGCGGCAAAAACCGGTATGGAGTTATCATACATACATACATAATTATTAGAGAGGCCAGAATGCTACCAAAACTTAAAAAAGCAGCCACATTTTTCTTAAATAGAATCCATAATTGAAACTAAAGAAAATGCACAAAAAATAGTTATAGGTAAATCTAACCAATTTCGACGGTAGAAGTAGAAGGAATCCAGTTGATGCGAAATTCGTTAAACTAACTAATCTTAAGCAATTAAAACAAATTTATTCAAAAATATTTCCTGTAAACAAGAGTTAGAGTAATAAAAATTATCAAAACAAATTTTAAAGGGAGGGGCATACTCTTCTTAACATGCACTTTCCATTTTCCACCTTATCTTATCCATTCCAATGCATACAAAGCCCTATTCAAATTTATTGAAATAAGATTTAAGTTGGCTATTTTAATATTTTGGCAAAATTAGCTTTTATATATAACAACTCAAATTGGTTGGATTGGCCTGCGTTACTTGTTTTTTGTTTAGTTATGTAAACTATGTATGTCTGTTACATTTAACAAGAAATTAGTATATTATATTGTGCTTTAAGTTACCAAATCTCAACAATAATTTACATTGACGGTAAATTAACAGCCAAAATTGTTTAGATTTACCAAGAAATTAGTAAGTTATATTTTGCTTTAAGTTACCAAGTCTAAACAATTATTTACATTGACGGTAAATTAACAGCTAAAATGGGTTAGATTTATCAAGGAATTAGTAAGTTATATTGATAGTACATTAACAGCTAAAATTTGTTCGATTTACCAACGATACTTTACATTGACGGTAAGTTGGTTAGATTTACCAAGAAATAAGTAAGTTATATTTTGCTTTAAGTTAAAATTGGTTAGATTTACCAAGAAACTAGTAAGTTATATTGACAGTACATTAACAGCTAAAATTTTTTCGATTTACCAACGATACTTTACATTGACGGTAAATTTGTTAGATTTGCCAAGAAATTAGTAACTTATATTGTGCTTTAAGTTACCAAATATCAACAATAATTTACATTGACAGTAAATTAACAGCTAAAATTGGTTAGATTTACCAAGAAATCTGTAAATTATATTGTACTTTAAGCTACCAAATCTCAACAATAATTTACATTGACAGTAAATAAACAACAAAAATTGGTTATTTTTACCAAGAAAGAAGTAAATTAGACTGTGCTTTAAGTCAGCAGATCTTAACAGCAAGCTAAATTGGCAGTAAATTAACTGCTAAATTGGTTGAATTTACCAAGAAAATAGTAACTTATATTGTGCTTTAAATTACCAAATCTGAACAATAGTTTATATTGACAGTAAATTAACAAAAAAAAATTTGTTATTTTTACCAAGAAAGCAGTAAATTATATTCTGCTTTAAGTTACTAAATCTTAAGAATAATTTAAATTGACATTAAATTAACAGCTAAAATTGGTTATATTAACCAGATGAATAGTTTGTTTTGATTTTAATAAATCAATTTTAAATTTAAATTTTTGTTTTTTAAATGTTTATGTATATATACGATTCGAACTAACAATAGAACAACTAATCCGAATTGGATCAAATGATTATTGTTCATTTTAATTCCAAAATCAATATGCATTAATTGTAAATTTGACAATTAAAATTGGTTAGATTATCCCAAATCTCCCGAAAATGTTAATAAGATTTGGAGCTTGAAGGAGCGAATTGTACACACTTCCAATGATGTTGTAAGGTCTTCTATTTCTTAAAACCTACACTGAGAGAAAAACATACATCGAAATAATGAAGTAGCATCATTAATAATTCTTTATTGCATGGATGAATTGATTTTATTAGTTTATTGACAATTGTCATTATACATATGCATGCAATTTCATAATACATATATGTACATAAAAGTCAACGAATTACTTTTCATTAGTACAATGAATTCTTACATTAGCTTGCTGTTAATGACAAAATTCACTGATCCAAAGAAGGTTTTGTTTTCAGTATAATTTTTGAACCTTTGCACGATTTTGAAATTAAGAATATACATACACATGTGCATAGATTTTTGATGAAAAAAGAAAAATCTATTATGGCCACCTTAAAAATTCATACGAATGCACAGTGAACAAGCAACATGTATAATTTTTACATCATTTTTTACATCTAAATACATATAAAAGCTTGTAATTAGTTACAAACGTACAATACCATGTCCAAATTACTTACATTGAAAAACGAGTAAACAAATAATGAAATGTTTGTCTAAAAACTTTGTGCAAACTGGTGGCTTCTTCTGTTTCCACTTCTTTTTTTATTGTTGATATTTATAGAAATAATATTAAGTTTCGTTGTTTTTATATGGACGCAAAGAAAAAGATCGTATGATTTCTTGGCCAACAGAAATGATTATTTTTTTTTGTAGCTTGCAATAGTGAAACAAAAGAATCAAAATATATGAGGATTTTTTTTGGATTTCTATTGATCTTTAAACGTACAATTTTATTACAGAGAATTCCCGGAAAGTCTTGTTTGAGCACAGGGTGATATTTTTTTCAGTGTAGATATTTTTATCAATTGCAATGCGAAAGAATGGCGAAACGTTCTTAAAGTCTATATAAAAATTTAGGCTTAAAAAGAGTAAAAAATGTGTTAAAAACGAAAAACAAGCATCTCAAAATTTCAATAAAATTAGAAAAAAATTATTAAGAATTTTCGATTGAGACTACTGAACTTGTGTGTAAGATTTAGCAGGCTGAGATTTAAATGATCTTGCATGATCTCGATTATGTAACTAAAGGCGAATAGTGGACTCTCTATAGGCTGGTACTCTGTTCGAAGTTGTGAAAAATTTTCAGCACCATTGATTACTTCGCATCAAAAATTTGACATGTACTAAATGTAGCCCCACTCGCGGTTTTTTTTATAAATTTCTCACTTTTATTGCTTGAAAGTAGCAACATTGTTAAAATTCCGTGCGAAAAAAGCACTGCTCATGTTGTTTCGCAGCTAAACTAAAATGATGCCAGATTCATTTTGCATGGAAAACCATGCTGCCAGATAGATTTTACGTGTAGAGCAGAGTACTACTTTTACGAATTTATTTCGCAAATATTTCATACCAAATACTTTTAAGGCTCAGTTACCCGACTGTAATGTAAAGTAACTGCAACGTAGGAAACAGCTGATCGATAATTTTATATAAAAAATAGGTTACGTTACATTACATTTCTATAACCATTTGCATTACTTTTCACATAACAATATCAATCAGCTGTTTCCTTCTGTTGCAGTTACTTTACATTACAGTCGGGTAACTAAGCCTTTACATGTAGTTTGACAGCATTTCGCACGAAATTGTGAACAGAGTAGCAGGCTTATTTCGTCAATCAGGCAGTTCTAAAAGTGTTGAAAGGGCATATTGTCAGATCGAGAGTGTGAAAAGAGTGCCATCGAATGCGCAAGTGAGGGGGCTTCTGTAAAACCGCCTATTATCCACTACTTCAGTTCAGTCAAAAATCGCGTTTTAATAGGAATAAAAAGTTTGTAGATTAGTGGGGAGAATTGCAGGGCTTCGGGAATTTTATGGCCAAGAAATTACCTCACGGAATCTGTTCTACTGATAGTTAGGTTAGATTTTGTAGCCATAAGGAAAATGTTTCCCTTCATCATCCCATTTGGTCGATACTAAGCCAACCAGAATTTTTGTACGAATAGATTTATTCTTCTCATACCACATTCCGATGTATTTAAAAAGTGCTGCGGAAAAAGAAAGCTTCTTAAAAACGTTCCTTTATCAGCGTGAGCGGCCAGTGACAGAGTAGATATTCAACCCTTTCTTCCTCCTCCATGTTGCGACAAATTCCACAGAAATCATTATATGTCATTGGCTCGTTAGTACTGCCTCGGGATGCCACAAAACGTCCAATAGGTATCGCACTGCCGGTCTTTGGACGGAATCTTTCTCCCTATACTGTCTAAGTTAATTTTTAGGTGAATCATCGTTGACCTTCTACCCTGTGCAATTGTATAGAGCTTCCGCTCTATCTCTGAATTCGGCATTTCTAAGGAATTTTGTTCATTTGATCGGTATGCCAGTGGAGGGAGCTCTACTTTTGGCTATATCGCTATATCGATTTTTAGTAACTCTTGGTTAGCATATCTCACCATCTCACTAAGAGACATTCGGGATTAATAAACCAAAATAGAGGTTAACTGTACAGCTGCTAGAAATTTGATCACGGCCTTAATCCTAATTTACTCTATGCAAGTCTTATTGCTAAGCTGATTAGTTTTTTTAGGAGAAAGAGACGAGGGGAAAAGAAACGTTTCTGTTGCCCTTGTTTCTCTCTCCCACATACAAACTAATCAGCTTAGCAATAAGACTTGCATAGTGTAAATTGGGACTTACTGTTGGTACTTATTCCAATAAATTCCCCCATAATATTGCGATGCAGAAATTAATGGGGCTGGCTCTTACAATTCGCCCCTTTATGAGTGATTTTGCGGTATATTTGGGGTTTTAGTGGATTTCTATGGGATATTTTCTGTATTTTCTTATCATGCTTTTTATGTTTGAACAAAAATCGTGCACAATTTCAGCCTTGGTATTGCATAGAAAATTGCAAAAGGCGTTAAAAACTTTAATGTCGCAGGTTTCTCTGGGTGTATTAGGACTAGAGCTTTTAGGGTGCCCTACTCAAAAGAAAAACACAACCCTATTAAGGTAAGTATGCTGTTCGCCCTCCAGCTAATCTTTCTATCCTGCTGTACCTTGTTCGAATGCAAAAGTAACATATTTTGTTTGTTTCGCCTAATCGGCCAAACGGCTGCACCGATTTTGAGGAAATCAAGATGCTACATAGATCTGCGTCTAAAAGAAGTAGAACCAAAAAGATGGACACGTAGATCTTATATATTTTAAACATTGAAACCTGCCTCTTCGAAACTACACAAGCAATATTATGCAACCAAAAACATAGATACAGCTGCGTTTAATAAACACTAAAGACTTATATATTCCTTAAACTACACTGAAAGAATAATCGGCATAGATTCTATGCATTTCGACATTAATCTAATGAAAAATTCATTAAAATTCAACCAACGTCAGGCTTCGTTGGATTAATGAAACCAGTTTCGTCAGTTTATTTTATTGGAAACTTCATCAAATTTATTTAACAGTGTAATTAATGCAATAAAATAATTTCATGAAAATAATGAAATAACTTAAATATAAAGGGGTTTCTTAACAATTAGAAAATATTGTTGTCATTAATCCACTAAAATATTCTTACGAAACCAGAAGACCAAGGAAACAATTCCAATGAAATTCTCTCACAATATTCATGAAATTTTCATTGGATTTGGGAAATTATCATTAGATTTGTGAAAAAATTTTAATGAAATTGTTTCATTGGACTTATGAAGCAACATTCTTTCCGTGTAGGACCAAAAATAAAATAAAATGAATTTAAATCCCTGTACGGTGCCTGATCTCGCCAGCGTTTACAGCAAAATTTAAGACATTGTACACAGAGAAAATTAAAATGAAAAATTTTGTAATATCAATTAACATTTTGTGCTGTTAATTAAAAAATTAATTAAATTTTCGCCAGTTAACAGGTTGTCTAATATCAATTATGTTTTTCCATATGAATGAAAGCAATTAAAAATTTTGTTAATTCAATCAAATTCTTAATTGAAAATATTACTTGCTGTGTAATTTTTTCTGTGTAAAAAAAATGAAAAAAATTTTCGATAACTTGCCTTGGGGCTGCAATTTTAAGAAGAAAAAAAAAATCACCCTGTGCTTATTATTTGCTCTTGCTGTTTATTGGCTGCATAAAATGCAGTAAAAAAGTCTTTGGCCAATTTTTATGTTGAGAGTCATAAAACCATGTTCACTTTTAGAATTTGTTTTATTGTATGCTGAATGAGCGACTGAACATTTATTTATTTATTATTTTTATTATTCAGCATAACGTACATATGAATATTTCGAGTATTTCCTTTTTTTTTTGCACAAGAAACGCGTAAAATTGTTCATGTGATTGCTACTTAGCCGACTATAACTCGAATATAAATTTTGTATTGTAGAATTTAATTTGTTTTCTGTTATTACATTTTTAACAAAATTTCTTATTATCTGCTGGTCTTTCTTTAATAAAGAATATATCGCTCATTTAATCAAAGAAAGTCATAACTCAAGAAACCAGTTTGCCGAAAAATTAGTTTAAAGTTTTAAATTTAAACACAACTTAATGGAAAAAGAAAATTTTATTTTTCTCCCAAGAGTTGAGTAAACAGGATATTGGTATGAAATTTTTACACAATATGAAGAAGGATATGAGTATTAATTCTGAATCATTAGCTTAAAATATATTCCATTTTTTTAGTTATGACGTTCTTTGAGTAAATGAGCGATATGTAATAAAAATTAAAGTTATTTAAAGTGTTGCATACAATATGAAGAGAATCGCAAGTTGATGGTGATGGTTCGGTTTCAGTTTAACTTTAATTTTCTGCCTGGATTCTTGGCGGCGTTTTACAATATTTTGCATTCCATGTGGAAGGAGCACTAGCACTAGCACTAGCACCGGCACCGGCAGCACCCAACCGCTTTAAACTCCTTGCATGCCCTTCTTTTATTTATTTTTTATTTTTATTTTTTTCTAAGGGAGTAGCAGAGGGCTGCACTAAAATGGCCATATAAAATTAAAATTTACAACTTTGTTTTGAACATGTAGCATTTTATTTAGTTTCCTTTAAACTGATTAAAAAAAAAACTTTTTGTATAGTTTTTATTATGCAACATATTTTTTCGTCTCCCTAAGATCCACTAATTTTTGGTCTTAGTCACAGTTGGAATTTAAATATATTTTAATGGCTGGTAATTTTTTAATGGTTGTTAATAAAAAGGAAGTTGCAACAATTAAATTTTGTTAAGAAAAAAAACATATATATTCATATAAGGAAAATCTTTAATATTTGCCACAAGATAATCACCGAGAAGAGTAGTGTTGGTGGTAAACTTCAATGGGATTAAAATGTATAAAATAATCATTTGCGTGGAAGGCATAAAGAACATTTTATGCCCGCCATGTTTTGCCAGACTATTTATTCATAGTCGAAGGGGTATTATGCGCTGGCAAATCGCAATAGTTCTATGGATTAGACAGCAACACCAAAGAAAAAAAAACAAGAACTTTAAATTCTACTTAATGCATTTAAGCAATAATTACAGCACGATTGGTGTGCTGCTGTGAGTGTAGTTTTTAAAGGGTGTCCTGTAGCTCACGCCATTATGTAGGAAGGGGAAAAGAAATAAGAGGTGGACAGTTGACAGTTTATAGTGGCGTGAAATAACAAGATGTTGATAGTATTCTAAAAAATAAGCACTCAAAAATTAAAATTCAAGCACTTGAAATTTAACTGGAAACAAAGTTGAATTCAATCATTTTTTCAAGTAATATTCAAGTTTGAAAATGCACTTGAAATGCACTTGAAATCAATTGTAATACAAGGTTGAATTACAGTACAATTCAAGGCCTGAATTCAACTGTAATACAATTGAATTGTTCGAATTGAATTCAAGTTCCCTTTTCACTGGAGAATGCTATTGAAATAAAGTGTAAATCAAGCATAATTCAACCCTTGAGAATTGAATATGTGACTTGAATAGCAATTGTTTAACGCTTGATTTCAAGCAAAATTGCTTATTGGGATACTTCAAAAACACTAAAAGAAATTAAACCTTTTTTTAGTTAATTTTAATTATTATTGTTCGAACTTCATTTGTTTTATATATTTATGATTTGATCAGGCTAAAGTTCTTATCGCTTTGTAAGGCAAATTACATGTGATAATTATTAATGAACAAATAACACCAAAGTTAATGGTAAATATATAGTAGAACGGACAGCTAGCCGTTTTCGAAAGCCACTACAACTTCATCATCAGAGTTCTTTGTGCTTGGTCCACTGTGTGGTGTCAGTTGATAAAGATTTCTGTTTTATATACGCAACTTTTATTGCAAATGGAATATGTGAAATGTTTTGATTCATCGTATTTCAATTTGCTGAAAGCTTTTTTGAATTTTATACAACACGATCTATCAAAATAAACAACACCAAGAACACAACAGGCAGGTTGTACCTATCAACAGGCATGATAAAAACCAACACACTTAAATAACATCCAGCTAGAGCTTGGTCCAACTCGTTCAGTCGTTCATTTTAGATACAAACCGATCATCAAACGCACTTAAATTACATGGGTTCGATTATAGGTTCGTGTCTAAAATGAACGATAGAACGAGTTGGACCCAGCTCTACTGTGAGCGGAGCTCTGCTAAATTTAAGTTTTTACAAAATTGTTGTCAGAATTTACAAAATTATTTGTAGGACCGCATTTATACAAAATATTTACTAGTTCAATGAATATGATTACTAAAAATTAAATTAAGTTTTTTCTGTGTATGTTCTGACAATCGCATGGCTTGAAATCGCATGTGAGTAGCAAATCGCCAAACTTGTTTCTACATGTTTTGTAACTCATGCATTTTGTTTTCTACTTGCCATATTGATTTAGGTCAGCTGTTATTGATATATATTTCGATATTGATATCAATCGATTTATTGATATCGATTTCGAATATATCTCGAACATTTATCGTGTAAAACTATCGCGAATGACACTCCAAAATGCATCGGAAAAAGTGTACGGTCGTTAAACTTTGTTCCAAAATCTTCTATTTCGAAGTTTCGCTAGCAATATCAAAAAAGAAATAAATTCGACATCACAAAAAGGCAGCAGACAAATTAAAAAAAGTAATTTTATTTAATTATTAATTCTTACGGGGATTTAACACGATATCTCCATGCTAACAGAATAGCACACATCCACTAGGCTATCGTCACACATGCGAGAAAAGTTCGCTTTAGCGAACATTAGATTTTTTTTTAGATTCGCGAACAAATATCGAACATTTTTGTTTCGAAATGTCTACGCTATAGTGAGCATTCTTTTATATCGAATCTTAGGTCAAGTGGGACCCTTCCTTGCATCGACTAGCATCCCTAAATTCAGGGTACATACTCAAACTAGCTTTACCAGTAGGGTGCCCAGGTTGTTAAAAAAATTGCAAATTCGAGCACAGTGTTATTAATGTTCTATTTTCCACAATTACGCCATTTTTGTATGGGAAGGGGTTAAATGTCAAACGAACTGTCACACTGTGATCACTTTTTGACATTTATGATAAATCCAACAAAATATTCTTACGAAACCAGAATACCGAGGAAGCAATTCCAATGAAGTCTTTCACAATATTCATGAAATTTTCATTGGTGTAGGACCAAAAATAAAATAAAATGAATTTAAATCCCTGTACGGTGCATGATCTCGCCAGCGTTTACAACAAAATTGAAGACATTGTACACAGAGAAAATTAAAATGAAAAATTTTTTTTGTGCTGTTAATTAAAAAATTTATTAAATTTTCACCAGTTAACAGGTTGTCTAATATCAATTATGTTTTTCCATTTGAATTAAAGCAATTAAAAATTTTGTTAATTCAATCAAATTCTTAATTGAAAATATTACTTGGTGTATACTTTTTTCTGTGTAAATAAAATTTTGAATGAATGAAAAAAATGTTTGATAACTTGCCTTGGGGCAAGTTAAATGTCAAACGAACTGTCACACTATGATCACTTTTTGACATTTATGATCAGTATAATTTAACAAATCTGCAAAAATTTATTGAAGCATATATGTAGTATATAGCAAAGTAACCAAATTATCCATATTTACTCTGAAAATCAATCATCAATTCGCCCAACTTATAGACGAGCTCGTGGTTTTTATGGTCCACTACGTCGTGATTAAAACTGTTTTTTAATATATCATATATTATTATATCACAAAGAAATGAAATGCTGCAAGATTCGTACAATGGCTAGATATGACCAGCGTTGTCAACTTCTAATTTTAATTAAAAATTTTTTAATTTTATTATTTTTTGTTTCTGTGAAAAATATCTTAAAATTGTTTCAATTAGTTATTCTTA